>CM053582.1:128390208-128431761 GCA_028627135.1 Pseudochirops cupreus | reverse complement strand
TACTTGCTGATGGCTTTAAGTAGATACTACCTATTATTCTGAGGAAAACTCCATTTATTGCTATACTTTCTAGTGTTTTTAATAGAAATGGGTGTTGTATTTTATCAAAAGCTTTTTCTGCATCTATTGAAATAATCATGGCACATGGCTCTTAATATATGCTAGTTGACTTACACACAGCGAGTGGAGTGGGGGGAGAAAGAGACAGAAGACAATAGTAAAGTGTTAATTTAGTACAGTGTTATTCAATCCCCTCTCCCCATTCCTTGTGGCCCCAAAACACCTTCTCTAGTTCCTCCAAATGCCTTACATCGCGGCCCACCCACTTGGCTAGCCTGAGTCCCCTGCACCAGTGGAGCCTCCCTCTGCCTCCCCCCTCTAAGATATACCTAGGTACAGGCCTAGAAGACTGAAGGTCTACCCGGGTAACTGAGGAGCAGGGTGGCTCCGACCCTTAGGAAGCCCAAGCAACATCCAACGTGCTGCCTTACACTGGTCCAGCCCCAGATGCTCTCGGGGCAGCTCGGCTACCTTCACATAGGCCCCGCCCCAGGCATGCGCCCGCCCTCTCCCCGCCCACTCGGAGCTCTGGCCCCGCCCCCTACCTCGCTCTAGAAACTACTTAACTCCTCCAACGGCTAGAGAGGAGACAAACTGAGGCACCGAGTGTGAGTGGGGGAACCCGGGCCGGCCCCAAGGTGGCCCAGAAGTGTGTGTGTGTGTGGGGGGGGGTTGCCTGGGGGACTGAGCTCCAATATTCTCCTAATCTGTCTCTCCCTTTAGCCCCGCCCTCTTCTGGACCGCCCTCTTCCTGGCACTTACTCTTTCTAGTCCTTCCTCCTGGTCCCTCCCCCCCTCCTTCCCTCGGTCTCTTTCTTTCCCTCCCTCTCACTGATTCCCCCCCCCCCCCGCGCTCCGCATCCCCTCTCCCTTTTTCCTCCTTTCTCCTCCTCCTCCCCGCTTCCCTTCTCTCTCCCTCTTTCCTTTCAACTCCCTCGCTCCCTTCTCTCCCCTTCCTAGTCCCTTCCACTTCCCTGCCTCATTTCTTCCCTCTCATCACCCCTGGCCCTCCGGAAAGGCCCCTGGTCTCCCACGTGACCTTTAGCCGATCGCTTCCCTATTCCGGGCCTCGGGAGTTGAACGGGAGGGTACCTTAGTATCCCTCCAGCTCCATGCCGGTGAGCCTTTGCTCCCTTCTTTCCTCCTTCCCCCTTCCATCTGCTCCGCTTGCCTAGTTCCTTGTTCTCTCTTGGCCTTGGCAGCATTTCCACAAGCAGAGGCTGGGGTAGGAGGAAGGCCCTGTCTGAAGGATAGAGGCTGGAGAGCCCAGGAGAGATAGATGTTCAGGAAATGGCAAGTCAGCTTGACTCCATCATCTGTGTAAGTGAAGGAGGTTGCAGTCAAACCGTTTTCAAGTTTGAAGGGGTGACATATGAAAGAGGGCCTTTTTCTTTTGCTTGGCTCCAGAGCTAGGAGCAACGGGTAAAAGTAGTTAGAGGTAGATTTTTCCCCTGTAAGGAAAAACTGGCTCAAACTTAGAGCTATCCAAAAATGAAATGGGCTACCTTTGGCAAAAGATGCCTCGTGATTGGAGGCCGTCAAGTACGGAGAAATTGGCCATTTGTCTAGTATATTCTAGGGATATTTATGGCCTTTGAGGCCCCTTCCAACTCTGCCATTCTGTGATAAGGTGGAATTCTTTAGGAGATGCCTATGTTTAGGGCCTAAGAAAAGGATACACATCTGAGTGCAACGGAAAAAATGCTGGCTTTTGAGAACACAGGACTTGAGTTTGAATGCTCGTCATTATATTTTTTGCTTTAACTTTCCTAGTCCTCAATCTCTTTATCTATAAAATGAGGAAGTTAGGCTAGGAAAACCAAAAGTATGGTGGCACATAAGAGGAGAATATCAAGATATGAGTAGTCAATACTGCAAGGAGATCAAAGAGAACAGAGAAGAGACTTTTTGGATTTGGTGACTATGGTAATTTGAGGTATTGAAGAGAGCATTTTTAGGGGACGGGTAAGAGTAAGGTTGGGGTAGGAACCAGATTACAAAGAGCTGAGAAATTTAGTGAAGTTATGTTATATATTGGAGGAACACCCTGGTTTAAAATGAATAGTGTTAGCCTTGGAGCCAGAAAGTTCTAAGCTTAAGTCTCACCTCTAAGACTAGTATTAGTTGTGTGACCCTTGGCAAGCCATTTATCCTTTCAGTGCTGAAAGCCTGTGGTTCCCAATTTTTTTTTTTAATATGTGAACCCTCAACAGCAAAAAATGTGTTATGAACCTGAGGGTGTGAGAATCATGCTTTTGGAGATCACAGGACTTCCCAGGTAGGGTGAAGGAGGTAGCCCGGATGAGTTTCCATGTCCACTGCTTCCCTTTGGGGACCTTTAGAAAGGTCCATGTGGGATACCCCTCAACACAGCTATGGGGATCACAGGACTTAGGGTCAGGGAGTTAGCCTTGGACAAACTTCCACTGCCCACTGTTTCCCTTTGAGGACCCTTAGGAAGATCCATGTGATGTACCCCATAAAACGGCAAACCCCCTCTCACTGAAAGAACTCAGAAACAGAATATGCAGAGGAAGGTGTTTATTACACTTCTGGCAAGGAAGCAGATGTGGCCCTCACTAAGGACACACTCACCCTGATACAAAAGCAAGGGTGAGGGTCTGCAAGTTCTCTCCTTCTCTCCTCTCCTTCCTGGTAGATTTAGGGTTAGTCAAATTCCTCAAATTCCTTACTTTATTTCCCTCTCTATATATTCTACATTCCTTTCCTCTCTCTCTCTCTCTTTCTTTCTCTCTCTCTCTCTCTCTCACTCTCATATACATATATATACATATATATGTATAGTCAAATTCCTCAAACTCCTCACTTTATTTCCCTCTATATGTTCTATATTCCCTCTATATATGCAGATTATATGCAGGTTACATAGGCATGGTAGTGAGGATATTTGTGCCTGATGGGGCCTGACCTCTTCTAAGGTGTGTGCCACACTCCTACCTTTCTAGTTCCCTTTGGCCTTTGTCATAGTTCTAGGAAGGCCAGGGTTTTAGTAAAGTAAGATAAGTGAGCACTTCCCCACAGTTATTGATTATCTTCCAATAACTTTTGTGGGAACAAAACAAGTTACTAATATATCCCCTCTTATAAGGGTAACTTAATATGCTATTTTTAATATTCTTTTAGATTTATTCATTAAGTGCTTATAATAATTACAATGACAATTTTGACCTCAAATGCTCTACATTAAAATTTACATTTTATAATTATAAAATGAAAAATTAGTCTACTTATAATTATGGCATCTCTAAATATGAAATTATAAAACTAATTATAAGATAATAATGAATATTTTATTTGGGACATTCTATAAGAATTAAAAGATCCAACACGACCTATTGCTATTATCTGCAAGACTTCATACTAAATTTATTTACTTTACCAGAGTTGTTGACTATAAATATTTTGATTTTTTGGTGAAGCAGTTGGGGTTAAGTGATTTACTCCGTGTTATTACAGCTAGTAAGTATCTGAGGTCACATTTGAAGTCAAGTCCTCCCGATTGCAAGACTGGTGCTCTATCCATAGTACCACCTAACTTCCCAATTTTAATGAAATGTTACAGTTTGAAAGAAATTTAACACAATATGATAATCATGTATAAACTTAATTTCTTTTTTTGTAAATAGTATCCTTTCCAATTACACATAAAGATAGTTTTCAACATTTATTTTTTTGGTAAGATTTTGCGTTTCAAATTTTTTTCTCCCTCCAACCCTCCCATCCCCCCTCCCCAAGACAGCAAATAATCTGATACAGATTATGCATGTACAATCATGTAAACATATTTCTACATTAGTCATGTTGTGAAAGAAGAAACAGAACAAAAGAGAAAAGCCACGCAAAGCAAAAAACAAAAAAGTAAAACTAGTATGATTCAATCTACATTTAGACTCCATAGTTTTTTCTCTGGATATGGATAACCTTTTCCATATGAGTCTTTCCTTGTATTTCTAAGAAGAGCTAAATCAATCATAGTCGATCATTGCACAATTAAACTTAATTTCAATGTCAGACTTTTTACTATTGCAAACATAGGTTTCCAATATTTTGCTCAAAAACAGACAAACTGTCTTAAATCTGGTTCCACATTGAATTTGTGATTATAAAATATAAATTTTAGTTAATTTTTTGCTATTTGAGGGAGACAGGCAAGCAATTGGGGTTAAGTGACTTGCCCAAGGTCACATGGCTAGCAAGTGTTAAGTGTCTAAGGCTGGATTTAAACTCAGGTCCTCCTGACTCCAAGGCCAGTGCTCTATTCACTGTGCCACCTAGCTGCCCCTCTAGGCAACTCTCAAAGACTATATATTTGAGAGCAGTTGCTCACCAGCATTGGTAGAGGGAGTGTGTCCTTATCTAGGAATTCACTATGTCAATAAAGTCATTGGTTTCATCCTTAGCACTACCAGGAGAAAGAGCTGAGACAAAGTATTGCCAAAGTGTTCTGACTGCTTCAAAATTATCAGCTCTGTCATTTGATGGTAAACTCAACAATTAAACGTTATAATTCATTATCATTGCCATGAATGGTTAGGTTTGCGTAACTAATCCCCCATGTTGACATAGTAGAATCCAGTATGTTCAACTTCAGGTCAGTGTGGAATATTTCTTGAATTTCTCTTTCTGAGATTTAGCTTTTTTTTTTTTTGGCGGGAGGCAAGACTGCAGGGTGGAGGGGAAGGAGGGGGTACACTATGGGAAGGATTCAGCCTGGTACCCATAGGCTTTGCTAGACACTATTAACATTTTGAAGTTTCTGGCTCCTTCTGACTGATACCTGGGATCTTTCTCTTGATCCAAAACTTCTTCCTTAACTATTTTAAAAATTATCCTGTTGTATCTCTAATACAATACAGTCTCTTAATACTCTGAGCCAGTGACTTTTGTGGTTCCCTCAGCCTGGTTGGCTCATTGGATATAGATATACCACAACACTAGTTCTAATTACCTGCCCCCCTCATCTTCTGTTCCCGCCACTTAGTGTTTGATTATGGTACCCATTTCCTTTTCCTCTTATCATATTTGTACCATCTTGGTTTTAAGTGAGAGTGTCCATATTAAAGAGAAAATATTAATTCAGAAATAATATTCTATCTAGAAGCAAGGTTAGGAGACATATATAAGATTTCTAATTAGTTAGGCTTTAAATAGTTAAAGTTTACCTAAAGGTCCTTTGACCAAGCTTGGTTCATGAATCCCCTAGCTGGAAATCCATACCACAGCATTCAGTTCCTTTGTGACTCCCTAAAAAGAATGGCCACTCCTCCCAGAACACCATTTGCCAGTTTGGGATACATCCACAAATGATCCTTGAATCAAGTTCTTTTACTACTCCTTTGTCTTCTTTGCTGGATTATCAGCGAGCTGTGGGTGTATAATCCTAAAGTGCAGTCCTAGGCTTTTTTTTATCTATATTTCCTCATTTGATGTCTACTTCCTAGTTGGCAAGGAGATGATCTTATGGCCTTTCCATCCACCCTGGAGCTCAACCTTCCTATGTTTGTTAGAATATGAGCTTCTTGAGAGCAGGAACCGTTACACTTTTCTGTTTCCATTTCCAGTACTTAATATAGAAGTTGGCATATAGTCCTTAATGCATTTTCATTTATTCTTCCATTCATTCAGATTTTGTGGATCTAATTATATACAGCTTTTTTGGATTTAATTATTTTTATATATGTATATTTATACATACACACATATGTGTATATATGTATGTACACCCTTGTGTATATGTATATGGTATGTGTATGCAGTTATATGCATGTGTGTGTGTGTGTGTGTGTGTGTTCACTGTCAGTGAATTGCTAGTTGGCTTCTAGTCACCCACCTACATTCAAAATATAATTCCTTTTTTTCTTTTGAAGGGGAGAAAAAAATGCTCTCATAAAATATAATTGTGTCTTATATAAAGACATCTTTCATAAAAAAGAATAAATCAACCTGACTCCCATTCTGTCCCCAAAGCTCACAAAAGAATCCTTTCTGTTAGGCTATCTTCTCTGCCACTGTCCCTCAGTATTGCAGGAGCCTACTACCATTTAACATTTCTTTTTTATTTTTTTGTTATGCAGATATGATACTTGCTGTCTTTCACTGTCATTCACTTGTGTATGTGTACACGCTCTTGTGCTTTCCTTTGGTTACAAGTTTACTCCCCCTTTCTTCTCTAATCATTAGCACAGTAATGAAAGGCCAGGCACTGGAGCTGGTAAGACAGCAATTTGAGCACAATAGCTCTGAGGAATTCACTGCATTTCCATATCTGCAACCAGTACATTAAAAACAGGTAGAAGCAAAGCTAAGCATTAAGCTAGAACCAAATTCAAGGGTATTTTTTTTAGTTCTGCAGTGAGAATCTAGACTTAATCTGCCAATTCACACTTGCACTTGCAGGTCAGGTCCTCAGAATGTGACTGGTTACAATCTCTCCCTCGTGGTCTAGACCTAGGGGTATTGGGAAAGAGTTCTTCTGATTGAGTTCTGAACTCTAATTGAGTTCTAATGCTTTTGGCTTCAGCCCCAATTCTGGAATGTTGTTCCCAATATAACTAGTGACGAGTGCCCCATTATCCTTTGCCAGTGCCAGTTACATCTCCCCAGTATCATTTAACTAGTTGACATTTCCTTGATACATTGATAAGCAGTTAACATCAGTTGACTTTAGCAAGAAGATATTGGCTAGTGTATAGTGGAAAGAGCTCTGGATTTGATGTCATTTCATAACTCTGACATTTATTAGTGTATGATGTTAGGCAATTTTGTGAGAGGGTATTTGCTGAGATGATAGAGCCAGGATGGAAATATAAACATATCTGTTTAGCACATACTCTTTTTTTCTGCCATGTAAGTTCTTGATGAGAGTGAGCTCAAACTTAAAATGGTTGAAGGAGTTGAGTCTTTAGGACAGCAGTTCTCAGCCTGTGGATAGTTATGTTCAGTTTGTAACAATGAAAATACGTCCTGTGTATCAGATATTTACATTACAATTCATAACAATAGCAAAATAACAATTATGAAGTAGCAACGAAAATAACATGAGGAACTGTATTAAAGGGTCGCGGCATTAGGAAGGTTGAGAACCAGTGCTTTAGGATTTTCCAAGTAAATCATCCTGTGGTCTGCAAAAAGAGATAGTTTCATTAACTCATTCCATTTCTTTTTCTTCTCTTATTACTATTGTTAGAATTTCCAGTACAATTTTGAATAACATTGGTGATAATGGGCATCCTTGTTTCACACCTGATCTTACAGGGAAGGCTTCTAGCTTATTTCCATTACAAATAATGCTTGCTAGTGGTTTTAGGTAAATGCTTCATAACAATTTAAGGAAAAATTCACTTACACCTATA
Source organism: Pseudochirops cupreus (assembly GCA_028627135.1). Lineage (NCBI taxonomy): Eukaryota > Metazoa > Chordata > Mammalia > Diprotodontia > Pseudocheiridae > Pseudochirops > Pseudochirops cupreus. The sequence continues at coordinate 128,424,328 of CM053582.1, read as the reverse complement.
CTTTCAAATGTTTTTAATAGAAATGAGCATTGTACTTTATCGAAATCTTTGTATCCATTGACATAATCATATGCTTTTTGTTACTTTTATTATTGATACAATCAAATAGTTTTCCATATGTTGAACCAACATTGCGTTCCTGGTATAAATCCCACTTGGTCACAATTACAATCTTTGTAATCTGTTGTAATCTTCTAGATAGAGTTTTATTTAGGATTTTTGCATCCATATTCAGTATTGAAATTGTTCTACAATTTTCTTTCTCTGTTTTTACTCTTCTTCGTTTAGGTATTAGTAATTATATTTGTTTCATAAAAGGAGTTTGGTAGGGCCCCTTCTTTGCCTATTATTCCAAATAATTTATTTAATATTGAAATTAGTTGGTCTTTAAATGTTTTATAGAATTCACTTGTAAATCCATCTGGTTCTGGATTTTTTTTTCTTAAGAAACTCATTTATGGCCTGTTCAATTTCTTTTTCTGAAATATGTCTATTTAGATATTCTGTTTCCTCTTTTGCTAATCTAGGCAGTTTATATTTTTGTAAGTGTTTGTCCATTTCACTTAAATTTTTAAATTTATCAGCATATAATTGGGCAAAATATCTCCTTATAATTGTTTTGATTTCATCTTCATTAGTGGTATGTTTACCTCCTTCATTTTTAATACTAGTGATTTGGTTTTCTTGTCTCTTTTGATCTTACAATTTTTATCATATTAACCAATGGTTTATCAATTTTGTTGTTTTTTCATAAAATCAACTCCTAGTTTTATTTATTAATTCAGTTACTTTCTTAATTCTCAATTTAATTAATCTCACCTTTAATTTATTGATTTCCAATTTAATATTTAATTGTGGATTTTTAAATTTGTTTTTTTTCTTTCTAGTTTTCTTAATGAGATACCCAATTCATTGGTCTGCTTTTTTTCTGTTTTATTAATGTAAGCATTTAGAGATATACAATTTCCTCTGATTACTGCTTTTGCTATATCCCATAGCTTTGATACATTGTCTCATTATTGTCATTCTTTTTAATGAAACTATTAATTGTTTCTATGATTTGTTCTTTAATCCACTCATTCTTTAAGATTAGGTTGCTTAGTCTCCCAATTAGTTTTTATTCTTTGTTTCTATAGTCCCTTATTAAATGTAATTTTTATTTCATTGTGATGTGAAAAGGATGCATTTAATATTTCTGCTTTTCTGCTTTTAAATATGAAATTTTTGTCTCAAATATATGCTCAGTCTTTGTAAAGGTACCATGTACCACTGTATTCCTTTCTATTCCCATTCAGTTCTCTCCAGATAGCTATCATATCCAGTTTATCTAAAATTCTATTCACTTCCTTGACTTCTTTCTTATTTATTTTTTTTATCTAGTTTTGAGAGGGATTGATTAAAGAATAAAATAAAAAATAAAATCCCCAACTATTAGAGTACTACTGTCTATTTCTGCCAGTAAGTCACTTAACTTTTCTTTAAAAAATTTACATGCTATAGTATTTGTTGTATGTGGGCTTAATATTGATATTGCTTCAATTATCCTAACATAATTTCCCTGTTTATCTTTTTAAATTAAATCTATTTTAGCTTTAATTTTATCTTGAGATCATGATTGCATAATAAATTCTACTCTAGTCCTTTATTTTAATTGTGTGTGTTTCTCATTTTTAAATGTGTTTCTTATAAACAACGTATTGTTGGATTTAATCCATTCAGCTATCTGTTTCTCTTTTATGGGTAAGTTCATACCATTCATAGTCAAAGTTATAATTACTATTTGTGTATTTCCCTCCATCTTATTTTTCCTAACGTCCTTCTCAGCCTCTTTTTACCCTATCACTCCTCATACTGCATAGTTTACTTCTAATCACTACCTTCCTAATCCACACCCTTTTAAAAAAGAGTCCCTTCTTTATGCTCTCCCTTTTCCTTCCTATTCCATATTCTACCCCTCCTAAGAGTTCCTCCATTATCCTCTTCCCTGACTCTCCTAAATCTTCATTTACACACACTTCTAAAGTTCCCTCTAGTGTCCCCTTGCCCTTTTATTTCTTTATAAATACAGACTTTTTGTACCCTTCTAGATATATATGTTGTTCTCTCTTTAACCCAGATCCTATTAGAGAAAAGGTTCCAGCACCACTAGCCCTCCATCCCTACCTGTTCTCTATCATTTCTTCTTTTCATGACTCATTTGTATGAGATAATTACTCCTTTTTGCATTTTCCTACCCAATTTTATTTCTTAGAATCATCCCATCATATTCAGCTTAGCCTCAATCTTTCTTTTATACTACCCAAGTAATAAAGACAGTCAGATAGAATACTGATAACATTTTCATATATGAGAAAACAGTTTGTCTTTATTGAATCTTTTATAATTAGTCTTTAATGTTTACCTTATATTTCTCCTGGACCTTATACGTTGACTTTTCCATTGAATTCTGGTCTTCTTGTCACAAATACCAGAAAGTCTTTCAGTTTGTTAAATGTAATTTTTTTTCATTCAGGATTATACAGCTTTGCTGGGTAAGTTATTTTTGGTCACAACTCCTGCTTTTTTGCTCTTCAAAATATAATGTTCGAAGACCTGAGATCTTTTACTGTAGAAGTCACTAGGTCTTGTGTAATCCTAGTTGTATCTCTGCAGTATTTAAATTGGTTTTTTTTTTTCCTTGTTGCTTGCAATATTTTCTCCTTACCCTGGGAACTTTGAAACTTGGCTATGATATTCTTACAAATTTTCATCCTGGGATCTCTTTTAGGTGATGATTAGTGGATTTTTTTTTCTATTTCTACTTTACCCTCTTGTTCTAGAACTTCAGTTCGGCAATTTTACTTAATAATTTCTTGTAATATTGTATTAAGATTCTTTTTTGGATCATAACTTTCAGGTAGTCCACCAATTCTTATATTGTCTCTCCTAGATCTGTTCTTTAGATCAGTTGTTTTTTTCTAATGAGATCTTTCACAGTCTTTTCTATATTTTCATTATTTTGATTTTGTTTTTATTATATCTTGATGTCTTATAATGTCATTCACTTCCTCTTGCCCAATTCCAGTTTTCAAGGTGTTATTTTTTTCTTTAAGTTCTTGGATCCCTTTTTCCAATTGGTTGACTTTCTTTTCATAATTTTCTTGATTTTCTTATATTGCTTTTTTCCCCCTAATTTTTCCTCAGTCTCTCATATTTTTTTTTAAGTCCTTTTTAAATTCTTATAAAAACTCTTTATGGGCTTGTGGTCATTTGACATTTCTCTTTGGGTTAGCAGTGGCTTTTTTTTTTTTTTTACTTCACTGATCTTCGTTACCATATCTTCTCTATCCCCATAGTAGTGGTCTATGGTCAGGTTCTTTCTTTTTTTGACACATCAATTTCTATTTTTTTTTTTAGTCTTCAACATTTACATCCACAAGATTTTGAGTTCCAAATTTTCTCCCCATCTCTCCCCTCCCTCTTACTCCTAGATGGCATGCATTCTGATTACCCCTTCCCCCAGTCTGCCCTCCCTTCTATCACCTCACCCTTGCCCCATCCCTCTCTCCCTCACTTTTTTGTAACAAAAGATAGACTTCTATACCCCATTGCCTATACATTTTATTTCCCAGTTGCATGTAAAAATAATTTTTTAACATTTGTTTTTAAAACTTTGAGTTCCAAATTCTCTCTCTTCTTTCCTCCCTACCCACCCTCATTGAAAAGGCAAGCAATTCAATATAGATTATACATGTTGTAGTTATGCAAAACACTTCCATAATAGTCATGTAGTGAAAGACTATATTTCTCTCCATCTTATCCCGCCCCCCATTTATTCCATTCTTTCCTTTGACCCTGTCCCTTTTTAAAAGTGTTTGCTTCAGGCTATCCCCTCCCCAAATCTTCCCTCCCTTCTATCATCTCCCCCCTCTTATCCCCTTCCCCCTACTTTCCTTTAAGGTAAGATATCAAATTGAGTGTGTATGTTATTCCTTCCTTAAGCCAAATTCAATGAGAGTAAGGTTCACTCACTCCCTCTCACCTCCTCCCTCTTCTCCTCCATTGTAAAAGCTTTTTCTTGCTTCTTTTATGCAAGATAATTTACCCTATTCTATCTCTACCTTTCTCCTCCCGATATATTCCTCTCTCACCCCTTGATCCTTTCATATTCAACTCATCTTGTGCTCTTTGTCTATACATGTGCACGCGCGCACACACACACACACACACACACACACACACACACACATACGTATTCATTTATATGTATATAGTCCACTCCAACTACCCTAATATTGAGAAAGGTCTCTTGAGTTACAAATATCATTTTTCCATATAGGAATGTAAACAGTTCAACTTTAATAAGTCCCTTATGATTTCTCTTTCCTGTTTACCTTTTTATGCTTCTCTTGAATCTTGTATTTGAAAGTCAAATTTACTATTGAGTAAATTCTTTTCATCAAGAATGCTTGAAAGTCCTGTATTTCATTGAATGTCCATTTTTTCCTCTGAAGTATTATACTCTGTTTTGTTGGGTAGGTGATTCTTGGTTTTAATCCTAGCTCCTTTGACCTCCTAAATATAGTATTTCAAGCACTCCAATCCTTTAATGTAGAAGTTGCTAGATCTTGTATTTCCATAATACTTGAATTACCTCTTTCTGGCTGCTTGCAATATTTTCTCCTTGACTTAGGAACTCTGGACTTTGGCTACAATATTCCTAGGCGTTTTTCTTTTGCAATCTCTTTTAAGAGGTGATTCTTTCAATTTCTGTTTTACCCCCTGGTTCTGGAATATCAGGGCAGTTTTCTTTGATAATTTTTTGAAAGATGATGCCTAGGCTCTTTTTTTTTTTATTATGACTTTCAGGTAGTCCAATCATTTTAAAATTCTCTCACCTGTATCTATTTTCCAGGTCATTGGTTTTTTCCAATGAGATATTTCATATTGTCTTCTATTTTTTTATTCTTTTGGTTCTGTTTTATAATTTCTTGATTTCTCATAAAGTCATTAGCTTCCATTTGCTCCATTCTAATTTTGCAGGAATGATTTTCTTCAGTGAGCTTTTGGATCTTCTTTTCTATTTGGCCTGTTCCACTTTTTAAGGCATTCTTTTCCTCATTGCCTTTTTGGACCTCTTTTGCCATTTGGGTTAGTCAATTTTTTAAGGTGTTATTTTCTTGAGCACTTTTTTGGGTCTCCTTTAGCAATCTGTTGACTCGTTTTTCATAATTTTCTTATATCACTCTCATTTCTCTTCCCAATTTTTCCTCTACTTCACTTACTTGGTTTTCAAAATCCTTTTTGAGCTCTTCCATGGCCTAACACCAATATGTATATTTTCTTGGAGACTTTTGATGTAGGAGCTTTGACTTTGTTGTCTTCTAATGGTTCTGTGTTTTTATCTTCTGTGTCACCAAAGTAAGATTCTGTAGTCTGAGGGTTTTTTTTACACTGTTTGTTCATTTTCCCAGTCAAATACTTAACTTTCTAACTCTTTGTCAAGGTAGGATTCTGCTTCCAGTGGGGATGGGGGTGGGGGTGGGTATGCTGTCCCAAGCAAGCTTCGGGAGTTTTGTACAGTTGTTATCAGAGAATCTTCTAGGGACCTATAAATTTTCAACTTTTTCAAGGAGGTATGTTCAAAGGAGAAGTGTTTACTCTTCTCTTGGCCTGTGCTCTGGTCTGTGACTGACCCAAAGCACTCTTTTCTGCCTTGGAACTGTGAGGAGGATTCCCTCTCCACTGCTGCCACAAGCTCCACTATACCACCATTCCTCCTTACCCCAGGACCTCCACCTAGGATTGCAATCCAGATCCAAGCAGGGCAAAAGAAAAGAATTCTGTCTCAGAGCCAGGAAAGAGATCCCTGCAATGCCCTCTGACCAGCCACTTGAACCCCCTACTGTATGTGGGCTGGGAGCTCCAGAAGCAGCCACTGTTGCTGCTGCTGCCTCAGTCGTCACCCCCACCTCCATTGCCCTGGAGCTAGGGTGGGACCATGCACCTCTCTCATCCAGTTCCAACAGAGTTTTCCCACTGACCTCTCATGCTGTCTTTAACATTTGTGGGCCAGAAAGTCTGTAAACCACCCCAGCTGCCAGTTGATTCAGTCCCCTGAGGCCTGCTCTGGCCCTCTCTGTGCCAGCATGGCCCATGTGCAATAGACCTTTCCTATTGACCTTCCAGGCTGTCTTGGGGTGGAGATTTGTTTCACTCTGTCTTTTTGTGGGTTCTGCAGCTCTAGAATTTGTTTAGAGTAATTTTTAATAGTTATTTGGAAGGGTTTGGGGGACAGCTCAAGCAAGTCCCTGCATTTACTTCGCCGTCTTGACTCCTGTTTTCAGTCAGATTCTTTCTCCTTTGCTTACTCATTTTTGTTTTGTTTTGTTTTATTTTTAGCAACTTATTGTTGTAATCAGGTTCTAGTACTAAGGTGTGGGTCTCACGTGTCCCAGGCCTCCTTTCATATTGTTATTTTCTGTAGTCTTTTGCATTTGGGGAGTAGAGAAGGAAAGGGGCACTAACCTCTGCCTCTATGCTGTCCTGCAAAGCTCTTGCTCCCTGTAGTTCTTCCTGTGGGCCTGTGGTCCCCTCCAGGGACTCTGCTATTCTGCAAGTGCCCACAGTCAGCAGGGGTCCCACCTCTCTGCTGCCTCACTCACCTGACATGTACTAACTAGTTCCTTCTGACCCCCATCTGGGGACCACAACTGGTCAGCACAGCTGTGCCTGATATCTCAAGGCACCTTCAATCTTCTACTTAGCCATCTGACCCCCACACCATTAGTGAGGTGAAAGTTCCTGAGGCAGAGGCTGTGCTGCTTCCCAACCCAGTTGGGGGCTTCACAACAGCTGAATTGTTGTTTATTGATTCAGCAGAGTTTGCACTTCACCCAGGCCAAACCTCTGCCGCTGGAGACCTAGTCTTTCTTGAGGTTCTCTCAAGTTGTTATAGGACAGCAACTGCTTTATCCCAACTTTTGTTTATTTTTCCTGCTCTGTGTTCACTTTGAAGTGATGTTCTGTCTTGTTTGTGGAGGAAATTTGGAGAGTCTGGAATTTTGTGACTTACTCCGCCGTCTTCTCAGAATACTCTGTCCAGTTACTTTTGAAGTCTTTTGATCTAAGAGTTCTAACTACTTCTGTCCTCATTACTCTTAATGGTAGTATGCAACATGTGTCTTGTGTGTATGTATATACACATGTTCTATAATGTATGAGGGGAGATGGTGGCTTCCACTGTTGCCACGGGGAGGGGAAGAAGATATGCTTTCCACTTTCATAGGAATTCCAAGGGAGACCTTTCAGAGTCCCAAGTAAAATATCCCTTTAAAACAGGAATTCATTTGGGATCAATGCATTTTTTTCTTATTATTTTGATAACTGCATTTCAGTCTTCTAAGAAGGCAGCTAATTGCTGCTCAGTTGCTAAATCTTCTTTGACAAAGCTCCTCTTTCATAAGAGTGGGGAGGGGAGTGAGACCAATTAAAAAACTCTGGTTGTAGTGTCAAAGGACCTGCCCACTAGAAGGGGCCAGGATGTATACTCAGCTCTAGGGAAAATGGATTCTTCTGATTATCCCTGTCATATGAGTATACTTTTCATACAAGGCCATAAGAACTATAAAGACCAAGTGTTATGGGAATTCAGAGGAGGGAGTGAGGTTATGTCTTGCTCGGGGAAATCAGGAAGGATTTTCTGAAGGAAATGGTGTTTGAGGTAGACCTTGTGTATTGTTACGATTATAGTAAGTAGCATTGGTGAGGAAAGCATTCTATACAAAATGAATGAGTTGAGATGGAAAAGAACCAAAAATTTTATCTTTGGTTTCATTAGAATATAGAGTAAATGGAGAATAGTGGTGTGAGAGTGAGTTAAAGGTGGAAAGCTAGAGGAGGTACAGAATATAGAGGACCAGATGAAAAAGTCGTTGTGTTATTCCTTGATAGCCTCTCTTCCTTCCCTCACTACCCTGTCCTCCTTCTCCCTCTAATATCACCTACCACTTCTATGAGTTCTCTGCTCATTAGTCTAGGTCTCCTTGTAATCTCTTCCCTCCATTCTCTGAGGACTTTGCTCTTCTCTCCCCTGCTTCTCCCTCTACTCATACATACATTGTTCTTTCCTAAGTCTATTGGAAAGGGAAGAGAATTAGAGGCAGATTTCTCTTCTTGCTTTGAACTAATGATGTGTCTCCTTTCTTTCTCAGGCCATTGCTGTAATTGGCAGAAGACTATTTCATGCTCCTTAAGGTGATGTGTATGACTGGACTAGGGATATGTAGGACTGCCTGAGCGTGTGTGTCTGTGTGTATGTGTGTGTGTGTCTGTGTGTGTGTGCACTCACATGCACGCATGCACACATGCACATACTAACTGCTTACCTGCTTTCCTGCTGTATGCTGAATATGATGGGTGGGGGTATATATATGTTCTGTATGTGACTAGAGCAGTGGATATGTGTAGTAGGGTACTATATGTAAGTAGATTTGATCAGAGAGCTTCTGTAAGACTGATGAATGTATATGACTTGCATTGCTGTGTGGAGTTGTGATTTAGATGCATTGTGTGGGAGTAGTGTTTCTTGGGATTGTGATGAACGTCTGTGATTGGGGATTCTTTTGTTTGGACATAGGCTCAGACTCTGTGCTGTGACAGAGGCCATGAGCTACCCTAGGACTTCTTCACCTAAGGAGCATGGTTTACCTTCACCCCCTCCAACCTCCCCTGTTCCCTTTAATCAGGAGATTAGACCAGGTGAGATGGGAACGGATTGGGGGGGAGGAGGTTGGAACCTGAGGGTACCAGCATTATAATTTCAGCCTCATTGAAGCAGTCCTTATCAGGTCTTATAGGATGAATGACTGGAGAGAGGTAATATGGTACTCTGGAAACTCATGGGGTATAAGGAACATGCTATCTTCTACCTAATATAAGCCATGTGTAGGCCCTATCCATCCTCAGCACTGATTCCCTTCCCCTTGTCCCTTCTGTCTCTATAAATGTTGCCTTATCTCTCCACTTTTCCTAAATCACTTGTGGAGAGATTGGTACATGGCTCCCAGGCATTTCACATGCAATCTGGTTGCTCAGGACTAGGCAATCCTTCACCTGGTGTATTCCCCTAATATCTTACGGGGTTGAGGTATACAAAGTGGAAAGAAGGGAGGCTACTGAGACTTTTCTTCCACATCCCCATTTTGGAGCTCTTCTCTTATTCATCTCTTTTTCCCTTCCTGCTATCGCCTAGCCTGGAACTGGCAGTCAAAGCCAGAGCTGTGGGCTCAGGCTGTTCGTCAACAGCTCAGTGCCCAGCTGCAGCATCCCCTGGAACTGGACCAGTCCCCAGCAGTGGAGCTCCTTCTAGCTGAACTTCAGGTCCTTTTGGCTGCTGTACTTAAGGATGGCAGTCCTGCAGCATGGTACTACCTGTATAATGTGCTGGCCTCTCTCTCACCTTACCGGACCCTGCTTTGTGGCCACCTTGACACACTGCCTTTCCTGGAGCAGTTATATCTCTGGGCCCCCCAAATCCAGACCCAGCTTGGTCTGGATTTTCTGGAGGTGCTGAGACAGGTCTTTCCACCAGACACCTCTCTGATCGCCCAATCCACCCATACTTCTTGCAGACACCAGAAGAAGCTGAAAATACTGTCCTCCCAAGCTACCTCGAGTCCACCATGCCCTTTTGTCCAGGCTGAACAAGGGCAGAGACAGGAAGATAAGGATGAAGATGAAGACGAGGATGAAAACTGGGTATACCCTGTGACCCTCCCTGAGCTACAATATGCTCTGGGCATCGTCGGGGTGGATGTGGCCCAAGATGAAGCCTTCTGGATGGATGGCCTTGGTCTTCTGCCTTTGGCCTTGGCTACAGAAATCCCTGTGAAGTATATCAGCAATAAAGAGGAGAAGGAGGAGTATGGTGACAGTGGTGCTAGGTGAGCAAACACAAGAACCTGGGGAAAGAGGCAGGAGTGAAGACCCTAAACTCTGGCTCTCCTCCTTATTCTCTCCTTTTTTTCTCCCTTTTCTCTCCTTTCCAGTCCCTGCCCAGCATAGTTGTAGACACTCTGGCTGACTGGGCCCCTTGTGTGAAGGTGGGGGAAACGCTGCTTCTAGGCTCTCTTATTGGTACAATCTCTAGATGCTGCAGCCCTAAACCAACTTAATTTGTCACCATTTTTGCTTTTTGGCCTTTGGAACAAGGCTCTCCTGCTTATTTTTTTTGTCCACCATTGCTAGACCCTGCTGGCACAGTTTTTTCTCCTTGATACACTTAGGCTAAGACCACTAGACCTGAAGGGGTATTCATAGCAAATGGATCCCCTGCTTTCCTCACCTGAAATATTCAGGCAACCATGGGTATCTCTTGAGATATTAATTGCTGAGCCTTGGAATGAAGCGGATGCAGGTTCAGGAGTGATGGGAGGGAAAGAGGACAATTCCCAGGGACTTCAGAAGATCAAGGAAAGACTCATTGGGTTTGGAATTGGAGTACTCTTGTTTTAACTAGAATTTGTTTGTAAAAGGTTCTGCCTGAAAATGGCCTGGCTCTTTTTGTGGAGCTATAAGGTCACCAATTTCACCCCTATGTGACCTGTTCCTACCCACCCCCTAGAAAAATTTTACACTGGGCCTTTGGGAGGAAGCTATTAATTGTCAGTTAAGGATTATTGAGCAAATTAGTCTCATCTCATGAGAAAAGTCAGAAAACTGCTATAAATAAATAAAGCCTAGGGGCAGCTAGGTGGCACAGTGAATAGAGCCCTGGCCCTGGGGTCAGGAGGACCTGAGTTCAAATGCAGCCTCAGACACTTAACACTTACAAGCTGTGTGACCTTGGGCAAGTCACTTAACCCCAATTGCCCTGCATTCCTCCTCTAAAAAGCCCTCCCCCAGAATTAATAAATAAAGCCTGTCAAGGTGAATAGACTTGGCATTTAGCCAGTTTAACTCAGTAGTTCATTGTAGCAGTTGGTCACAAGAGCTACCAACAGGGAAGATTGAGGTTTCATTTCTAGCAGATATGGAGAGTATGGAGAGTTTTCAGTGGCCTGCATAGAGTGACATATTTGTTTTTCTGGCATGGCCAAGTAATTGTCCTCTCTGTTTGAAATACAGGCTAGTTTTGCTTCAAGAAGGTTAGAAGCATGGAGTGGGCGATACTGCCCCCTGAGGAGTGCTGGAACAGTCCAGGGGTGGTGGTAATAGACTTGAGTGATGTGAATTTTTTAGAAAACCACTAAAGGGTTAGAGAAAGTAGATTTTCAAGGGGGTGCTGAGTAATTTTTTTTTTAAAGGGGCAGTAGGCTAAATAAGTTTGGGAGCCAGGTTATCAGGAGAAAGTGAATAGCTAGTTAAGAAGATGGTATCTGAAAATGATTTTAGTTCAAAAGAAACATGAGATGCACAAATTTAGAGACATCTTACTCCAAATGTTCATATGGAATATTTGTGCCTGACATGTGGTAGAACCTTCTAAGCTCGTATTGTTCTGATCAACCACATTTGAATACATTGTACCTTGACTGCAACATAGTGATGTCATTTTGGTCCTCTTTGAGCATGAAGGGTAACAATCAACCAACCAACCATCTGAAGGTGAAACTTAGATTTTGGACTACAGCATCAATTATAGGTGTGATAGGCTCTATACCATAGATGGCGTGCATCTAATGAGAGATTGTAACTGTATAATTGTCTGAACTCTTAAAAATCTAATTCAAAGGATTTTACATTGAAAAGAGAAGCTGTAGAGGAAGAAGAAAATCTGTAGAGACACTTCATAATTTATAGGATATGAAATCTAAGACCAGATCCAAAAATAAAACCAGTGGTCTTAGTTATTTTTGCAAAAATTCACAAAATATACATAACAAACAAGATGACCTACAGAACTTCTTGCAAGGAGATAAATTCTCCTTCATAGGTATTAATAAAATTGTCTGCATGGTGCAGGCTAGTCTCTGTAATGCCATGCACGAGTAGCTTCCCAAAAGAATGCTGCTGTGAACAGCTTTTACGGTTCAAATTACAGAGTATATTGAACACTCCATTTCATTACAAATCAAGGCAAACATTCACAACAAATCACAATATCATATTCACAACATTACATCTTATCACAGAGAATCACAATATAGTGTTCACAACAGCTTAACATTAGAATGTCCACATAGTTTTCACTATAGTGGCCACAGTATTTAGAACAAAGAACAAAAGAATAATCATCTGGTTTCCCTAAGGGAGAAACCCTCTTTACTTAATCATTCAATTAATTCACAATACAATAATCAATCTTCCACTCATGGGGCAATTATAGATTAACTTAATCAGTCACTTATCTAGCAATCAGTCACTAAGTACAATCATTAGAAAATCAAACAAACCCTCCACCCTTTGATGTCTAGTAAACTTTAATTTCATCGTGCATCCAAGGGGAGGTCTTTTCTTCATCTTGACTTGGGGTGGTCTCTCAGATTCTGTGGATCCCTTTCCATAGTCCCAGCTCCTACCTGAATCCACAAAACAGTCACCCGGATTCAGAGGCAGACAGCTCTCAGTTTCTCATCCAGTCCTCCGGGCAGTTCCTGGTACACACTGAAGTTCACAGGGTCCAACACATCTCAAAACCTTCACAACTTCTGTTGTTGGAAACTCAAGGATCAACCAAGCCACAAACAAAGGCTTATCTGGGTCATGCTTCTTCAGTCCTCTAGCAGTTCGGCTGGCCCTAGGACTCAGAAGGAATCTCAGTCTTCCAGGCAACAGCAGCTTCATCCTTCACCAGATTCTGGTCTCAAGAAAAACTCCAACTCGTTTTTCAGTCAGCTTCCAGATGCTGAGAGAGAAACTCTAAGGCAGAAGCAACTTCAGCCTTCGCCAGATTCTGATCTCGAGAAAACTCCAATTCAGTTCTCAGTCAGCTTCCAGATGCTGGGAGAGAAGCTCTTCCTCTCTCTCTCTCTCTCTCTCTCTCTCAAGAAAACTCCAACTTAGTTCTTCAGTCCAGCAGCCCAGCTCCCAGATGCTGGAACAATTCTGCTTCCTCTACCAGGAGCTACCAGGAGGAAGATTCCTGATTTTGATTCTCTCTCCCTGGAACTCTTCTTACACACACACACACACACACACACACACACACACACACACACACACACGCTTCCTGTCTCAGCCAACCCCCTCCATCAGCAACAGGAAACAGAGTTCATACCCTTTGTCTCTTTCACACAGGAGACAGAGTTCACACCTTCTGTTTCTTTCACACAGGAAACAGAGTTCACACCCTCTGCCTCTTTCACAGAAGTACTTAGCCCTTAGTTACTAAAGACCAAGTACCTGCTAAATTAATTACATTACAGTCTCCTTCAAAGAAAAATAGGTGAAGGGCCTTGAGAGAATGCTGCTTCCTCTTCTAGGTTATTAGAGACAATGAATTGATCCTTAAAATATAATAAGATAGACTTCAATGTGAAAAAAGAAAGAGGTTAAAAAAGAATATGAAGAGGTAGAGGGAAATTGTGACTTGTGTTAGAAGGTTGGTGGCAGGAAGAATGTCCCATAGAGTTCAAGGAAGAATGCTTGGAGCTTAGATGCAAACTTGAGGCTCTTCCTGAAGAGAGAAGGGAAGTTGGTGGTTTGAGAGAAAGCAATTGCTTGTCCTCCAAGAAATGATGAAGTAGGTAGATACTAGGTTTGTCAGGTGAAAGCTCATCCAGTAAAGGTTGTTGGAAGAAGAGAAGAGTAATGGGAATCAGTGAATCTCTGTTGTGAGGATTATTGAGACAGCCATTTAGCAACCTGATCAAAATGTAGAGGTTTCCTTTTTCTAAATCATGTATCCAAGATATGACAGAGAACCTGTTAAAATTTGTCAAAACAGATGGCTACTACCCACTTCTGGTGATTCATGCAAGCAGAAATGATACTGTCAGAAGGAACCTAAATTATAAAATCTTGGGCAAGAAACAGAAGACTATAGGAGTACAAATAGTGTTTTCATTACTCCTGCCCACTGAAGACAAATGATGTAGAAGAGAAAAAGAAATATAATAAATGAAAGTTAAGATTATGGTAGATGGATATGGGGTTTAGATTTCTAGAACAAAATATAGGAATATATTAGCTTGAATAACTTAAAATATAGGAATGAGAGACTCATATAGGGATTGAATTTACCTCACAAAGACTGGTAAGCACATATTTGCCTGATAGTTTACAGATATCTTTTATAGTTTACAAGTATCTTTAAAGGGCTTTAAACTGAAGAGAAAGAAGAAGAGAGAAAACCATCAAACTACATACCTACATAACTTACGTAAAGAGTAGTTAACAGTGTAGGAAGAATAATAACAATTGTGATCCTCAGAAGATTTGAGGAAAAATCCAAGAAAGGAGCTGGTAATAAAAATCCACATAGACCAATAGATAGAGTGCTGGATCTGAAGTCAGGAAGACCTGACACTAAGTACCTTAGACACTTACCAGCTGTGTGACCGTGGGCAAGTCACTTAACCTTTCTCAGCTTCAGTTTTCTCATTCATATAGGGGATATAATAATAGCAGTTACCTTTCAGAGTTGTTGTGAAGATCAGATGAGATAATATACAACATATAACATAAAGGTCTTTGTAAACCTTAAAGTGCTATAATAAATGCTAGCTATATAGCTTTGTAGCTAAATAGCTAGCTATGTGCTGCTGTGCTAGTGACTTAATCTTTTAGTGCCCTGAAGCAACAGTCTAAGATGGTTAGTTGTAAAGAATTGCCAGTTTACGTTGGTAGAGGGAGTTTCCATACTGGAAATTCCCTATAAAAAATCAACTCACAGGTTCATACAAAAAAAATTATAGTTGCCAAAATTTCAGATTTGGAAGGAACCTCAGAAATCATCTAGTACAACCTGAACATGAAGAGGACTTTTCTCTACAATATCTCCAACAAGTGGTTTTTTATTTGAAGCCCTCTAGAATAGGGCCGCCAACTACCTCCCAAGGCAACCCATTCTACCTTTGGAGAACTCTAATAATTAGGAAGTATTTACTTATATTGAATTTAAATCTGCTTTGCAATCTCCACTAGTTGGAGATTGGCCCTAGTTATTGGGCATTAGGGGACCTGGGTCCTGGGCTGATCCTCATGGAGTGATATCAGTACTTTTGGAGCTGTGATAACAAAGCTCTAGCAAATGAGTACATGTTGCACTGCCTGAACCCCTATTGCTCTCCCATTTGGAAAAGAGAGTGCTTAGGAAGAAGCTAAAGAACACAGGATCTGTATATGAGCCTAATTAATGGCAATTAGGAACGGTATAAGAGTGTTATGAGGTTGGTAGTGGTAGTGAGCCCATGTTACCCTCTTCCATACCTACCAGGTCTTTTTTTTTCCAGTCTAAATATTCTTAATTCCTTCATCTGATCCTTTTATGATCTTTTGTTTACTTTAATTTTTTTATTTTCAGTTAAAATTCGTTCTCTCCCTTGACTCCCATCCTTGCTCATTTAGAAGGCAAGATAATAATATGAAGTCATTATACATATACATACATAATCAAAACACATTTCCACATTAGCCATATTTTAAAAAAAAAAGAGGAAAAGATATGCTTCAGTCTGCATTCTTGAGTCCATTAGTTCTCTATCTAAAGGTAGATAACATTTTATATCATGAGTCCTCTGGAATTATTGTGGATCATTGCATTGATCAGAGTTAAGTCTTTCATAGTTGGTTAATCTTCATGATATTGCTATTATGGTGTACATCGTTCTCCTGGATCTGTTCCCTTTACACTGTATCAGTTTATATGTATCTATCTATCTATCTATCTACAGATTTTTCTGAAACCATCCCCTTCATAATTTCTTACAGCATAATAGTATTCCATCATATTCATATACCATAAATTTTATGATCTTATGACAATTAAAAAGGTTTGAGACACAGTTTCTGGATAATTTAATCATTTTATTCAGACAGGTTGTTGACTCTTTTCATGATTTTCTTGCATCATTCTCATTTCTCTCCCCAATTTTTCCTCCACTTCTCTTATTTGGTTTTCAAAATCCTTCTTAAGCTCCTCTATGGTCTGTAATCAGTTTACATTTTTCTTGGAAGCTTTTGGTGCAGGAGTTCTGACTCTGTTGTCTTCCTCCCATTCCATGTTTTGATCCTTTTTGTCCCCCAAAAAGGAATCTAAAGTTGGATTGCTGAGCTTGTTTTGCTTCCTTTGCCTGCTCTTGTTGCCAGTCAATTACTTGACTTTTGGGCTCCATAGAATTCTGCTTTCAGAGGGGAGTGCTTTGTC
This sequence comes from Pseudochirops cupreus, assembly GCA_028627135.1. Taxonomy (NCBI): domain Eukaryota; kingdom Metazoa; phylum Chordata; class Mammalia; order Diprotodontia; family Pseudocheiridae; genus Pseudochirops; species Pseudochirops cupreus. The sequence continues at coordinate 128,408,040 of CM053582.1, read as the reverse complement.
CCAAATGGCTGAGGCTTTTGCAGCTGCCAGAGTTATTAGGAAGCCACCATCTCTACAGCCCCCACCAGCTTTGGCTCACTGGTCACACACCTCAGGGACACCACCCAAGACAGCAATCCCAATCCAGGCAGGTTAAGGCAAGAGGACTTAGCCTCTGAATGGTTGCTTGGCCTCCCTGCAATCTGCAGGCTGGGAGCTCTGAAGCAGCCATGTGAAGGTGGCTGCAGGGCCGCCGCTTCAGACTGCTTATAGCTCTGGAGGCAGTCAGCTGGATCCTCTCCCCCAAATTTAGCCGAGTCCCATTAACCTTTTCCTTTGTCCTTGGCTCTTGTGGTTTGATAATTCTGGAAACCACCACAGCTGCCGGTGATTGGTTCTCCTGAAAGCTCCGGCAATGGCTTTTCCTGGATGCCCTGGAGCTAAAACTGTATAGAGCTGGGCTCTGATCCCAGCACACTGCGATGAACCCTTCCTGGCTGCCTTTAGTGGGGGATTTGTTACTCTGTCATTTTGTGGGTTCTGGAGCTCTAAAATTTGTTTAGAGTCATATTTTATAGTTATTTGAGGTGGTTATGGGGGGAGCTCACACAGTTCTCCTGCTTCTATGCTGCCATCTTGACTCTGCCCCTAATTTAATCATTTTATTAATAAGACCAGCAGGTTATTAATAAAAGAATGGTCATTTGGCTGTCTCTCTTAGACCAAAGACAATCATGGCCTCAGACTCAGTTTGTATACCCTTCAAAATAGTATATGGTCCATCAAATAGCAATCAAATCTAACTGGTTAATGTGATTGGAGGTGGGCTATATAAAATGAAGGGCTAAGTATCTTTTGGATAAGGAAAGTATCTCTATACCAGACCACCTGTAGCTTTAGGCTATCAGTTCAAAGAATGTATACCCCTTTCAAGCCTGAGCAGAACACAGTAGCTTCCACAGGGGGTGGGGGTAGGGGACAGAGGGGGGTGGTTAAACTAGAAAGTGAGTCTAATTTCATCAGCCATGTCCTTAAGAACTGAACTTAAATGTCAGGACTTTAGAAGAAGAGTACTCTGAATCTCTGCCCAAATTGTTGGTTATTAATAATCTTTTCTCACAATCCTTTTATGATTTTAGTTCTTGATTCATCACCATCTTAGTCACCTTCCTCTAAACATGCTCCAGTTTGTCAGCGTACTTTCTAAAATATGCTCAGAACTGAACACAATGTTTCACATGTGACTTGACCAGGAAAGACCATCACTTGATTTTTGACCCTGCGCCTCATGCTGCCTAATACCAGATCAGCTTGACAACTAGATAAGAGACCTTACCTGAGAGGTTATAATACTTTCAGTTTTGGAACTCTTCATTGGGTTTCCACACTATCTGGATTAGTGAATGCTTCACATAGCTCACAATATCTAGGGTGACTTCAGCCTTGTTTCCCTTTACTCTGCATCCATTTTCTTATCAGCCACTTTGCCATCTTACATATCTTTCCAGTCCTCCCAGTCCTCTGTTCCAGCTTTCCAGTTCTGGAACCTTAATCAAATGAATATTGATATTGCTGCTGAAAATAGTGTTAGTCTACTGTCTTTATTGCTATAATTTTATGAACAAAAATACCCTTCCCTGGCCACTACTGTCCTATAAATATAATCTCCTTTATCTGAACATAAGCTTCTTGAGATCAGGGACACTTTTGCCTTTTATTAGAATCCCCAGCATTTAGCACAGTGCTTAACACTTAACAGGAACTTAGTAAATGTGTTGTGTTTTTTTCATTCATTCATGAATTCATTAGCTTTTTTGTCTTGTCTGTCTCACTATTGATGTATCAAGCTTGGAGTCCACTTCAACTTCCAGGGTTGTGAGTTTGTTTTTTGTTTTTTTCCATAGGAACTGTTTTCTAGCTATGCTTCTCCCATTTTGCTCTTATGCAGTTGGTTTTTGGAACCCAGGTATAGGACTTTACACTTATTTATTTGTTTATTTATTTATTTTTTGCTTTTTGGAGGGCAATTGGGGTTAAGTGACTTGTTCAAAGTCGCACGGTTAAGTATGTCAAGTGTCTGAGGCCAGATTTGAACTCAGGTCCTCCTGACTCCAGGGCTGGTGCTCTATTCACTGTGCCACCTAGCTGCCACAGGACTTCACGTTTATATGTCTACAGTTAATATTAGATTTTGTGTAAGTCATCCAACATACTAGCTACATTTCCCAGCTTATGTCATCTGTAAATCTGATAGTAGCCAGCTAAGGATGCTTTTTCCTTTAAAAGCATCAAGACCTTCCTTAAGATTTGGGTTGGCTGGGAGAGTGGATCACCAGTAGCAATGGTGGTTTCCAGAATTATCAACCCATAAGTTCCAAAGACAAAGTAAAAGATCAGTGGAATTTGGCTGGATTTGGGGGGGATGGAGGACGGGGTCTGGCTTTCTGCCCACAGAGCCAGAAGCAGCAGAAGTGACAGCCCTGCAGCCACCTCTATGTGGCTGCTTCAGAGCTCCAGGCCTTCAGATTGCAGGGGGGCCAAGCGACCATTCAGAGGCTAAGTCCTCTTGCCTTAACCTGCCTGGATCAGGATTGTGGTCTGGTGTGGTGGTCCTGAGGTGTGTGACTAGTGAGCCAAAGCTGGTGGGGGCTGTAGAGATGGCGGCCTCCTAATAGCTCCGGCAGCTGTGAAAACCCCAGCCATTTGGGACAAAGCTCTCCCCTAAGCAGAGTTCTACTGTGGCAAAGAGCTCAAAAGTCAAACAATTGACTGGCAATAGGAGCAAGCAAAGGAAGCAAAGCAAGCACAGCCATCCAATTTTAGATTCCTTTTTGGAATCCAAGAAAAATATGAACTGATTACAGGCCATAGAGGAGCTTAAGAAGGATTTTGAAAACCAGATAAGAGAAGTGGAGGAAAAATTGGGAAGAGAAATGAGAATGATGCAAGAAAATCATGAAAAGAGAGACAACAACCTGACTGAAGAAAATAACACCTTAAAAAATAGACAATGGCAAAAGAGGCCCAAAAAGCCAATGAGGAGAAGAATGCCTTAAAAATCCAAATTTGCCAGTTGGAAAAAGAATTTCAAAAGCTCACTGGAAAGAATAATTCCTTCAGAATTAGAGTAGAGCAAATGGAAGCTAATGACTTTATGACTTTATACTATTAAACAGATCCAAACAAATGAAAAAATAGAAGGCAATGTGAAATATCTCATTGAATAAACCACTGACTTGGAAAATAGATCCAGGAGAGACAGCTTAAAAATTATTGGACTAACTGAAAGCCATGATCAAAAAAAGATCCTAGAAATCATCCTTCAAGAAATTCTCAAGGAAAATTGCCCTGATATTTTAGAACCAGAGAGCAAAATAGAAATTGAAAGAATTCACCAATCACCTCTTGAAAAAGATCCCCAAAAGAAAACTCCTAGGAATGTTATAGCCAGGTTCTGGAGTTCCCAGATCAAGGAGAAAATATTACAAGCTGCCAAGAAGAAACAATTTGAATATTGTGGAAACACAATCAGGATAACCCAGGATCTATCAGCTTCTATGTTAAGGGATCAAAGGGCCTGTAATATGGTATTCGAGAGATCAAGGAAGCTAGGATTAAAACTAAGAATCACCTACCCAGCAAAACTGAGTATAATGTTTTAGGGGAAAATATGGTCATTCAATGAGGTGAAGGACTTTCAAGCATTCTTGATGAAAAAACCAGAACTGAATAGAAAGTTTGACATTCAAATGCAAGAAGCATGAGAAGGTAAAGAGGGAAAAGAAATCATAAGGAACTTATCAAAGTTGAACTGTTTACATGCCTACATGGAAAAACAATAATTGTAACTTGTGAACTTTTCTCAGTATGAGGATAGTTAAAGTGAATATAAATGTATATATGTATATGTATACATGCACATATGTCTATATAGGAGGGTATATAAGTATATGAATACATATGTGAGTGTGTGTATATATGTGTGCAGGTATACATAGACAGTGGGCACAGGATCAATTGAATAGGAAGGGATGATATTTAAAGGTGAAATTGAGAGGTGGGAGAGGAATATAATGAGAAGAGACAGGGAGAGACAGAATGGGGTTAATTATCTCATATAGAAGAGGCAAAGGATAGCTGTTACAATGGAGGAGAAGAACAAGAAGGGAAAAAGGAATGGGTTAACCTTACTCTCATTGAATTAGGCTTAGGGAGGGAATGACATACACTCTAAATTGGGTATCTTGCCCTACAGGAGAGTAGGTAGGAAGGAGATGGGGGGGGATGATGGAGGGGAGGGCAGGTTGGGGGGAAGGTTGTTAGAAGCACACACTTTTGTAAGGGGACAGGTACAAAGTATAGAATAGAACAAGTGGGGGGCAGGATAGGATGGAGGGAAATATAGTCAGTTCTTTCACAATATATCCATTGTGGAAATGTTTTGTGTAACTACACACATACGACCTGTATTGAATTGCTTGTCTTCCCAGTGGGGGTGGGTGATGAGGGAAGAAGGGAAAGAATCTAGAATTTAAAGTTTTAAAATTAAATGTTTAAAATATATACATATAATTATTATTATTATTATTTACATGCAACTGGGAAATAAGATATACAGGCACTGGGGTAGGGAGATCCATCTTGCCCTACCAGAAAGTTAGAGGGGTGATGGGGGAGGAAATAGGAGAGAGCAGATTGGGGGAGGGGGTATGCAGTGGGATGGCTGTTTTGGGGTGGTGAGTGGGAGAAAGATGGGGAGAAAATTTGTAACTCAAAATCTTGTGGAGATGAATGACATAAACTAAAAATAAACAAAAGTTAATGAAAAAAAAGAAACTGGAGGCTACTAAACTATACAAAAAGATCCCTGTGAGCTGTATACTGACTTAGAAAACCATACATTAACATTAACTATGTTCTATTATATTTTTATTTATTTTAAACATGTTTCTTAGTTGCTTATTCAGATTCTTGCAGGCAGACAACATATTTGATACATCTGTTCTAGAGAGCATTCATTGTCAGATGCTCCTAAGATTCAGTGACTTTAAGTTTCATTTTTCTCATTGACTTTGTAACTGAAAGAACTGTCTAAAGTCTATGAATAAAGTCTGTTATCCAAATAACATGAATAGCCACTTGCAAAACTCTGTCCTTCAAATTTCATATGTTTACTTAAAACTTATTGTGAAAATCATCTCCCAAGATTTAGACAATGATGAAAGAAAAATAGTTTAAGATATTTTTTAGTTACTCTGTGGTTTGGTTATTTAGTGTTGCATTAAGTGTATCTTTTAGATAAGTGCCACATCTTTTTTTTTTGAGAACAGATAGAGTTTTTTTTTTCAACTTAATAGGGCTACTTAAGCCTCTTACATTCCAGGTCATTAATTTTAATGGTTTAGGCATTGTTATATGGCACTCTCAGGAGGGAAAGGTACACACTAGTAATTCTACTCCTGTGCAGGAAATGTCTTCATCAAAGTCACAACATTTCTTTGTTTTTGGAAACATTTAGTTTCTGAGTCTCTGTTACCATTTTATTTAAAGCCCCATCAGACTCAACACATTGAATGTTAACTCACCATTTTGTCCTATATATGATCCACTTAGAAAAGTAGAAGAGCTCATAAAAATACCTTACTTGTAATTTATGTGTCTTCTGTCACTTTGTAAAACCATAGAAAATGTGTCTAATTACTCTATAATGGGATGAAAAAAGAAATAAAAAAGGGTAAAAAAAAAAAAAGATTTGGGTTGGCTTAGGGGAGCTGATAAGGAAAGGGAAAATGGGGACTGCTACTACCACATGTCTACATAATAGCATTTATATAGCACTTTAGTATTGGCAAAGTGCTTTACAGATATCTCATTTCATTCCCATAATAACCCTAGGAGGTAGGTAGAGTTATTATATTAATTTGATGAGGAAACTGAGGCAAATAGTAGTCACTTTCCTGGTGTCACATAGCTAGTGTCTAAAGGTTTGAATTCAGGTCTTCCTGACTCTAGATCAAGCCATTTATTCACTGTGCCACAAAGCTGCCTCTAATGACTTCATCCAAGTCATTCATGAAAATGTTGAATAGTGAACAATGAAGACATATTACTGGGGTATTCCACTAGAGTTCTCCCTGTTTTTGACCTGTTGATGCCTATTCTTTGCCATAATTCTAATGCCATAATTCTACCCCATTCCAAATTCACCAAATTATTCTATCATTTTTCTTTTGCCCATAAAGTTAAGAGAGAGGTGATAAGGGCTTGAATTAGGATGTTGTCAGTGTGAATAGAGGAAAGGAGACAGATATGAAACAGGTTGTGAATGTAGATTTGCCTAGACTTGGCTGATTGATCTTTCCTTTGTCCTCCAATCCAAATCCAAACAGGAGATTTTTAGTCTGGTTTACTGAGAAGAGGGGGTATCATTGATAGAAATTAGAAATTAGGGACTAGAGACATGCTTAGTTGGGGAAAGATGATGGATCACAGAATTTCAGTTTTGGAAGAGACTTCTGTGCCCATCTAGTCCAACTTATACATGAATAGGATTCCCACTATAACTTATCCAACAAGAGTTCATCCAGTCTCTGACCAAAGATCTCCACAGAGGACGTCTATCACCTCTTGAAGCAACTTATTCCACTTTTGGCTAGCTCTAATTGTTAAAAAGTTTTTCCTAACATCAAACCCAAATTGATCTCTTTACATTGCTACTTGTTCAACCCCTTATTTACGTGACAACAATTGTCAGCAATCATGTCCCTACTGAGTTTTCTGTTCTCCAGGATGAGTGCAAAAATTCCTTCAACCAATTTTCATATGTCATGAACTCGAGGCTCTTGACCATTCTGATTGCTTACCTCTATACACTCTCTAGATTATCAGTGTCCTTTGAACTTAACACAATACTCCAGGTGAAGTATGACAAGAACAGAGTACAGTGAAACTATCACCTCCTAATTTCTGGAAGCTTTACCCCTCTTAATGCAATCCAAAGTTATGTTAGCTTTTTTGGTTGCCATAACACAGTGCTTTCCTGTATTGAGTTTTCCTTCCATTAAAATCCCCAGATCTGTTTCAGAACAACTGTTATCTATTTCTCAACCTTATGCTTGTGTAATTGATTTTTTTGCATCCAGGTGCAAGAACTTTACTTTTATCCCTATTGAATTTAATGAACTACAATTGATTTATTTGCTTATTATTGAATATTGCTTCCAGTTCTTTTGCAATTACAAATAAAGCTGCGGTGAAAATCTTTTAACAAATAGCTCTTTTTGTTTTTAATAACACTTTCTTGACATATCCATGCCAGCTGTCATCAAATATTCGAAGGATTGTTATATGGAAGGATTAAATTTATTCTGCTTTGCCTCATTGAGCAAAACTAGGGTATATAGGTAAAAATTAGGGTTGCATTATTTATTTTTAACATTCATTTGAAATTTGTTTTTGTTTCATATTCTTTCTTCAGCCCCTCTCCTACCCATTGAGAAGACAAACAATATGATATCAATTATATATGTGAAGTCATGCCAAACATTTCCATATTAGCCATGTTGTAAAAAAAAAAGACAATATAAAGCAAGAAACTTAATGAAGTATGCTTCCATCTGCAGTAAGAGTTCAACAGAGGTGGAAGTAGCATTTTTCAATTCCTTTGGAATTGTCTTGGATCACTGTATTGATCAGATTAGCTAAATCCTTCATAATTGATCGTTACAGTATTGCTCTATGTACAATGTTCTCCTGATTCTGCATACTTTACTTTGCATAGTTCATATAATTCTACCCAAGTTTTTCTAAAACTATCCTTCTCATAATTTCTTATAGCACAATAATATTCTATCACAATTATATACCACAACCTGTTCAGCCATTCCTCAATTTAGACTCACCTAAGGGGAAACTTCTTAACAATTGCAATTGGCCAAACATAGAATGGGCGGCCTCAAAAGGACTGTGAATTCCCTGTCACTTGGAGATATTTAAGTGAAGCCTGGGTGAAGTCAAGAATGTTTGATATAGGATTCATATTTTGGTTAGTAGTTAGTCCTCTGAGGTCCCAGATAGGATTCTATCCTTCTAAAAATTTGGGGTGGAGTGGGAAGTGGGTATCTATGTGGTATGGACCTGTGTATATAACCATATGTGAAGTCTGTGTTTTTATATTACATGTGAATGTCAACATCCGTGCATGTATATCCAAATTCCTCTTGTACTAAATCTCCCAAAAGACTTGTTCCACCAGTTCCCCCTTGTTGGGGGGGATGAGCATATAGCTTCCCTCTGTGCTGATGAAAAACAGTCAATGTTCCCTGGGCCTGAACTGTCTGCCTTAGTAATTCTGGGCATAAAGATCCTATTACTTTTCTTCTTTCCCCTTCTTTTGCCCTTCCTTTTCCTCCTTCTCTTTCACAGCACTGTTTTCTATATTGTATTATACAGATACACATCTCAGTTATTGTCATTAACTTCTACTGAAGAAAAGAGCTCTCAGAAGTCAAGCTCTGAATACCCACCTCAGACTGTCCAGCTAAAGAACCAGATCATTTCTGTTTTTCGGAAGAACAGATACCTAAGTCAGATCCACTTCATCTACCTCAATTTGGCTAATACTAGGCACTTCAGGTAAGCATCTGGCTCCCGGGCACTCCTGGTTCAGGCCCATATCCTCTAGGAATCCTCTTCCTTTGGCTTTTTCCTTTTTTGCTCCCTGCCCTAAATCATGCTTTCCTCATTCTCTTTCTTTGTCCTTTTCCTACAGATCTTTCATTCTATCCTTATCTGACCTCCTTTCCTTGGCCTGGAATCCCAGTATTAGAAATTATTCTAGAGGTCATTTAGTTCAGCCTCTCTTCTAGTGCATGAGTCCTCTTTGCTAATGTTTATTCTGCTTGTTTGAACAATTCCATTAACTTCTCTCCCAAGGCAGCTTCTTCAGTTTTTTAACAGCTATAATTGTTAATACATTCTTTCTGATATTGAGCTAAAAATTTTCTCTCTGTAACTTTCCATTTATTGGGCCTAGTTCTGTCCTGTGACTCCTCCATTCATATTTTCCTCCCCCCCCCCCATACATTTCCTCCCCTCCACCATATATTCAGACCAACTTTTTGCTTTTTGTACATCCTTTCTGAACCCTTCCAAGCATGACTCTCATTGCTTTTCTCATCCCTCAGCTAGGAAACTTTCAGTGTGTGCCATGGAAGAGCTTTAATTCATATCTCTCCAAGATAAGACCTAGAGGAGCAGCATATCACCCTCTTCCTCTGGACTTACTTTACTTTGTCAGTGTCCTTCCTAAAATATAACACTCAGCTGATTGTAATACTCATTTGTCCTTAGCAATGTAAAGTCAAGTAGAACCGTAACATTTCTTGTTTGGTTCTGGATATTATATTAATTCAGCATTAGATTTTTTTTTGTTTGCCACATCATCTTGTTGACTTGTTAAGCTCATAGTTCAAAAAAACCCCAGAAGCCTTTTGTAGCTATGCCTTTGTCTGACATCAGTTAATGATGGAGCCATCTTTTTTTAAGTTAAGTACAAGCCTTTCTATATAACCCTATTACAGGAGGTAGGTGGTGCAATAGATAAGAGAGCTGGGCCTGGAGTCAGAAAGAGCTGACTTCAAATTTGACCTCACATACTTACTAGCTAAGTGATCTTGGGCAGATTACTGAATCTCTTAGCTGTAAAATGAGGATAACAATAGCACCTAGAGTTAATGTGAAGGTCAGTTGAGATAATATTGTAAAGTACTTAGCACAGTGCCTAACACATAACAGACACTTAGCTGTTTATTCGCTTACCTTCATTGTATAGCTAATCATTCTAGGCTCTAGAAACCTATTCCAATCTTGATTCCATCATCTAACCTTTTGCTTCCATCAATGCAACATTCTCAATTTCGTAAACATTCCAAGTATTAAAATAATGAATAAACATGTGGAATGGACTAGGACCAAGGGTATGTGTCATGCTCTAGATACCTTCTTCCATGGTGATACCCGTCACCACTCTTTATATATGGTTGTGCTACAGATCTGCACAAAGCTACAAATCCACTATCTTCCCTTCTTTAGCACTGCCTCTTGTTTACAAGAATATTATGAGATACCTTCTCAAGTGCCTTGCTAAAGTTCAGTTATACTGTCATTTCCCTGATTAATCTCCTAGTCAACCCTATGAGGTTAGTTTGCATAAGTTGTTCTTAGTGAATCATTGCTACTTGATTATGTTTACTACTTCTAAGTACACATAGATCTACTAATTAATAACTCACTTTAAGAATTTACCAGGCATCTGTAGTTTGTAGTTTCCAATAAAGGGGAAAACTTTGGCTTTTTCCGGTTATTTTGGCACCTTTCTTTCTTAATGACTTCTCAGCAGTTACTAGTATGGTTCTGGTATCATATCCTTATGTTATTTGTATGGGCCTGGAGAATAAGATTCATTTGAAGTGATCCTTACTATTATCTTATCTCTCTTGGGCTGCATTTTAGTTTTAACTGTTTATTCTTTCCTATTTGAAGATTATAATGTCTTTCTCCTATTTCTCTTACTCTCCTCCTCTCATCCCTTTTTTTGCCTTTCTTCTGCACCTTTATCTTTCCTCCTCCTCCTTCTCTGTCCTCTTTTCTTAGGCAATACAACCTAATTATTGGGGTTGAGGGTATGTTTGTGTGTTCATTGGTCAGAATACTTTCTTCCTAGGCCTTATAGCCTGACAGTGGTGCCACAGAACCTGGCAAAACCAGAGCATTACATCTTTTCTCCCTTTGGAGTCCTACACGTGCATCCTGTGGAAGGCAGTGAGTTAATAACACTGGGTGTCTGGCACCGGCATGCCATGCTCTGGCAACAACTCCAAAACATCCCTTTCTTCAAACATTATCTTGTGAGGAAGGCCTTGACTTGGTAAGAGTGAAGTGATTTCAAGTACAGAGATGGGGGGAGGTGAGAAAAGGAATGGAAAAGGTGGGTGAGGACAAGTTATGAGGAGATGAGATTGTAAACATTGCTACAGGCTAAGGGAGACTTTAGTAGTGATAGGGGAGTTGTGGGATTAAAGAACCAGAGAAGGGAGAGGGGTGGGGAAGAAGTTTGAAGAGAATTCTGACTGACCTTTGATCCACAGCTGGAGGAAGAATGTTAAGTTGCAGGTGCTGAAGAAACGCCGGGATTTCCTCAGGAACTACCTGCTCTTTTCTATACCCCACTTTGGGGTTTGTCTGCTCCACATTAACAGGTGGGATTTTTGACTCTTGTTCTCTGAAACATTTTTCTCTCTTCTCCTCAACCTTCTACACTCACTTTCCAAGTGACAAAATGCCACATTCTCTACAACTTTTCTCCTGGTTGTAAGTGGGACTCAGATGTTCTGAGCAAAGTCTAGCTATGTCCCGAGGGACAGGAGGCATGTCTTACTTTTACATCTCTTACCCCAGTCCATTCTCACTTTAGTCCCTCCTTTCCTTGTGTTTCTATCTTTTTCTTAGGGTTTTCTCTATTTTTATAGCCAACCTTGGTTCAACCTTTCTGGGCCAGGCCTGACTACTAGGACCTTCAAGATTGGCTAGTAGAACTTGAGGGGACCACGAGTGATAGATTTCCTGGCAGGCTCTTATAACTCAGATCTCTCATCTTTTAGTCCATTATTTTCTCCCCACTTTGGCCCTCAAATTTTACCTTTTCTTCATACTTGGTTCAGTTCTTCTCTCTTGGCTCATGGGTTACCCAATACATAACATCCTTTCTCATGCACCACATAGCCACTTAACCTGAAATAAATAGTGACTTACTGAGCATGTCTTCAGGAAGGATATATACAGAGCAGGGAATTTTTCCTCTTTCCTTTCTCCCTGATTTTCCAACTCCTGTTCTTCTGATTTGCTACCTTAGATTTCCTGTTGCCTTTATTTTTCTGCCTCCATGAGTTTTTACCACAAATCATCTCACATCCTAAACTTCTCATCCCTTGCTGTTATCTCTTTTTCCTCATCTGGGCTGCTGTGATCTCTGGTTCCTTCTATCAGTCCTCTTCCATTTTCCTTTAAGAAGAGTAGGGTAGCCAAGAAGGGTCTAGCCCAGTCTAGTGGGCATGTAGCATTTTTGTCTCTCATAAACAGCTGGTTTTAAGAGTGGAAGCCTGGTCTCAGTCCTCAGGTTTTGGGGGAAAGACTCATCAACCCTCAAGACTCTTTCTCTGGGGCCAGAGATTGAGAGAGGGGTTACTTCTAAACTAACCAATCGGTAAATCTCTAGTGGATATTATTATGTGGCCAGCCTTGCACTAAGCTTGGCTATAACGGGGAGGAGAATATGTGGTCATTGTCTTCAGGAAGTTTACTATACCTGTATGATTAGCCCAGGCCAAGGATGGTAGTGTCTCATGCTAGCCTAGAGAAGGATTTTTTAGCTATAAGTACTGCCACCTCTTTTCCTCAGCCCCTATTCACCATCCTTCACTTCTTGATGTGTACTGATCTCCTTTCTCTAAGCACTATTGACTTTTTTGCTGAGGAGATAAATTTCAATGTTCTGCTATGCCTAGAAAGGCCAATAAAGGTCCAGGTATCATCAGAAAGAATGAAAGAAAGAGGGCATGAAATCTAAACAGGAACTGTTCTATCCCCATATGAATCTTGGTTCATCCAATCTTGAAAACTATATAGGTGTGGTGATTATAGCTCAAGGAAGATATAACAAGATGAAAAGAGCAACTAGAAGGACACCTTATCTAACTAAGTGACAGTTCAGAAGTCTAAGAATTGGGAAGAGGATGAAAAGGTCAAACACAAATGTACTTAGCAAAACCTTGGTTTTGAACTAGACTACCTCTGAAATTTGGCAGTTATTTTAGGATTCCTTCCCAAAAAAACCAAAATAAAACAAACAATTCACACAGGAGAGAGTCACTGTATAAACCAGATTGCTTGGGAGTTGATTCAGTTACCCAGATCAAGCAAGAGAAGAAAGATCTTGTAAGTTGTGGCCCTGATTTCTCAGACGTGGCTACAAATCTAAGAGATAATTAGTCTTAGGAAGGGGTACAGAAATCCTACTAGTGTGATTTCATTAAGATATTCAGAGAAGGGATGTGGGAAGGCTGCATATGGTCCCTGTCCCTTTGTGTGTCTGGTCAAAAGAAACTTTGATTCTAACATTCTGTGGACCCTTCCTTCCAGGTTCCTACAAGAGCTACACTCTGTTTCCTGGCTACCCCAAGAGGAGAATAGATGCTACACACTTCCAGAGCTGCAGCGGGCCCTGGCCAAGATGAATAGAGGAGCCTTGAGGGTGTTGAGACGTTGTCTCTGCCTCTCTGCAGCTATCCTTCAACTGGTAGGCTTTCTAATCCCAGATAGATAACTCAGAACCATTCATCCTCTGTCCCCCAGGGCTGAAGATACTACTAATAATAACAGTGGCATTTATATAGTGATTTAAGGCTTGCAAAGTGATTTATAAATATCTCATTTTAGCTTCATAATAACCTAGGGAGGTAGGTGCTATTATTATTATTATTATTATTATTACCATTTTACAGATGAGTAAACCGGGCATTGCTCAGGCCTAGCTTGTTGCCCCTTCTCTCAATACTGCTGTGTCCTGGTCTCTGAGGTGGCTCAGAACATCAACATAGCTAGGGAAAGAGGCATACACATGGTTTAATGGGTGAGCAAACAGGCAGCCTGCTGGACAGACACATGGCTAATCATACAGGAGAGAAACTTTGATGTAGGGCTTATCATGGGCAGGGCTTTGACTTGGTGACCAAAACCATCTGGTTTCCCTCCCCCTACTCCCCTTTTTCACTACCCCTCCATCCCTTCAGTTACCAGTTCACACAAATGTCATTCCCCTGCCATCCATCTCCCCTTCCCTTCACCTGGTCATTCCAAATTCTCATCTACTCTTTGATTATGCAGATCTTCTTTTAGAAAGTAATTATTTATGCACTTAACTTTAAGCAGAAATAAAACCAATCAACCATACATATACCATTATTTGAACTTAGAATTTCTACATAAAAATCCATAGAAGCCCATTAATTATTCCTCCTCTATCCTGTTCTGTTCTTTTTGTCCATTTATGTCTGTATTTGTGTGCATTTAACATATCCCAAATTTTTTATAGCTTAAAACTGCATTGCCAATATGGTTCTTTTTTTTAACATTTAATTTTTATTTTATTTTTTCTTAATTACATGTAAACAAAACTTTAACGTTCTTTTTTTTTGTCAAATAGGCAGTTTTGTTTATTTGTTATATTTTTAAGTTCTGAATTAACTCTCTCCCTCCCTTGCCACTCCACACTAGAGAAGGCCACCATTTGAAATGGATATAGCTACTTCTATAACTATATAGTTCTATGTACCTATATCTGTATCCATATGTGTAAAAGCATACTATGCATACTTCTATTTATCCGTTCTTTCTCTGGAAGTGGATAGTGTTTTCTATCATAAATCCTTTGGAAATGTCTGTTGATCACTGTATTGCTGAGACTAGCTAATTCATTCACAGTTGATCATCATACAGTATTACTGTTACTTTATAAATGTTCTCTTGCTTCTGCTCATTTCACTTTTCATCAGTTCGTATAAGTCTTCCAGGTTTGTCTGAAACCATCCTGCTCGTCATTTCTTATAGCACAATAGTAATACATCATGGTCATATATCACAACTTGTTTAGCCATTTCCCAAATGATGGGTATCCTTTCAATCTCCATTTCTTTGCCACCCCAAAAAGAGCTGCTATAAACATTTTTGTACATATAGATCCTTTTCCTTTCCTAAAAAATTTCTTTGGGATACAGATTTAGTTGTGGTATTGCTGGGTCAGAAGGTATGCACAGTGTTATAGTCCTTTGGACATAGTTCCAAATCATACTTCATAATGGTTGGATCAGTTCACAACTCCAACAACAGTGAATTAACGTACCTATTTTTCTAAATCCCCACCAACATCTGTCATTTCATTTTGTCATATTAGCCAATCTGATAGGTATGAGATGGTATTTCAGAGTTGCCTTTCTATAATCAGTAGTGATTTAGAGCATTTTTTTCATATGACTAGAGATAGCTTTGATTTTTTTTTTCTTCTGAAAACTGCCATTCATATTCTTTGACCATTTGCCAGTTGGAGAATGATTCTTATTTGTACTGATTTGACTCACTATATATTTGAGAAGTGAGGCTGTTATTAACAAACTTGCTGTGAAGATTTTTTTCCCCCAGTTTCCTGTTTCCCTTATAATCTTGGCTGTATTTGTTCTTGTTTGCTCAAAACCTTTTTAATTTGATGTAATCAAAATAATAAATTTTGCATCTTGTAATGCCCTTTATCTCTTGTTTGGTTATAAATTATTCCCTTATCCATAAATCTCACAGGTAGTATATTCCATGGTCCCCTAATTTACTTATGATATCACCCTTTATGTCTAAATCATATACCCATTTTGACCTTATCTCCACATGGTGTGTGGTTTGTCCTTTGTTCTCAAAGAGGACTGTGATGTCAGGAAGATGATGCTATGACTTGCAAGTAAATTGGATTTAAGTGAGGGAAGGCTGTGCAAAGTTACCAGCCTCACTTTTTCCTTCAGAGCCATCTGGGTCCAATGGCCAGATATATATCAGGACAACTGGAGATACAGTAATAGAGACTATACTTTCTCTTCAGTTCCCACAACCAGTTCACCCTTTTAGGCTGGAATCAGTCTCTTTCATTTCTCAACAATATACTAACACAAAGTTCCCTGTTTTATTTTAGATTTCCTATCTTCCAGTGAAATGGTAACTGAACAGATGCAATTTAATAGCTAGTTTAGAAAGCACTATAGAAAGTTAAAGGAAAAAAAAAATTAAAGGATTCCTAGAGACACAGGCACATAGACAAATAGCAAAGCCGGGGTCTTGGTAATTCTGTTCCAGGATCTAGAACTTCGCTGTACTTCATGTTGTTCCTGCAGCCTCATCAGTAAAATAGGGTGAAGTTCAAGAACCACCAAGGTTAATGCTTACATAATGCTTTCTGTTATGGATTGTCAACCATTTACCAAAGGTTTAGTCCAAAGAAACAAACAGAATCAGTTTCCCCCTTACCCAAAGATTTGCTTTAAGAACAAACAGAATGGGGTCCACCTTAACTGAAGATTTGTCCAAAGGACAAACAGAATGGGGTTCCCCCTTTACAAAAGGTTTGTTCAAGAACAAACAGGATGAGGTTCACCTTACCAAAGGTTTTAACAAGGAACAAACAGAATCAGGCTGTATATGTGCTGTAATGTGTTTATTTATTCTCATTAAGTGAGAAAATCATGCATAATGAAGTCAGAATATAATTCTGAACTCAGAGGAAGACAAGCTGAAGGAGACCCTTCATACATTTAGAGCAGTCCCAACTCAGAATGCCTGTGTTAACCAAAATTATAGTCTCCATATATGTTTAACCATAATGTGAGAAAGGAATTTCTTAATGGAATAGGTTGTAAAGACAGTAAGAGAATGTTAAGGTGTCAATTGAAATTATAGATCCAGGATGTCTGTGTTTCTTCTATAATTAACATGACATAAGAAAACATAAGAAAAATCTCATTATTCAAGACAGTATCTGGTTCAAGGCACCTTGTCTTTGATAGTCCTAAACAGAATGCTCCTGATCACTTTCATCTGGCCTTATAGTTGCTGACACAAGAAGAGGCATTTTGGATTCACTCAGACAGCAAAGCAAAGCATGTCTGTTATGCCAGAGCACACGAAACATTATGGTAGGTTAACTATTTGCCTCGGTTTCCTCATCTGTAAAATGAGCTGGATAAGGAAATAGCCACTCCAATATCTTTGCCAAGAAAATTCAAAATGGAATCATAAGGAGTTGGTCATGACTGAACAACAACAAAATTCCTTTATTCTTCCTTCTCTTTCTTCTTTTAAAATCCTCGGAACAGAACCAGTCCACTCCCAGGACCTCTGACTTTCATCTTTAGCTTTTCCAGTACTCTTTGAGAACATTAAGATTCTAAAAGGACACTTACTTCTTTTCCCTCTATTGGAATATTAACACAATGTCATCATAGAGCCCTTTACAATTGCTCAAATAAATAAATCTTTCTAGGTTTCTTTTGACTCTGTGTTTAGATTTCAGAGATCCTACTCAACTCTGTTCTTTTCATCAGAAATACCTAACAGTCTTCATCCATTAAAGGTCCATTTTTTTTTCTCTTGTAGGAACTTTAAAGGATAAGCTATTCTTGATTATAAGCCTATATCTCTTACCTTTTGTAATATTCAATTTCAGGATTACCTCTCATTTTTATAGTAGAAGCTGTCAGGTCTTGAGTGACCCTAAATGTGGTTCTTTGGTTCCTTAATTCTCCGTTTTTTTCTTTTTTCATTGTTGTAAAAGTTATGGATTATAGTGAGTTTTTACTTTGAAGGTTCCTTTTAGGAGGTGACCAGGAGATTCTGTTTTCACTTTGCTTTCTAATTCTGATAGATCGGGATAGTTTTCACCTGTGTTTTCTTGAAATAAAGTGCTCAGGCTTTTAAAGAAAAATCTTACTTTTCAAGGAGTCTGATGATTCTTAGATTATCTTTCCTTGGCCTGTTTTCCAGCAAAATTTTCTTTGGTACCCCAGGACCAGATGGATTTACTAGTGAATTCTATCAAACATTTAAAGATCAATTGTTCCCAATATTCTACAAGCTATTTGGGAAAATTGGTGAGGAAGGAGTCCTACCAAATTCTTTTTATGACACAAATATGGTACTGATACCTAAATCAGGGAGAGACAAAATGGAGAAAGAAAATTATAGACCAATCTCCCTCATGAATAT
>CM053582.1:128341670-128389708 GCA_028627135.1 Pseudochirops cupreus | reverse complement strand
CCAATTCACGGCTCCTCCCAGTTCAGCCCTCTCTCTTCACATCAACAAGTCCATCCCACAAGTGGGATTCACAAGCTCTGGGTTTTAACACTCAACCCCAAAACCAAGCCAATACAGGGACATCTCCAAATTCCATTACCATTACAAGGGTATGTACTTTCCCTTTGGGCATAGTTCCTGATTGCTCTCCAGAATGGTTTAATCAGTTCACAACTCTACCAACAATGCATTAGTGTTCCAGTTTTTCCTCATCCTCTCCAGCATTTATCATCTTCCTGTTTTGTCATCTTAGCCAATCTGACCATGAGAGGTGGTACCTCAGAGTTGTTTTGATTTGCATTTCTCTAGTCGATGGTGATTTAGAGCATTTTTTCATATGCTTATAGATATCTTTAATTTCTTCCTTTGAAAACTTCCTGTTCATATCCTTTGACTATTTATCAATTAGGGAATGACTTCGCCTCATAACTCTGATCTCATCTGAGGGAAAATTATCAAGTCCCTAGAGAGGCAAGCTAGAAATCAGGGATATATAGAGGAACTTTCTTCTCTATTTGTCTACCATTTCCAGAGACAATTTATTTCCCTCCATGTATCCAGAATTAGTCTCCAAGAGACTAATTTTTAGAACCTAACATGTCCTTTTGATAAATATCTCTTCAAAGTTCTAGCACTTACTGCATCCTTACACAGACATGTGCCTTGCTGTTATTATTCTCTCAATCTAGAGTTATACCTGTGCATCAGCATGAAAATATACCATGCTTGGAAGCCTGATTGTACCAGTCTCTTTTGTAAGCATTGTATTCTGTATTTAACTTTTTTTTTCCCTTCAGAGCTTTTATTTAATTTTTTCTAGGTATTCATGTAGTTGCTACTTTGTGTATAAATGGTCTGGGCTTTGGGTTACTTTGGCCTTAGAACTGGGTTGGGCTGTAGGTATATTGGGTCTGTGGCTGTGCTGTACTGTCTTGCCATCTTCTGTACCAGGTGCATGAAGACACATATTGGATGCGGCAGGGCCTACAGGAGCGAGTAGAGAGCTTCTCTGAGTACAGTTCAGCAAAGGGCTCCATGTACCGAAAATGGTTTCGTCAACAGCAGCTAATGCAGAAGCTGAACCGAGCTGAGCTGTGGTGGCAACTTTTGGGACGTCTTGCTCGCCTTGTTGACTATATGACCTGCCAGAAACTTGTCTCTATTTTGGAGAGTGAGCTGGTCACATTTGTCACTTGTGTCCTACAGGTGAGGGCAAGGCAGAGTAGTATGGGGTAAGTAAAAGTTCAGGAAAGGATGGAGAAGACTATCCTAATGATTTTTCCTGGCTGTCTTCTCCAGGCTCCAAGGCAGGTTGCCTTGCTGACTGGAAAGTTGGCCTTTCATGAAGATGGAAAGCTGCTTGTGGTGCCAAGTGTGGAGCAGATGGCACAGAGCATATCTGGGTGGTTGAAAACTGTGGTGACCTCAGCTCTAACGGTAATTGAACCAAGGGTGGGGTCTGAGAAGGTCATATATTTCTGGGACACACAGTATTTGGGACAGAACTCAGGGAAGTTGTAGACATCAATATAGCCAAGCTCTATACCCTACCAAAAGCTCTGGTCCCATAATCACCCTTAGCATCTGTGTACCTGAACTATATTTCAAGGGGCTACCTTGATTCCCTCCTCCCTCCTGTCCTTATTTACCCACCCCTCCATCCCTTCAAAGTGCCCACTGATCTTAGTCTAATACGCATTCCCTCTCTTCTCTTGTTTTTTTTTGCATTTTCTCTAATCCTGGTGTGAAAGGTTATGAAGTCTACAGATCTCCAGACCCCTGTAAACCCTTCCCAAGCCTCAGGTATGTGGCAAAACAGACACTATCATTTTGGCCCTGGCAGAGGCCTGACTAACCTTGGAATAGTGAACTGGGGAAGGGGTGACCAGGGCATTGGAAGGGTAAAGGGAAAGTGTCATGACCTAAAATAGGAAGGGGACCCTGGTACCCTAGGTCACAGTGACTTAGCTCCTTCTTTGTGACTCCAGCAAAGAGTTTTATGAATTTGTGTTTGGTGTGGATAGAGTTGATCCAAAGCCCTAATAGTAAATATTGAGCAAATATAGGTGGAGGTGAGAGGGCAGGGGAAGGCATGTTTTTGAGAACAGATCATAAAAGTAGATGTTAGTAATCTGGCTGTATCTGGAGCCAGCTACTGTGATCCTCAATTTGGTTCTTGGGCTTCAGGTATTGTCTTCTCCTTGTCACTACCAATTCTTTACCAGTTTGCCTTGTTTTGTTCCCCATGACCTGTCCTGAAGCCAGATCACTAAGTCTTACTCTCAGAGTTGAGCAAACTTTAGAAATCATCAAGTTCAATATCCTTATTTCACAGATTTTTAAAAACTTGATGACTTTTAGATTTTTAACTCTAGATAGATCTGTTCCATTTAAGTTAATGTCTTTAGTCCAGCCCTGACTTGAACTTAAAGCTTTCTTCTAGACTAATGCTGAACTAGACTTTGTATTCTATGTGATCCACATTAGTTACTTGACTCCTGAAGGAGAAATACATTTTCCTTTCTGGCTTCAGATTGCTTGCATTAATCTTGTTCTTATTTCTGCTATATCTTTCCTGGAGGTTTCTCTCATTTGTTCCCTCAACAAATATTTTCCCCTCTGCCTAACTTATCCCTTTTGGTACTTTATAAACTGACTTTAATTATCACTAGGAATTTTTCTGACCAGGCTAGTTCACTAGCACTATAGTCCGACTATTAAGGCCCAAACCCTGTGCTACAGTTAGTACCATTCCTGAATGGGGTGGGGGGTGGGGGGCGGGAGAGAAGGTGGAAGATTGCATAATCTCAAACTTCATGAAAATTTCCCACTCCAAACTACAGGGGTCCAATCACTATACTATATACTGCCTTAGCAGTAGCTTTCAGAATACTGTATTCTAAGTATAAACTGGGTCAGATTGTGATTAAAAATGTGTTTCTAGATAAGGGTCACTGTCTTAAAGAAGTATGGAAAAATGTCTGGTTGCAAGGCCAGGTAGAGGCCCTCTCTATTGGGGAAACTGAGAGCTTGATAAGTGTCCTGAAGAAATTTTTTAGCCAAGCTCCTGATCTGTCAGCAGTCACTCCTCAGCTAAAATTCTTTTTTTTTTTTTGATACAAAATAATTCTTTAATTATTAAAGAACACCCCTGGGCTGGGGGAGAAAAAACGAAATTTTCCATGTCATGTTAAACTCAGGAAATGATCAAAGCAGCCTCCTATAAAATCATACGAATTCAATAAATGTTTAATAACAATATTAAGAAGGCTAGGTAAACAAATAGCTTAAATATTTTATTGGTTTGCAACTAAGCTTGTTAACACTACATAATGAAAATGTACAAAGGATAACATTGTAGTTTTTTGGTTAAATTTAAGTCAGAGACATTCATCAATAGGCAGTCTGCAAATGTGACTATTCCAAAAGGTTTCTCTATGCTGTCTGATCAAGAACAATTGTCTCTGAATGTTATCCACCCAGAAGGCATTGGCATACATTTGAACTAAACTCAGCATTTTTCAAAATAAGCCCTAATTTAAAATTCTAGCCTATATTTAAACTAAAAACATCTAACTTTCAAGAAACAGTAATAAATGAAATAAGGCATTGCTGTGGAATATGGTCCTTGAAAAGTCACGGTAAAAAAAAAGTACACTGTACTTTTACCCCCTCAAAACAGAGGTTACTTTCTGTCCTTCAACCTTGGAAATTCAAAGGAGAAGAACAACATGTTATCAACTCAGGGCAGGGGTTGCACCCCCTAAAAAAAAATCTAAGCAGCCAAGCATCTTGGAAGAATTTGGAAAAACCTGAATGTGGGATCAGAAGTTCTGTTTCTAGTCTAATGACCTAAGATGAATGTACCATTACTAACTAACAATACGATGCTGGACCAAGCAGGGCCACCCTCATTCACTTGTGTGACACCGAGATAAGCAAAACTTACTGCTTTTAGGGAAGACTTTTCTTCTGAGAGGTCAAAAATGTTGGTGGAGCTGCTGGTTGTGTAAATGAGCACACAAGCTGCTGTGAGCTGCAGACTCCACGTGTGTATTTTAAGGCTTGGAGTCAAGGTATTTTCTTAGCATGGCTAGGTCCAGTCCATAGGTCAAATGATCTTTCTCCAGTTTGTACTAATTCCATGCTGTATACAAAACCTACAAGCACAAAAACCTCTCTCTGTCATCATAATCACATCTACTGTCCAACTTAAATTATGATTAATATTCTGTGCCTGAAAATAGTCCCTGTATTTAACAATAATAGCTACACACAAAACAATCCACGGTTATAACTTCTATGGTCACCAAAACATTACTGATCCTTGTAGACCAAAAAATGTTGGTAACCATAATTGTGGTGTATCAAATTCACAGCCAGGATCCCCAAGATCAGAAAATTTGAACAGTACAATTAATAACTTAAAAAACACACTCACATATACACACGCGCACCCATACTCACACACATGCATGCATGCATACACATGCGCACATACACCTTACAGAACTGGGCTTGGGGAAACGTTCCATCTGCTTAGCGCCAATAAAGGCTTACGTTGCTAAACTGCTGTTCCATGTATTTTGTGTTTGGGAAATATCTCATGATAGGGCACAGCTGTTTTATTGGCTGAGCAGAAAAGAAAGTTATGCTTTGTGGCAACCAGAAAGTTTCAAGGTCTTTCAAGTTATATAAAAATGGACCTGCAGAAATATTTTAAGTGTTCTCAGGACGCAAAGTTGGAGCTGAAATGTTGATATCAAACCAGTTGCAAAAGTGTACAGCAGCTATCTCTTGAGGTCAGACCAGGTACCCAGATATGCAAAGAAAATACAAGACACGTAGCTCGTTGGCCTTGTCCCATGTCGTCACATGTGTGATCATGTGTGAATTTCACAAAAGATTCATACTGTTCTTCTAATTTTGTATTGAGGATTTGCTCATATTCCTCCCGAATTCTATCTTCATAGTCTTTTAAGAGACGTTCACACAATATACCCACTTGTCGTAATGTAAATGTTGGCTGGTCCTTTTTCATCCAGGATGAACCTGGTGAGCTTGGTCCTCTGAGTCCTGAAGAGTGTGACTGACCCTCTGAAGGGCAGGCTTCACTCTGATTAAGGACAACTTCTAATTGTCTCCACCTCTGATAGCGGCTGTATTCTTGTTTGATGTTCTGAAATATTTGCTCCGGGGTCCCCAGGCAGCGGTCGCTGCTGAGTGGGGAAAGCGGCGGCTGAAGCTGGGGCTGAAGCAGCGGCGGCTCAGTGCCCGGGGGCCCGGCGCGGGGCTCGGCAGGGGGGCGCAGCGTCGCCGCTTCGGCGAGCCGGGGCTCAGCAGCGCTGCCTCGAATTCCACGGGCCACTTCAGCGTCGCCCCACACGCCATGCCGGGGGCCGAAAGACGAAGACAAGGGGGACGAGAAGGAGAAGGAAGGCGGCGGCGGCAGCGAGATGGCCCGACCTGCTCCCGCGCTCTGCTCGGGGCTTTCGGGTAGAGCCGGCTCCAATCAAAAATTCTTAATAGATACTCAGTATTGGAAATTCTGCACTGATTATCCCAAGTTAGCCTTCCAGGTTTTCTCTCTGACTGGGTAGGGTGTTCTCTGGGTCACATTTTATCTTACAGCAAACAACCCACTGGTTAGCAACTTAGGTTCAAGTGAGGACTTTGAAATTCCTCTTATGACCCACTTCATGAAGAGTCAGCCAGTGCGAGGCCCCACTGGCTTTGACGAAGGTGGTGATTAAAGCCAACTCCTGTCAGCCAGTCAATACCACTTCTTCTCCATAGGCAAAATTTCTGTGTCTAGATAACGTGGAAAGAACTAGAGGAAGGAATCATGGTCCCTGCCTTCAAGGAATTTGCAGTCTGATGGACTTATGATGTGCTCCCTGAAGACTACAGGCATATATTATAGTGGTGTTCATGGTAGAATCAGGAATGGGACGCTTGATTTAAAATTCCCAGGCCTGGGATTTTGCCCTGTTAGAAGTTAGATTGTTAAAATTAGACTCCTAAGAACTGCATCCTGGGCCATCTCCAGTTGTCCTGATCTATATCTGGCTATTGGACCTAGATGGCTCTGGAGGGGAAAGTGAGGCTGGTGACCTTGCACAGCCTTCCCTCACTTATATCCAGTTCACTTGCATGTCATGGCATCACCTCCCTGATGTCATGGTCCTCTTTGAGAAGGAAGGACAAACTGTAGCAACTGTGAAGGTAGTGATTATTGATAGAGTATGTAAGTGTAACCAGTAGATGTCACTGTGCAGCTCCATAAGCAAGGCTCAGGAAGTCAGACTTGGGGAGCGAAACCAAAATAATTATTCACTCTTAACTTTCCATCCTGCTCTCATGACTGGTGATTAAAACCGGATTATTCTTCTAGGGAAAAATTGTGAAGAGGCTCAAGATTCTGTTTGTTGAGAAGGTTTTAGAATCATTCATAAAGATAAATGATATGTTGGTAAGCCCCCACAGAACATATAGCTTGTTCTCCCCAGCCCCAATCTGGAAGTTGGTACTTCCAAATTGTACACCCTGTGCATTGCTCAGCCAAACATGTCCCTTGCATTCTCTTACCAAAGTTAAAGGCATACCACAAATATGTACCCTAATCATTCAACTTTTGTAGAGAAAAAGAGCAAAAAAACTCTTAGCATGTAATATGAAATAAGTTTGTCAGTAGGCATTTATTTAAGTGCCTACTGTGTGCCAGGAAATGTGCTGAGTACTAGAGGATACAAAGAAACACAAAAGATAGCCCCTGACCCTAAGGAACTCATGATCTAATGGAGGAGATAAAATGCAAACAACTATATACAGACAAGCTATATATGCAAGATAAATAGGAAATTGTGGTTATTGTTATTGGTCCTCAGTTCTCAGAGAGGATCAATGACATCAGGAGGGTGATGTCTTGACTTGCAAGTAAATTGGCTTTAAGTGAGGCAGAACTGTGTAAAGTCATCAGCCTCACTGTCCAGAGTCATCAGAGTCCAGTGCAAGACATGGGACAGGATGACTGGTGATATAGTGGGAGACCTTAGCCTTTTTAAGCTAGGGTCTTTACCAGGTTTCAGTTTGTTTAAGGCAGCATCTGTTTGGTAATTTAAGTATACTTAAGAAATGAGGCAAAAGATGGCTTAGTTTGCCTTCATAAAAGAATCAGTCTGAGAGGGGAAGAACCTCAGAATTTCTGGCCAGAACAGAAACAATTGCCATTTTAATCAACAGAGGGAAAGCACTCGATTTAAGAGGAATTAGGATAAGCTTCCTGTAGAAGGTGAGATTTTATCTGAGACTTGAAGGAAGCCAGAGAAGCCAGGAAGTAGATGAGGAAGAAGAGCTTTCTAGGCATGAGGGACAGGTGGAGAAAATGCTTGGAGCTGAGGCATGGAGTGTCTTGTTCAAGGAATAGAAGGAGGTCCGTGTCACTGGTTTGAAGAGTACATGGTGAAGTGCGAGTGGATAAGAAAATTGGAAAGGTAAGTGAGGGCTAGGTTATGAAGGACTTTGGATTTCAAAGAGAGAATTCTGTATTTGATCCTGGAGGTGTTAGAAAAACACTAGAGTTCATTGACTAGGATAGTGATGGGGTCAGACCTGGGCTTTAGGAAAATCAGGGGGAGAGACTTGTGGTAGGAAAACCAACCAGCAGACTATTGGAATAATCCAGGTGTGAAATTAGGAGCAGTTTAGTGGCAGTATCAGAAGAGGGAAGGAGGTGTATTTGAAAAATGTTGCAAAGATGAAATCAAGAGGCCTTGGCAAAAGATTGAATATGGGGTGTAAATGATAGTGAGGAGTTGAGGATAATATCTGGGAATCTGGGTAACTGGGACCATGGTGGTGTCCTTAACAGTAACAGGGAAATTAAAAGAAAGGAGAAATTGGGCAGAAAGATATTGAATTCAGTTTTGTACATGTTGAGTTTAAAATACCTACAGGATATCCAGTTTGAGATGTCCAGCAGGCAATTAGAGATGTGATACTGGAGGTCAGCATAGAGGTTAGGGTGAACTAGGTATATTTGAGAATCATCAGCATAGAGATGGTAGTTAAATCCATGAGAGCTGATAAAATCGCCTTCATAGAAGGAGAAGAAAAGCAGGCCCAGGACAGAAAAAAAGGAAACAATATATCCCAGCTCTTTCTCTCCCTACCAACAAAGATTGAGGAAGAACACCAGACTGAGTGATGATTAGGAGATCTAAAGAGAAACCCACAGTGGTTCATTTTTCAAGCCCTGAAGGCTTGTAGACAATGAGAAGTGATACAGCTAAGGAAGCCCCAGAAAAGCCTTTCAGCATGAGGACTGGATTGGTCAGAGGGCAGGAAAAGGAGTGAGCCATTGGCTGTGTTGACCTACCTCTGTCTTAGATCCAATTCAGACTGAGGCTGGGAGGCCTATAACTATATATTGGGGTAGGGAGGGCAGATCTGGGATGAGCCTGTAGCTGTGCTGCTTTGATATAGGAATAAGGTTTAAAAATTATATGGTAGCTGGGTGCCACAGTGTTGAAACCTGTAGCTTTGTCTCTCTGACCCCAGAGCCATTTCATTGATTCATATCATAAACCTGGGCTGGGGCCTGTAGCTGAGTAACCAGGTAATGGAATGTGGACCAAGGCCAAGCCTTCAGTTCTTTTGCTCTAAGCCTATAGAGTTTTCAAGCTAACTGATGAATTGGGTCTAGCCTCTGTCTACTGGAACACCAACCGGGGCAAGTCCACTTCTACTGTTTTCATTGCCCAGCCCCAAGCCTGGAGTAGGAGCCCACAAAATCCAGTACAGGAGGGCAGCAATCAGATAGCTCCCTTGATCATAGAGTGTGCTAAAATTTTATAACTCTCTAACCTGAGCCCCTACTAAGATCCAGAAAATTGTTGTTGTTCACTCATTTCAGTAATGTCATGTCTGATTCTTCATGACTCCATTCGAGTAGTTTTTGCAAAGATACTGGAGTGGTTTGCCATTTCTTTCTCCAGCTCATTTTATAGATGAGGAAACTGTCACAGAGTTCAGTGACTGGCCCTGGGTCACATAGCTAGTAAGTGTCTGAGACTGGATTTGAACTCCAGACCTGGAGCTCTGCACACTGCACCACCTAGCTGCCCCAAGATCCAGAAAATACATGGTACTTAATATGCAGAAAAAGCAGCAGCATAACCTGAGTTAATAGAAATAAATGCCAAATAAGGCCCCAACATTCCAGAATTCTCCTTATAGAGCCTGGCCCAAACACAAAGTTTTAATTCAGGATGTAAGCCTAGAAGAATGAGTAAACAAAAATTAAAGCAATGTTACCTTTTTCCTTTTTGAGGGGGGAAGGCAGGGGTAGTTGGGGTTAAGTGACTTGCCCAAGGTCACATAGCTAGTAAGTGTTAAGTGTCTGAGGCCACATTTGAACTCGGGCCCTCCTGACTTCAGGGCTAGTACCCTATTCACTGTGCCACCTAGCTGCTCCAAGGAATGTTAACTTTTATGAATCTTGGGACACCCAAAACACAAACCCAGAAGAAAATAACTCCTCAAGCTCTACAAAGTCTCAAGATAAACATAAGTTGGTCACTAGGTCAACTAGAAATTCAGAAGGAAAGTTATATTTATAAATTAATTATTCATTATAGTTTCCTCCTTTCTGGAGGAAAAGATTAGAAAAGAAAGGAAAGTTCTAGTGGAAAGACTAGGATGAAGAATTAACAGCTTGGCACAAGAGGTACAAAATAAGCAATAGACTCCCTGGAAATTGAATGGATCAAATCAAAACCAATGACTACATGAGAAAACAAGAAATATTAAAGTCAATGAAAAAAAATAGAAGAAAATGTATAGTATCTCACAGAAAAAACAACTGAAGGGGCAGCTAGGTGGCACAGTGAATAGAGCACCAGCCCTGGAGTCAGGAGGATCTGAGTTCAAATCTAGCCTCAGACACTTAACACACACAAAAAAAACTTGGGCAAGTCACTTAACCCCAATTGCCCTCAAAAAAAAAAAGAAGCAGGAAAAAAAAAAAACAACTGACTTGGAAAACATAGTGAAAAGCCATGCAAAAACCAGAGCCAAGACAACATACTTCAAGAAAACTTCTCAGATGTCTTAAAATCCAAGGCAAAAGGAAAATAAAAAGAATCTATCAGTTACTTCCTGAAAGAAACCCCCAAATGAAAACTCCCAGACACATCATAGTAAAAATCTAGAGCTTCCAAGTCAAAGAGAAAATATTTCAAGCAGCTAGAAAGAATGAGTTCAAGCAACCAGGAGCCACATTCAGGGTCACAAAAGATTCAGAGATACTACTATAAAAAAGAGGAAAGCTTGGAATTTGGAAATTAAAAAGGCAAGAGATGTAGGCTTACCACAGGGAATAATTTACCCAGAAAACCTGAGTATAATCCTACATGGAGGGAATAAACCTCTAGTAAAATGAGAGACTTTGAAAAGACCAGAGCTGAGGAAAAAAAACAAAACAACTTTGAAATGCAAGCACAGGATTAAAGAGAAGTATAAAACACTAACAATATGTGAACAATGGGAAGGGACTATCCGAGGATGAAGTGTTTACATTCTAATAGGGCAAGAAGAAATGTGTTCTCTGAGGACCCTAATATCATCAAAGATTTTAAAGAGGGAGTTAAATCACACAGGGAACCTGGGAGTGATTTTGGGAAAATAAAAGGGGCAAAGAAGTATAAACAGATTCATCAAGCATAGATTACTTTGAGCGCATACCTCTGTCACTACCTTCTTCCTGGTAAAGGGGGGGAAACAGAGAAGAAAGAGAGGAAAAAGAATAAGGCTGAAAGGAAATACTCAGTGATCACAACTGAGAATGTGAATAGGATGAATTCACCCATAAAATAGGATAACAGAATGGTTTAGAAAGCAGATTCCAACTATATATTGTTTACAAGAAACGCACCAAAATCATAGATTCATACAAGTTAAAATTAAGGTCTGGAGGAAAATCCAACTTCAGCTTATTCTTCAGTTGAACTTTAAAAAGCATGGGTGGGGGAGGGAGGGTGGCAGTAGTCATGATCTCAGGTAAGAAAACAGCAAGAATAGGCTTAATTAAAAAAGATAAACAGGAAAACTTTATTATGTTGAAAGTTACTATAGACAATGAATTATCAGCATTTAACATATATGCATTAAATGCCATAGCTTCTAAATACTGAAAGTAAGTTAAATACATTACAAGGAAAAATAGACACTAAAATCATAATAATTGAGGTTATCAGTGTACCTCTTTCAGACACAGAAAAATCTAACAAAGAAGTAAAGAAATTGAAAGCTGGAATAGAATTTTAGAAAAAGTTATCTCTTAATGTGAACAGATAGGATAATACATATTTCATAACTGTGCATGCCACTTTTACAAATATTGACCAAGTATTATAGCATAGAAACCTCACAGAAAATACATCAATATTAGACACATTCTTTACTGACCACAACCCAACAAAACTATATTCAGTAAAGGGTTTTTGAAGAAAGGATTAACAATTAAATTTAATTGTAAACTAAATAACTTAATCCTAAAGAATTTATATGTCAAAGAATAAATAGAAACAATAGATAATTCTATCAAAGAAAATTACTAGACCACTCAAATATGTGGAATGCGGCTAAAGCAGTACCTAGAAGAAAATGTGTCTTTAAACATTTTCATCAACAAAAGAAAAGTTAATAAATTTGACATATAACATTTTTAGAAAACAAAAAACATTTTAAAAGATAATTAAACAGCAAAATATTAATTTTGAAAATCAGAATAACAAAATAACAAACAAAATAACAAAATTGAAGACAATAGCGCTTATTTAATTAATGAATAAAATTAGGAAAAATGAATAAAATTAGAAAAAAAAGGCAAGTCATTGGATAATTTGTTTTTTTTTTTAAGGGAAAACCCAAACTATTAGTCTCAAAAAATGAAAAAGAATTCACAACAAATGAATAAAATATATAGGAAATTATTAAAAATAATTTTGCTTATATATACCAATGAAACTTATAAGAAGAAATTAAACAAGCCATAAATGGATTCCCAAAGAAAAAACCTCAAGACCACATGGATTTTAAAATGAATTATATTAGACAGTCTAAGAACAAGTTCAGTGCTGTATTAGCTGTTTGAAAAAGTAGGAAGGGGATGGGTATTAAATTTCTTATGTGATACAAATATTATTTTGAAAGCTAAGCCAGAAAGTGTCAAAACAGAGAAGGAAAACTGCAAATATCCCTAATGAATATTGAGGGGAAAAACTTGAAATAGAAATGATATTACAGAAACGTATCACAAAAATGATACCAATTGGATTTACATCAAGAATACAGGTTTGGCTGGACTCTTCTCAGCAACGCACAGCTACAAGACAACTCTACGAGTCTCAGGATGGAAGGAGATGTCTACATTCAGAAAAAGATTGAGAAAGAACAGAGTTTAAATGGAGACTGAAGCAATCTACATGCTATCGTTCTTTTTCATGTTTGGTTTTGTTTCTTTTTTCCCATTGTTCACTCATTGGTTACAACTCTTCTATACAACCAGACTAATGTCCAATGTGAAAGTATTTGCAGATCCTGTACATGATTGCATGCCACCATGGGGGGCGGGGGAGGGGGGGAAGGCAGGGGGTAGGGGAGAAAATTTGAAATTCAAGGGATTGTGGAACTCAATCTTGTAAACTAAAAGTAAGTAAACAAGTCAATGGGGAAAAAAAAGAATACAGGTTTGGGAGGTAGCTAGGTGGTACAGTGAATAAAGCAATGGCCCTGGAGTCAGGAGGACCTGAGTTCAAATCAGACACTTAACACAAAACCTAGCCCTGTGACCTTGGGCAAGTCACTTAACCCCAATTGCCCCCCAAAAAAAAGTTAAAAAAGAAAAGAATACAAGTTTGGTTCAGTATTAAGGAAACTAGCAACATGTCTGACCATATTAATAATAATAGCAACAATTATATGTTAGCAATCGATGCAAAGAAAGTTTTTGACAAGATTTTACCATTCCTGTTAAAAAAAATAGAAAACATTGGAGTAAATGGATATTTCCTTAATGTGATAAATGATACTTATCTAAAACTAAGAGCTAGCACTATATATAATGGGGCTAAACTAGAGGCCTTTCCAGTTAGATTAGGGAAAAAGAAAGGATGTCTGTTATTACCATTAATAGTTGATATTGTAGTAGGAAGATTAGTCATAGCAATGACAAAAATAAGTTAGAATAAGGTGTGCAAAAAGAAAACAAAAGCTTTTTTTCAGATGATAACTTAGAAAACTAGAGAGTCAACTAAAAGTTAATTTAATAATTTCAGTAAAATAGCAGGTTATAAAATAAATCCACCTGCCCAAAGAGAATGTAAATTTTCAATCTCTGAAAATTTTTCTTGTTTGTTTTGTTTTGTTTTTCTCTTAAAAACCAGCCTTAACCCCAAATCACTCTGGTCCCAGACCAAGCTCTACTTGGTCACTGTTTGGGCCCTGATTGGTTCAGGATTAATGTAAGTAAAAACTGTTGACATTTTGATGAGAAACCCTGAGGGTCTTCCCCTTCAAGATCTATTTAAAAATTTTTTTTTAATTTTTTAAAAATTTTAAAAAAGAAAAATTCTTTTAAAAATGTCATTCTTTGCCTCATTTTTTTTTATTGTCTTAATCTCTGAATGGGCACTGCCTCCATTAAACTGAGACCTGTTAAAGACACTGCATCCTAGGCCATGTCCAGTTGTCCTAATCCATATCTGGCCAAGATGGCTCCAGAGGAGAAAATGAGGCTGGTGACTTTACACAATCCTCCCTCACTTAAATCCAATTCACTTGCATGTCATGGCAACACCTCCCTGATGCCATGGTCTTCTTCTAGAACAAAGGACAAACAAAACTCTGTGAGTAGAAAAGGAGCTGCCCAAACTTCCAGTTGGGCAATATGGCTTTGTTTTTTGTTGTTGTTTGTTTGTTTGTTTGTTTCAAGGTGCAGAACCTATATGAATACAACTACAAAACATTCTTTATAGAAATAAAGACAACCTAAACAATTGAAGAAATATTCTTCATAGGTAGGCCAAACCAATACAATAAAAATGACCACTACCTAAATTAAATTACTTGGTTAGTGCCATACCAATTAAACTACCAAAAGGATCACTTTATAAAGCTTAAAAAAATAATATTCATCTGGAGAAACAAAAGATCAACAGTCTCAAGGGAAATATTGAAAAAAGTATGAAGTGGATCTAACAGTACCAGAACTCAAACTATATTATACAATAGTAATCACAAAAATGATTTGCTACCTATAAAAACAAATGAACTTAATGGTATGTTTGCTAAACTCAAACACTCCTGCTACTGGAGTAAGGACTCACTAATAAAAAATGATGGGAAATCTAGAAAGAATGTTGGCAGAAAGAAATATGGTATAGACCAACTTCTCACATTATATATACAAATAGCCTGTACATGAATACATAACTTAGTGATAAAAAGTTATAGCATAAGCAAATAAGAGAAGCAATGAAGAAATTATCCTTAATTATAAATAAGAGGAAAGTTCTAGTCCAAACAAGAATCAAAGAAGATGGAATGGAAAATTTTGAACATGTAATTTTTTTTTGCTACGATTAAACTAATGTGGGTAAAATTTGAAAGAAAATTAAGAGCAAAAATTTTTGTAGCAGGTCTCTTAAAAAGTTCTTATTTCCAAAATGTATAAGAAACTGGATCCAATTTATAAGAAGAGTAATATCCCAATAGATAAATGGTTAAAAAAAATATGAACACACATTTTCTCTTTTTTTAATTTAAATTGATTTGTTTATTTACTTTTAGTTTACAAGATTAAGTTCCAGAGTCCCTTGAGTTTCAAATTTTCTCCCCTTCCTTCTCCTCTCCCCCCTCCCCGCCCATGGCAGCATGCAATCAAATATAGAATCTGCAAATACTTTCACATTGGACATTAGTCTGGTTGTATAGAAGGGTTGTAACCAATGGAGTGGACAGTGGGAAAAAGGAAACAAACCCAAACATGGGAAAGAGCGATAGCACGTAGATTACTTGAGTCTCCATTTAAACTCTCTTCTTTCTAGATCTTCTCAAAATGTAGATATCTCCTTCCATCCTGAGACTTGTAGAGTTGCCTTATAGCTGTGCATTGCTGAGAAGAGTCCAGTTTATCAAGGTTGGTCATCACACATATGATGTGTCTGTGATTATGTACAAGTTTTTCTTGGTTCCGCTCTTCTCACTTAGTGCTGCATCCCACAAGTTTTGGTATGTTGTTTCATTATTGTCATTCTCTTGAATGAAGTTGCTGATTGTTTCTATAATTTCTTGTTTGACCCACTCATTCTTTAGGATTAAGTTATTTAGTTTCCATCTAGTTTTTTGCCTATCCTTCCATGGCCCTTTATTACATATAATTTTTATTGCATCCTGAGAAGGATGCATTTAATATCACCTTTCTGCACTGAATTGTGAGGTTTTTATGCCCTAGTACAAGGTCAATTTTTGTGTATGTACCATATACTGCTAAGAAGAAGGTATATTCCTTTTTATCCCCATTCAGTTTTCTCCAGAGGTCTACCATATCTATCTTCTCTAAGATTCTATTTACCTCCTTAACTTCTTTCTTTTTTATTTTGAGGTTAGATTTATCGATCTCAGAGAGGGGGAGATTGAAGTCCCCCACTAGTATAGTTTTGCTATCTATTTGTTCCTCTAGCATCCTTAATTTCTCCTTTAGGAATGTAGATGCTATACTACTTGGTACATAAATGTTTAGTAATGATGTTGCCTCAGTTTTGATGGTGCCTTTTAGCAGGATATAGTTTCCTCCCTTAACTCTTTTAATTAGATCTATTTTTGCTTTGTCTGAGGTAAGGATTGCTACCCCTGCTTTTTTTTTACTTTAGCTGAGGCATGATATATTTTATTCCAGCCTTTTACCTTTACCCTGTGCGTATCCTTCTGTTTCGGATGTGTTTCTTGTAAACAGCTTATTGTAGGATTATGTTTTTTAATCCATTCTGCTATCTGCCTCCGTTTTATGGGAGAGTTCATCCCATTCTCATTGACAGTTATGATTACTGTGTCTTTCCCTCCATCCTATTCCCTCCCCTGTTTATGTTTTTATTTTTCCCTTCTCCCTTTCTCTTTCTAAGAGTTTTCCTTTTGACAGCCGCCTCCCTCAGTATTCCCTTCTTATTGGCCCCCCTCCCTTTTCCTACCCTTCTCCCTTACTACTTCTTCCCTCCCTTCTAACCCCCCCCCTTCTTGGCCCTTCCGCCCTTCTACTGCCTATAGGATATGATCGATTTTTATACTCAATGTTGTATGTTATTTCTTCCTTGAACCAAGATTGATGGGAATAGATCTCATGCAGTGCTCCTCTTCCTCCCCTCTTTCCCTCTATTATGATAAGTTTTATGTCTCTTCTCGATAGAGTCCTATCTTTAACTGGTTGTGTTATTCCCTCCTTGCACCAGAACCAGTGAGGGAAAAGCTCATATAATGCTTACTTCCCTCCCTTCTTTCCCTCTACCATATTGTTTTTATGCCTCTTTGCGTAGCATAATTTACCCTTTTCTGCTTCATTCTTTCTTCTTCTTCCATTATAGTCCCTTAATAAGGATTTTTATCATCATTTTGCATAGTTTGTACCCACATCCTCTATTTGTCTATATCCCTTTTAGATATTGCTGTAGGTATAGAGTTCATGATATTAACATGTATCAGCTTCCCATTTAGGAATGTAAACAGTTTGCTCTTGTTAAATAACAAGTTATGTGTGTGTGTGTTTTCCTTATTTACCTTTCTGTGTCTCTCCTGGGTCTTGTAATTGGAGGTTGAATTTTCCATTGAACTCTGGCTTTTCCATCAGGAAAATCTGGAAATCTGTTATGTCACTGAATGTCCATCTCCTTGCCTGGTAGATTATGCTCAGTCTCGCTGGATAGGTGATCCTTGGTTGTAGCCCGAGCTCTTTTGCCTTGCAAAAAATCATATTCCAGTTTCTCTGATCTTTCAGCATTGAGGCTGCCATATCCTGTTCAATCCTCACTGTGGTTCCACGATATCTGAATTGTTTCTTTCTGGCCGCTTGTAGTATTTTCTCCTTTACCTGATAGTTCTGGAGTTTGGCCACAATGTTTCGCAGACTTTTCAATTAGGCATCTCTTTCAGGAGGTGTCCAGTGGATTCTCCCAATTTCCATTTTACCCTCTGGTTCTAGGATCTCAGGGCAGTTTTCCTTGATGAGCTCTTGGAAGATATTGTCCAGACTCATTTTTTCATCATTGATTTTCTGGTAGACTGATGAGTCTCAGATTGTTTCTCCTGGGTCTGTTTTCCAGATCAGTTATTTTTCCATTGAGATATTTTACCTCTTTTTCTAATTTTTCAGTCTTGATGTTTTTGTTTGACTGATTCTTGGTTCCTCATAGAGTCATTGTCTTCAGTTTGGTTGATTCTAGTTTTTAGCGAATTATTCTCCTCAGTTAGTTTTTGAAGCTCTTTTTCTACATGCTCAGATTTCATTTTTCGTTCACACATTTTACTTTTTAAGGAGCTGTTCTCTTCATTGTAATGTTTTTCTAATTTTGCCATTTTGTTTTTATAAGAGGTGTTGATTTTATCTTCTCCCTCTCTAAGCCGAATTTCAAAGTTCTTTTTGAGTTTATCTAGGAATGCTTTCTGTGCCTGAGACCAGGTCATAGTCCCTGTTAAGGCTTCAGCTGCGGATGTGGAGTCAATACTCTCTCCTGCTGGGTTTGGTTCCTCCCTCTCACCATAATAGGATTCCAGAATCTTTGTCTATGTCTTTGTAGCCTGCTTTCTTTCCATTTTGAGGCAGGACCTTAGCCATGCTCTTCCTCCGGGGTTCCTAAGCCTTTACTGCTTAAAATTTTCCTCTGGGCCAATAATTACTGTGTTTTTGGGTTAGAGGGGGAGATTGGAGCAGCCAGGCTTCAGACTATTATCTTGGTCCCTGGAAGTTAAGACAGGGGTTTTTTTTAATTTCCAGGCTGTGGATGGGTAGTCCCGGGAGTTGCGGGCCTTCCCTTTGTCTCTTACCCAGCTCTGTCCGATCCCCTTGTGGTGATAGGCCTGGGAGTGTGGCCCTTGCGATTGGTGGATCAGCAGGCCTGGTCCAGTAGGCTCTCGGCGCTGTGCCGCGCCACCGCTGTGGGTCTCCCGGGCCTGTCTGGTGGCCCCCAGACTGGGTCTCCGGGGCCTGCCTGGTGGGTGGCACCACCATGCTGGGTCTGTGAGGCTTGTCTGGTGGGTTGCTGAAAACACATTTGCAAAGGAAAAAATCCAATAACCATATGAAAAAATACTCCAAATCACTAAAAATTAGAGACATACAAATTAAAACTTCTACCTCATATCAGATTGTTAAAGATGACAAAAAAGGAAAATAACATTTGTTGGGGGGGGGACTTTTGACCCAGTGATACCACTACTTGGCTTATAACCTAAAGAGATCAAAGGAAAAGGACTAAAATGTACAAACATATTCACAGTAACTCTTTTTGTAGTGGCAAAGAACTAGAAACTAAGAGTCTTCCCATTAATTGGACAATGGCTAAACAAATTATGGTATCTGAATGTAATGAAATAATATTGTACCATGAGAAATAATAAAATGGGTGGTTTCAGAAAAACCTGGGAGGACTTGTGTGAATTGGTGCAGGACGAAGTAAGCAGAACAGTTTATACAGTAGCAACATTGCAAAGACAAAACAGCTTTGAAAGACCTCAGAACTGTGATTTAATGCAGTGACTCACCATGATTTCAGGAAACCATGATAAAGTTGCTACTTGCCTCCTGACGGAGAAGAGATTGGTCAAGATGCAGAATGAGATATTTTTGGACATGCTTAAAATAACCATTTATTTTGTATATCTATTCATTTTTGTTAAATGGATTTTTTTCCCCCGAATGGTTGGGAGATGAGAGAGAAAGGGATGCTAAGGATAGGGCTATGCTTCTCTTCCCATTTCTCCCCAGTGAGAAGTGAATAGAAGGTCAGAAAAATTCACAGACAGACAAACAGGACATATTTGTAAGTTACATGTTGAATTTCTCACATGCTTAAAAGCAAGCTCCACAGTATAGACACAGCCAGTTTTATGTACGATTCTTTTTTGTACGATTTAATGTATGATGTCTTATCTACAGTGTATATAGAAATGTTTATCTTACTTGCTGTTAAATTCAGAATAAAATAATAGTTTTAAAAGACATGGTGTGGAGAATTTAGATGAGCATTAATGGAGTGACAAACACATGATATTGTTATAGACCACCTGGAGAGAAGAAAGAATTAAATGCAGAATTTGGGAAATAGATCACAAACCTAGTTTAGAGACATTTATCCAGACATTTGCTAGATCTCTACCAAAATTAGAACAACTAATTTGTGATTTGTCTTGATAATAATTTGAGGCTAGTTTTATCATCAGAAAGGTGGAAGAAATAGCAAAGGTTTGATTCCTCTTCTAGGCCTTATTCTAACTAATAAAAAGGAACTGGTTGTTGGACTTCAGATACTTACAAGCTGTGTGACCCTGGGCAAGTCACTTAATCCTTTTTACTCAAGTTTGTTTTCTGTAAAATGAACTGGAGAAGGAAATGACAAACCACTCCAGTATCTTTGCTAAGAATACCTCAAATGGGGTTTGAATAAAGTTGGACACAACTGAAACAACTGAATAACAACAAAATTATTGTAATTTTTATAGTCTAATAATTTATAATCTAGGCTTTGTTCAAGGAGTGAACTTTCCCGAAATAGCTTATGCTTTTGTAGGATGTTCTCTGGGATGACTATCCCAATCCCTATTTCCGCTGTCAGTTTGAGTTCCCAGAGCTCATCTAGCCAAATCCTCTCAGTGATTTAGGAGTAACCCTCAGTAACCTTTGAGGATTATTTGTCTGTGCTCTGTAGATCATGAGCCCACACCAGTATATTTCCCACCATGATTGTCATTTGATTATTAATTAGCCAGCCAGACTTAATTAGCTTTTACTAAGTGGTATTTACTATGGTGGTATATAGTAAAAACAGCTGGTACAAAACATCCCCTCAAAAGTCTGTGACATACTCTCCCACAAGTATATCCTGAGTCCAGAGAGAAGTAGACTCAGGCTTAGAGAGAACATGTGGCAAGGTGGAAACTTACAGTTCCTAGTTACTGGAAATACTTTTCTTTCCTTCATGAAATGTTCAGTAACCTCCCCCCTTATCCCATGGTATAGCTTCTTTGCAAGGTTCCTTGTGGATTCAGTCTCTTCTCTATTCCCAGTGCAGACACTGTTGCTGTCCTGGGGATGATGCTAGGTTACCCAAATCCTCTGGACCCTTCAAAGCTTGAAAGGTCCCTCTCTGGCCAAGTTTGGGCAGAGGAAGGAGACCTAAGCCAAGGCTGAAGGCAAGGTAATCTTTTCCCTACCTCCTAAGTGATTCCTCCTCTGAGACAATTCTCTTTTCTACTTTGCTACTGTATGTTCACTTGACTCCAAACCCCTTTGGGCCTAAACTGGCTTGATATTTTATAGACAACCACTAGCATATGACCATATTCCCTCAGCCATTCCAAACACTCTTCCTGGACAGTGTCCTTTCTGATTCATTCATAGCCCATCTAAATTTATCAAGGCCTTTTCACACTTTGTTGCAATGCCTTTAGTTAATTTGATTCACTTCTCACCTTGTTAAGCTGTTGGTTACTTGAAATGGGATGAAATGGGATGAGTTGATTGATTCACCCATTTAGCACCTCCTTTTATGCCACCTTTGGGAGCTGTCTCCAGTTCTTCTGATTGTGGAGAATTGGAGAGGTGACACAGGACTAGAGAAAGATTAGGATCCTGTTGTTTTTTTTAAAGGGAAGAGGATAGAGCTTATGAACTGAAATATGTGCCATTGCTTGACTATCTGTCTGTCTATCTATCCATTTATCTATCTATCTATTTATCTATCTATCTGTCTGTCTGTCTACACACACACACACACACACACACACACACACACACACACACACACACAAATGCTTGACTTCAACTCCTGGGAATTTTCCAGAACTCATTGTTAAAAGCATTTTTTAGAAAGCAAAGGAATGATCACTGACTAAAACCCATCATGTATTATTAAGAAAAGGTAATTATTAGACTAGCCACATTTCCTTTTTTGATAGGGCAGCTAGATTTGGTAGATTAGGGGAATATTGTAGACCCAGAATATCTAGATTTTAGCAAAGTCAAATGACAAATTCCATGCAATCCGTTTAGGGGGGAAGACTGATCCACAATTTTTATTGTCTTAGTCTGAAAAATCTTCATAGAAAATTATAGATTGTGATAACTTCACTCTGAAGAAACTTACCTTCTGGGCAAAGGATATTTTGGAATGATTTCACTTTTTAAATTTTTTTCTTGGAATTCTTTTTATAGACTGAGTTCACTTATATAAATAGTTTTCTTGTATATCTCCTCTGTCACTTCAGTATTTAGATTTTTCTTTATGTTCTATGACAAATTGTCATTTATGAACATGTTTGTTCTCCATTAAACAACAAATATAATCCACAGCCTTCTGGTTTATGATGTAATTACTTTGGGTTAAATTACTTATTTTCTGAATAACAACCAGGGGATAATTAATCTATAAGCACCTTTAGGACCCCAGAGACTTTTTTTTCTAGCAATAACTATATTCTGGTGGCACATATAGGCATAAAATTGTTTATACTTTCTTCATTGTTGCTTATTTGTAGTCACAAAGACTTTTGGAGCTTTGTCCATATCAAACATATTAAGTTGACCCATGCAATAAATTGCAACATCATTTGCAAGATCATCTTTCACTTTGGCAATTCGTGAGCACAACATACACAATCACCCCTTTTGTGTAGTAAATGTGCATTCTAGCATGCTAGTGATACAGACTCTCATCCTGAATTTTTGTACATTCTTATTTGTATTCTAGGCTATCAAGGGTTTATATGCATAATGTCCTGTTTTTAATTCTTACTCTTGAATTTCACTGGATACCCCTTGAAGAAGACCTTATTCTTGAGCACCATGAGAAACCCTATCCTGCTGGATTGAAACCTGTATTAGTTCATTTGTATAGTGAACTCCACAGCCCTGAATGAAATGTGCTATTCTTGAATCTTGTTTACAAGATAGAGAGATGTGGGCTAGATAATAGTGCATTTATGGGCAATTAGAACTGAGTAAATGAATAGACTTCAAGAATAATCATTAAAGAGTTGATGCCAGCTTGGACAGAGATAATCTA
Organism: Pseudochirops cupreus; assembly: GCA_028627135.1. Taxonomy (NCBI): domain Eukaryota; kingdom Metazoa; phylum Chordata; class Mammalia; order Diprotodontia; family Pseudocheiridae; genus Pseudochirops; species Pseudochirops cupreus. Next base: position 128,367,341 of record CM053582.1, on the reverse strand, counting down.
GGGAATTGTCAATTCAGTTCAGTCAACAAGTGGTTATCAACACCTATTACATGTTGGACAATTGGAATATAAGAATAAAATGAAACAATACTGCCCTCCAAGGGATTACATTCTACTCAGGAAAGCAACATTTAAATACATCACTAAATACAAAATATATACAAGATAATTATAAAATAACTTGGGGGTAAGGGACAACTAACTGGGGCAGCGGTTCTCAACCTGTGGGTTATGTTCAATTTCTAACAATGAAAATACATCCTGCATATCAGATATTTCTTTACATTACGATTCATAACAGTAGCAAAATTATGGTTATGAAGTAGCAACAAAAATAATTTTATGGTTGGGGGTCACCACAACATGAGGTACTGTATTGAAGGGTCGTGGCATTAGGAAGGTTGAGAACCACTGAACTAGGGGGATCAGGAATGGTCCTGTGTAGTGGGGTTGACATGTTAGTCAGTTTCCTAGCATAATTCCAAATTGCCTTCCAGAATGGTTAGACCAGTTTACATTCCATCAATAGTGTATTTGCCCACCTGACTTTCTACAATCCCTCTAGGAACATATTATTATTGACATAGATCTGGAAAGGACCTTAGAAGCCATCTAGTCCAATACCCTCATTTTACAGTAGAGGAAACTAAAGCACATTCTCCTGATTTCTGTTCTAGTCATCCAGGATATAAACTGAGTCATCCTAGGTTTTTCCTTAACCCTTACTCCCATATCTAGTCAGTGACCAACTTTTATCAATGCTGCCTCTATGGCATCTCTCACTTTTGTCCACTCCTATTCCCACACATGGACATCAACCTAGTTCAGGCCCTCAAGAATTCTAACTTGAAATATTTCATTAAGCTCTTCTAATTGTTATCTTTGTTTCCAGTCTTTCTCTTCAATCCACCCCTTGACATAACTTCCAAAAAACTCTTCTTAAAGAACCATCTGACCATGTCCCTGCTCTGCTGAAGATACTATATAGTGAATATAGAGTATGAACTCTGTTTAGCATTTAAAGTCATTTGTCTTCTGGCTCCAGGCCACCTTTTGAAACATTTAAATTACTCCCTCTTACACAATCAGCATTCTAATCAAACTCGCCTATTTTTTGCTCCCATTACATAATTGTCCACCTCTCATTTCTATGTGTTTGCCTGCCTCTCACAAACACTGGAAGTGCTTTTCCTCTTAAAATCATTTCTTCCCTTCAAAGCTTAGCTTTCCATTAAATGAAGCTTTTCCTGAGCACCCCAGTTGTTAGTTCTATTTTGTAAAGTACTATATGCTTATTTTGTTTTTAACCCTGTACATGATGTATGTTCCTTGTGTAAATTAACTGATGACAGGGATTGTATATTTTTGCTTCCAAGTACCCTAACACCTAGTACAATGCTATGTAAATATAGTCCATGTTTAACTAATTGCTCAATTAATATTTATTTTGAGGGTGAGTGGGCTGTATTTATGATTTCATGTAAAAGAGGAGCTCTCAGTGAAGAAGTTTTCCTGCCAATGCAGATAGCACCATCTCTTCAGTTTATAGTCTTAATTGCCTGAGGAACTGAGAAGTAAAATACCTTACCAGCCATGTTTGTTAGAAGTGGGACTTGAATCCAGATCTTCCTAACTCCAAGTTTACCTCTTCACTATAACAGGTTGTCTCTCATTGAATCAGATTGAATTGAATTCCTGCTGCTACCATCCTAGTACAAGTGCATCCACTTAGACTATCAAAGTAGCTTCCTAATAAATCATCTTAACTATTTTCTCTCTTCTAATCTATCTTGGTTATTGCTGGAAAAATAATCATTCAAAGATGGGGAGGCAATAGACAGAATATTGTTTTGGGAGAAACACAAGCTGGCTAATTTAATTGGAACATGCATGAAAGGGAGTAGAAGTATGTAATCATCCTGGATAGATAGGTTGGCACCAGATTGTGAAGAGTGTGAAATGCCAGAGGAGTTTGTATCATAACCTAAAGGCAGGGGGAGTCCTCAGGCTTCTTAAGTAAAGGAAGTGATATGGTCAGACCAGTACTCTAGAAATATTAATTGGGCAGCTGTTGGAAGATGATTTCGAAAAGGGAGATAATGGATATAGGGAAACCAATTAGGAAGTTATAGCAAGAATTCGGGTAAGAAATGATGAGAGCCTGCATCATGGTGGTGAGTAGGAAGATGGAGACTGTGAGCTCCAAGAGATAAAAGTCTATATCTTATCTAAACTATGAATTCCTTCATTCACTCCTCTCCTTCCTCCAGCATTTAACAGAATGCTCTGCAAACCATGGTCATTTGATGAATTTTTAAAATATTTATTGACTTACCTAGTCAGAGGAGTTAGTCAACTGTGTTGAAAGCTACTGAACAGTTAAGGTAGATAATTGAGGTAGATAACACTGAAAAAAGACAATTATATTTAACAGTTAAAAGGTTATTGGTAATCATCTGTTTTTATGCACATGCACAAGACAACTAATTTGAGTGGATGTTTGTGTTTGTTATCACTGAAGCTGTGATAATGAGCTGGATATAGCATGGGTTGTGTCTTCATCAGTAAAATGGAGCTAATGTTTATACTGCCTACCTCACAGACTTTCAAGGAAAGTGCTGTGTGAACCTGAAAGTGCTATATAAATACAATAGAATTGTGAGAGTGGAATGGGCAGGAAGGGGAGGTTGTGAGTTCCCCTTCATTGGAAGTCTTCAGTTAGAGGCTTCATAAGGAATTGTTGTTGAGAGGATCCTGTTCAGTTACTGGTTAAACTGTGATTTGATGGTTCTGTGGGAACTACTTCTCTTGAGGTAATGTGGCCTAGCACAGTACACCTGTCAGATATGAAAACAACTCGGTCATTATTTCATTGATGAACAGGATGGTACCTATATGTGTAGTAGGAGAGTCTGGTAAACATTTTTGTGTGAGCCTGAGAATGCTTACTATATAGTAGGTTTGAATGGACATCCATGAGTGTGTATCTGTATATGTGCCAACCAGAGTGAAATGTCTGTGGAGTTGTGTGAAAGTAATATATATGTATATATATAACATATACATATACATACATATAAGTAATATATATGTATATATAACATATACATATACATACATATATATGTATATATATGTATATATATATATATATATATATATATATATATGTAAAATCTCCACATGGGTTACCTATGTGAAGCTTGTGGGTAGGCATATATAGATATCTCTGGATTTTTTCCAACCCCTCTCCAAAGGAGACTGCACATTGAAATTCCTACCGGGAGGGTAGCAAGAGAAGGGACTTGAGGCTAACTGCTTTGTTCTCTACTTTCTAAGAGAGGGGTACCAGACTCAAATTGTCTGTCTGCTCTCCCTAAATGTTGCTTGTCTAAGGGTATGATCTTGGTTTAAAACAAAAATCTGCTTTTCCTGATAGCTTTTAAGTGGGGAGAATTACCCCAAACTTATAGCCACAGGCTTAACTCCTTCCTACCAAATCCTAGTTACACAAAAACCATCACAAATACTGAATAGTGACTAAACCTATTTATTGAAGCATTTAGCAAACAGCATTCAGAGAAGTTATACAAATTAGAATAAAGTGGAAAATATATAAAGTGAATGAACTCTTTAGTTTGGAATGAAATGAGATCTCAGCTCAACTAAGAGAAAGATCCTGATCTCACCCAAAGGGAAAATTCCTGAAGTCTCTGAGGAAGTAAGTTGGTAATCAGGAAAATATCGAGAAGATGGCTACCACTTCCAAAGTCTTTCTTTCCATATGTCTTTCCCTGAAGAGAGTCTAGAACCAAGTGTATCTTCTCAAAGAAGGAAAAAGACTGTCTCTTCTTCAAAGCTTTCACATCAACTCCTCTCTTTATATATCACATTACACTTAGCATTCTCTCTAGCAGTCTGGAGTCACTCTACAAGATGTGAAGCATCCCAAAGTTGACTTGTGTGACTTGTGTGAATTTGTGCCTGTGTGTATACTGACGCTGACTTGAATGGATGTGTATATGTGATGGGCATACATAGAACAGGCTCATATCTACATCAGGGTGTGTTTTGTGTGTACCAGATGACCCTCAAGTACGAAGAGGCACAGCAAACAGTACAACTGTCCCAATAGAGGAAGAGGATGAAGACAAATTAGCCCCTGCTTTTATTTCCTTGGCATTCCGAGCCCAACCCAGTGAAGCTGTCAGAATCTTTTGTGGCCCTGAGACAGAGATGGTACGTTCAAGGCAGGCTGACTCCAATGCTGGGCCTCTGGAGGTGCTTGGACACAGAATAAGATCCCAGTATGCCCCACCTAGCCGAATCCAGCTGCAGAATGATTTGGATACTAACAATGGAATCCAAAAAGCTTTGGCTCTCCAGCAAGCATTATTAGAGGTAGGGGGTAAAAGATCTCCCCTCTTCATTTTTGTTCTTTCCCTAACCTCCCCTTCTTCATTTTTACTCTGTTTTACCCTGCTCCTCTTTACTTTTCTTTCTTGTCCTTCTTGTACCATACCCATGGTCTGACTATCTTTTCTCCCTTTTGAATCCCACTGACGCAGACCTTCTTAACACTTAATGACCTCTTCCCTTCCTTCATTGGCACTATCTCTTACTTGCCCTAGACTGTTTTCTCTTGGCCCCACACATGCTGCTTTCTAACCTCCTCCATCTGCATGGCCCCACCACTTCCTATTCCCATTTCTACAGTGGTAGTATATTGGGTATAGAATTACTGTGCCCCACAGCTTCTCATTGCTTGCATTGTGTCCAGGATATGTTGCTGGAAGTGAACAAGTTCTGTCAGAAGCACAAATGGCTTAGGGGCATCCATCAATTTCTGAAGAACTGGGGACCTCAAAAGTTGGAGCCCATGCAGAGCTGGCCTGCTTCAAGATATCTGAGGCTCATCACTAAGCTAGAATCTTGGCAGAGCCGATTGAGTGAGGTGCCCACCATGTTGCTCACTGAAAATCTGTTACTGCATCTCAACTGTGACTGTGTTCAGACAGACATTGGTGAGTTTTCTTGTTTCTCTACTGTATTGTTCCATCATCTATTCTCTTCCTTCCTCTTTCCTTCCCTTCCCTGGCTCCGTTGCCCTGCCTCATTCCTCTCTCTTTTTCTCCTTTCCTTTTCCCTTCCAGCCCCCTTCCCCTCCCTACCTTCTTGTGTCTCCTTGCCTTCCCCTTTTCATTTTTTATTTCCCCCACTGTTCCTTCTCTCTCTCCCCTTCTCCCCAGTCTCCTCTCCAGTGCCACTCAATCTACTTGGCCTATCCGTAGCACTGTCTCTTTTTCCTTTCTTCGTCCCCACTACACACTGTAGACCACAAGCTCAATTAAATTCAATAACCGTTTTAAAAGCTCCCACTACGTGAGAGGCACCACGTTAGAGGTGGGGAATGTAGAGAAGAGCAGCAGGCCTGTAAGCTCAAGAAGCTTACATTTTATTGGTGGGGAATCTCATGTACATCGAGAAGAGTAATGAATATTGGTAGCAGTAGTGGATTAGAAGTAGGTCTCTTTCTTGTAAATTTTCGCTTAGAGGTCAATTGAAAGATATTTGGTGTGGAGGGGTGGGAGTAGGGCTGTTGTGCAAGCACGAACAAAGAATCCAGAAAGGGAACTTGCAGTGGTAATGCGGCACACTCACATTAGCCAGTCTGGCTTGCATCTGACTTGACTCAAGGGACTCATCTTTGATATCATCTTCTATTAATCCCTTTCTGTTTATAATCCCATAAACCAAGTTGAGGTGACTTCAGGATACACCACTATAAAGTATCTCCAAATTATTTGTGATCCCCTCAAGGAACATCATTACTTCCACAAACTCCTATCTCACACTGAAGCAGAATGAGTTACTTTCTACCCCAAGTCTTCTAACTTCCATCTACATTGCTAACATTAACCACACAGCAAGGAATACCAGCAATAGTACCATGTGGCTACCAGTTTTCTTTAATAATAATACTAATGATAATAACTAGAATTTATATAGAGCTTTAAGGTTTGCAGAGCACTACAAATATCTCATTTGATCCTCACCACAACCCTGGGAGGTAGGTACTATTAATATCCCCCATTTTACAGATGAGGAAATTGAGGCAGATAGAGGTAAAGTGACTTGCCCAGCTAGGAAGTATCTGAGTCTGGATTTGAACTCAGGTCTTCCTGACTCCAAACCTCAGCAGTTTGTCTACTGTACCACCTAGCTGCCTCTTTCTAAAGGATAATATGTAATAGCAATGAAAGAACAACGAGCATAGGAGTAGGGAAACAAAGGTGAGGTCTTACCAATCATCACGTGCAGTAAGGCAGTGTTTCCATGCAAGAGCAAACACATCAGTAGTCACAGAAGCAGGAGCAGGAACAGTGGCAAAGGCCTGTCAGAGTCTTTGAAGGGAAGAGCATAAAACCCAGACCTTCAGATCCAGCTTACTGCTTTACCGTGGAATGTCCAGATGGCTCCCAAAATGGAGGTGAGACCTGAATATCAACTCTTAACTCAACTCCCTCCAGCATCTTCTTCACAAAGCTCTTCCCTTAAGTTCCAGATCCAAAATAACACTCACTGGTGGCCTCTGAAGGAGTGTCTGCTGGAGTGTCTCGGCAGTAACCTGGGTTACATGACTAAACACAAACACCAGGCATTTGGGGGCAGGGGGAAGGGGAAGTAACCCTAATAATTACGAAGATTAGGAAAGAAGCTGTGTAGGAGGTAGTACTTACAAGGAGGTAAAGATTTCAGGAGAGAGGTGGTTAGGGAAGAAGAGCATTCTAGGTATGAGGGACAGCCTATGCCCTAGGGATGTGTGTTGCCGAAGCAAGTACCACCATATGCCTTAGGGAGACCAAGGGTTCTGCATAGGGAGCAGCAGGTAGCCCAGTTCAGACTACAAAGTCTAGTGTATGAGGAAGAGCAAAGTGAAATCTGCTTAGATAGATTAGAATCAGATTGTGAAGATCTTAAACGCCACAGAAAAGTTTCTGTTTTATCAAAGAGACATCAGGGAGCTACTGAGGTTTTGTGATCAGGCGAGTGACCTAGATTTCTGCATTAGGCATATCAGTTTGGCAGCTGTGTGGAGGGTATATTGGAGAGGGCAGAGATTGTATTTACGGAGATCAGTTAAAAGATTATTGCAGTATCCCTGGTGAGGAGGACTGAACTAGGGTGATAGCTGTGTGAATGAAGAAGGCCATGACTGCAGGAGATGTTGTGGAAGAAGAGTCAACAAGACTTGGTAACTGATTAGATGCCAGAGGAGAAAGAGAGCAAAGAATCAGGAGAGACTGCTAAGGTTGTGAACCTAGATGATTTGTGAGATGGTGGTATCTTCATCAGAAATAAGCTAGGAAGAAGAGTAACTTTCAGGGGGAAGATAATGACTTCAGTTTTGGATGTATCAAATCTGATATTCCTGTAGAACTCCAGGTAGAGTTCTCTAGTAGGCAATAAATGATGCAAGACAGAGGTCAAAAGAAAAGAGTCCTATTACCTAGATTTTATCAATAGCTAAATATATCAATAGATGGCATGCTTTTCAAATTGTAGGTGACATAAAGTTGCAAGGGACTAGGTAGCATACTGAATGACACAGCCAGCATCCAAAGAGATCTTGACATGCTACAGTGATGGACTGAGTTTTAATAAATAAAATTTAATAGAGATAAATGGATAGTCTTACACATGGGTTTAAAAAATATACTCCACAAAACAGATTAGAGGAGGCATACTTAGACAACAGTTTCTCTGGAAAAGGTCTGGAGGAGCTGGAGCTGGATCACTAGCTCAACATGCATCAGCAGTGTGATGTGGCAGCCAAAAAAAGCTCTTGAGACCTTAAGTTGCTTGAAGGGAAGCATAGGTTGTGTCTGTCTTTTGTTCTCAAAGAGGACCATGACATCAACCTGCAGTTGACTTTGATTTTTGAATGAGGGAGGGCTGTGCAAGATCACCGGCCTTACCTTCTCTTCCAGAGTCCTCTGGAGGAGTTATTCATCAGGATGACTGGAGATGACCCAGGATACAATGGGAGACCCTGGCCCTTTTAGGCTAAGGTCTTTTCAGGTTCTCACATTGAGTGAGGTAACATAATACAACATAACAGTGAGGTAACTTTGAGTGAATAGGTCTCTTTAAGAAGTGAGTCAAGGGATGGGCCCTTTAATTAAAAAAAAAAATCAAAGTGGGAGGGGAAGACCCTCAGAGTTGCTGATCAAAAGAGAAATAGTTCCTATGTACATTTCCTCTGCCCCAGGAGCACCCAAAAAATAGCCATTAAGTGGAGCTTGAGCAGGGGCCCATTGTTCAATCTATGAGCTTCAGAGTGAAATGGGTTTAAGGTTTGGTCTTTGAGAAATTAAGAAAGAAAGAGAGAGAAAGAAGGAAAGAAAGAAAGAAATCTAGCCAGCAAACCCCAAGTTAACTAGGCAGCTTTTGGAGAGGGAGAGAGAAAAAAAGAGGGAAAGGATGAGCTGAGTTACCCAACTGGCTGGGTCCCCATTCAGGCAGCTGGGACAACTCACAGGTTGTTTGTCCTTCATTCTTCAAGAGGACCATGACATCAGGGAGATGATGACATGACTTGCAGTTGACTTTGATTTGAGTAAGGAAGGGCTGTGCAAAGTCACCACCCTCACTTTCTCCTCCAGAGCCATCTGGATTCAGTGGCCAGATATTCACCAGGAAGACTGGAGATGGCCCAGGATGCAATGGGAGACCCTGACTCTTTTAGGCTAAGGCCTTTTCACATTCTCACTTGCCTTGGTCATACCACGTCTGGAGTGTTATGTTTGGTTCTAGGTGTCACAGTTTAAGAGGAGCACTGATTATCTGGGAGAGTTGTATGTTCAGAAGAGGGCAATGAGAATGGTAAGGAGTCTTAAGTATTATGCCATATGACAACCATTTGAAGAAACTGGGGATATTTAGGCTAGAACAGACTCAAATGTTCGGGGTTGGGGTATGATAGTTATCTTCATATATTTGAAGTACTGTCCTGTGGAAGAGGAAACAAATTTGTTAGTGCTGTCCCCTGGGGGAGAGCCAGGAATAATGGGTAGAAGTTACAAATAGGCAAATTTAGAATTTTTATCAGGAAAAACTTTGTAACAATTTCCTTTATGTTGAGTAGAGTTTTCTAAAATGTGGGCAAAAAAGCATCCCCAGCTCTTGGATAAGCACTAAAGCTACTATATGGATGTTGGGTATGTGGTAGCCTTTATTTTGCCCTATAGAAAATGCCAAACAACAGAGGATCCCAGAGGAGCCAATAAACAGATACAGAGCTTACATCAAGCACTCAACTAGTCCATCAGCTCTTCCCTATCTCTAATAGGAGCCAATCTTAGGGTTGCTAGTGGAGTAGGACTCTGCTTTTTCTTCCAGTTGCTGAAATTCCTTTTGCCACCTTGTGGTTTAGGTCCCTCATCCCCTTGTCTGATCAGCATGATATCAATTGATCAGTGTCACTTGGTATGTCATCTATATGGTTAACTGAAACAGTAGCAGAAGCAGCAATACCTATCAGAGTATAGCTTACTTACTTACCCAGCTGGCTGGGTCCCCATTGTAGCGAAGCATAAATCCAGAGAACCAGTCGAGTGTTCAACTCTGGAAAGTTCACATGGTTCCAAGTTGAAGGACAAAATTCTTAACTCTACCTCTCGAGCTGGTTTCCTCTTCTTCCACTATCTTCCCCAGTGATCTTTAGAAAATGTCCCAGAAACCATGGCTTATAGATTCTGTGAAAGCATAGCAACATAAGTTTCCATACTCCCTGCCTCCTGGGGTTGTTGTGAGAAAAGCACTTTGCAAATCTTACGATGCTCTATAAATGTAAGTTATCATAGGCACTTCTAATGACGTTTCCATGGTGTGTTATGACTGAATTTCTCTTTTCTCCTTGACCTTCTAAACTTTAGATAATATGCTCTTATAGATGGAATTGTGTATAGAAATGAGCTAGAAGAGGAAAAGGAATGTGTATTAGGAAAAAGAACCTGGAGACAGGAATGGCAGCAGTAGAAAGAGAACTGCTGGCTGGGGTTAAATTTGCAGTGATCTCCGAACCCAAAGACTGAGCTCAAAGAGAATAGTAGTGAGCTCAGCAAGTTGTATCCTTCGGCTAAGGGTATTTTAGTAAAGAGGGCAAGGTGAAATGCCTCTGAACTGACACATTAAAGGGACCTATTGTCCTGGGAAGGTGATGGAGAGTCTGTGAAACCTGAGACCCAGAACTGGATCCTTGGCATCTTTTACAACTTCCCATAGATTCTGGGACTCCGCTGGTAGCTCAATGGCTGGGTCCCTACTGCCGCTACCCTTTTGGAAGGTGTGCCAGTGTTCTTCTAAGACCTGGAGGATTTAGTCTCCTTTACTTGGCTATAGCCTCAGAACATAAGTGTTTCTCCTTTACCAAGGTGCTGATACTAACACAGTTATAAGCGGGGGGTCCAAAGGCTAATAAATGTTCTCTTATGGTGTGAGGAGTACATAGGCACAAATACTATCCAAATTGGCAACCACTGAGTGGAGGAGCCAGCATGCAAAATCCAGTTCTCTGTGTCTGACTTTCTCAAAGATCATTTGATTCTAGATTCCTCTCCTCATCTGCTTAAGTCTAAGCTGTTCATAGCTGATTCACCTCCAGAATCAAACTGAGTTGTTCCCCTCAATCTTTTATCTGCTTTGTTTCCCACCTTTTCTTCCATCTATCCTCTCCTCTACTTTTCCTCAACTTCTCTACTTCTCCCATCATACTTTCCCTAAATAACTCATCTCTCTGAGGCCTGCCTCTTTCCAGCCTGCTTTTTTCTTCAGTAACACAGTTGGCTGATGTCAAGAAGGACATTCTGTCTCAGTTGAAGAGTGTGAGACAGAGTCAGAGTGAAGAACTCATAAAAGAACTCTCAGAGTTTATACAAGTCCTCCAAAACATAAGTGCTGATGTCCAGACTATTGCCAAGTGTTTCCAGAAGGTAGGCATATAGGTATATGATTCAGAACCCAAGGACCTTCCAGACTAGTGAGACAGACTCTGCCCCTGGCTAAATGGAACCTTGCTCTGATAGTGTGACAAGGCGAGTTCCTCATTTGGTGGTGGAGATGTAAATCCTGCTCCTTACCCTCCTATGAGACTATTCCTTGGGTTGGGGTCTAGAAAAGGAAGGTGCTATGTAGCAATTAGGAAAGCAGGTAGGGACTTACTGCTGAAGAAGAGGAACAGAGGAGGGGAAGGTGTGATGTTGGAGCTGGTTGGAGAGGGCAGAGGTCCTGATGCTGAGTTGCCTGCAGCTGACAGAGGCCAATGAACGAAGTGAAGACCTGGAGGAACGAGTGGAATATGTTCGTGCTCTCAATAACCTTGTCCGATCCCACTTTGGCAAGTTAACCTATGAGGATGAGGCACTGGAGATTGCGGTGAGAAACATGCTGGACAGGGACTCTTCCCAGAGCTTATCCTCTCCATTCCTTAGAGAAACATGGGATAGAATATGGGTTCCTCTGTGTCCTCTATTCCCCCTTGTCCGTCTCCCCCATTCCCCATTTTTTCTTTTCACCTTCCCTTCCCCGTCTCCCCTCAGGGGTTTCTGTCACTCACTTCCTCTTGGTCTGGGCCTGTAGCTGCTAGATGTGTGGGAGACCTTCCTCTTTGAGCGGCTCCAGGCCTCTGAGTTCCTACTCAGCAAGCAGAGCACCTTGGTGCCCCAGCTTCAGGAGATGATAGCAGCTGCCCTGAGAGAGATGGAAGACCTGAGCATCCAGGCTGTCTCAGGCCCCTTCATGGACCCTACCCAGGAGCAGCGTAGTACTGAGCGCCAGCTTATCAACATGGAGCGTACATATACCTCCATCTCTGCCCACCTTGCTGAGCTGCACCATGCCTATGTCATCCTAAGTGGTACAAAGTCCATTCCTTCTACTGTGATTCATTCCCCTTCTCTCTGTCTCTGTCTCTCTCTGTCTCTATCTCTCTGTCTCTATCTCTGTCTGTCTGTCTCTCTCTCTGTCTCTCCCTCTGTGTGTGTCTCTCTCACACACACATACACACCCTTTCCCTGGGGAGAGTCAGGGACCTACAAGTACTTTCTTCTACTGCAGGGAGTAAGAAGCCAGTGCCAGTACCTCGAAGAGGGCCCCAACCCATTTTACTCCAACAGCGTGTCTGGCGTCTCTTTTGTCTGATCAGTGAGCAACTTAGTGAATGGAAATGTCTGGCTTTTAGTAAGGTATGGGTAGTTTTCATTCTAGAAATCTATCTTCCACCCCTCCCCTGATTCAGTCTCCATCCATGTACTCAACAAACTCCATCCATTCATAGTACAATTCCTACCATTGCCTTACCCCTGTCCCTGCCCTGGCCCAACTCCTGTTTTAGCCCAGACAAAGGATGGTTGATTGATTTATTAGTAGTTAAGGTGTGGTGGGACCTGCTGACAGGTCACATCATCCTCCATAGTTCAGCACCTCTTTTGCTTGGGACAAGACAGATCACTGGTTGACAGAGGCAGCCAAACTAAGCAGGTTATTCACAGTGGCTAATCCTGTAATACAAGCCTGTATGCACCTGCTGAAGGAATTTCGAAGCTATTTGCCAGTGCTGTCTATGTTGGACAATTCCCATTTGCAAGGCTGTGGCTGGCAGGCCATTTTTCGAGGTAAGAGAGAGGGTCGAGGGTGGAGGAACAGAGATGTCCTAGTCAGTTTTCTTTCAATTCTAGGGCTCGAGCCCTTTTCCTTCTCTTCTGGTTTCCTTCTCTCATTGCCCACTTGACTTGGTGCCCTCTCCCTAGTATATCCTAAGGTATTCCCCCTCTTTCTCCAAGTTTATATCTCTACCCACATCCCCTCTGCCTGGTAAATAGGGCATTCCTCAAAGACCATGTGCCTTCCTCATGTTTCCTCCCTGTAGGAGAGAGCTGAGCAGGTTAGAACCTGGGTGGTAGCTCTGACTTGCTCTCCTCCTTTCTTTCTATAGCCATGGGGGCAGGCTGTCCTGAAAACATTGAACTCCTGACTTTGGGCCAGCTGCTTTCCTACCCCCTGCTAGAATACAAAAACCGAATCTGTCAGGTAGGACTGAGGCTAGGTTCAGAATAGAGATGAGGGTGGAGGTGGATTGTGCTTAGGCTGGAGAAAGTCAAAGCTAGGTTGTAAAGTCTCCAAATGATTAAGTCCATAGCAAGCTCTGTAAGTTATGAGTGGGGGGCAGGTTGCCAGGGCCCCTCTTTGAAAATGTGGGTAGAAAAGAAAGCAAAGTGGGCTCATTAAGTATATGTCATCCTACACTAATCTCATGGCCTTTTCTGATAAGGTTATCAATTTGGTAGATCAGAGGCATGCCATGGTCCCAATATTTCTTAATTTCAGCAAAGCTTTTATAAATTATCACTTGATAATAATTAATTGGAAAAAAATAAGTGTAACACAAAGCCTTCCAGTTATCCTTCTGGGATAAGATAGCAGAATAAGATGTTGAAGACAATATAGTCAGATAGTGAAATGTAAACTGGTTAAACAATTGCATTCAAAGAATGTTAATTAATAATGCAGTGTCAACCTGAATGAGGTCTTCAATAGAGTGTACAGGAAATCTGTCCTTGGTCCTGTTATGTTCCATATTATCAATGACTTAAACCTCCCCCCCCCCTCCAAAGACTTATTTATAAAAATTGACAGATGACATAAAGCTGAGAGAAATAGCTAGAACATGATTTGGATGATAGAATAGTAATGGTGATCAAAACGTTAGCTTTGTATTGCACTATGAGCCTTTGTATTGCACTAAAAGCCTTTCTCACCCATTATCTCATTTTATCCTCACAATAGGCCATGTTGTCAGGGCAAAGTTTATTCTCTACATTTTATAAAACAGGAGACAGATCTTCAAACAGGTGACTTGCTGAAGGTCTTCTGACTTCTGATGTCCTGTCTGCTACTGGAATAACTAGACTAAAAATGTCTAGGCAAATTTTAGCAGGAATAAACATAAAGTTATGTGTGTAGGTTCAAAAATTAAATCATTTAAGTAAAAAGTAGAGATCATTTTATATTAAAAATAATGATATCTCCTTTGAATATGTTGAATTTCAGATGAATATGGGACATCTAGTAGGATATACAGGACAAAAACTCAAGAAACAGACTAGCACTAGAGATAGCTATACATATATAGATCTATATATAGATACAGCTTACCAAAAAGTGTAATACAACCTTAGAGTATGGTAATAGAGATACAGTGTCCTAAGGGAATGCTTTTGTAATTTTGTCCTAATCAAACCACATTTGGAATATTATATTCATTTCTTGGTACAGCCTTTTAGAAGGCACATTGACAATTTGAAGCATGCCTAGATGAGAGCAACCAGGAAGGTGAAAGGACATATAGGAAGTTCTTTTAAAAGAACTAGAGATGTTTGACTTGAAGAAGAGAATACTTAAAGATCACAAACCAGCTCTTTTCAAGTTTTTGAAAGCTGTAATAGGGAATACAGGACAAATTTGTTCTGTTTGTCCAGGAGGGCAAATCTAGAAGCAACAGGTGGAAGTTATAGTGATTCAAATTTCAGCCTCCTTAGAAGAACTTCCCTGATAGTTAAGGCTGTCATTAGAATGGTTTGTTTTATAAAGTAATGAACTCCCTGTTACAGGATGTATTTAAGCAAAGCTTTGAATAACAAGCGCCAATATTGTAGAGAGGAGCTCTTCATTGGGAATGACGTTGGGCTAGATGGCTATAAGACCCCTTTCAATACTGAGATCCTATGATTGCAGATCTGGCTGAATGAAAATGAGCACTACCAGACTCAGGAGAGCCTACGGAAGCTGCAACAGACTTGGGAGGGCCGACAGCTCCGTCTTCTCAACTTTATCCTATGTGTGCCCTATGAGCCCCCTCCCTTAGAGCGCTCCAGGCGACATTCACACAGCCGGGTCCACGGACAGCAGTTGGAGATAGTGGCCAAGGACAGCGGTACCTATATCTTGTCTGGTAATGCTTAGTATTCCCTAACCCTGCAGTTGTCCTGACCAGAACATAGTCTCAATTTTGTCACATTCTTTAACAGGAAGCTCACTACCTCATAAAGCAGTTCATTCTATAGATAGACAGCCTTGATTGTTAGGAAGTTGTTCCTAAGAAGACTGAAAAATGCAATACATAGATATGTATCTATTTGTTGCTTCCAGTTTTTTCCCTCCAGGATCAGGCAGAACATAATTTATTCTTGCTTATTCCCTGTCACTCCTGCTATGGCAATGCATGGGTTTTCTCTCCCGGATTCTAAGAAATTCTCTTACAGAAGAGAAGTTTTCTTATACCACACTTTTTTAATTCTCCGTTTTCTGTATTAATTTCCACCTTCTAGACATGTCTTTTAAAAATGTTGGCTAATTTTTCCCTTGTGCATTAACACCAATCTTTTTGTACAACTCCACCTTTTCTCCTCTGCCTCCCCCCCCCCGCCCCCAGTTCTTTCTTGAGTCTTCAGAATTTCACTTTTTTTAACTGCTCATACCTTCTGGGCTGACTTTCCCAGTAGAATTTTAGATTATGGGATTGTTATCTATCCTTTCCCTGAACCCTTTGAAATCTTGTGCCCCAAAATCTAGCCTGCCTTTCAGACTGTACTCAACTTTCCTCTACCTCTAAAACTTGAATTTTAGTATGAAATAGTAATTTCCATCTACCTCTCACTGATTTTTCTTTCATTTCTACTTCAGCAAAAAACTCTTCCTTTTTAGTTGGAATCAGGTCCAGAATAAGAGATTCCTTCATTGTTTCCCACAATACTGGAAGGACAAGATTATCATTAGGGATAACTTTATTATTATGTATTAGCTTATATATTAACTTCTGCTTTTGGCACAAAGATTTCTTGCAGATGTCTGGGCATCTGAAGTTGCCCATCGCCACTGTAATCATGTCTGTATTGCAGGTTTGTGAGCTCTTTTCCTGACTCTTCACCTCTTTCCTCTTTTTGGCTAGGTAATCTCTAGTATATCTCATATAACAATGTTGTTTCTATTTCTGCTTTCATTTGATATTGAAAGGAAAAAGATCAATAATCAATGCCTTGAGTGCTTTGCTCTATATTGCCTTGCTAATCTTTTATCAGCTATAATCACTAGGATAATTAATAATAATTGATTGATAATAATAATTAGAAATGTAACTAAATCATTATAAAGTGTATATCCTAAGTGTATGACCATAATAATCATACCAATATATTCATTTTTATATTAAAATGATAAAGGAAGAAATCCTTGTCAAAGGGCTAATTGAGACAGCATGAAAATGGCAAAGCTAGAATGTCATAAAGTTAGGACATGGTGACCTGCCAAATGCAATCTTGCAGCAATCAGCTTCTAGAGGACTTTGTTGTACCATAGATGAATCAAGACACCTATAAATAACTATGAATTTTGTATTTTGAGGTCTCAGACTATACTGGGAAGACACCTTTGTTTCTCTTAATAAAGGTTGGTTTCTTGCCCAGTTTCTTTTTTTTAATTATTTTTTAAAATTTATTTTTAGTTTTCATCATTCATTTCCACAAAATTTTGAGTTATACTTTTTTCTCCCTGTCTTTTCCCTACCTCCACCCCAAGATAGCAAGCCTACTGAATACCCCTTCCCCCAATCTGCTCTCTCTTATAACCTCCCCCATAGCCCCTTTAACTTTCTAGTAGGGCAAGATGGATTTCTATACCCCAGTGCCTGTATATCTTATTTCCCAGTTGCATGTAAAAAAACCAAAACAACTTTTTTTTAAACATTTGTTTTTAAAACTTTGATTTCCAGATTCTTTCCCTTCTTCCCTCCTTATCCACTCCCACTGGGAAGATAAGCAATTCAATATAGATTGTACATGTGTAGTTATGCAAAACATTTCCATAGTAGTTATATTGCAAAAGACTAACTACATTTCCCTCCATCCTATCCCACTCCCCACTTATTCTATTTTCTTTTTTTTCACAGACTTGTTTATTTACCTTTAGTTTACAAGATTCAGTTCCACAATCCCTTGAGTTTCAGATTTTCTCCCCTCCCCCATCCACCCATGGTGGCATGCAATCATGTATAGGATCTGCAAATACTTTCACATTGTACAATAGTCTGGTTGTATAGAAGAGTTGTAACCAATGAGTGAACACTGGGAAAAAAGAAACAAAACCAAACATGAAAACGAACAATAGTATGTATTGCTTCAGTCTCCATTTAAACTCTAGTCTTTCTAGATCTTTCTCTGAATGTAGATATCTCTTTCCATCCTGACACTTTTAGAGTTGTCTTATAGCTATTCGTTGCTGAGAAGAATCCAGTTTATCAAGGTTGGTCGTCACACATATGATGTGTCTGTGGTTGTGTACAAATTTTTCCTGGTTCTGCTCTTCTCGCTTAGCATCAATTTGTATAAGCCTCTCCAGGTAATTATGAAGTCCATCTCCTTCCCATTTCTTATAGCACAATAGTATTCCATTACATTCATATACCATAACTTGTTCAGCCATTCCCCAATTGATGGGCATCCTCTATATTTCCAGTTTTTTGCTACCGCAAAGAAAGCTGCAATAAATATTTTTGTACATATGGGTCCTTTTCCCACTTCTGTGATCTCTTTGGGAGATAACCCCAAAAGTGGTATTGCTGGGTCAAAGGGTATGCAATTATTTATAGCCCACTTATTCTGTTTTCTACTTTTATCCTGTCACTTTTCAAAGCATATGCTTCTAACTACCCTCCTCCCAATCTGCCCTCCCTTCTATCATCCCCCTTCTTATCTCCTTCCCCCTATTTTCCTGTAGGGTAAGATACCCAAATGAGCATGTATGTTATTCCCTCCTTAAGCCAAATTCAATGAGAGTAAGGTTGACCCATTCCCTTTCACCTTCCTGCTCTTCCTCTCCATTGTAACAGTTTTCTCTTTTATATGAGATAATTTGTCATATTCTATCTCTCCTTTTGTCCTCTCATTATATTCCTCTCTCACCTCTTAATTTTATTTTTTAGATATCATCCCTTCCTATTCAACTGATCCTGTGCCCTCTGTCTATGTAAACATGTACACACATATACACACACTAGCATATGTGTTTATACACACATAGACCTTCCAATAGTAGAAGCACAAACTTCACATGGACTCTGGCTCCAAACAATTCCAATACCTGTAAAAAAAATTACTCTAAACAAAATTTAAAGCTACAGAACCCACAAAGTGACAGAAAGAAACAAATCTCCCACTGAAAACAGCCAGCAGACCAACAGGAAAGGTCTATTACAGCACTCTGGGAGGCAAGCACAGTCCCACAGGAGCTGTGTGGGTTCAGCCCCAGGGTGGCCCTCACCAGCAGAGGCCAGAGAAGACTTCTGGAGAGTGAATAACCAGCAGCTGTGGCAGCTCCCAAACTTCTCAAACACCAAAGACAAAGTAAAAGGTCAGTGTGGAACTTTGTTCGAATGGAGGGGATGGAAGAGTGTGATCCGGCTGCTTCCCCCAGGGTGAAAAGTGGCAGAGGTGCAGAGGCTGGACCCCATGGCTGCCTCAGGAGCTCCTGCTCTGCAGATTGTAAGGGTACCAAGTGACCATTCAGAGAGTAATCACTATTGCTTTAACCTGCTTGGATCTGGATCACAGTCTTGGGTGGTGGTCCTGGGGTGTGTGATCAGTGAGCCAGAGCTTGTGGGGGCTGTAGAGATGGCCTCCTCCTAATAGCTCCAGCAATTTCAAAAACCCTAGCAATTTGGGACAAAGCTCTCTCCATTATGGAAGCAGAGTTGTACCATGGCAAAGAGCTCAAGGGTCAAGTAATTGGCTGGCAATATGAGCAAGCAGAGAAGCACAAACAGACGATAGAATCCTTTTTGGGGGACAAAAAGGATCAAGGCATGGAGTGGGAGGAAGACAGCAAAGTCAGAACTCCTGCATCAAAAGCCTCCAAGAAAAATGTGAATTGGTTACAGGACATGGAGGAACTCAAGAAGGATTTTGAAAATCAAGTAAGAGAAGTAGAGGAAAAATTGGGAAGAGAAATGACAATAATGCAAGAAAATCGTGAAAAGCAAGTCAACAGCCTCCTAAAGGAGACCCAAAAATACACTGAAGAAAATAATACCTTAAAAAATAGACTAACTCAAATGGCAAAAGAGGCCCAAAAAGCCAATGAGGAGAAGAATGCCTTAAAAAGTCAAATTGCCCAGATGGAAAAGGAATCTTAAAAATTCACTGAAGAGAATAACTCCTTCAGAATTAGATTAGAGTAAATGGAAGCTAATGACTTTATAAGAAATCAAGATACTATAAAACAGATCCAAACAAATGAAAAAATAGAAGGCAATGTGAAATATCTCATTGGAAAAACCACTGACCTGGAAAATAGATCCAGGAGAGATAATTTAAAAATTATTGGACTACCTGAAAGCCATGATCAAAAAAAGAACCTAGACACCATCTTTCAAGAAATTGTTAAGCAAAATTGCACTGATATTCTAGAACCAGAGGGCATAATGAAAATTGAAAGAATTTACCAATCACCTCTTGAAAAAGATCCCCCCCAAAAAACTCCTAGGAATATTATAGCGAAATTCCAGAGTTCACAGATCAAGGAGAAAATACTGCAAGTAGTCAGGAAGAAATAATTTGAGTATTGTGGAAACACAATCAGGATAACACAAGACCTAGCAGCTTCTACATTAAGGGATAGAAAGGCTTAGAATATGATATTCTGGAGGTCAAAGGATCTAGGACTGAAACCAAGAATCACCTACCTAGCAAAACTGAGTATAATGCTTCAGGGGAAAATATGATCATTCAGTGAAATAGAGGATTTTCAAGAATTCTTTGTCCTGACCTAAATGTCAGTGGGCAGCCGGCCTTACCCTTTCTGGGTCTTTGGTGCACATCCGGACGTAACCAGCATGTTCAACAAAGCAGAGTCAGAAGCCAGAAGAGTGAGTGATCAGCAGACAGCTTTATTTTTCTCCATTTTTCCGCCCTGGCACTTCCCTTTTTTTATCCCCCTTACTGAGCCCCTTAGACAAATAGTCTGCCTCCCTTGCAACTGCCTCTGATGCCACGAAGGTTGGGTAAACACATAAAAGAAGGACAGAGCTCATGTCCCAGAACAGAGCATATCAACAGAACATCTGGGTTGTGAAATGCAGAATAAAACAGGACACACTGACCCAGAGGCATAACTCTACTGGTCATGACTCTGTGTTTCTGGTTTTTATGTCCATCTGCATTCTCAGCATATTCTGGTGCTCATGTTCCCAGGCACAACTACATGTACCTTTCCCCCATCAATTCTTGATGAAAAAACCAGAGCTGAACAGAAAGTTTGACTTTCAAATACAAGAAGCAAGAGAAGCATGAGAAGGTATGTGTATATAAATATATATATGAGTGTGAGCATATGTACATGTATTACATAGAGGGCACAGAATGAGTTGAATATGAAGGGATGATATCTAAAAAATAAAATCAGGAGGTGAGAGAGGAATTTATTGGGAGAAGGAGAAAGAAAGAAATAGATTAGGGTAAATAATCTCATATAAAAGAGGCAAGAGAAAACTGTTACAATGGAGGGGAAGAGCAGGAAAGTAAAAGGGAATGAGATAACCTTACTCTCATTGAATTTGGCTTAAGGAGGGAATAACATACACACTCTATGGCTTGTAGGCAGTCTTCATGTTTCTTGGAAGCTTTTGGTGTAGGAGTTCTGACTGTGTTGTCTTCCTCTTGTTCCATCCTTTGATCCTTTTTGTCCCCAAAGAAGGACTCTAAAGTTCGGTTGCTGTTCTTACTTTGCTTCCTTTGCCTGCTCATGTTCTTGCCAGTCAATTACTTGATTTTTTACCTCTGTGGAACTCTGTTTCCAGAGGGGAAAGCTCTGTCCCAAATCACTGGGGTTTTCACAGCTGCCAGAGCTATTAGGAGGCCACGGCAGCCCCCACCAGCTTTGGCTCACTGAAAACAAACCCCAGGACCACCACCCAAGACCATGATCTGGATGCAGGCTGCTCAACACAAGAGCACTTAGCCTCTGAACAATTGCTTGACCCCCCTGCAGTCTGTAGGCGGGGAGCTCTGAAGCAGCCATGTGGAGGTGGCTACAGGGCTGCCACTTCTGCCGCTTCCTTGCCCTGGAGGCAGTTCAGCCAGACTGCTTTTCTCCCCCAAATTTAGCTGAGTTCCACTGATCTTTCACTTTGTCATTGTTTCTTATGGCTTGATAATTCTGGAAACTGCCACAGCTGCTGCTGATCCACTCTCCTGAAGGCTCCAGTTGTGGCTCATCCTGGCCGCCCCCCCCCCCCGCCCCAGGGCCACGCCGTGGTTTCAGGCTGGGTTGTTTTCGGCTCTCAGTGTGCTGTGATGAGCTCTTCCTGTTGAGCTACCTTCAGAGGGAGATGTGTTTTTCTGTATTTTTGTGAATTTTGGAGCCCTAAAATTTGTTGGAGTCATATTTTATGGGCATTTGAGGTGGCTGTGTGGGAGCTGTGGAACCTTGTTGCTTCTACACCACCATCTTGGCTCCACCCCATAACATACACACTCAATTAAGTATCTTACCCTACAGGAAAATAGGGGAGTAGGGGATAAGAAGGGAGAGCAGATTGGGGGAGAGGGTAGTTAGAAGCAAACATTTTTGAAAAGGGATAGGGTCAAAGGAGAAAATAGAATAAGTGGGGGGTGGGACAGGACAGAGGGAAATATAGTTAGGCTTTTACAATATAACAGTTATGGAAATGATTTGGCTAAGTACACATGTACAACCTGTATTGAATTGCTTATCTTCCCAGTGGTGGTGGGTGAGGAGGGAAGGGAAAAAATCTGGAACTCAAAGTTTTAAAAACAAATGTTTAAAAAAATTTGTTGTTGTTGTTGTTGTTGTTGTTTTTTACATGCAACTGGGAAATAAGATATACAGACACTGGAGTACAGAAATCCATCTTGCCCTACTAGAAAGTTGGGGGGGGTAATGTGGGAGGATATAAGAGAGAGCAGATTGGGGGAAGGGGTATTCAGTTGGCTTGCTATTTTGAGGTGTGGGTAGGGGAAAGATGGGGAGATAAAACTGTGACAAAAAATTTTGTGGAAATGAACATTGAAAACTAAGAATAAATTAGTTAATAAAAATACATACATACATACATACATATATATATTCCCTTCAGCTATGTTCACTTCAACTTGGTTCACTTCATTGATGACTAGAAAAGTGCAAGAGCATTGTCCATTATCCAGAACATGGGGAAGCATGCTGTCAGTGATGAACAATACTCTGGGCAACCAAATTTTAACATACTTTTTCAACTTTACTAGGTTCTAGGGAGAGATCTAATTTCTAAGTTAGACACTATTCCTGCTCAGGATGCTCATTGTATAGTAGAGTTGAAGATATCAAGGAAATCAATGAAAAATAATGTGAAGGAAAGTGGTCTACCCGTATCAGATCTCAAACTATTATAAAGCAGTACTTATCAAAACCATCTAAGAAATAGAGCAATGTGTCAGTGGAAAAATTTAGTACATGACATACATGTACAAATAACCATAATACAAAATAATCCATGACAAAAGTAATAGAGGTACAAATTTTGTTCAGTTTGAAGAAGGTAAGATCATTTTAATTATTTTAAAGGGTGGGAGGAGGAGGTAAGCAGGGACTACTTAATATAGAAGGTAGCATTTGAGTTGAGTTTTAAAATATAGGTAGGAATTTCATACCTTTCAGCTAACTATATGACTAAATATCTTTTGTTTCTACAAAGTTTAGCATAGAGATTACAAAATTCTGTTTTTATTGTCTGTAAACTATAAAAAATATTTGGTTCAACAAAATGCTTCTCTGAAATCTTTTAACTAGATATATCTTGTGTACATTTCAAAATCATACAAGATTCCTTGAAAGACGTAACAACAGAGACAATTTTGTTCTATGACTCTCATTATTAATAAGAACAAGACATAAAATAGGAAAGTGCATACTCAAAAAAGGTGTTTATGACTCTCTTGGAAGATGTTCATCACAGTCTAAAAAGAAGAGGGATTTTCTATAAGACAGGGGTTCCCCACCTTTTTGGTCACTTTTTGCCCCTTAACTTTTTAAAAAAAAATTCCCCCAACTGCATTTTAAAACAATTTTTACATATTTAAAAAAAATTTTGACAAGATGGTGGAGTAAAAGCAGGAACTTGCTTGAGCTTGTTCCCCAGTCACCCCCAAATACCTGTAAAAATGACTCAAAACAAGTTTTAGAGCTAAGAACCCACAAAATGATGGAGTGAAACACATCTCCAGCTGAAGACAGACTGGCAGGCCAACAGGAAGGGTCTATCGTACTGGGCTGGGAGCAGAGTACAGTCCCATGTGTGCCATGCCAGCAGAGACTGGGCCAGAGCAGACCTAAGGAGACTGAATCACTGGAAACTCTGGTGGTTTCCAGAATTCTCAACCCACGAACACCAAAGACAAAGTAAAAGGTCAGTGGAGAAACTCTGTTGGACATGGGTGAGAGAAGAGCAAGATCCGACCCTAGCCCCTGGGAGGCAGAGTTGGCTGTGACAGCAGTAGCAGCTTCTGGAGCTCCAGGCCCACAGATGGTGGGGGGATCAAGTAGCTGATCAGAGGGCAGTTGTAGGGATCTCTTTGCTGGTGCTGAGGCAGAATTCTCTTGCTTTTCCCTGCTTAGATCTGGTTCATAGTCTTGGGTGGTGGTCCTAGGTGAGGAGGAGTGCTGGCATGGCAGAGCTTGTGGCAGCTGTGGAGAGGGCATCCTCCTCATAGTTCTGAGGCAGGAAAGAGTACTTGTGGTCACTCACAGACCAAACCACAGGCTAGGAGATGAGTAAACACCTCTCCTTTGATCATATCACCTTAGAACAGTGGTTCTCAACCTTCCTAATGCTGCGACCCTTTAATACACATATGTGGGCATATCTGCATGTGGGCAGACCTGCCTGGAGATGGATAGAGGAGTGGTGCCTTGGTTCCTAAGACCATTGGAAATATGTGTTTTCCAATGGTCTTAGGCGACCCCTGTGACCCCTGTGAAAGGGTTGTTCGACCTCCAAAGGGGTCACAACCCACAGGTTGAGAACTGCTGCCTTAGAAGAACTGAAAATTCACAGGCCCCTAGAAGTAGCTCTGACAACAGCTGTGCAAAACCCCAGAAATTTAGGGCAGAGCACTCTCAACTCTGGAAGCAGAGTCCTACCTTGGCAAAGAGCTAAAAAGTCAAGTAATTGGCTGGAAAAATGAGCAAACAGAGAAAAAAAATCAGACCATAGAATCTTTCTTTGGTGA
Organism: Pseudochirops cupreus; assembly: GCA_028627135.1. NCBI lineage: Eukaryota > Metazoa > Chordata > Mammalia > Diprotodontia > Pseudocheiridae > Pseudochirops > Pseudochirops cupreus. The sequence goes on along the minus strand of CM053582.1, from coordinate 128,343,006 downwards.
CAAAGAAGAATAAATCATACAACCAGAAGAAAACAACAAAGTCAAAACTCCTGCATCCAAAGTCTCCAAGAAAAAAAATGAATTGGTTGTAGTCCATGGAGAAGCTCAAAAAGGATTTTGAAAATCAAGTAAGAGAAGTAGAGAAAAAATTGGGAAGAGAAATGAGAGTGATGCAAGAAAATCATGAAAAATGACTCAAAAGAGTCCCAAAAAGCCCATGAGGAGAAGAATGCCTTAAAAAGTAGAATTGGCCAAATGGAAAATGAGCTCCAAAAGCTCACTGAAGAAACTAATTCCTTCAAAATTAGAATGGAAGCTAATGACTTTATGAGAAATCAAGATATTATAAAACAGATCCAAAAGAACGAAAAAAATAGAAGACAATGTGAAATATCTCATTGGAAAAACCACTGACCTGGAAAATAGGTCCAGGAGAGATAATTTAAAAATTATTGGACTACTTGAAAGCCATGATCAAAAGAGTCAAGACATCATCTTTCAAGAAATTATCAAGGAAAACTGCTCTGATATTCTAGAACCAGAGGGTAAAATAGAAATTGAAAGAATCTATCAATTGCCTTTTGGAAAAGATCCCAAAAAGAAAACCACTAGGAATATTATAGCCAAATTTCAGAGTTTCCAGGTCAAGGAGAAAATATTATAAGGAGTCAGGAAGAAACAATTAGAATATTGTGGAAACACAATCAGAATAACACAAGATCTAGCAACTTTTACATTAAGGGATCAGAGGGCTTGGAATATGATATTCCAGAGGTCAAAGGAGCTAGGATTAAAACCAAGAATCATCTATCCAGCCAAATGTGGGGAGAAATGGATATTCAATGATCCTTTTTTTTAATTAAATTTTTTATTTTATTTTTGTTTACATCATTCATTTCCATGAAATTTTGAGTTACAAATCTTCTCCCCATCTTTCCCCTATCCATCACCCCAAAACAGCCATCCCAGTATATCCCCCCCTCCCCCATTCTGTTCTCTCCTATGTCTTTCCCCCTCACCTCTCTCACTTTTTGGTAGGGCAGGATGGATCTCCCAACCACAGTGCCTGTGTGTCTCAAGTTCCAGTTGGATATAGTTAATAATAATAATAATAACTGCATATATATATATATATACACATATATATTTTTAACATTTGATTATAGAACTTTAGATTCTAGATTCTTTCTCTTCCTCCCTCGTCACCCACCCCCACTGGAAGAACAAGCAATCAAATACAGGCTGAACATGTGAAATTATGCAGAACCTCTCCACAGTGAGCACATTGTGAGAGTCTGATTACATGTCCCTTCTTCCTATCCTGCCCCCCCCAACC
>CM053582.1:128325777-128341170 GCA_028627135.1 Pseudochirops cupreus | reverse complement strand
TTCCAGGTCAGTGGTTTTTTTCAAGGAGATATTTCACATTGCCCTCTATTTTTTCATTGGTTTGGATCTGTTTGATAGTATCTTGATTTCTCATGAAGTCATTTGCTTCCATTTGCTCCACTCTAATTTTGACGGAATTATTCTCTTCAGAGTGCTTTTGAGATTCTTTCTCCATCTGGCATTCTTCTCCTCATTGGCTTTTTGGGCCTCTTTTGTCATTTGACCTAATCTATTTTTTAGGGTGTTAATTTCTTCAGTCAGATTGCTGACTCTCTTTTCATGACTTTCTTGCAACATTCTTATTTCTCTTCCCAATTTTTCTTCCACTTCTCTCATTTGGTTTTCAAAATCTTTCTTCAGTTGATCTCTAGCTTTAAGGCAATCTTCATGTTTATTGGAATTTGGTGGGGGAGCTCTGGCTGCACTGTCCTCCTGCAGCTTTCTGCCTTGGTCCTTCTTTTCCCCAAAGAAGGAATCTAGGGTTTGGTTGCTGTTCTTACTTTGCTTCTTATCCTTATTCTTATTCATGGTTGGTCAGTCTGTGATTTTTTTTTAAACTCTGTGGAGCTCTGCTTCCAGAGGGGAAAGCTCTGTCCCAAATTGCTGGGGTCCTCCCAGCTGCTGGAGCTCTTAGGAAGTTGCTGGGTCCTTCTCCCACTTCCAGCTCACTGAAGAAAAAAGAACCACAGGACCAAAGCCCAAGAGATCCGGATCCAGGCCGCTCAACGCGAGAGCACTTGGCCTCTGAATGATTGCTTGGTCCCCCTGCAGTCTGCAGGCCAGGAGCTGTGAATCCGCAATGCAGAGGTGGGTGCAGGATCTCTGCTTTCTGCTTCCTAGCCCTGGAGGCAGTTTGGCTGGACCGCTTTTCTCCCAAGACCTCGCAAGCCCCACTGACCTAATTCTGGACACTGCCGCAGCTGCCGCCAATGTGCTCACCCAAAGCTCCAGCCAGGGCTCGGCTCCTCTCATCCAGCTGCCCCTGGGGCACAGCCATGGCTTCAGGCCAGGCTGGTTTCGGTTCGCAGTGCTGATATGGTTCCTCGTAGCTGAGCTGACTTTAGTGGAAAGTATATTTGTATGCATTTTGGAGTTCTAGAATTAGTTTAGAGTCATATTTTATGGGTATTTTGGGGTGGCTATGTGAGAGCTGTGATATGTTGCTGCTCCTACGCTGCCATCTTGGCTCCGCCACTTTCAAGTATTCTTGATGAAAAGACAAGAGTTGAACAGAAAATGTGACTTTCAAATACAAGAATCAAGAGAAGCATGAAAAGGTAAACAGGAAAGAGAAATCATAAGGAACTTAATAAAGTTGAACTATTTACATTCCTACATGAAAAAACGATATTTGTAACTCATGAGACTTTTCTCAATATTAGGATAGTTGAAAGGAATGTGTGAGTGTGTGCGTGTGTGTGTGTACATGCATGTGTGTGTGTGTGTGTGTGTGTGTGTGTGTATGGACAGAGGATACAAGGTGAGCTCAGTATGAAGGGATGATATCTAAAAAATAAAATGAGGGGTGAGAGAGGAATATATTGGGAGAAAGAGAAAAGGAGAGATAGAATAGGATAAATTATCTTACATAAAAGAGGCAAGAGAAAGCAGTTACAATGGAGGGGTAAGAGCAGGGAGGTGAAAGGGAATGAGTCAACCTTACTCCCATTGGATTTGGCTTAAGGAGGGGATAACATACACAGTCAATTAGGTATCTTACCCTACAGGAAAATAGGGGGGAAGGGGATAAGAGGGAGGATGATAGAAGGAAGAGAAGATTGGGGGAGGGGATAGTCAGAAGCAAACACTTCTGAAAAGGGACAGGGTCAAAGGAAAAAATAGAATAAATGGAGGGCAGGATCAGATAGAGGGAAATATAGTTAAGTCTTTCACAATATGACTACTATGTAAATGTTTTGCATAACTACACATGTATGAACTATATTGAATTGCTTGTCTTCTCAGTGGGGGTGGATGAGGAAGGAAGAATGGAGAGAATCTGGAACTCAGTTTTAAAAACAAATGTTAAAAAATTGTTTTTTTCAGGGTGGCTAGGTGGTGCAGTGGCCAGAGCACTGGCCCTGGAGTCAAATCCAGCCTCAGACACTTAACACAAAACTAGCCATGTGAACTTGGGCAAGTCACTTAACCCCAATTGCCCTACCATCCCCCTCCGAAAAGCAAAAAAAAAAAATTGTTTTTACATGCAACTGGGAAATAAGATATACAGGCAATGGGGGTATAGAAATCCATCTTGCCCTACAAGAAAGTAAGGGGGGAGAGGGGAGGGGGAAAATGAGTGGGATAGAAGAGAAGGCACACTGACAGAAGGTGTAATCAATATGCTTGCCATCTTGGGGTGGGGATAGGGGATAGATGTGGAGAAAATTTGGAACTCAAAATCTTGTGGCAATGAATGTTGAAAACTATAAATAAATTCCAGGAAAAAAATTTTTTTTAAGTTTTGAGTTCTAAATTCTAACTCTCCCCCTCCCTGAGACAGTAAGCAATCCTATATAGGTTATAAATGTGCAGTCATGTAAAACATTTCCATATTAGTCACTTTAAAAAAAATTATTTTAGGCTCAAACACCAGAGTACAAATACAAAATAGAAAAAAGATACAAAAACATACATAAACTTGAGTAGAAAAAAAAAGCATGTCACTCACATAGCAGAACATCAGAAAGGATTCAAAATATGTAACAAATTTTCACTTCAAGAAAACCTTTATGATAATTGTGTTGTGTTGAGAACTGTCCCTTTCCTTCCTTGTAAGTTTTATTTTGTTCTCTGCTGTGTGCTTTTTTATTTTGTTCTTTTTCCCCTCCCCGCCCCCACCCCCCAGAAGGCTACAATAAAGTTTGGATATGTTTCTCTGTAGCTTTATATACATATACATACACATATACATACATACATATAGACATATGCTTTCCCAAACAAATTCTACTCCTGATCTTTGTTTTTGTTTGTGGATATCTTGTTTCCTCTCATTTCTGCCTCCTCTACTTTATTTCTGCCCACTACCTTGCCCTCTTATTATTTGCCTACCCCCCTCCAAGGATCCCTCCCCTATTCTCCCATTCCCATAAATCTAAATATCCTCCTATACCTTCCTTTTACCTATTCCCTCACCCTCCCCTCTAAAGCAGTGGTTCTCAACCTGTGGGTTATGTCCAATTTGTAACAACGAAAATACATCCTTCATGTCAAATATTTACATTACGATTCATAACAGTAACAAAAATACAGTTATGAAGTAGCAACGAAAATAATTTTATGGTTGGAGGTCACCACAACATGAGGAACTGTATTGAAGGGTTGTGGCATTAGGAGGTTGAAAACCACTGCTCTAAAGATCCCTCCCCTGTCCTCTCCACTCTCCTATCCTCCTATAATTTTATTTCTTCTGAATTTAGAAGACTTTTATACTCTTCTAAATATATATGTATTGTTCCCTCTTAAACCCAGTCCTGATGAAACTAGGTTACCAGAACTACCAACCATCCTCCCCCATATAATTCCTCTGTATCTATTATTCTTTTTGCACATCATTTGTATAAAATTACTCTTTTTAGCTGTTCCTAAATGGTTTTACTTTTAAAATTCATATCATACTCAGATTTACCCCAATCTTTCTTATGACCTACACAATTAATAAGAATCTTAGACATACATTTTACATCTTACATATATAAAAAGTAAATGGTCTGTCCTTATTGAATCCCTTATCAGTTTTTGGTATGGACCTTATATTTCTCTTGTCAAATCTTCCATTAAGTTCAGGTTGTTTTTTTCTTTAACAAAGTCTTGAAAGTGTGATAGTTGATCAGCTATCCATTTTTTTTTCATTCAGGAGCATGCTTTTCTGGGTATGATATTTCTGACTGGCACCCCAGTTCTTCTGCTCTTCGATGTATAGTGTTCCGAGATTTGCAGTTCTTTAATGTCTCCACAGCTAGGTCTTGTGTAATTCCAATTGTGGCACCATCGTGTTTAAATTAGTCATATTGGTCATTTGGTACAAGAAGACTTGAACTAAAAAAGAGAGAAAGAAAAAAGGAAAGAAAGGAAGGAAGAAAGAAAGCAAAAACTATGCTTCATTCTGTATCCAGACAATATCACGTCTTTCTCTGGAGGCAGATGTTTCATCGTGAGTCCTTTGGAATTGTTCTTTAAATGTTTGGTAGAATTCACTTGTGAATCCATCTGACCTTGGGAATTTTTTCTTAGGAAGTTCTTTGATGGCTTGTTCAAGTTCTTTTTATAAAACAGGGTTATTTAAATATTGTATTTCTTCTTCTGTTAATCTGGTCATTTATATTTTTGTATATATTCATCCATTTCACTTAGATTGTAAAATTTATTGGCATACAATTTGGAAAAATAGCTTCTAGTAATTAAAAAAATTTTTTCTTCATTGGTGGTGAGTTCATCCCTTCCATTTTTGATACTGGTGATTTGTTTTTCTTCTTTCCTTTTTAAAATCAGATTAACCAATGGTTTGGCCTATTTTATTGAGGTTTTTTTCCCCATTAAAAATAGCTTCTAGTTGTATTAATTCATGATTTTCTTACTTTCAACTTTATTAATCCTTTAATTTTTCAGTATTTCCAATTTGTTACTTAAATGGAAATTTTTAATTTGTTCTTTTTCTAGTTTTTTTAGTTGCATATCCAATTCATTGCTCTGTTTTTTCTTTATTTTGTTGATGTAAGCAATTAGAGATAGAAATTTTCCCCTGAGTATCAGTTTGTCTGCATCCCACAAGTTTTGGTATGTTGTCTCATCGTCATTCTCTTTATCAGTTGTTTCTATGATTTATTCTTTGACCCACTTATTTTTTTAGAATCAGATTATTTAATTTTCACTTAATTTTCATCTATTTATTGCTCAATATTGAATGTAATTTTTATTGCATTATTATCTGAAAAGGATGTATTTACTATTTCTACTTTTCTGGATTTAGTTGTAAGGTTTTTATGCCCTAATATGTAGTCAGGTTTTGTGTAGGTGCCATGTACTCCTGAGAAAAAAAGGTATATTCCTTTCTAATCTCATTCAGTTTTCTCCAGAGATATATCATATCTAACATTCAGAATTCTATTTACCTCCTTAACTTCTTTCTTGTTTATGTTTGTGTTAATTTTATCTAGTTCTGAGAAGGGAAAGTTGAGGTACCCCACCAGTATAATTTTATTGTCTATTTTTTCTGTAACTCATTCAACTTCTCCTTCAAAAATTTAGATGCTATACCATTTTGTGCATGCATATTTAGTATTGATATTGCTTCATTTTCTATGGTACCTTTCAGCAAGTTACAGTTTTCTTCCTTATCTCTTTTAATTAGATCTATTTTTGCTTTTGCTTTGTCTGAGATCATGATTGCCACCCCTACTTTTTTTGCTTCAGCTGAAACATAATAGATTCTGCTATAGCCTCTTACATTTACTCTGTGTGTGTGTCTCTGTGTTTCCAACGTGTTTTTTAATGATTGCAGGATTGTCATTTTTAATCCATTCTGCTATCCCCTTATGTTTTATGGGTGAGTTTATCCCATTCACATTTATACTATGATAACTAGCTGTATTTACCCCCATCCTATTTTTCTCTTGTTTACCCTGTCTTTCTTACCTTCACCTTGTCCTTCCTCACAAGTGTTTTATTTCTGATCACCACCTCCCTCAACTGCCTTCCCTTCTATCATTCCCTCTTTTCCATTTTCCCCTCTCTTTTTACTTCTTTATAGGATAAGATGGATTTCTGTATCCAAATAAGTGTGTATGTTATTCCCTCTTTTAATCAGTTCTTATGAGAATAAGGTTCAAGTTTTGCCAACTGCCTCTTCCTATATCTTCCCCTCCGTTGTAATAGCTCTTTCATGCCTCTTTAATGTGAGATAATTTATCCCATTCTATTTCCCCCTCCTCCCAGTGTAGTCTTCTTTATCATCCCTTTGGGCTTCTTTTGGTGTCATCCTATCAAAGTCACCTTATGTCCACACCCTCTGAAAATGTATACTCCTAATTGACTTTATAGTAATATAATTCTTAAGAGTTACACATATTATCTTGCCATATAAGAATTTAAACAGTTTAACCTTACTGAATCTCTTATATTTTTCTGTCATGTGTTTTTTTTTAACCTTTTAATGTTTTCTTTGAGTCTTTTATTTGAAGATCAAATTTCTTATTCAGCTCTGATCTTTTAATTAAGAATGCTTGAAAGTCCTCCATTTCATGAAATATCCATTTTTCCCTTGAAGGATTATACTCAGTTGTGCTGAGTAGTTGCTTCCTAATTCCTTTGTCTTCTGGAATATCATATTCCAAGTCCTCCAGTTCTTTAATGTGGAAGCTGCCAAATCCTGTGTTATCTTGACTGTGGCTTTGTATTTGATTGAGAAAAAGAACTGAGAATCTTGATTCATAGAGATAAGTTATCACAAATGGAATTAAAATTTTGTGAGTACTTTTAGTAAGAGTGGGATATGATTCTCTTAAGGGTACCCCAAAAAGGTTTTGACTTAATTGATTAGAAATCAGTTCAGAGCTTCTGTTGAAGTTTCACCTTAATACAGATTGAAGAAAGAAAAAGAAAACCCAGTGAACAATTGAAGCTGTGGTAACATGTTAAAGAGTCTTCCCACAACACCCAAAATTTGATTTTTGGAGGCAGAAGCAGCTGCTATGCACTGTGGAATCATGAAGAGGAGCCATAAAGGCTCCCATGAAAAGGGCATTTAATACTAGACAAAAGAAGAAGATAAGTTCTGGTAGTGAGTGACTGCCTCCTGGGGAAGGGATATAGAAGCAATCATAAGTGCAATATGACCAATTTGAGAAGTATTCTGTTTTCTTAGATCCTATTATCTGGAACGGATAGCCTCCTAAAACTTAACACCTCATGATTACTACCCTCTTCTGGTGATTGATGAATGGATCTATGATTTGGAGTTAAGAATTGCCTTAGAGGTCATCTAATAGACAGATTTAGAGTTAGTTCAAACATTAGAAGTTATCTAGTCAAACCCCTCATTTTAAGAGGTTCAGAGAGGTTAGGTGACTTACCCAAGGCCGCCTAGACAGTGACAGTTTTAGTACTCCTTTAATTATACTATCATATTGTCAGACAGAATCTAGAAAACATCTCCAGGGATTACAAACTCCTGCACAGGAACCTAAGATCTTAGATAGTGTTTTTATTATTGCCATCATTTGAACATACGTAGAGAAAGGAAGATGTGGAAAATGAACAGCTTCCTAAGAAAATTATGTTCAAGAATAGAATTTGGATTCCTTTTTAAAAAAATTATTTATTTACTTTTAGTTTACAACATTCAGTTTCACAATCCCTTGAGTTTCAAATTTCCCCCCCCCCCCACCCCTTTCCCTCCATGGTGATATGCAATCAAATATAGGATCTACAAATACTTTCACATTAAACATTAGTCAGGTTGTAAAGAAGGATAATAATCAATGGAGTTAACAATGAGAAAGAGGAAACAAAACAAAACAAAAAGAGAGAGAGCAAGTAGTTTACTTCAATCTGCATTCAGACTCTGTAGTTCTTTCTTTGGATGTGGATATCTCTTTCCATCATAGTCTTTTGGAGTTGTCTTATAACCTTGCATTGCTGAGAGGATCCCAGTCTATCAAAGTTACTCATCACACATACATTGTGTCTGTAATTGTGTACAAATTTCTCCTGGTTCTGCTCTTGTCATTCTACATCAGTTTATGTAAGTCTCTCCAGGTTATTATGAAGTCTGTCTGTTCCTCATTTCTTATAGCACAATAGTATTCCATCACATTCCTGTACCACAACTTGTTTAGCTATTCCCCAATTGATGGGCATCCCCTTGATTTCCAATACTTTGCTACCACAAAAAGAGGTGCTATAAATATTTTTGTACATACAGGTCCTTTTCCCAGTTCTATGATCTCTTTGGGATACAACCCTGTAGCAACAAGCACCCTAGCATACCCAGGATGGCTGCTAGCACAAGTTCTTAGATCTGCTTTTCTAAAGGAAAGCAACTCAAAATGGGTTAACAATACTACTTTAATCAAACATACATCATTTACCTAGTTCAGGGGGAAAAGTCAGCACCCTGAACTTCAGAGAATACAAACAGAAGTTACAAACAGATAAAAAAAAAATACAGACAGAAACAGACCAGCAGACAGGGCTTCCAGCTGTCTGACCATTACATTCATACCTAGTTAGTTACCAGAAAGGGAAGCACCCACAACTGGGTTTTAAAAGCTGGGGGGCTCAACAGCTGACCAGAGTCTCATCTGGCCAAATTACAACTTCTCAAAGTGAGCCCCAAAGCAAAATCTCATATCAGGATATATAGCCTTCTCCTGGGTCAGAGAATGTCACAATCCTCTTGACCCACTGCCCAATCACAAAGTAACAAGGTGTGGGTGTTCCTGAAAAACAAGCCTCCTGCCACAAGCTCCATGTGACCACATTCAGCCTGTTGGGGGCAGGGTATATTTTCAAATCAGGGACCGTTCTCAGATTCACTTAAGTCTATCAAGGGGCCAAGGGGCATGGAAGATCTTCAGATTCCCATTATAATTACAAACCCTAGAAGTGGTATTGCTGGGTCAAAGGGTATGCACTTATTTATAGCCCTTTAGGCATAGTTCCAGATTACTCTCCAGAATGGTTGAATCAGTTCACAACTCCACCAACAATGCATTCGTGTTCAAGTTTTTCCACATCCTCTCCAGCATTTGTCATTTTCCTGTTTTGTCATCTTAGCCAATCTGACTGGTGAGATGTGGTACCTCAAAGTTGTTTTGATTTGCATTTCTCTAGTCACTAGTAATTTAGAGCATTTTTTCATATGTTTATAGATATCTTTAATTTCTTCCTCTGAAAACAGCCTGTTCACATCCTTTGACCATTTATAAATTGGGGAATGACTTGTATTCTTATAGATTTGACTCAATTCTCTGTATATTTTAGAAATGAGGCCTTTATCAGAGACACTGGTTGTAAAAATTCTTTCCCAATTTTCCACTTCCCTCTTAATCTTGATTACATTGGCTTTATTTGTACAGAAACTTTTTAATTTAATGTAATTAAAATGATCCATTTTGCATTTCATAATGCTCTCTAACTCTTGTTTGGTCATAAAATCTTTCCTTCTTCATAAATATGACAGGTAAACTATTCCTTGCTCTCCCAGATTGCTTACAGTATCAGCCTTTATACTTAGATCATGCACCCATTGATTTTGCTGTATGGTGTTAGATAATGGTCTATGCCCAGTTTCTCCCATACTGTATTCCAGTTTTCCCAGCAGTTTTTGTCAAATAGTGAGTTCTTATCACAAAAACTTGGGTCTTTGGGTTTATCAAACAGTAGATTAGTATAGACATTGACTGCTGGGTCTTGTGTACCTAATCTGTTCCATTGATCCACTACTCTATTCCTCAGTCAGTACCAAGTAGTTTTGATGACTACTGCTTTATAATACAGATTAAAATCTGGTACGGCTAGGTCACCTTCCCCAGCATTTCTTTTCATTAATTCCCTGGATATTCTGGACCTTTTGTTCCTCAAAATGAATTTTGTTACTATTTTTTCTAGCTCTATAAGATAATTTTTTGGTAGATTGATTGGTATGGCATTAAATTTATTAACCAATGCATGGCATTGTCTCAGCTTAGGCTTGGACCCCAAATATAGGGGGAGACAGACTTTTATACATTAAAAACAATCGGAAAAGACCAATTAATTAAAAGGAAACAATACAACATTAGGTAATCTGATTTCAATTGGATGAAAGATTAGGGGACTTTCCAAGTTGGGAGGAGGAAAATAAACGGGTTAAATTACCTGAAATAAGAAAAGGAGGTATCCCTTTGGGACTCCCCACCAAGTGTCTGTAAATAATCAAAGGTACACAGAACAATAACATTGATTGGTACAGGGCAGCTTTCAGATAAGATATATGGTTGCTTGAGATGTACATTTGTAAGAAAACTCCTTGCATCAGTTGTTGGATCTGACTGAGTTTCTGGTCAGCATAACCTAAGCCCTTAGTTAGGGCTCTCTAAGTAGTAGGTAGAGGTGATCCAGTTTCCCAACCACGAACGTCTAGGTTCAAACAGTGTAACAAGGTTTTTTACCCCGGTTCCCACAATTGAATAGTTTTCTCACAAGACAGAAATTGGACTAGGCCCATAAGTGAACAGAAAAGGAACTGAGCCAGCTCCAGAATTGAGTCACAAGATGGAGTCAGTGTGGTTAACTCACTTCCCACAATTAACCTCTTGCTGTCCTAATCCCCTCAATTTCCTCAGTTATATCCCAGCACTTTAAACTCTTTCTTTTCCTCAGTCACATACATCATTGAAACTTGAAAAATATCTAAGAAACTTAGGGAATATAAATTTTTAAAAATCTGTAAAAGTAATACAGAGTAGATTTTACGGAATATTAAGGCCCTAAAGGTTCTCAATTTTCCCATGGTTCCATCTACTTCATCAAAACCCTAGCCACAGATGGTATAACTGATACTGCTCTTGGGTGAGGGTGAATTTTCTCTCCATTTGAAATCTGGGTTTCCTTTCCAAACCCATTTTTCACTGCCACTTTCCAGTAACCCAGTGTCTCCCATAGGCCGAGAGTGAACAAGCTAGAGGAAGGGGGGACTCCAGGAAGAATGGGGACCTTATTAACTGTTCCTTATGGAAACTACACTGTAACTTATATTATTTCCAGATATCAATAGACTGCAAGATGGAATACAAGAAAGCCTACAGACACTACACAAAATCTTGAACTCCCATTATGTTGGGGATATCCAGGACCAAGCCCAGGAATGGGTGACCATCTTTCAGGGCCTATGTGAGTGCTGAGGGGTCCAAAGGGAGAGAGGAGCATTATGAGATTAAAGGAATGAAAAGGGGTGTGTGGGTGTGTGGGTGTGGGTGTGTGTGTAAGGGGATTGGGGGTAAGATGAGAGAGTAAGAGCTCTTGAGGGAAGAAGAGGATGAGAGAGTATAAGGGAGTAAGAGGCCTGGAAAGATCTGAGTCCATGAGAGATCCTAAGGAAGTGAGGGGCTGTGGACACAGCTCCCATGTTGCAGACCCCAGGAACTGATCCATTAAGTTCTATTGTTGGCTCCACCAACCATTAAAGAGAAGTTGTACTATATTCAGAGAAGATTGCATTGGAAGAGGATCAGAAAGAATGTATTTATCTAGAAACTATCTGACTAATCAAGGGGGCTTTAAACTTAGAAAGGGGAGGGAGGTAGGAGGAAAATACTCAGATACAGCAGATAAACTAGATAGTACAAAGAGTAGCAGCTATGACATCATGATAACTAATATATATCTATGTATGCAGTATATCTACAGATATAATATATGTATAGATAGTACATATAACTTATTTGTGCTGAACGCTTTACAAATATTATCTCCTATGATCCTCACAATAACTCTGGGAGGCAGGTGCTATTATGATCCCCATTTTACAGTTGAGGAAACTGAGGCAGACAGAGGTTAAGTGACTTGCCCAGGTCCTGCAGCTAGTCCATGTCTGAGGTTAGATTTGAACTCAGGTCTTCCTGATTCTATACACTGTACCAGGTAGAGTACATGAAAAGAAAAACAGAAGCAAAAATACTCACAGAAAACAGTGATGGGGAATAGGGGCAAAAGTGATATCCATTGACTCAACTGTCTATATAAAAATGAGGAGAGTATGAGCAATAAGCAGGGTGAATTAGACTTAAGATTAATGCCTTGGTAGTAAATGTGGCCCCATAGTTAACACTGATATTTGGTGGGATACATATCATGACTAGAATTACAGTGGAAAAATACACCTTTGTTTAGAAGGATCAGATCAAGATAGGGCACAGCAGGGGTGGCATTTCATGTCATAAAATTATTTATGGTAAGGAAATCCACAAACCAGAGGGAAGAAACACAAATGAGAACATTTGAGTGACTATCAAAGGATGGAAGAAACGTATGATATTTTGGTAAGGAATCTATTACCAAAGTCAAAGTAGGTATGTCTGTATGAATATCTGAAGAGTTCCTAGAGTTCCTAATGTATACCATGAAGTTGGCACAGAAACAAAGGAATCAGACTTACTTTATGGACCCTAAGATATATCTTTCTTCTGATAACAATTGTCTGATAAAGTTTTGACTTGGCCGTTTCTTCTTTCAGAAGTAGAATAGGTAATAGGAGGTATTATTCACTGCTTGATTCTGAAAAGTGACAAATTGATTGGTAAAATAGAACAGGAACTTCAGAGAGAAGTGACAATAGATGCACTCTATGTTTATGATGGGAAATTCTAGTCAGTCTGAAATGAACTCTAGATCTTAGAGAGATTTTAACAAGTTCATTAAAAAGATAATATGTCACCACAGTATTCTACAGGTGAAATCAAATCAAGAACAATAGCCTATTGATGATATAATTCTGATGACAATGTAACCTAAACTCTGGTTTAAAGCAGATTTTTAAGATAAGGACCACATGCATAGTATAGGTATACTATAAAAAAAATCTTTGAAGCAAATTTCTTTAATAAATGTCTGGATATAGATATAGAAATAATAAATTCAAATTTACAAGAACAAATGCCATTCCTCAGTAAATAAATGAGCCAAAAGAAAACAGGTGGGGTTCCCCCCTTTTTAAAAAAATTCAGTTTTATTTTTAGGTATGCATTCTCTCCCTCCCCTTTGCTCTTTTCCTGTCCATCAACAAAGCAAGAAAGACAAAACCTTTTACAAACAAGGAAAACAAATTCCCTCGGTGGCCATGTAAAAAAAAAAGTCTCAGTCTGAACTTTGAGTTCACTACTTCTTCATCTGGAAGTGGTTCATCATCAGTCTACAGGAAATGTAGTTGGCCGTTGTGTTGATCAGAATTCCTATGTCTTTCCAATTTGTTTGTCTTTACAATTTTATTGTTATTGAATGAATTTTTCTCCTGGTTTTGCTCATTTCATTTTGTATCAGTTCATACATGTCTTTCCAAGTTTCTCTAAAACCAACACCTTCATTATTTCTTTTTTTTTTTTTGAGGAGGGAAGGCAAGGCAATTGGGATTAAGTGACTTGCCCAAGGTCACACAGGTAGTTAAGTGGTAAGTGTCTGAGGCCAGATTTGAACTCGGGTCCTTCTGACTCCAGGGCTGGTGCTCTGTTCACTGCCCCACCTTCATTATTTCTTAAATCACAACAGCATTCCATCACATTCATATACTATAACCTGTTTAGCTATCCCCCAATTGATGGAACACCCTTTCAGTTTTCAATTCTTTGTCACTACAAAAAGAGCTTCTATATTTTTGCATATTAGTCCTTTTTCCTCTTTAATCTTTTTTGGGTATAAAACTAGCAGTGTTATTACTAGGTACTACATAAAAACAGGCAGTTTTTAAAGGAAGAAATCCAAGCTGTTAACCACATGAAAAAATAGTCCAAATTACTAGGAATTAGAGAAATGCAAATTAAAGCAACTCTGAAGTTTCAACTCTAAGTTGAGTTCAAACCTTGCCTCAGATAGTTACTAGCTGTGTGACCATGTACAAGTCACTTAAACTCTCTCTGCCTCAGTTTTCTCATCTTTAAAATGAAGATAATAAAAGCACCTACCTCATAGGGTTATTGTGAGGCTCAAATAAGTTAACGTATATAAGACACTATATAAATACTTGCTATTAAGCCATGTGAGGTTCATTTGAAGGGACTGAGTATGTATAAAGCACAACATGTTAAGCATTTTGAAGAAAAGACTTAAGGGAAACACAGTTGCCTTCAAATACTCAAAATACTATCACATGGAGAACAGAATTAGCCTGCTTTTGTATGATCCCAGAGGGCACAAGTTGGAGCTGTATGAAAACGCTGCAGAAAGGTAGATTTAGGCCTACCAGAGCAAAGACTTAAATTATTGCTGTAACAGAGTTGAAAAGATGGGCAAAACTTCCCTTCCTGATTCCAATTAAAGGCCTTTCTAAAAGTGACATAGACATGTTTGTACAGG
The DNA here is from genome assembly GCA_028627135.1 of Pseudochirops cupreus. Classification (NCBI taxonomy): domain Eukaryota; kingdom Metazoa; phylum Chordata; class Mammalia; order Diprotodontia; family Pseudocheiridae; genus Pseudochirops; species Pseudochirops cupreus. Next base: position 128,327,121 of record CM053582.1, on the reverse strand, counting down.
AGGTAGTGAATTCATCACTATAAGGTCTTTACCCAAAGGCAGGCTACTTTATTAGGCTTCAGGCTATGGTTAAGAGTTAAATAACATGACTAATGAGGGATCTTTCAATTCTGAGATTCTGTTGTAAAATATTGAAGGCTGCTGAAGAATATTGAATTATTGAAGGGTCCTCTATGTAGGATCTATGAAAAGAAATGCATGGGGGGCAGAGACAAGATGGTGGCATAGAAGAAGGAAAACTCTGCAGCTCCCCCAATAACCACCTCAAATACCTATAAAATATGACTCTAAACAAATTTTAGAGCTCCAGAACTCACAAAAGTACAGAGAAACAAAGCTCCCACTGAAGGTAGCCAGGCTGGCAGGATGGGAAGGGCTCATTGCAGCGCACTGGGAGCCAAAACAAGCCCAGCCTGAAACTGTGGCTTGGCCCTGAGGCCAAGCTTTCAGGAGAGTGGATCACTGGCAACTGTGGCGATTTCCAGAATTATCAACCCATAAGAAACAAGGACTAGTGAAAGGTCAGTGGAACTCAGCTAAATCTGGGGGAGAAAAGGCCATCCACCTCCAGGGCAAGAAAGCAGCAGAAGCAGTGGCCCCGCAGCCGCCTCACATGGCTGCTTCAGAAGCTTCTGGCCTGCAGATTGCAGAGGGGCCAAGCAATCATTCAGAGGCTAAGTGCTCTTGCCTTAAGCTGCCTGGATCAGGATCGTGGTCTTGGGTGGTGGTCCTGAGATGCATTTTCAGTGAACCAAAGCTGGTGGAGGCTGCAGCGGCCTCCTAATAGCTCTGGCAGCTGTGAAAACCCCAGCAATTTGGGACAAAGCTCTCCTCTCTGGAAGCAGAGTTCCACAGAGCTAAAAAGTCAAGTAATTGACTGGCAACATGAGCAGGCAAAGGAAGCAAAGTAAGATCAGAAATCCAACTTTAGATTCCTTTTTTGGAGATAAAAAGGATCAAAGCATGGAAGGGATGGAAGACAACACAGTCAGAACTCCCGCACCAAAAGCTTCCAAGAAAAATGTAAGCTGGTTAGAGGCCATAGAGGAGCTTAAGAAGGATTTTGAAAACCAATAAGAGAAGTGGAAGAAAAATTGGGAAGAGAAATGAGAATGATGCAAGAAAATCATAAAAAGAGAGTCAGCAACCTGACTGAAGAAAATAACACCTTAAAAAAATAGATTAACTCAAATGGCAAAAAAGGCCCAAAAAGCCAATGAGGAGAAGAAGGCCTTAAAAAGTCAAATTTGCCAAATGGAAAAAGAATCTCAAAAGCACTCTGAAGAGAATAATTCTGTCAAAATTAGAGTGGAGCAAATGGAAGCAAATGACTTCATGAGAAAT
>CM053582.1:128281890-128325277 GCA_028627135.1 Pseudochirops cupreus | reverse complement strand
TGTATATATGTGTACATAGACAGAGGGTACAGGATCAATTGAATAGGATGGGATAATATCTCAAAAGGTGAAATTGAGAGGTGGGAGAGGAATAGTATGAGAGTAGACAGGGAGAGACAGAATGGGGTTAATCCTCTCATATAGAAGAGGCAAGGGATAACTGTTATAATGGAGAAGAACAGGAAGGCAAAAAAAAAATAAAAAAATACATAAAAATAACACAGGATGAAAAGGTGTAGAAGGGCTAGATTTGCAGTGGTAGGAGTACCCACATTAATGATATAATGAGTCCATTGTGTTTTTATGGCCATATCTTCACCTTCATTCTTGGTTACCTTCTACATTTTATTCTTTGGGATGGTCTTCAATAAGAACAGTGGCCTGGTTCTGCTCTAACCCTTAGTACCCCAACAACCATACCCCAGATCTTCTTTGTCTTTCTCTTTCCAGATACCTTAATGGAGGTTTGGGTGGTTTTCCAACAGAAGTGGATTTTTCTGAATAAAGTTATCTATGAGATGAAGATAAGCTTCCCTAGCCCAGAACTGGTGAGAATGTGGGGTAGGTGTGTTACAGAACAAATGAGGAAAGGAGCCCTGGGCAGGGGTTACTTGATTGGTGTCTTCTCTACTTCCTTAGCCTCCTTTCCTTACAACCTTTTTCAGTCTTCCTCCCTCTTCCTTCTGTAGAGTAAAAGGTTCCAAGTGGTAGACTCTCAATACCGAGAACTCATGCAGATCTCCATGGAGGACCCTCTGGTGCTATCTCTCATGGTGCCCAGCAGTTCACGAAATTCCAAATTCCAAGACCAACAGCTGCAGAAGCTTTTAGAGACTGGCAGTATTGAGCTGGAACATGTCATCACAGCCTTAGAAACAGTGCTCTATGGCGTTCGCTCTCGCTTCCCTCGCCTCTTTTTCCTCAGTGACAGGGAATTAGTAGCCCTGATGTCAGCCCCCCAAGAGGCAGCCGAGGCCCAGTTGTGGGCACACCGCTGCTTCCCCCATGTGCAGAGTGTGATATTTGGGCCATGTTGCCTCTCCTCACCCAGTGCTCTGGAGGTGAAAGAAGAGGCACAATCAATTCTGGGCACATATGGGGAGGTATTGACCTTGCGATCCCCCCTTCCCCTACAACATGATGTCCCCAAGTGGCTAACCTGTCTTGAACAATGGATACGTTCAGCCTTGGTACATGGGCTATCAGAATGTGTGGCTGCTCGCCTGGCCCTATATCATTCCTTGGACCATGACTTTGAGCAACCCCCAGATCCTGGGCAGCCTCCCCTGTATCTTCATGGCCATCAGTGGCTACAGTTAGCCCAGGCCTTCCCAGTTCAGTGTGTGCTGGTAGCTGAGGAGGTGGCCTGGCGGACTCAGGTGGAAGAGATACTGCTGAATCAAAGGGCCCATCTTCTTGGTCTCATGCAGCTCCGCAGGCTGGAAGCCTTGGCCCACTTTGCCCGTGAGCAACGGAGTACTCACATTGGACACCCCCCTCCTTCTCCTCGACTGTCCCTGCTCCTGAGCCTGTTGCTTACAGGGGCTGTAGCCCACCGGGACACAGCATTACTTCTGCAGCAGCAACAGGTCAGCGAGTTTAAAGACTTCCACTGGGCCCGCCAGCTGAAGTACTATTTGGGCCCTCAAAACAACAGCCAAAGCCCAGATTTTTCCAACAAGTCACCCAAAGTTTACTCATTCCACAAGAGCAAGCCCACATGTTGGGTGGAAGTACTGGGTCACTCCTTCCTGTATAGCTATGAGTATGTGGGCCCTGGCCAGAGACGAGTAGCCAACCTACTGCTTGAACGGCCTGCTCTGGGATTGCTGTTGGCTCTGAAGGAGGTGGCCTGTGGGACCCTACTAGGCCCTATTGGGGTGGGCAAGAGTGCCTTAGTGACTAGGCTGGCCTCTGCCTTAGGCCGCCAGCTGGTGACACTGCACTGTGTAATGCACGTAGAGGCCCGCTGCTTGGGTTCCTACCTGACTGGAGCCCTGCAGAGTGGTGCCTGGCTCCTGCTAAAAGCTGCAGGCTCTCTGCCAATTGGCCTGCTCTCTGCTCTGGGCCAGCGCTTGGGTGATCTGCATCGTCTATATGTGCCTCTGCTACAAGGAGCTCAAGACATTCCTGAGGTGGATCCCATGCTGCCCCAGGTTCTAGGCAATAGCATCTTTGAAAATCATCGAGTTCATGTGCGCTTTGGCTATGGATGCTTCTTAACACTCACCCACATGAGCTCCACATTACCCACCAACCTGCGCTTCCTGCTTCGCCCTGTGGCTATGGTACTGCCAGATCTACAGCAGTTGACTGAAATAACCCTGGTGGGTGCTGGCCTCCAGGATGCTGTGCGCCTGGCATCTCGTCTGGCCACATTCTTCTCCTTGGAGCAGGATCTAGAACTTGGACTGCAGCCCTGCCGCCTCCCACTACTTATACAAGTGCTTGAGACTACCCTACAATTCTTAGAAACTCCCAAGGATCAACATGGTCCCCCACTTCCTCGAACTCTAGGTGCTGCAGAGGAGGCTGCTCTGCTTCATGCCCTACTCCACTCACCACTGTTCAGTGGGCCTGAGCGTCCCCATCTCCATATACTGCGCCAACTGCTCTCTGCCATCTTCTCAGGGGCGGGCAATGTGCTGGCCACACCATGGACCATGACTCCACCAAAACTGGCAGATGAATTACGGCAAATTGGCCTATATGTTGGTCCTGATTTTCTGGCTTCTCTGGAGCAGTTGAGCCAGGCCTTGAGGCAAGTGCCTGGGATCCTGCTCATGGGTCCACCTGGCAGTGGCAAGAGCACATGCTGGGAGAGCCTAGCTAAGGTCCAGAACCAGCTGGTAAGCAGGAAGAAAGCCCATAGAAATATTAGGCCTGTGTATATCACCTCCCTATACCCCAGCAGCCTCAGCCCAGAGGAGTTCCTAGGCTGGTTTGAGGAACATTGTTGGAACCATGGGGTCTTTTCCCAGAAGTTGTGGGCTAGCATAAACCAACATGAAAAAGACCCACAGGGAGTTCAGCACTGGCTGGTCTGTGATGGAGTGCCTAGTGCTGCCTGGCTGGATCCCATTGCCTCATTGCTGAGTAATGATGCTAAGCTTAATCTGCCCAATGGCCAACAAATACCTCTGCCACCAGACACCTGGCTCTTGTTAGAGGTGGTGAACACAGCTGGTATGTCTCCTTTTGTAGTAGGAAGCTGTGCCTTGGTATGCTGTGGAGGGCATCAGACATGGCAGGCAATGCTTGCAACTCTAATGACAGAACTTCCCCGAGAGTACTATCTACTCCCCCAAACCATGGTTGAGTTGCAACATCTAGCAGATAGCCTAGTGCCCACCGTGCTTCACTTCCTAAACCGCCAGGGTGCCAACTCTGTGCTCCATGTTCATGGACAACCAGCATCCAGCCCAGGTGTGGCAGAAGTTAACAGCATGAACCACCTCCTTCGAGGGCTGCTTAACCCCTACCTGCACTACATAGAGGAGGAGCAATACCACATCATCGGTGAGGTTGGGGGAGGGGGGGAGGTAGAAGGATGGACTTGGGCTGAGAGAAGAAGAGGCAGAAGAGGGGAAGGAAAGAACCTAGGTTATAAGAAAGAAAGGGAGGAAGAGTTGGTGAATAATGGGGGGGAGAAGATGAGGGTGCTAATGGGAAGTAAATGCATAGAGTCAGGGAGAGGAAGAGGTCCTAGAACCCAGGACAGAGGAGGTTCATGACAGGACGTGACAAGAGGGAGCTCTTGTGGTAAAAGACTTTGCTTTGTTCTTCTCTGTTTCTCCCTTTTCTCCTCCCCTATGGCTCTCCCTATCTTCCCCATATCAAGAGAACACAAGCCATTCAAGCTCAATGGTCCAAGGCTCCGAGGGTACTCAAGGCAGCATCTCTGCTGAGGGACTTCAGCAAGACGTGGAGGGAGGCAGAAAACGTCGAAATCATTTGCTGGCTATTAATAGCTTCCTCTTGGCCTTTATTTGGGGCTTTGGATCCCACCTCCCAACCAGGTACCTACAAGGAACCTCCAGAGTGGATACCCTGGGGACCTCTGGTCTTTGGGGAAGCAGGGCAATGGAAGACTCAGCAAACAGTTATTTTTGTGTATGAAAGAAAGAGTGTGTGTGTGTGTGCGACCATTTCTGTGTGAGAAACTTTGTGTATATGTAACTAGTAGTGACTGTGTGCATGTGGACTCCAGAGCCCAGATGAGAATTCTGTTGGAATTTATCTCACTCTTTATTTATACAGGCTTTGGCCCAGCTTTGACAATTTTGTTAGGGGAATTTTGAAGCACCACCCTGAATGCATTGAGCTGCCCACCTCAGTCTCACTGTTTGACTTACATCTTTGCCCTGAGGATGGATCCTTGGTCCCCTTCACAGGCCTCTACTTGAACAGTCGGATCAAGGGAACTTTGGGCACCTTTAACCTCTCACCCCAGGTATGGTTGATAAGTACAGAGGGAAGAAAGTGATGTGGGAAGTGAGCAGTCTGGAATTGGCTTTCTTCGCCATGTAAATAGCCACAGCCGATGTCCCGCTTCCTGCTCACAGGCAGAGCGAGTACTATATGTGATGGATCTACTCTTGACTGCGGGGCATCCTGTGTTGCTGACTGGAGAGGCTGGCTCTGGAAAGTCTACCTTTGTGGAAGTCCTAGTGGAGCCTAACCACCCGTGCTTACACATCCCAATCAACCTGGCTCTCACCACAACCCATCTACGAAACCTTCTGAGTCAAGAGATGCAGAAGCAAAGCCAGGCTTGGCCAGGGAAAATCTTCCCCCCTAAGGGCTCTTCACTTTTCCTGCTTGAGGACCTGCACATGGCAGCAGCTGGTGAGAGTCCAGAACTAAGGAATGTTTTGAACATATGTCACAGGTTCCAAAAACAAAGATAAGAGCCTGAGATAAGAACCACCACCTAGGGGAGTAGGATGCTTTTTCCTTTTGTGACTATTACCTTGGGACTTATTGGGTCTGACCTGTTCTCCACCTCTGATTTGCTTTTTGTAGACATCCTTAACCCATACACCTGATGGACCCTCATCTTCCCTGAATCACACACCACTGCTCAAATCCCTCTCTTCCAGCCTTTATACTGCATTCCCACCACTCTCTGTGGTGAATTGTGGGTACCTGGGGCTGCCAGAGAGTTTGTCCTATAAAAGGCTTAACTTTCTCTCTTCTCCCTCTGATACCTGCAGACCCCACAAGGAAATGTCAGCCTGTGCTGGAGACACTGCGTCAGGTCCTGAGTCATAACACACTGTATGCCAATAATCCACTGGAGCTGCAGACAGTGCCCACTACTGTCAACTGGCTGGCCACAGCCACAGCCGCCTGCTGCTCTGAGCTGCCTTTGTGCCCACGCTTCACCCGGCTCTTCACAGTCCTGTTGCTAAGCAGTGTAAGCCGGGTAACCATTTTATCCAGGCATTGTGCAGGGGTCCAGGCATGGCTTGAGCGCTTCCCCTCCCTAGAGAAGGAGGAGGTCATGGCAAGAGCACTGGTCACTGCCACAGTAGATGCCTGGGAAGAAATGCGGACACACTTCCCCCCATCCCCCTGCCGGCCTCACTACCGCTTCTCCCCACATACTATAGAACATCTGCTCAACAGTCTACAGCTGCTGCATCCTCGACCTCCAGTGCATTTTTTTGAGCCGCAGAGTCGACTAGAGCAGCTACGTCGCCTGTCAGGCCTCCGGGGTGCCCGCTTGGCTACTTTGGTGGCCACTAGGACCATAGTCCACCTCTGGCTGCATGAGGCCCAACGCACCTTCACTGACCGCCTTATTACAGCCACAGAACAGGATCGCTGTGTCCAGATGCTGCTTGCTGTGGCAACCAATGCTTTTAGTACAAATGCCAGTTACAAGAGCATTTTGGGACCTGAGAAGGTGAAGGAGGAAAAGGAACTGGTGCCTGAGGTGGAATCTGAGGAGGAGTTGGCAGAATGGGAAGACCACAGCAGCAGTGGAAGTGAAGATGAGGCTGAAACAGGCACTAGAGACCTTCTGGCCTTGACTGTGACTTGGCCTCCACTGGGCCCTGGGCCCAAATTCCTGAGCTTAACATCTCAGCCAGTTCCACAATCTGACAAGGCCTTTCCCTCAGACATCTCTGTGAATCCGAGCCATGATAACATCTCCTCACCAAAACTAGAGATAAAAGCTAGGATCCATTGGCAGAAAGTTCCTCACCCGAACTTCTCAGCCCCGCTGTTGCTACCTGCTCTGCTGCTACTACCCCAGGAACGGGCCTCTGAGCTGATCTTCACACAGGAACTGGTGCCCACTGCCCAGGAACGTAGACACTACCTGCAGCAAACCTGGGAGTTCTTGGAGAAACAGCTGGCAGAAATGCTGCCAGAGTTGGGCCCAGGCCCCCGCCTTTCCTTGTGTCACCCCTTCGCTCAGCATGTGGTCCGCTTGGCCCGAGTGTTGACCGGTCCACGTCAACATGGAATTCTGCTATCACATACCAGGGGGACAGGGCGACGAAGTGCCCTACGAGTAGCTGCCCAACTTAGCCAGGCTCTCCTCTTTGAGCTTCCCCTGGAGCCCAAGGATGCTGTGCTGCGGTGCCTCAAGAAAGCCAGCTGGCATGCAGGGATCCTCAGGGAGCCAGCAGCCCTGATGGTGCCAGAGGGTGCAGGTTCCTCCATTCTGAACCTCCTCTTAGGCCTTGTACAAGAAGGGTACTTCCCTGGCCAGTTCTTAGATGAGGAGCTGAAAACTATTACTGAGAAGCTGTCCATGGAGAATACAACTGGCAAGATTAGTTCCAAGAAGGAGACGATCCTGCTCAGGTGGGGTGATGCAGGCTGCCAGAGGAGGACTGGTGGGGCTGGCCCTGGGAATGGGGGAGGAGGGAGAAAAAGTCACATAGCTCTATTGACGTGTAGTAGAAGCTTGGCCATTTAGGAAGGGTATGTTCTCTGAATTCAGAAATTTCTCCTGTTTGTTGAAGGGTGGGGAGAGAAAGGGATATAGGAGGATGCAGAGGGTTGAGACTGTATTGCTCAGGGGATTAAGTGGCCACCCATCAATCCCTACCTATAGATTCCGCCGGCTGGTGTGCCAAAATCTCCACCTATTTATCCTGATGTCTGATAGTTCCAGTCCTCCACAGATCCGCCCCACCACCTTCCTGGCTCTCCTCGATCTTGCTTGCACCAGCATTGACTACTATGAGCCCTGGAACCAGGCTACCTTGATCAGGATGGCCCACCATTACCTGGATGGTGCCTTTAACAGAAGCCTAGAACTTGGTAAGCCTGCCTCACCTTGCCTCTCCTCATCTCCCCTCCCCACCCCCACCTTGGTGAAGCTTCTCCTCTTTACCCAAGTACTGATAAAGCACCTCCTTTCTTCCCTCTCCTGAAGAGACTTCCCTTCCCCTCCTCATCAAACCCTGGTGAAGCATCTCCTCCTTTTTCTTTCCCTGTTCCCCTTTTCTTCTCCACCTTCCCACATTCAAAGACTGGATTTCTTGCAGACTATCCTCAGCTCCCAGCTCTGCAGATCTCTGTTGCCAATATGGCGAAAGTTATGGCTCTGATCCACCTGTCAGCCACCAAATACTATCAGCTCCTCTGTCCACTGCTGCCATTAGCTACTCCCAAGACTTTCCTGGACTTCTTGGATACCTTCTTGCTGCTGTACCTCCACCTATCAAATCGCATCCAGAACAAGATCCATCGGTGGGATCCTGTGCCCCTCTTCATACTCTTTCTGGACTTCACTATCCCCTGTCACCCACTCCTCTCCCATCATCCCTAAGCCTATGGCCAAACACTGACCTGACCTTGCCCTGCTCCACTGAGGGAGTTCCTAGGCCCCCTTCCTATTTTTTGCCCCTTTTCTAAACACCCCTTCCTACAACCCCTGGCATCTTTTCTCAGGATTCAGACAGCCCTAGAGAAACTGACCATGGTGATAGACCAGAACAATGCCCACAACCGCTTGGTGGAAAGCCTGAAGCATGAGCTGTTACGTGCCCATGAGGTGTGAATGGTGAGGGGATGATCCAGTCCATACCAAATGTGGTGAATCAGAATGTAAGGCAATTTTGTCAGGGGTGTGAACAGCATCAGAGGATGATGCTAGATAGGAGCACTATTGAGGTGTGGGAAGTGTTGGTAAGCATAAGAAAAAAGAACTGCATAGTTCAGGTTAGATATATTCTTACTAGAGAGCTGACAATCAAAATGGCTAGTAATTGGGTTCAGGGAAATGAATGTCAGGAAATCAAAGTCATTGCTGATAATTATCCCCTGAGGTAATTACTGGTGGGGAGAAAGATCTGTGTCCAGAGTCCACTGATGCTTTTGATTATTGGAAAGATTGGTCAGTAGACCTGTTGGGAGAGCCATTCTTAGCAGCACTGATGCATGATGACTCTGGCATTGTCAAGAGGATGGTCCTCTCTCCCCTCCACACTTGGGGCATCCCAATGGGATAGAGAAAAGGAGAGTTTGGTGTGGTTCTCTCTTATGGGAATCAATCATAAAATGTTAGTTCTTTCTGCATCCTGGGAAATTAGAGAGCATGGTGAGGGAGTAGCCACTTGTCTGTTTTAGTCTGTGAATTTCAGGAAAGAACTAAAAACTATCCTGTGTCAGGAGCATCACTTTAGGAAGCTGCCTAGAGAGTAGTGGAGTCCAGGTTTCCTGGGTGGCCTTCCCTGAGAGTTTATTCTGAAGCATTTTCTTCACTCTTGGTAGATAGAAAAATAGTCGATAATAGCATTAGCATCAATCAACCTTGAGGCTTGATGCAGGGACTGCTTGGGAGGTGGAATTGGGGAGGGCCTGGCTTCTCTATCTACAGGACCTCGCTACCTGCCAGAAGCAGCTGGAGTTAGACCGGATCCAGTACCTTCAGTACCTGACGGATTGTCAGCAACAGGAAATACTCATCAGCAATCTTACCAAGCAGAGAGACACACTGCAGAGCCAGGAGGAGTCACTGACTGAACAGGTGATCCCCTGCCCCTTCCCTCTTTCCACCTCCTCCACCCCCATTCATCTTCTCCCCTCTATCAAACCAAGGCAATAACAGGGTGGACACAGGACCCCTCACTGAGCTCCTTCAAAAAACAAAGTCCTAGCCCAGTCCCGGAGTGCCTATTGCTCTCTTGATCCTCACTCATTCCAGAGTTGCTAGGGTTTAGTGATAGCTTTCTCTCTGCCATTGCTACCAGTCCCTGTTTGGCCTTTAGGGATTCTGGATCTTACTTATGTTATCCCCTTCCCTCTCTCTCAGTTCAGCCAAGGCTACAGATGGGCTTTGCTAAAAGATTTAAATGAGTAGACATATGGGATGGAAGGAGCCTTGGATTTACAGTCAAAAGGACTGGTTTCAAATCCTGGCTGATACTTACGAGCCGTATGCTTTTGCGAAAGTTTTTCAATGCACATTTATTAAGTACTTACTATGCCAGGCATTTTGTGCTAAATGCTGAGGATGCAAGTAAAAGCAAAAACCAGTCCCTGTTCTCAAGGAATTTTCAGTCTAATAAGGTAAACAACATAGAGATAACTATGTATGACCAAGATAACATGCAGGAAAAATTGGAAATGGCATCAGAGAGAAGGCACTGAGATTAAGGGGGCCTGAAAATGGTTTCTTGCAGAAGGACTTTAGTTGAGACTTAAAGTAAGCCAGGGGAGCCAGGAGGTTGACATAAGAAGGGAGAAAGTAACAATTTCTCTGAACAAAACTTTGGGAAAGTATCAACCTTCCTAAACTTCAGATTCCTATTTTTTTTAAAAAAAAGGAAAAAATACTACTTGCCTGTAGATGTCTTGGGCTATATGTTGGCCGAGTGAATATCCCCAAAAGCACAATAAACTTGGGAGTAGCAAGGGATGCTGCATCAGGAAAACACTTTGTAACCTTTAATATACTATCAAAATGGAACTGATATTAATGACTGCTAGATAGAAGATAAAATAGAACTCTGATAATACAGACTTATTTAGTTGCTTATTAGTTCAGGAATATCACAAAATGCTAGCATTAGAAGAGACCTCTGAAACGAACCTGTATCTGACCAAGAATTTCTTCCACATTTCCAATAAGTAGTCATTCAGCCTTCTCTGGAAGACCTCAAGTGAGGGGGAGCTCACTATCTCCAGAAGCAGCCCCCTGCCACTTTTGGATAGCTCTAATTGTTTATTTTCCCCTGACATCAAGTCAAATATGCCTCTTTGCAGTTTCTATCATTGCTCTTAGTTCTGACCTGTGGGATAAAGCAGAGCATCTAATCCCTCTTCCACATGAAAGCCCTTCAAATATTTGAAAACAACTAATATTCTTGTTTAGTGTTGGCCCTGATTACATCATGAAGATTAACCCAGTTTTCTTGGCTCATTAGTCCCATTCTATCTGGCCCTGGCCCCACCACGTAGCCATTAGTCTGCCTCTGGAGGAGATGTGCCTGTGGCCCTCTTGGTGAGGTCTCCTGTCCTACCTGAGACTCCTTTTCACATATAAATTAATGCCCTTTTAGCTTTTCTCATCATCACCCCGGCTCAGCTCTTTCTGGAGTCATTATTCCTTCCCATTTGCAGGGCTGAGTTAGATTCACACTGATAGTATTCAGTGGAATGTGTCACGTGCATCCCAGTTCCACTTCTGGCTCTGCCTTGCTTTGCAGGTTTAATTTGATGAATTCTGGCTTCCTATAACCCAAGCAGGGAAGCATTTCACAATGTGACTAACAATGCCCCCTTGTAAAGTAATAGCCACATACGAGTTCCACCAGTAAATGGCAAGAAAAGGAGCATCTTGCCATGATGCTTAGCCCCAGAGATGCTGGTGACAGAGTACCAGAAAAGTGGAAGAGGCTTACTCATAACAGATATCTGGTGTCAGGGATTCAGACCTGGGGACTAATATCCCTCCAAGAAGTTCTGTGTTTAGAGGCTTTTCCACTTTCATCCCTTTGCCTTTTCTCAGATGGACCAGGCTTTCCTGAAGCCCTTAAACCAGTTTAAGATGGCTGATATGGAAGAGCTGCGCAGTTACCGGGCTCCACCTGCTCCTGTGGTGATGGTGACCGATGCACTCTGTATCCTGTTCCATCGCCCCCCAGGATGGGAGAGTGCCAAGCAACTTCTCAGCAAAGAGGGCTTTTTTGAGGTAGGGGGCTGAACCCAAGTGATAAAGAGTTGGACAGGATGAGGTGACAAGGCTAAATGAGAGTGACAGAGCTGGCTTTTGGGGAAACCAGGGTAGGATTATGATTGAGATTATGGGAATTATAAAGGGGGAGGATTAGGTGAAGAGGATGATGGGGAGGTGATCCAGAATAGAGGAGCATAAAAAAGGATGATGGGTCAGGAGCCATATTGGAGGAAGGACCAGTAATAAGGCCAGGAGGGAGAAAGAGAGGAAAAGGAGAGACAATGGGGGCTGAAAGAGATAGGAGGGGAGAGGTAATATGGAGAGATTGAGGTGTGAAGAATTGACAGGGGCTGAGGGATACAGGAGAAGAGGCCAAGGAAAGGTATGTAGGGGCTGAGGAGGTACAGTTCTGACTCTGAGCTAGTGTTTCACTCTCTTCTTCCTTGGGGACAGGATCTTGTATTCTTTGACAAGAAGACAGTAGGAGAAGCAGAGCTGCTGAGCCTGAGACAGATAATGGAAGACCCAGGCATGAATAACAAGGTCCTGAAGCACGTGAGCCAGGCTGCAGCAGGGCTAGCTTCCTGGCTTCGGGCTATGTTGTGCTTTGGACTGGCACAGCGCAAAGGGGTCCCCACATTGGCCCTGCTGAAACAGGTGGAGGACACACTGCTGAATGAACAGATGCGCATGGGCTGCTGCCAAATGCGGGCAAAGGAGCTGCTACAGCAAAACTATCTTCTGGTTCTTCAGGTGGAGCAGGCACGACAGTCTCACAATCTCTTGGCTGAACAGCTCTCTAGAGCAATACGTGGCCGGGAATCAAAGGGACAGATGCAGGCTTCCCTCATCAGTCCTATGAATGTCTGGAATGTCCTTATTCAGGTAATGCTCCACTTTCATCTGTACCTGTACTATTCGATAAGTCATGCACCCTCACCTGTAGTATGCCCAGGGGAACTGCCTGCCTTTCCTCTGCTCAGTCCAGGGAGTTGTTCCTAATTTTGCTCCTGCCCGGACCTAGGAATTTCCTGTCCCTGTTCCAACCTCAGTCCTGGGAACTATCTACCCTTTGCTCCACCAAGACTAAAACCTATAAAGACTCCCACCCTGAGAGTTAGGAACATCTGAATTCAGGTGTCAGTTCAGATGTGTACTGTCTTGAACCAGCCACCTAACTTCTCCAAGCCTCAGCCTCACCGTCTGTCAGAAGAGAATCATGAGACTTGTAGTGCCCATCTCACAGGGTTGTTGTGCGCTATGGAAATATCAATTGTGATTGGTAGTTGTAGCAGCAGTGAACAACAAGAATAATGTGCTCTAAAAGCCTAGGTGAACTAGGTGAACCCTCTTGCCTCTCTCTGCCCAAGAAACTTTTCCCTTATCACTTTCCTCCTCCTTTAGCCCCATTTCCTTTCCCCCTTTGTCCCCATTTGTTCTTCCCTCCCTTCTCTCTCTCTCTCTCCCAACATGAGTTTGCTTTTTTCACTTCTCCTTCCTTCCATCTCTTCCCTCTCAGAAGCTGAAAGGGAACTGTCAGACAATACCTGGAGATGCCCTTCTCTCTGCAGCAGCCATCAACTACCTGGGCCCTTTCCCGGCTGGAAGGCGTCAGGAGATACTTGACAAATGGTTGGCGCTATGTTCAGGTCGCCAGGATCACCTGGACCCAGATGATGTGGCCTTGGAACTGGACCGAGAACAGGGCCTACCGAGAGACTTGGAAGACTTCCAGATACCCACCCTAACACCCTTCAGCCTCTTGTCGGTGCTGAGCTCTGAGACTGAGCAGCACCAGTGGGACCGAGACATGAAGCCCCGGGCAGTACCTGCACGCCTGGCTGCCCTCCTCCTTCGAAGCCCTACTCATAGGTCTACTCGACGATGGCCCCTGATCATTGACCCTGACGGCCAGGCCTCTGTTTGGCTGCTGTCTCAGAGCCAGCAGAATAATGAAGATATCCTAGAAATGTCACAGTATCTCAACAAACATGAGAGAGGTATCTGGTTTTCCAGAGAGGATTTCTAGGGCTGCTTCTTCCAGAAATCATAGAATCAGAACTGGGTTAGCAGGGATGGGGGGCTGAAAAAGGTACAGTACAGCTGGCTACTTTGACCTAGGGCTCTATTCAGTTTGTACATGATCACTTCTACTATTTGATCCCTTCAGTCTTGAAACTAGGCCCAGTAGTTGTGCCTGTTGGCATGGTGATGTTAGCTTTTGGTCTGCGACAAGTGAACAGGGAGGTCCCAACGGCCTGGAATTCTTTAGATGCTCTCTCTTTTCAGGAAAGGTGTAGAGGTTATTGCTTATTAAGCAAGCATTTATTACACACCTGCTGTTGTGTCAGGGACTGTGCTAGGCCACAGTATACAAAGACAAAGGGAAACAATCTCTGCCCTCAAGAAATTTACATTCTAACTGAGGAGATGATATGTGCATATAGAGGCGCATACAGAACACATGTATGGGTAGCTACAAACACACAGAGAGCAGAAACAAAGTGTATTTTGAGGAAGGCACTAAATGAAGCCAGGGATCAGGAAAGGTATTATGCGGAAAGAGGTAATTGAGCTGACCTTTGCAGGAAACCAGCAATTCCAAGAAGGGAAGGTGAGAAGGAAAAGCATTCCAGGCATGGGATACAGTCAGTACAAAGGCACAGAGAGGTGAGATAGAGTGTTATGGCTGAGTAATGACAGTTAAGCCGATGTGGCTGGACCACAGAGCACATGGACAGGAGTAATGTGTAAAAAGGGTGGAAAGGTATAATGGGGCCAGGCCATGAAGAGTTTATAATGTCAAACAACAAAGATTATCCTAGAGACATTAGGGAAACTTAAGAATTTATTTAATAGGTTGAGGGTGACATGAGCAGACTTATGCTTTTGGAAAACCACTTTAAAATGAGGAGACACTTAAAGCAGGGAAACCAATTAAAAGGGCATTACAAAAATTCAAGCAAGGGGACATAGGGGCTTGGATGAGTAGAAAGACACGGCAGCTAGGTGGCATAGTGGATAGAGTGCCAGGCTTGGAGTCAGGAAGATCTGAGTTCAAATTCAACCTCAGATACTTGCTCGCTGTGTAACTCTGGGCAAGTCTGTTTAAACCTGTTTGCCTCAATTTTTTGATCTGTCAAATGAGCCAGAGAAGGAAATGGCAAACCGCTCCAGTGTCTTTGCCAGGAAAGTCCCAAATGGGGTCACAGAGAGTTGGGCACAACTGAAAACAACTATACACACACACAATATGTATATGTATATGTGTATATGCATATATGTGTGTATAATGTATAGATAGAAATGACAAGATCTGTAAAGTGCTGAGATATGTGGAGTGAAGGAGAGTGAGGAATTGAGGTTGCACCAAGGTTGCAAGCTTGGGTGACTAGAAGGATAATAGTACCTTTGACAATAACAGAGAGGGATGGAAGAGGACTGGAAGAGGGATTGGCTTGGGAGGAAAGAAAATGAATTCTGTTTTGGACATGTTGAATTTGGGATGCCTCTGGGACATCCACTTTGAAATGTTCAGTGGGCAGGTGGTGATGTGAGACTGGAGCTCAGAGAGTGATTAGCACAGGACAGAGTTATCTACATAGAGATTCAGTCCATGGGACCTCATTGAGGTCAACAAGAGAGAGAGTGTAGAGAGGGAAGTCTAAGGATAGAGCCTTGGGAAACACCCACAGTTAGTAGAGATGATATGAATGAAAACCCATCAAAAGACACTGAGAAGGACTGATCAAGTCAGCAAGCATTTTTTAAGTACCTGCTATATTCCAGGCACTGTGACTGTCGCTGGATGATAGGAGTGATATGTTCAGATAAGAGAATTTCATAGTTCTTTATCTTACATTGCCATAGAAGTGGAACATTTATTGGGGATGGCAATTTCAGATGAGGTGGTTGTAATATTAATTTTGCTTATTGTTTTATTTTGTTACAAGAGACATCACAGAGAGGAGATATTACATAAATCTTTGTCATGTGAAAAACAACATATCAATAAAATTTAAAACACACACATGTATATTTTGGTAACAATATATAAGTTGTATATGTATATACATATACATATATATATGTGTGTGTGTGTGTGTGTATACGTGTATGTATATGTATTTGTACTTAACACTGTTGACCCTCTCTCTTCCTGGATACTCATTTTTCTCTCTGGGTTTCCGGGGTGCTACTCTTTCCTGGTTCTACACTCCTCACTCTTCTTTGCTGGCTCATCAACATTATCATACCTTCTAACCCTGATCCCAAGGATCTGTCCTAGGCCCTCTTCTCTCCACAGTCTCCTTTGGTGACTTCATCAGCTCCCATAGATTCAATTATCATATCTGTGCAGATAAATATCAGCTCTATATATCTGTTGCTATTCTTTCCTCTGTACTCAAAATATCCAAAAGAGAACTAATTACCTTTCCCTCCCAAACTGATTTTCCAAACTTCTTTAATAATGTAGAAGGTACTGCCACTATCTCAGTCTTCTGGATTCTTTATTTTAGCAGTGTATTTGACTTCTGCCTCTCCTTTACATCATATGGCCACCTATCTCCAAACATCGCTATTTCTATCTCTTTCGCATCCTGCCCTTTCTTTCTTCTCCCAGAGCTACCACCACCGTTCAAGCCCTTATCATCTCTCACTTCGATTATTCCAGAAGCCTCCTAACTGATCTTCCTGCCTCAAGTCTTCTCCAATTCCAGTCCATCCGCCACCCTGCTGCCTAAGTGATATCTCTGTCACTGCCCTGCTCAGCAAACTCCAGAACCTCTCTGTTGCATCTGAGATGATATAGAAATTCTCCTGCTTAGCTTTTAAAACCTTCACCATTTGGCCCCAGCTGATTTGTTCCCCATTCAGCATTCTTAGTCCAGCCTCTAAGACCCCCTCCAGCTCCAGCAGAGGAAATGTGTGCACATTTTTGTGGGAGAAGAGAGGTCCCTATTACACTACAGTTTGTACTTGTTTATTGTGTGCATGTTGTTTCCCTCGATAGACTTGGAAGCTCCTTGATGACAACTACTGTTTCATTTTTGTCTTTGTCCTTCCAGTGCTTAGTACAGCACCTGGAACAGGTTGATTTACTAGAGAGATAATGCACTGTGATAAGGCAACGTATACTGCCATTATGAAACCATGTTAGAGAGAATGGATGATAAAGCATTTATTAAGTGCTTACTATTGTCTTCAGTTCTTTGCACCAAATTTTAAGAAGGATACTGGTAAGTTGGAGAGTGTTCAGAGGAGAGTGAGCAGGATGATGCAGGGCCTTAGGAACATGCCATGTGATGATTAGTTGAAGTAACTGGTGATTTGTTCTAAAAAAGAGGAGATTTAGGGAGGAATTGTAACTGGAACTGTGATTTCTTTGCTGTGAAGAATTCCTGGTGAGGAAATGCCCTCTACCAGTACAGACTGGCACATTTTCTGAAAAGTAAAAGTTTCAGAGAACTGCCTGGACCACTGAGAGGCTAAGTAGCTTCTAGGGGTATGCTGCCAGTATGTCTTGGCAGGATCCTGGCTTTGAGGCCAGCTCAGTATCTGCTATACCATGCTTAGTGGAAGTAACTGGGGATTTGAGAGAAGAAAAGATTTACTGGGACATGATCACAGCATTCAAATACTTGTTTTGTTTGGCCCCAGAGGACAAATCTAGAAACAGTGAAGGAAAGTTGTAGAATTATACTTATTTATTTTTATTTTAGTTTAGCTTAGTTTTAGTTTTCAACATTCACTTTTATAAGATTTTGAGTTGCAAATTTTTCTCCCTCCCTCCCCTCACTCCAAGACAACAAGCACTCCAATAGAGGTTATACATGTACAATCTATTAATCATATTTCCACATTAGTCATGTTGTGAAAGAATCAGAATAAAAGGAAAAAACCACAAGAAAAAAAAAGAAAAGTGAAAATAGTATGCTTACATCTGAGTTTAGACTCCACAGTTCTTCCTCTGGATGTAGATAGTATTTTCCATCATGAATCTTTTAGAATTGTCTTGGATCATTGTATTGCTGAGAAGAGCTAAGTCCACCATAGTTGAGAATGCACAATATTGCTCTTATTGTCAACAATGTTCTCCTGGTTCTGCTTACTTCACTCAGCCTTAATTCATGTATATCTTTCCAGATTTTTCTGAAATAGGCCCGCTCATACTTTCTTATAGCACAATAATATTCCATTACATTCATATATTACAACTTGTTCAGCCATTCCCCAATTGATGGACATCCCCCCAATTTGTAATTCTTTGCTACCACAAAAAGAGTTGCTATAAATATTTTTGTATGTGTGGGTCCTTTTCCCTTTTTTATGATCTCTTTGGGATTCAGTGGTATTGCTGGATCAAAGGGTATGTAATTTTATAACCCTTTGGGCATAGTTCCAAATTGATCTCTAGAATGGTTGGATCAGTTCACAACTCCACCAACAATTCATTAATGGTCCAGTTTTCTAGAGTTAGATTTAGATTTGATATCAGGAAAGAAGACATAAAAATTAGATCCCCAAAAATGAAATGGATTGCAGGGGAAAGCACTGGGCTTCCCTGTCATTGAAAGTCTTCAAATAATCACTTGTTGGGCAGCTTGTATGAGGATTCTTATTCAGGTATGGATTGTACTAAATGACTTCTGATTTCAAGTTGCAATAGACATTTCTTAAGTGCTTTCTATGTGCCAGGTACTGTGTCAGATGTTAGACTTTACATTTTATTAATATGATTTGCTTATCAAATGTGTTCTCCTTAAGTGAATTCCCCAGGAACCACTCGATGTTTTTCCTTGAACTTATTTGTGTATCAAAGGCTGCATTCAGCCTGGTTTTGGTTTTGTTTTTGTTTTTCTGGTAGGAAATTTAGAAATTTTCACCTTGCTTCTGTACTCCCGGTTGCATGATGTGCATGATGTCTCATGGGATGCTGCTTTTAATTAGTCTTGTCCTGTCTCTAAATCAGTGAGGTCTCAGTAATTGCTAATCAGCATCAGTTTTCGAGGCAACTCATTTAGGTGTTATAGTAGTCTCCTTTAAGAATCATTTGACATATAAGCAAGATGCATAAACCACAATATCCAAAAACCTTTCATCGCTTCCTATCTCTTTGCTGCACATACTCACCACCTACTTTTTGTCATGTGGGAGTTCCTTGGGTGTCGTTGCTAAGCCAGTCTATACGTTCACTTCACCTCTTGTCCCTACCAAACTGCTCACATACAAGCAATGGGAAGTTATCACCAGTTGGCTGATCCCTGGTCTGGCCAATCACAAACTGCAGAGGTTTTTGGACACCTCAAACTCATTATACCTCTTAGAATCCTTAGCTTCCTTCAAGACTCAACTGAGGTGCCACATCCTAAGAAAGACCCTTCCTCATTCCCTTAGTTATCAGAGCTCTCTTCCTGTTCAAATTATATTATGTTTGTAGAATAGTCAGGAGGTTTCAAGAAAGCAGGCTTCTTGAGAGCAGGAACTGTTTTTAGAGCCTAGCACAGTGCTTTGCAAACAGTACTCACTTAATAAATACTTGTTAAATTGAATTTGACTTTCCCTCAGGTGCTAACCATTCAGCCACTGTTCACAGACCACTCCCTTAGGATATGATACAGCGTAACATATTTCTATTGCCTCTCACGCTTCCAATATATGACCTTTTTACTCTTCCTCTGTTACCTCCTTTTGCTTGTCTTCCTCCTTGTCTTTCTCAAGAGGATGTAGAACAATCAGAGAATTTCAGGTTTTTCTGGAAGGTCATCCACTCCCATCCCTCCACCCATCTCTGAACTCCAGTCCCTTCCACAAACTTGATATAAGGGAAGACTTTCTTAGATCAAGCCTATATCTACTTGTCTGCAAATTCTAACCATTACTCCAAGTTCTGCAACCTCAGTCCACGAGAAAACCAAAACAATTTTGTTTGCTTTGTTCCACCTCTTCCACAGTTGTTCACATTGACACTGTGTCGCCCTTCCAGAAACATCCTATCCCTTCCTTCATGGGCACCTCTCTCCCAAAAATGTCTCCCTTGCAGAGACATCCCTATGAGACAACCTCTTGGACTTCAAGGGATGGACAGTTGCCCCAAAGTCCTGAGTTGAGGTTCTTAATGTGAAAGAAGTACCTCTGGCCCTGTCTCTTAGGGAACACCACTGAGAAGGACAGAAAAGATAAGAATGAAGAAGTAAAAGTGGACAAGGCATATGATGAGGAGGAGGATAACAAAGATGAGAGCATGTCCACTCCGAGCATGACCAGTTCTGCAGCTGCCTTCAGAATCCTTTCAGCCAGTGACCCTAATCTGGGAAAGGAACTGCTAGAAGCAGCTGCCAGTGGTGAGAACTGACCTTTTGACCACTGTTCCCTTACAAGGCTGCCTCTGTGACCCCCTTACCCACTATTTCTTCAGCCTTCTCTCACCCTTTTCTCCTAGTCACATACCTCAGTCAGCCCCAGGATGCTTCCACCTTTCCAGAGACTAACTTCTCCAGAGTCCCTTTTGTCAACTGAAAGAGAGGTCATAGTAAGGTTGTAGAAGAAAGATTACCCTAGGTGACCTGGGGCTGGAATGAAACTAGAGCATGCTTAGTCTCTAAGATGGACAAAGCTGGAGCTTGGGAAGGGTGTTGTAGAGAGGGAGTATGATGAGAGTAGGTGTGACTATGAAGAGTGTGAGCACAGGATTTGTGATCTGAAGGCCTAGGTTCTGCTACTTAACATAAAGAGATCATTTCAATCTTTTAACCTTAAGTTTTCTCATCTATAAAATGAGAAGGTTGGATTTCATAACCTCTTAAGTCACTTCCTATGTTATGGCTGAATGGAGGTGCGTGTCAGATTTGTTGGAGGCTGAGCTGAGTCTCCAGGGCATTTCTCGGCAGGGCTGCCAGTGCTACTGAACAACGTGGAGCTGGGTCTGTGGTGTCCTGAGCTGCAGTGGCTCCTTCAGAGGGAGCATCTGTGCCTCCCTGCAGTGCACCCCAACTTCTGCCTATATCTGAGCACCAGGCTGCGCCTTGATGCTTTGCCAACAGGTGAGGCCTAGACTTGGAGGTTCGTTGTGGGGTCACCTTCCCTATTTCTCCAGGATTATTTGCTGCCACTCCTCAAGAACTCTTCCTCTCCATCTTCCTTAGCCCCTTGCTATAAGGTTCAACCCACTCCACAGCAAGGTTGGATATATGCCCCCAAACTGTTATAATGTGAAGCATGAAGGTCAGAAGCTAGATGGAAGTTGAAAGATGATCAGAGACTTAGGGAGCAGTGGCTGAGCTAGGGGCTGGGAACAGGGGCTACAGAAAAATGGGAGTGTGGGATGACGGTAGATGGGGATAAGCCAGCAGTTGAAGCCAAGGGCAGAGGAAAAGGGAAAGTAAAGGCTGGTGGAGGTAGAGAATAGGGAAGGGGACTTGGCAGAGGCAGGGGGTGGTTTAGGGGCTTGGATGCAGAGCATGTTTGTGAGTAAAGCTGAATGGGGCCTCTCTTCAGGTTTAAACTCAGAGACACTGAAGGGTATGAATATAATAGATATGCATGCGATTCCGGAGGTGATAGAGGAACAGCTTTTACAGGAGATCATAAGAGCTGAGAGGCCAGAGCTGGAAACAAGATGGCATAGCCTGGAGCTCAGCATACTGGATGCTTATGATCGGATTGAGGCTACTGAGGTGAGTTTGGGCCTAGGCCTGGGAGATAGCATAGAGGCAGGAGTCAGGGGAAGAAGCTTAGAAAGATTAGAAATGAGGAAAGGGCACTAGGAGAGACGAGACAAGGGCCTAGTAAGGCAGAGGTTAACCTTTCTTTGTATCATGATCCTTTGTCAGTCTGGTGAAACCTGTGGACCCCTTCTTTGAATAACATTTTTAAATGCAAAAAAAAAATAGATGATACATAGAATCATACAAAAGCCAATTATATTGAACTAGAACCATCAAAATATTTTTTACAAAACAAATTCACAGACCCCAGGTTAAAAATCCCTGTATTTGACAGAAGAGCTGTCCAGGGGAAAACAGGGTCAAGGGTCCAGGAAAGGACAAGGGGAAGTATGGGAACTGTGATCTGTGAGAATGGGGAAAAGCAGGTTTGGGGGAGATGATGTGGGTGGGTAACAGAGGATGGCAGACCAGGCTTTGAGCAGGGGGCTCCATACAGGAAAAGCTCCTGGGGCTCGTGTTAAACATGGATACAGAACAACTAAGCCGAACCTGTTTTCTGCGGGACATGCTGTACTACCAAGCAGAGCTCTATAAGCAGAAAGCTTACCTGGAAGAATTGAAGGAGAAGGAGGCCCAAGAGATAGAGTTTCGTACACGTTACTGGAATGTGGCTTGTCTGGGCACCACCATATCCCAGGCCATGTCCCCTCTGCAGAATTTACACCCTATCTACCCCACAATGTTAGACAACTGTCTGACTGTGACACGCCGTACTCTGGCCAGCACTGACCACCAGCTACCACCACAACATGGTGAAGACCTGGACAGTCACCTTCAGGAGCTAGGAACCCGGCTAACACGCCGGCTGCTAAGTAATACCCTGAGCACCTTGCAGCCCCACCAAGCACCCCTAGTAGGGGTGTTTGGTGCCCTGGCCCTGCTGCAGCTAGCTGGGCAGGCATCTGGCCTGGAGAGGATGGCACTCTGCCCAGGACTAGCGGCCTCCCCAGTGGTGAACAAGAATGTGCTGAGCTCAAAAGTCACCCGCCCTTCCTGGCTACAACCCAAAGCCTGGCAAGAGTGTGGGCTGCTGGAGCTGCTGCCCCCCTTTGTAGGCCTGCGGGCTTCTCTGGCTGCCCACTCAGGTGCCTGGCAAGAGTACCTGAGATTGCCCTCCACAGTGGTGGGTCGAACACCAGCCATTGGCACCATGCCCCTGAGCTTACTTCAGAAACTGGTGCTATGGCGGGTGCTACAACCAGAGAGGGTCGCTGATGCCTTTGCTGACTTTACCACCTGCCTCTTGGGACGGCCCCTGACTGAGGATAAGGATCCAGCTATCAACCCTTACAGGTTAAGCCGCCCCACTCGGCCCCTGATTGTGTTGCTGCCCCCACCAGGCCACCCCACTGCCATCTCATACCCTTTACCCTTCATCTGGAAGCTGGCATCCCAACAGGAACAGAAGGTGAGTCTGGGGGTCTGAGTAGGGACACCTGAAACTACCCTCTTAGCACTGGCTATACAACCCAGGGCAGGGCGCACCTCCTTCTTGGCTGCTAGTCATCTTTAGGGGACTGCTCGACAACTCACGGTTGCGACCACCAATCATGCCAGTTAGAATGTTTTATGCTAGAGCTATAACATTTCACCTAATCAATGGCCACATTTTACAGAGTAGGACACTGAGGCCCAGAGAGAATGCTACTTGACTAAGATAAAGTAGACAGGCAGGAAGTAAAAGTCAAATGTCTTAACGTGCAGCCAGAGGTTCTTTCCCCAATTTCCCAGACCCCAAGCAGGGCACAGTTTGAGTTAAGAGCATCAATTGGCCCTGCAATGGGAGACTCGGATTGCCTGACGCTCAGGAGTAGATAAGGGACTGAGTCACACAATTCTTCCCCTTTTCCAAGCCGTGAGAAATGAATGCTCTCTGCCTGTTTCTATCTCAGCATGGGTTTCAGTCATCCCCCTTCTTCCTTCCCATCTTCATCAGCTTGAAAAACTCCTTCACAACTAGTAAGGTCCCAACTCCCCCCATTTCCCCTGCACATCGCACCCTAAATTGGGGTGGCTCACTCCTGCCACAGCTTTTTCTCCATCTGCCCCATTGCGCCTTCACTGACTCTGTATTTCTGGTAGCCAGTCAAATGCAGGGTTCTTACCACTCTGAATCTGTGAGCACAACACTCCAGAGAAGCCCAGCCCCAAGCAGGCAGTGGCTGAGCATGACTTCCAACCACCTCTCCTACACACTTGTACTCCCAACAGAAGAGCTCCTCCCCTCCATCCTGCTCACCATCCTCATGGACGGTACTCACTCTACTGATACTCACATAGATGGTATCCACCATGGGGCTGTAGGGCCCTTTCAGAGGCAGCTGAGCCAAGGACTGTGGTAGGACCCTGTGAAGTTCCAGGGCTAATGCTGTAGGAGAACCCTTTCAGTAGCAAATGGGGGTGAGGGTTGAATCCAGAGAAAAAGTCCATACCCAGCCCTGAGCCTCTACAGACAGATGGTGAGCAGGTGACATTATCCACCAGACCCCAGTTCTCTCATTGCTCTCTGAAGGGCAGAGGCTGGGTAGGAGAGAATTGTTTCTTTAACACTACCTTCAAAGTAGCAAGGAAGGGATTGTAATTTGTTTCTTCAGTAAGGGTACTGGGAGCCACCTTGTGGTTACTTGGGGTCACAGGACCCCTAGAAGCTACTCACAGCACACCTATCTCTCTTGGGGCAAAAGCATCTACAGGTCATTGGACTGGGTTCCTCTCTATGGGACTCTGCTCAGGCTGTAACCACAGCCCTGACCGAAGCCATGAGAAAGGGCCACTGGATAGTGTTGGACAACTGCCATCTGATGTCTTCTTGGCCATCTGAGCTCCTGGAATCTTTGTTGAGGATGTTAGATGGGGCTCAGGGTAGGTGATCCTGATGCCGCATATCTGTACCCCACCTTTTCTCTGTGCTCCTCTGGTGTCTGTACACCCTTCTTATCTTTGTGTCTTTGTCCTTATGGCTATTTTCACCTTGTGGATATAGTCTCTATCTACGTCCCATCTTGTGCCTTTGCCCCTCCAGGAAAGTGTGTCTCCTCTATCGTGTTACCTTTCTGCCTGTTCCTTCTGTTCATTCCTTCCGCGTGTTCTGTATTCCTTTCATATCTGTTCCCCCTTTTTATGTCTATGTACCTCCCTTCATATATGTTAGCCACCCACCCCATGTGTTTCTGTTCTCATGTCCATCTGAACTATATCTTTGGCCCTTCCTTATGCCCACGTCCTGGGGCTGCTTTTCTGCATCTGTGTGACCCCTCACATTTGTGCCCCCATCTCATTGCTTCACAGGGCCTCAGTCCCTAATGTCATGCTCATGTCCTCATCTTTCCCTTCTCGCACACACAATGTCTAGGTTCCTCCCTTTATGTCTCTCTTCTTTTTTGATTGTGCTCTCCAGGTCTCTGTGTGTCTCCCTCCCAGTGGTGTTTTCTGTATCTGGCCATCCTGCATGACTGTGCTTCCCACAAGTCTATATCCATTTCCTGACGTCTTTGTCCTCCCCCTCTTTGTGTCCGTATGTCTCCCCTTGTTTCTGTGTCCTCATTTATAGTTTTCTCCCTCACATCTAGGCCCCTCCCTTCATCTGTCTTTCTCTCCCTTCTCTGTGTCCCCAGAACGTGTTTCCCCCTCCTGCCTGGGTACTGTTCTTCACGGCACTATTCCCTCTGCTTTGTCTGAGTCTTTGTCATGTCTGTCTTACATGTGGCCCTCACACACCTGGCAGCCTTCGTGTGCCTTTGCCTCCCCCTCTCAGTGTCTGTGGCCCTTTTTCTTTGTGCTGGCAGTGCAGCAAAAAAAGGGAAGAAAAAGCACTGCCTCTTGGAGGCTCCAGTCAGCTCACATCTGCAGTGGCCTTGTGTGCTGGGCCCTGTGCTAATGAGACCTGGAGACACAAAAAGGGCAGAAACTAGGTGGTCTGTGTGACCTTAGGCAAGTCACTCAGCCTCCGTGTCCAATGCAAGGGTCTGACTAGGTGGCTTCTAAAGTCCAGGGCTCCAGAGTTATGATTCCTTCGCTTCTTTTCCTCTTTCTTCATGCTTGTGTCCCCCTTGAATGTCTTTCTATCCTCTTCATGTTTTTGTTCCTCTTATCTGTCTGTCCCTGTGAATACATGCCCCATCTGTGTCCTTCACTGTTTCCCTTTCCTTCTGTCTGTGTCTCCGTTTTGTCGTGTTTGTTCACTCCTCAAGGCTTCTTTCCTCCCATATGTATCTTTTGTCTTATATTAGTGTCCCCATTTTTCTGTCCACCTCATGTCTTTGTCCCTCGTTTGCATCTGTGCCCTTGCCCTCATTCCTTCAGCTCCCTGGTGTCTTAACTCCCTTTGTGCATACATCCATCATCATATCTAAGTCCTTGTTTGTGTACAGAATTGTGTACATTTGAACTATGTGTTCATGATTTTGTTTCCCTTTCATGTATATATTAGCCTCATGCCTGTGTTCCCCCATAACTGTGACTAACCATGTCTGTGTCTCTTTCATATCTTTGTCCCATGTATAATACAAGTATGCCCCTCATGTCCTTCCTCTCTTCTCATCTGTGTCTTCATTTCTATAGCCCCGTTCCCTGGGTCTGTGTGTTACCCAAGCTTTGGCCATTCCACATCTCTCTGCACCCCATGTCTCCACAGTGACATCGGAAGTTTTGCCACAAGTGTTGCACCAGTCCATGTCCAGACAAAATCTAGTTGTAAATAAGAAGTTCCGGTTATGGCTTATTTCCTCAGCTAATAAAATTGATTCCCTTCCAGGTGAGGATTAAAGCCCCTTAACCAGAATCCTAATTGAATTGGGGGAGGAAGAGTAGGCTGTTGCCCAGGTGCTAGCCCCAGTGGAGTCTGGGAGGTGGGGAATGTCTAAGGCACGGCACTGAGCAGAAAAAAGGAGTGCTGTCTAGGAGATGTTATTTGGTGGTAGCATAGGATCATAGGCCACTGTCCAGGCTTCTTTCCAGAGTAAGCATGAAGACTTCCCATCCAAAGTTGCTTGGCTGGAGTTATGTTCTGCGTCATGTCCTCTCCCCTTTCTCTCTTACTAGTGGTGGTACAGTACTCAGTTCCTATATTCTGGGAGAAGTCACTAGAACTGGGCCACATCCTGATATGCAGCCTACATGAAAGAGAAGGGCAGATCTTAGATTCCCTGGAACATCCTATATTCACAGTGCCCCTAACCCTATCTGTGCCAGTGATGTTCCTGCACAGTCTTCTGCTGCATCGCCAACTCTATGGGCCCTGGCTTCAGGCCAAGT
This sequence comes from Pseudochirops cupreus, assembly GCA_028627135.1. Lineage (NCBI taxonomy): Eukaryota > Metazoa > Chordata > Mammalia > Diprotodontia > Pseudocheiridae > Pseudochirops > Pseudochirops cupreus. The sequence goes on along the minus strand of CM053582.1, from coordinate 128,299,150 downwards.
ATGGCAAATGGTAAGTCCCTCATATCTGAAGGCTCCTTCCTCTTTTTCCCAGGCCTAGGGCAATTGATGGTTTGACATGCCCCCAAGGCAAGCCAAGCCTTCCTTCTGTCCAGTGCTTGACTAGAGATATCCCATCTGGAAAAGACTTTTCCTTGCTTTTTCTAAACTTTATCTTAGTGCCATCTGTCACTTCTCACTGGATCTCATATTCCCTGACACTGTCCTCTTGACCTTCTATCCCCTTCCCCCTCCCCTATCCCAACAGGACTCAGAGGACTCTGGAACAGACTCTAAAAACACAGGAATGGATATGGAAGAGGTTCAGCAATCCCTGGGTGGCCCTGAAAGAGCTGACTGGCAAGACTCTGTCCCTGCCCCTTCCTTGCAGCTTCACATAGCCTCTCATGAAGTTCCTGTCATCATTCTGCTAATCATTTGTCTTCCCTTCCTTGCCCTTCAGCTAATTTTGTTTTCTCCTTTCTTTCTTCTGTCTGTCTCCAATCTCTGGTGTCCTGAGTCCTCTCCATTTGTTTCCCTTTTTCTGGCTCCCATCCCACCCATCTTTTAGTTTCCTTTGCTTTCCTCATTCTTGATCTCTGCCTCCTTCATCCATTCTCAGAAAAGGGACCTGCACCCTGAGTATCTTCTTCTTAGTACCAGAGTCCAGGAAAGGGGTAGATGGGGTTGGAGTACAGGACTTTGAAAGGTGCCTGTGGTTCCTGTCCTCCAGGACCAATTTTTTATGGAGGACATGTGGCTGATCCCGAAGATCAGGCTGCTGTACTCAGTCTTGTCCAGGTCTGCCTGGACCCCAACAATGAACCAAGACCCTACAGTTTTACCCCGCAGAATCTGCTGGCTACCCTTATACCATGCCCAGGTAAGTAGGGGTGGGAGGTGGCCAAGTATGATCCCCAACTCTGTTGAGGAGATATGTGTGGTGAAGGGTCCAAAGTCATAGATGAGGGGTGGGCTCCCATTTGTGGATAGAGGCATTGATTATCTGTGTTTGGAGATGGACTAGGGAAGACACAGTGTATGTGTGTGATTCTGTGTCTATGTCTGCGTATATGTGAGGTGTCCTATTTCTATGTGTGTATGTATGACCCTGAATCAATGTATGTGAGAAGAGGTCCTACCCCTGATTCATGTCTTAGGGTGAGGACATCCTTTGTGTGTGTGAGAACTATTTGTTGGTATGTTCTGGGGTGTGTCCTTGTATGTGTGTGTGTGTGCTTGGTAGTGATGTGTTCCTGTCCCTATATGTAAGTAGCCAAGTCCATGTGTATGCTCAAGAGCTGGGGGAAGGAATGCTTTCTTTCTCTCTATATGTATATGAAAGGGATTATATTATGTCCCAGTGTATGTGAGACCTTATGTGTGTGAGGCTGGGGGAGGGAGGGGCAGTGCAGGGAGTAGGATGGGAGAGGGGTTAAAGTTAGGATAGATAGTAGACTTGTATGTGAGAAGGTACTCCATAAGGGAGAGAGGGAGGGATATCGCTGGCCTCATCTTATAGTTCTGAAGGCTCTTTGGATTCACATTTTGTGTCCATCATAGTTCAGGGCATCAGGCTGTCCTTTCTCTTCATTGGTTATCCTTAGCAAGGGTTTGTTTTTTTTTTTTTAATCTTGGTTCTTCAGATCAAGATGTGGTTGGTATGTATTCTCTGTATTCCTCCCCCGCAAAAAACAAAATCTCCTCCTCTGACTCTGTGTCAGCAGGCAGGATTTCTTTCAACTTATTTCCATAGTTCTTGAAAGACCCCCAAATCTAACCTCCCAACCCTAATGTCTCTCTAGAAGTCCAATCTTTAATAAGATGTCCTGTAGAAATTACAAACTCACTATATCATGTGCAAAATGGAACTAACATTTCCTCTAAAGCCCAGTCCTTTTCAAACTGCTTATTTCCATCAAAGGTACCAGTAACTAAATGCTGGAATTATTCCTGACTCTTTTCCTCTCTTTTATATCTCACATCTGATCAGTTGTCAAATTGTCACTTCTGCTTCCACATCTCTTGCACCCATCCCTTTCTCTCCACTCATATTCCAATCCCAGGTTAGATCCTTATAAATTCTTGCCTTTTTTTTTTAAGGGGGAAAGGCAGAGTAATTGGGGTTAAGTGACTTGCCCAAGGTCACATGGTTAGTAAGTGTTAAGTGTGTGAGATTGGATTTGAACTCAGGTCCTCCTGACTCCAGGGCTGGTGCTCTATTCACTGTGCCACCTAGCTGTCCTGGCCCTCATCAATTCTTTTCTGAATTACTGCAATATCCTTCTGCTTAGTCTCCCTACTTTCCATTTCACCCCTCTCTAATTCATTCTTCAGAATGATATTCCTAAAACAAAAATCTGACCATTTCACTGCTTTACTAGAAAACTCTCCTGTGGCTTCCTATTGCCTCTAAGATAAAATACAAACTCTTCACCCTGGCATTTAAGGCTCTCTCAATATGGTTCCCACTGACTTTTCTAGTTGTATTCATATTATGCCTCTTCATGCATTCTGTTCCTATCATACTGGCTTTCCATCTCCTGTCTCCACGCCTTCACACTGGTGGTTCTCCATGTCTGAAATTCACCCTCTGCTTGCATTGGAACAGATCAGGAGGTGCCACTATGCACATGCAGCCCTTCTGATTTACCCGTACTCACCCTGATTACTGCTCTCCTCTCCCTTGACATCCCACTGCAGTGCTTTGTGTCACTGCCCCAGCAAGAACATCAGCTCCTCAAAGCCAGCTCTATTCTGTACTGGTCTTTGTATGGCCAGCACCTGGGGCAGTGCCTGACACACTGTAGTAGTTTGCTGAAAGGGAGTGGTCAAAGAGAAGAAATGGGGATGTTTAGCCTCAAGATGAGAATTTGAGGAAACTAATGTTGGGCAATCTTCCCATATCTGATTTGTTCTGCTGGGCTCTAGGTGCCAGAACTAAGAACAGTAGGGAGAAAGTTCTCACGAGGTACATACAAGCACCAACAGTGGAAGGAGGTTTGCAGGTTTTATTTGGGTGGTGGGAGGAGGTGCTTCCCTTATCAGTTCTAGGATCTAGATATGTTCTTTGGCTCCATCCATCCCTTTGAAAATTCCCCATTTCCTCTCAGATTCAGGCATTATAACAAATCACTTAGATTTAATATCAGCAATAAAGGATAAAGATAATTTATTTAAAATAGTATTTTGAAATCAAGGAAATACATATGGAGCAACTCTACCAACATCTGTGGCTTCACATGAACATGCTTTTTTTTTCCCATCCCTCTGGGGATGAAAAGTTATGAGTTCATCCTTTCCCAGTCCTGTGGCCTGGCCCTGGCCCACAGGAATAGTGCATCTTCATGATCAGGAAGCCTCAGAAACTTCATGGGAATTCTGTTTTCATGAAAGAGGTGTGGCATACCCAGGGTCAGTAAGAACCTAGACTACATTGAGCTCAGGCAACTGCAGAAGGTTTCCTGCCCTACCCCTTTCAAGCACAAGAGACCTGTCTGTGTTAAAGCCAGATGGATGGGCGTGGTTCCCAAACAATTTCCTCTCTGTTTGTCTGTTCTTCCCTCCCTCTCCAATGTTCATTACAACTTTAGTGCTTCTTTACTTTCAAGAGGGACCAGCTCAACAAAAAAATTCAACTACACAACTACACAAGAAAGCATGGCGAAGAGAGTAATTTGCATACTATCTAGGGAGTTTGGTGGGCTGAGAACTTAATAGGAGTCAATAACATGATACAGCAGCCAAAAGAGCTAATGGGATCTTAGGCTTAATAAAGAAGTAACAGTCTTTGGTGTCCTCTGCCTTGGCCAGGTCACATCTAGAGTACTATGTTCCAGACTGGCTGCCACAGTTTAGGAAGAATATTGATAAACTGAAGAATGTCCAGACAAAGGCAACCAGGATGGGGAAAGGGCTTGAGTCGGTGACATATGAGGATAAGTTGAAGGAACTGGATATTTAGCTTGAAGAAGATAAGACTTAGGGAGAATAGGATAGTTGTGTTTAAGATCCTTAGTTATTAGAGAAGTATAGGGAAAGGCTGTCATATGGAAAAGAAATTAGATTGGCCTTTTGGTCCCAAAGGGAAAAACTGGGAACAATGGGTGGAAATTGCAAAGAACCAAATTTAGGCTTGTGTCAGGCCAAACTTCCTTATAATTAAAGCTATCCAAAAGTGTAATGGAGAGAGGGAGTTTCTCTTCACTGGAAATTTCAAGCAGAGGTTTGATGACTCCTCACTGGATATATTAGAGTGGTGGTTCCTTTATGGCTATTGATCTTCCTTCAAATTCTGTGATTCTGCAACATTCTGAATCCCCCCAGTCCCAAAGTATCCTGGGACTTTTACTTAATCTCAGTCTCCTAAGCAGTATATCTCCCTTACCTCGAGTACCATAGGTATATGGTCACTCTCTTAGGAGGTTCCTTATATAATTATGAGGTACAGAAAAAACTTCCTAACAAATGACAATGTCCCAAATTACAGTGGGCGACCTCTTCTCTGAAGGTCATAACGAGAAAGATTCTCAGTGATATAGAGAGGGTTTCTACATAGCACCTGGGGTTCCTTGCTCACATGTGGGATCCACAGAATCATTACCCCAGGATCAAGATAGGACCAAGATTAAAATGGAGCTAGGGCTAAGGCCCAAGTTGAGCCTGGGGCTGGTGCCAATGCTAAAGCCATAACTGAAGCCAAGGCCCAAGCTGGGGCCAAGTCAGTGACAGAAGTTGTGACTCTATATGGAACCACCACTGGGACTAGGACCAAGGTAGGACTGGAGACCTTCAGATCTACCTTGTGAGATTGTTGCTAGGGCTAAATTAGAAAAATATATAAAGTGTTTACAGCCTTTAAAGTGCTATCTAAATCTTGGTTATTTTTAAATAGTATTTTTTCCAATTACACATAAAGACAATTAAAAAAAATTTTTTTTGAGTTCCAATTTTTTTCTCTCTCAGATAAGTAATTTGACATAGATTATATGTGTGCAATCATGTAAAACATATTTCCATATTAGTCATGTTGTGAAAGAAGAAACAGAGCCAAAGGAAAAGAACCACAAAAAAAATAATAAAGTGAAAATAGTATGCTTTGATCTGCATTCAAATTCTGTCAGTTCTTTAGACATGGATAGCATTTTTCATCATAAGTCATTTTTGATTTGTCTTGGATCATTGTTTTGCTGAGAATGGCCAAGTCATTCATAATTGATCACTGCATAATGTTGCCGTTACGGTACAATGTTCTCCTGGTTTTGCTCACATCACTTTGCATCAGTTCATGTAAGTGTTTCCAGGTCTTTCTTCTCAAATTTAGTGTCTACCTGTGCTGCTTGTCATTTCTTGTATCACAACAGTATTGCATTCTATTCATATAGAATATGCCATTCCCCAGCTGACAGGCATCCCCTCAATTTCTAATTCTTTGACACCACAAAAAGAGCTGTAAATCTTAGCTATTATTCTAAGAGCAAGCATCCCGCTTGTCCTCAGAGAGAGATTGTAGCCACGACACCCTAGCCAAATAGAACTGAGATGGACAGTAGAAGACCCTTGAAGAGATGAAGCCTGGAAGCAGGGAGAGAGAACAATACCCAGAAAAGTCTACATGTCCAGCATTTACCATAAGACCAGTGGAGCAACTCATCTAGGAAAGATTCCACCCCCAGAAGGTAGCAAGACACTTGAGAGTTTGATGACATTACTAGAAAATTTTGGGAGTTCTGTAGTATTAGAGGCATGGATTACCCCCTTTACATGTTCCCTGGCCACATGTAGTCCCTACAAGTGTATTCCTCATACACGATCCTTATTGTGTCCACTTTACTTATTTATGGTAAGGGCTTCAGGAAATAACTTACTAAATGCCTTTGCTTTGAACTGGTTGCATTTAGTGACTAGAGGAAAACACATCAGTAGAGGCTTGTGAGTCTTAATTTTAAACGGATGACAAATCACAGAGTACCTTGACCTGGGGCAGCTATTCTGTGTTGTCTTCCAACTCTTGAGATTGTGTATGTGTGTGTGTATATGTGTGTGTGTGTGGGGGGGGACCTCCCTGAGTAGAAAAGGGTGAGTTTGCATATCTGTGTGTACAATTTTCCTCTGCATGCATCTTTGTCTGTGTATGGAAACCTGGGTATGTGGGAGAAAGCCCTCCCTTTGTACGTGTATTATCTGTGTAGAGGGTGGCATCTCTCTCTTGTAGTATCTTGTTCCTCTTAACTTTCCATCCTCACCTTCTCAACCCCCTAGATATGTCGGATTTAGAGGCATCATCAGAGGTAGAGGCCCAAGCACACCTGATACCTGCAATGTCTGAGCCTCGCAGTTATGGAGTAACTGAAGCGTCCCAGGCTTGGCTAGTAAGGAAGAAGAGTCGGGCCCTTTTGGCTTCTCTACACAAGGCCCAAGATCCCTGGGGACCCTCAAGACTGCCTAGTGCCCGAATCCAGGCCCTTCATCGGGTGGAGTATCGACTAAAGTACCGCGTGTCCCAGGCTATTCGGAGGCTCAAAGCATTGCAGGCCATGCTGGCATTGAGGTCTCATTGCCAGACCCTTGGCTTGAACCCCTCTAAAGGGCTGCAGACCCTGGAAGGCTTCTTGGAGGAGGAGGGCACAGCATTAGGTCTATTATTGCCAGAGCTACATAGTGACCTGTGCTGCCTGGAAAGCCAGCTGGCAGGGGGCCTTCCCTGCTCCTCCCCACGATGTGAAGAAGTGGCTAGAGCTCTTTGGGCTGGCCGTCTCCCTCCACCCTGGCGGTGTCACATGTCTGCTGGGCCCCAGCCCCCCTGGTTCTGGCTGTACCAGTTGTGGCGCCAGGGCCAGATGCTAACCAGATACTTAAGTTTCTGTGGACAGCTTGGTATGGAAGGGTTTGACCAACAGAATCGCTCATTCCACCTATCTGCCTTCCGTCACCCCAGAGGGTTATTGCTGGCTGTTCGCTGGGAGGCCAGCCAAAAGTGGATCTACACTACTACTTCACCTTTAAGCTCCAATGTGGTTCCTAGCCCTGGCCATCCGCCTCCAACCTGCCCTGCCTCTGTCCCTGGTGCACGCCCTCACTTCCAGCTTAGCCCCAATTTTATTGCCCCTTCCCGTAATCCAACCCCCAAGCTCGATTCTGCCCACCACAGCCCCAGTGGTGGTCCCCAACCCAGTGGTGGTCCTAGCCCCCGAGGTGGCCCTCAGTCCAGCCTTGGTCCCAGTCCTGGTAGTGGCCCCGAACAAAGTCACAGCTTCTACAGCCAACTTGGCCTTAACCATGGCTTTAGCACTGGCACCAGTCCCAGGCTCAACATAGGCCGTAGCCCGAGCACCACTTTTAACTTTGGTCCTAATCTCAATACTGGTGTAGGTCGACAAGGAATTGAAGCAATTCACCTTCAGTTTCAGGTAGGTACTCTTGTGCCCTATCCCTGTCCCTTCTCCTTCTGGCCATATGCCTAAGCCTAATTCATTTCATGCTCTTCCCTGATGCTTCAGTCCTAGTCATGATGATTGTGCCCCTAGGTGGAATGTGGACCAACGCCCTTAGCTCCTGAGGGTGGCCTTCTAATAACAGGACTGCTTCTCTACCATGCTGAATGGGATCCCGAGGACAGAGCCCTACAAGATGGGCACTCAGGCGAGCCCACCCCTCTGCCCCCTGTCAGTGTCAGTCCCCATTTCATCAACCAAGATCTACCAATGCCCTCCTCTCCTCTGCCTCTCTATCTCTGTCCTGTCTACCGGGGGGGAGTCCTGGGCTCCTCACGGCTGGACCGTGCCCACCTCTTGTTACACCTGCCACTGCCTACCAAACTGTCTCCTGCCACCTGTGTTCAACGCAGGGTATATGTGTGTAGTCCACCCTTGATATGAGTCAATATCCAGAATAAAAGAGTATGGCTGAAGGTGTTTGCGCGCACGTGTGTGTGTATGTGTGCACACACATATGTGTGCCACACACACACATTCCCCTAAGGACATATCTACTCATGCGTGTTCAGGCAGCCCTTGAGGTAGAGGGCAAAGAGGGAGGGTGTAATGGATTCAACTCCTTTCCCTTGTCTAGTAACAGCTATTTGATCTTTTGGTCCAGAGTTTGGCTAGCTTGGAGAAGGGAGTAAAAGAGTAGTGAGGTGTAGAGTAAGGGATTGATGCCAGGCCAATAATGCCCACTGCCATTACTATAGTGGAGCAGGATCTAAAAGATCACCCTACTCAGTCCTTCACTCTCTGCTATACTGTGTGCTTCTAGGTCATTTCCTAGAACGCCTTTGATCAAGCTGGGGCTCACGAAGGACATCTTTGCTCAGAACATCAAGTAATGGAGAATGAACAGGCCTCAAAGCTGCCTGCCATACACTGGCTGTATAACCTTGGATAAATCACTTCTAACTATAAGTTGCAAAGAAGGGGCTGACCTGAATTGGTAGAGGGTGTTTTCCATCTGGGAACTTCCTCTACTAATGAAATCATAGCTCTAGTCCCTATCTGATATTTACAAGGGAAGAGTATAAGTCATAACATAGAAAATCATCCCATTGGCCTTCTTCTACAGCCTAGCAAGACTTTACCTACTTTTCAATTCATCTGACTTAGTCTTTTGGTCAGGCTACAGTAAACATCAGTCCTTAGCCACGCTATGATGGTTATCAGTGGGCACTGTCCTTAGCAATCTAGCCATTGCCACCTTCTGTCCCATCCCATATCATGTGCTCCTTATCATTATATTCTCTGTAGTGCACCTATAAGACCCAGAATAATGCAGATAAAATAAGTGCTGGATTTGAAGACAGAGGTTGTGAGTTCAAATTTAGTGTCTACCTCTGTGACCTTGGTACCTCTGTCCTCCTCTCTGAACTCAGATTCTTTATCTATAAAAAAATTTATCTGTAAAATTATCTGTAAAATGTACTAGAGGATCTTCTAAGTACAGCGTGTCCCAAAAGTGCCAGTATATACTACAAATCATGTGTAGCCCCTGTGTCAGAGGCTTGTTCTAAAAGTAGAAAGTCCCACCTATACTTTAGAGGATTTCTTACTTCTCTAGCTCATAGCTGTACTGGCCCCTCTCACAAAAAATGTAAGAAAACCACAATCTGATAGCCACCCTGTCTTTCTACAAAGCATTTTTTCATACATGATCTTTTCTTGAAATGGTGGTATATGATAGGATCTGTGCATCAGATTTCTCAGATAACTCTTCACTGGTGTAGATTATAGAAGTTGAGAATCTCAAGAATCCAATAACCATACCTTTAAATATGAAAATTAAAGGTCTTTGATGTCTGGAACACCGACTATGGTCTTAACATCGATGCACTGTTCAAAGGTAGACAAACATTGGCTGTGAGGTCCCTCTCCTTAAAGGAGGTTTATATTTAAGCTGAGAAATGCATACATGTATACAAAAGGCACACTGTTTGAATCTGATTCAATACTTGTTTTTATGAATAACATCTTGAGAGAGTACAACTTTCATACATCTGGTCCCTCTCGGCTATTGCTGCTACAACCTCCATCTGAACAGAAGCTCATTACCTTGGATTTGAGTAACTTAGGAGTCTACTCCAGGGTTCTTTTCTGAAGAGAAGTGGTGTCAAGGAGAGTGAGGCAATTCCATGTTCTTGAAGTAAATTGGCTTCAAAAATACAACATGTTAGACACAGGAGGGCCTTTATATGTCATCTGGTCCAGAAGCTTCAGTTTATAGAATTGAGTCCAATTAAGGGATGTCTCCAAGGTCACATAGGAAGCATGTAGCTAAGTTGCGATTCAAACCCAAAATAGAGTACTCTGAATGAAAGAAAAGCATTAAGTACTTCCTATGTGCCAAATACTTTGACTACACCATGGCTACTTGCTCACCACAGGTCATGTGTCTGTTCACATTGGAAGGGATGGGGGTAGGGTAGGGGGTGCATATATCTATTGACGAAGTCAGGTAGTAGAATTATTGAGCACAAGACTACATATAGTTCTGGATACTAATCAAACAATTATTTATGGTCTACTATGAACAAGGCACTGAGGAGCCCGGTGCTAGGAAAGACAAAGACAAAAATGAAACAGTCTCTGCCTTCAAGGAAGTTATGTTTTACTGGGATGGTACAGCATGTTCACAGAGAAGTAAATAAAAAATCACAAAACAAATACAAAGTTATTTCTGGGAGGACAGGGACACTAAAAACTTGGGGAATGAGTAAAGGCCTGATTGGTTACATCAACAGAGAATGAGCAGACCAACGAATTATATAAACAATTAAGAATACTAGACGAGGAACAAATTAAAAACCCCCAGTTAAACATCAAATTGGAAATTCTAAAAATTTAAGGTAATATTAATAAAACTGAATCTAAGAAAACCACTGAATTAATAAATAAAACTAGAAGTTGCTTTTGTGAGAAAAAAAATAAACCACTGGTTGATCTTTTTAAAAAAGAAAACCAGATCACCAGTATCAAAAATGAAAATTATGAATATACTACTAATGACGGTGAAATCAAAGAAATTAGAAGTTATTTTGCCCAATTATATTCCAACATATTTAACAATTTAAGTGAAATGGAAGAAAACTTTAAAAAATGTAACTGCCTATATTAATAGAAGAGAAGTTAGAATATCTAAATAAACCTATTTAGAAAAAGAAACTGAACAGGCCATAAATGAGCTTTGTAAGGAAAAAGCATCAAGACCAGACTGATTTACAAGTGAATTCTACCAAAAGATCAACTAATTCCAACAGTAAATAAATTATCTGGAATAATAGACAAAGAAGGAGTAATATCAAACTCCTTTTTTGAAAAAAAAAATACGGTGCTGATACTTAAAACTAGGAAGAACAGAAACAAAAATCATAGACCAATTTCACTAATGAATATGGATGCAAAAATCCTGAATAAAATGCCAGCTAGGAGGTTACAACAACATATCACAAAGATTATACGTTGTAATCAAGTGGGATTTATACCAGGAATACAGGGATGGTTTACTATAAGGAAAATTATAAACAAAATTGATTATATCAGTAACAAAAGTACTAAAAAGATATCAACATGTAGAAAAAGTTTTTGACAAAATACAACACTTATTCCTATTAAAAGCATTTGAAAGTATAGGTATAAATGGATTTTTCCTTAAAATGGTTAGATATCTACCTAAAACCATCAGCAAGCGTTATCTTTAATGAGGATAAGTCAGAAGCCTTCCCAAAAAGATGAGGAGTGAAACAAGGATGTCTATTATCACCAGTATTATTCAATATCTATTAGCAATGTTAGCAATAGCAGTAAGAGAAGAAACTGAAGGAATCAGAATGGGCAATGAGGTAATAAAACTATCTCTTTTTGCAGAAAATATGAGGATATATGGAAAATCCTAGAGATTAAATTAAAAAGCTAATTGAAATAATTATGGCAAATAGCAGGATATAAAATAAACCCACATGGTTTTTCAGTGTTTCTACATATCACCAACAAAACCCTGCAAGAAGAGATAGTAAGACAAAAAAAGGAAGAGATAAGAGGAAATACTCCATTTAAAATAACTCTAGATAGCAAATAATATCTGGGAGTAACTTTCAAAAATAAAACCAAAAAGTACATGAACATAAAACACTTTTTATACAAATAAAGTCAGATTTAAGTAACAGGAGAAACAGGAATTGTTCATGGGTGAGAGGAGCCAACATAATAAAAACGACAATTCTACTCAAACACTTACTTATTCAAAACCACCCCAATTAAATTACAGAAAATTTATTTTGCTGAGTTAGAAATGGATATAAGAAAAATTTATGAACAAGATACAGGGAACATTGAGATGTAAGATGGATAATTCTGATTATGTTAAAAGGGTTTTGTACAAATAAAACCAATGTAACCAAGATTAGAAGGAAACTCAAAATTGGGGGGAAATTTATAGACAATTTCTTAGATGAAGGTCTCATATCTCAAATATATAGAGAACTTGGTCAAATTTGTAAGAATATGAGTCATTCCCCAATTGATAATTGATGAAAGGATATGAACAGGCAATTTTTCCATGAAGAAATCAAATCTAGCTACAGTCATGTGAAAAAATGCTCTAAATCAATGTTGATTAGAGAAATGCAAATTAAAACAATTTTGGGATATCCTCTCACACCTAACAGATTGCCTAAAATGATAGAAGGGAAAAATGACAAATGGTGGACGTGATGTGGAAAAAGTGGGACACAAATACATTGTTGGTGGAACTGTGAACTGATCCAACTATTCTGGAGAATAATTTGGGATTATACCCAAAGAGTATAAAAACTGTTTATATCCTTTGACTCAGCAATACCATTAATTGGGCCTGTTTCCAAAGGTGATCAGGGAAAAAGGAAAAGAGCCTATACTAAATTATTTACAGCAACTCTCTTTGTGGTAATAAAAAACTGGAAATTGAGGAGATGTCCATCAATTGTGGGGGTGGCTAAACAAGTTGTGATATATGACTGTGACAGAATACCACTGTGTTACAAGAAATAATGAACAGGTTGATTTTAGAAAGACTTGCATGAAATAATGAAGAGTGAAGTGAGCAGAACCAAGAGAATACAGTAACAGCAATATTATTCAAAGAATAAATGTGAACAACCAAATTATTCTGAGTACTATAAAAACTCAAGTCAACTCAAGTGGTTCTCAACCTGTGGGTTATGTTCAATTTAAATACATCCTGCATATCAGATATTTACATTACGATTCATAACAGTAGCAAAATTACAGTTATGAAGTAGCAACGAAAATAATTTTATAGTTGGGGGTCACCACAACATGAGGAACTGTATTAAAGGGCTGCGGCATTAGGAAGGTTGAGAACCACTGCTAGGGCATCTTCAGACAAAGAACTGAGAAACAGAAGTACACATAGTATGGTTTTACATACATAGATCAAATTGTGGCCTTCTCTAGATTATAGTGAGGAAGGAAGGAGACAGTTCAGAATTTAAAATGTAACAAAAAAAGTTTTAAATTTTAAAAAATATTTACATATCACTTAGTAACAGTTTACCCAACTGTTTCCCAACAATCTTGAGGTAGGTAATACAAAAATCATAGCCTTCACTTAACAGATGAAGAAACCTAGGTTAAGTGGTCTGCCTAAGGCCATACAATTGGTGTCTGGGCCAAGACTCAAAGCAAGGTCATTTAATGCAAGTTAAGGTCCTATCATCATGCTACTACTTACTTCTTCATTAATCTTGTACTCCAATTTTCTCTAAAAGATGAAATTTATTAAGGATAAATATAAACTTGTGTACAAGTTTAAAATAAAATAACCAGCTGCACTAGTACAGAATAGAGGAGGTTTAGAGAGATCAGTTTTGGGGAAAAAGGCCTAGGGATAATTAGTGGACTATATACTCAACATGGGTTAATAGTGTGACATGGAAGCCACAAAAAATTAGTATTTGTGTCCAGTGCCATATTTTAGGAACGAAATGGTTAAGTTGTATTTCAGAGGACTGAGACTGAGACTTTACAACATGAGGCCTGGTTAAAGCAATGATTTTTATCTTCTCAGAAAAGGATTAAGGGGCATGTAATAGTAGATTTCTAGGATTAGAAGGGTTGTCCTACAATAGAATTAGAATTGTTAGACTTGATCCTTGAAAGTAGAAATAGGTAGCAGATTCTTTGTTACTGGGTCTTTAAGCAGAGCTGGATGACCACTTGTTGGGACTGTAGATTGCTACTCGGGTCTGAGTCAGATCAGATGGTCTCTGAGGCCCCTACTAACTCCTGAGATTCTGAAACTCTTAAGTAAACCAAGCTGGAAGACCAACTTTGGGAAAAGAGGAAGAGAAGAATCAGTCATTGTTGGGTATGCAGCCAGTAGAGCTCTGGCCTTCAAATGATCTAGCCCACTGGGTTGCACAGGCCAGGCCAACTCTCATCTGTGCCAATATGAGGCAATTCCCACCACCTGCTGCCAGTCTGATCTCCACAATGTGGAAAACTTCTGATTCAAAGAAACACAACCCTTCCTTTGATCTCAGGTCTTCCATTTCCAGCTGTGCTTGTCCCTTGTGGGAAGAGGAAAAAGAAAGCTGATGGGTAGTGGGACTTCCTTCTCCTGCTGCAGGTTTGATTTTTCATCTGCTGCACTATTTACTGCCTAATTTTCAACCTTTAAAGGGAAGAAGAGTAGTGAAATGAGGCCTCCCATCTGACCATCTTACTATGGGCCTTTCCTCTCATGCTGCACTTGTCTTCAACCCAATCTCTAGCCTTCTTTGGGAAGACGAGTGTCGCCTTCCACTCAACGATGAACAGTGTTATAGTCTGGCATACCCAACACATCCCAGAGAGTCTGACTCCTTTTAAATCATTATCCACACCCATACCTCACCATCTGATTTCCCTCAACCCTTCTACCCCAAATTTCCATGTAGAGACCTTCTCCTTTCACTTTGCCCCTCTGGAACGCTTCTTCCATAGGCAACTATCTTTCCTTCATCCCAAATCTCTTCTCCCACTTCCATTCCCCCTCCCCAACCTAGGATATAGTCTCCCTTTCTAGTATTGGCTATACCTTCACTCATTCCCTTTGGCTCACTGGTGGAGGCAGAGGAGTTAGAATAACCTTTGTTCCCCAATACCACTTCCAGGTTCTCATCCTCTACCATTCAGTAACCTCTCATCCTTTGAGGTTCATGCTATTAATCTCTACCATCCAATCAAAATTCTGGTAGCTGTTCCCTACAGACCTCCAGGTCCCCTCCCTTTTTTAATGAGTTTGGAATATGACATACAATGTTTCTCTCTTCCCCAAATTCTATCGTCACACTAGGAGACTTCAACATAGATACTGGCTCTCTTTCAAATATCCTAACCATTCAGTTCCTCAATCTACTCAATTTTTATGGCCTATTCCTCCATCCCACCACAACCAGGCACAAAAATGGTCATACCCTCGATCTTGCCATTACCCATAGATGTACTACCTCCACAGTCAAGAATTCCTAAAGCCTTTATCTGACCATAATCTATTGGCTTTCCATCTCACCTTCTGCCTTCTCTTATCCTACTCTTCATCTACACCATGACCTCCAATCCCTTGACCACTCAATTCTCTGGGGGGCCATCTCCCCTGCAATAGCTACTTATTCCCCTATTCTAACCCTTTGGTGAATCAGTTAAACTCTACACTATCCTCTTTTTGAGTCCCCAGCCTCCTTTGCATTTCCCTGATTGTGCCCTGGCAACCCTTGGCCTTGGATCATTCCCACCTTCTGCAGCCTTTGCCCCCACACCTGTTCTGCTGAAAGAAGGTGAAGAAAGTCTCCCCACCATTCTGATTAGCTAACACTTCAAATTTGTTACACAACCTCCACTGAGCCCTCAATGCTGTTGGGCAATCCTACTATATCACCCTTTATCAGCTCACTCCCACCTCTTCCAAACCTTTTCATCCCTCCTCAGACCTCTAATAGGTATCTCCATCCTAACCCTCTCAGCAATGAACCTTGACTCTTACAAGAAAAAATTGAGGTTATCTGCCATGAGCTCTCTCTTCTCCAGTCTTTCTCATATCATTCGTATGCTTTCTGCTACTATCTCCTCTTTCACCCTTTTCACATAAGATTGCCTTACTCCTTATCAAGGCTAACTGCTTGTGATCTTATTCTATCCTATCTCCTCCAACAGACTGCCCCTCTGTTATCCCCACTCTATAAGCTTTTTTCAGTCTCTCCCTGTCTACTGTCTCCCTTCTTACTGTCTACAAATATGATCATGTCTCCCCCATATTTTAAAAAAAACCCCTCAGGGTGGCTAGGTGGAGCAGTGAATAAGCACTGGCCCTGGAATCAGGAGGACCTGAGTTCAAATTCAGCCTCAGACACAACACAAAAACTAGCTGTGTGACCTTGGGCAAGTCACTAAACCCCAATTGCCCTGCCCTCCCCCTCCAAAAAGCAAAAAAAAACAACAAAAAAAAACCCCTCACTTGATCCTCCCATCCCAGATAACTATTGTCCGATGTCTCTTATGCTCTTTGTAGCTAAACTCTTTGAAAATGCCATCTTTTATCTACAAACTGATACCTTCCCTTGCTCTCCTCTCATTCTGGCTTCAGATCTGTCATCATTCCACCAAAACTTAGCAATGATCTTGTTGATCTTGTAACTGCCAAAAATCCAATAGCCTTTTCTTAATCCTCATTTTCCTTGACCCCTCTGCAACCTTTGACACTGTTGATCACTCTCTCCTCCTTAAAACTCTCTTCTCTCTAGATTTTTGGGACACTGCTCTCTCCTGGTTCTCCTATCCGACCATTCCTGTCTCCTTTGCTGGAACCTCTTCCAGGTAATGTCCTCTATCCACAGGTATTCCTCAGGGTTCTTCTGACCTGAGTCGTCTTCTCTTCTCCCTCAATACTACTTCACGTGATGATTTCTTCAAATCTCATAGATTTAATTACTATCTCTACAATGACTTTTAATTTTTCTATCCTGCCCTAAACTCAGCTGATTTTTTTTTCTTTTTGGAAGGTGGAAGGTAGGGCAGTTGGGGTTAAGTGACTTGCCCAAGGTCACATAGCTAGTTTTTGTGTTGTGTCTGAGGCCGGATTTGAACTCAGGTCCTTCTGACTCCAGGGCAGGTGCTCTATTCACTGTGCCACCTAGCCACCCCTCTGTTGATTTCTAATATTACGTCTTCAACTATCTTTCAGACACCTCAAAGTAGATGTCCATTAGACAGCTTAAACTCAACACGTCAGAAAAGGAAATTATTATCTTTCCCCCCAAGTCCTCCCCTTCTCCCACCTTCCCTGTTACTATCGAGGACAACACCATCCTCCCAGTTCCTCAGCCTCACAACCTAGGAATCATCCTCAATTCCTCACTACCTCTCACTCCTCCTCTTCCCACATATCCAAGCTGTTCTCAAAGCCTGTCAAATGACCTTTGCAACATCTTTCAAATGTGCCCCCTTCTGTCCTTTGACTTTGCCACCACTATGGTGCAAGCTCTCACCTCACGCTTGGACTATTACAAAAGCTTCATGCCTAGACTGTTAGAACAGTCTGTTGGAGGACCTACCGGCCTTATGTCTTTCCCCACTCTAACTCATCCTCCCTTTAGTCATCAAAGTGATTTTTCTTTTTCTTTTTTTTTAAATTTTATTATAGTTTGCATCATTCATTTCCACAAGATTTTGAGTTACATATTTTCTCCCCGTCTTTCCCCCGCCCACCACCCCAAAACAGCCATCCCACTGTGTCCCCC
>CM053582.1:128187585-128281390 GCA_028627135.1 Pseudochirops cupreus | reverse complement strand
GGCACTGTGGTTGGGAGATCCATCCTGCACTACCGAAAAGTGACATAGGAGAGAATAGATTGGGGGAGGGGGGACACACTGGGATGGATGTTTTGGGGCTGTGGGTGGGGGCAAGAGGGGGAGAAAATATGTAACTCAAAATCTTGTGGAAATGAATGATGCAAACTAAAATAAAATTAAAAAAAACAAAAGAAAGCAATAATACTGTGATTACCAACATTCAGACTGCTCACAAATGAGAGTGGAACTAATATCAGAGCCATAGGTGAGTAAAAGAATAGAAAGAAAAGATGAGGGAAATGAGCAGAAACTGAAAAGATAAATGAGATCAATATGGATACTTTCTCATATTTTGTAAAAAAAATATGAGAAAGATCTGAATATCCTTGATGCAAACATGAGAACAGATCACAGTTAGAGCTAGAAGGCCACAGCCCAACTCCCTCACTTTACAGATAAGAAACTGAGACCCAAGGAAGTTAATGACTTGACTTAAGTCACAAAGACAATGAATGGCAGACCAGGAATTTGAGCTCAGGTCCCTTGGTTCCAAGTTCAGCATTCTTTCTACCCCACCTTATTTCTCCATGGAATAATACAGTAAGTAACATAAATGACTGAAATGAGTAGAAAATGCAAAAATGTAAGATCTCACTGTTTACTAATTATACAAAAGCATTTTTATTCAGTAGAGCAAAAATTAGTCTTAAAGCCTCTTGTAAAACAGGATGCCTTCAATACATGTTAAGATCATACATAGTTCCAAGAGTCATCCCCCAAATGATAAAGTTTCAAAGGATATGAACAGGGAGTTTTCAGAGAAAAAAATCCAAGGTATCAAAGGCCAGATTTTAAAAAATGCTCTAAATCACTAATAATTAGAGAAATGAGAACTCTGAGGCACTATCTCAAATCAGATTGGCATAGCTGACAAAAAAGGACAATGGAAAATGCTGGAGGGGCTGTTGGAAAACAGGAGCATTAATGTACCAGTAAGGTCCATTAATGCACTATTGGTAGAGCTGTGAACTGGTTCAGGCATGATGGAAAGCAATTTAGAACTACTGCCAAAAAGTTATTAAAGTGTGCACACCCTTGGCTCAGCAACGCTACTCCTAAAGCTATACTCCAAAGAAATCAAAGAAAGAGGGAAGAGATTAATAAGCTCAAAAATATTTGTAGCAGCTCTTTTTATGGCGGCACCCGCCAGAGCCGGGGGATGACTGAACTAGTTATGGCGTACGGATGCGAGGGAGCGCTGTGCTCTAAGAAGTGACGAAGAGAGGCTTGCAGAGACATCTGGGAAGACCGCGTTGAGAAGGACTAGAAGAACGACAACAACGACATTATAAAGACAAGCAGCTCCGAAGGACGCGCGGTGAGACACGCCGCCCGCCTCCCGACGGAAGGGGACGGACTCAAGGGTGCAGACTGAGACGCATTTTCTTTGGCATGACCAGTGAGCTGGTTTCGTTTGCTTATGTGTGTTTGTAACACAGGGTTTGTTTTTCTTGGAATTTTAATAAGGTAGGGGTTGGAAGAGGGAAACAAGCAGGCAAGAAGGAGGATCTGTTAGAAAATAAAGCTTTATTTTCAAAAAAAGATCATAGAATCAAGAAAGTGTTATATGCAGTTACAGCAATATTGTTCAGATAACTGTGAATTAATTTATTCCTAGTATTATAAGTACTCAAATCAACTGCAAAGCACCTTTGAAGGAAGATGCTATCCACCTCCAGAGAAAGAACTGAGTAACAGAATGATGCATAGTATAGTTTTACATATATCTATACATATATACATACATACACACACATTAGTGTCAGATGGTGGCTTTCTCTAGTGCAGGGTGAGGAAGGAGAGAGGGAGACAGTGTGGAACTTAAAAATGTAACAAAAAATAAATAAAATTAATTTTTAAAAAAAGATCATTTGCAATTCTTAGATGAAACCAAAGAGATCAATGTTAAATGAAACATAAAATAAGGATATTAAATGAAACATAAAATAAGGATATAAGCTTATTAAAGTTGTTTGACATTGTCACAGAGGATGCCGTATACCAAGGTCAATATGAAGAGGAATTCCCAAGCAACGGTGAGATTCTCCAGATGTTCCTGTTTCTAAAGCTTGTTGCATCAAGGTTCATAATACTACAGAGCTTCTTTAATGTTAATAATACTCATAGGCACTCAAAAAATATCAGTCTAAGAATCCATAGAGGAAGAACCAAGTGGATGAAGAATGTTTATTATCTACATTGGGGTCAAGCTCAACTAGAAATGGTCCCTGCTGGCCACAAAATGCCTTAATTTCCTTTGTTAAACATTTCCCAATTACATTTTTATCTGGTTCAGGCTACAGGAGGGAGTTTTGCTGTTTGAATTTGACACCTCTGGTCTAGATTATAACATACAGCTGGATGGGCAGCCATTCCATCGGTATACGTGGGTGTGTATAATAAAACCTATACTAGATATTGCAAATGCACAAATAAGGTGGTCCCAGAATTTAATAAGAAAAGGCTGAATTTCAACTGGTAAATTATGCATGCAGTGATTTCAATGATCCATATCTTATCTTTTCAACATTAATATTTTCCTAGAGATGCTATAGGACTGTTATGATGATAGAACACTGCAATCTCTGGAGAATTAAAATTCTGACTGCTTCTAAGAACAAAATGGGGAGAAACATTGTAAACTTAGGTAGCCCACACTGGATTACCAATAATGATATGCACAAGATGTAGCATAAAAGATATACAGGAAATATAGTATCAGAAGAAGAGTCAGTTAGTTAGTTCACTTCGGTCAGTTAGCCAGGGTGAAAGAAAAGAGAAATACAGTCTGAGTGCTGTTGTAATGCAATTTGGAGACACTGACAGCTGAGGTCCTGGGGGATGGATGAAGAGGTAAGAGACAAAGGGAAATCGGCTTCCCTAATGGGGGCCTCCGTCCCCTGCACCCAGATCTGTGTGCTTATGTCTATCCCTATTCCCATGAGAAAAGCAGGAGCCCCAGGAACCAAGGACTGTACTTGTTGATTCAGTTTGATGAGAAGTATTTATGAGACCCCTACTGTGTACAGGGCCCTGTGGACATCAATAGTGATACAAAGACAAAAGTCAAATGACCATCTGCCATCATGAAGGCTATATCCTACTGAGGAGGGGAATAGGATGGGAATGGAGATAGATTTCTGGGGTTCCATGCAATTGGATAGGAAATCCTGATCTAGTTCAACTCACATGTAAAATGAATGCCCTTTATACTAAACCCTACAATAAGTCATCTGACCTCTGTGGGAAGATCTCTGATGAGGCAGAATGAACTTCTTCCAGAGAGGGGAGAAGTTTATTTTATTTTTGTATAGCTCTAAGCATCAGGAAGTTTTCCCTTTCTGATAAAAAACCTAAATCTGCTTCCCAGTAACTTCTACCCACCACTCCTAGTTCTACCTCCTGAAACTAACTGAACCACTCTGAAGACTACCTGAGTGACCCTTCTGGGTTTTCTCCAGGATAAATTTCCTTCAAATTTATTCTCATCTGGTATGGACTCAAGGCCCTTCACTCTCCCAGTTGCCTCCTTCCTTCTTTTACCTTGTTACTGTCCTTTTTAAATTATGGTGCCCAGATTTTAAAACAATACTCAAGATGAAGTCTGAGGAGGGCAGAAGCCAAAGAGAGGACAACTCCCCATTATTCCCTGAAGTCATACTCCACTTAGTAACACTTAAGGTGAACTTTTAATGAAAGGCCTCCAGTGTACTGGGAGGACCCTCTATGAAAGGTTGATGAGAAGGCATACATGTGCATCACAAAGGATAAGAATGTATGGATGGGTTATAATCTAGACCCCTGGAGGAAGTGCATATACTGATGAGACCCCATATCTATTACAGTACCACTATTACTATGTGAAATGAAAAGGAAAGAACAAATATGACTAATCAGGAAATTCCCCCCTCCTCCCATACCTTTGCTCTCTTCTTTCTTAGTTCTTACTCCTCGAACTGGTAGCTTCGAGCTTTCTTCCAGGAGTGGAGCCTCTTTGGGGGCCTTCTTCCTCTTTTTTCTCTTCTCCTCTCCAAGGTCAGAATCTGAGTTGGAGTCATCGCCCCCTTGGTTACGGAGCTGGCAAGGCAAGGCCTCAGCCTGCAGTGCCTTTAACGTAGCTTGGAGATGCTGACGGCTGAGGCCCTGGGGAAAGATGAAGAGGTAAGAGTCAGAAGGAAATCGGCTTGCCTAATGGAGGCCTCTGTCCCCTGCACCCAGCTCTCTGTGCCCATGTCTATTCCTACTCCCACTGAGAAAAGAAAGAGCCTCAGGAACCAGGGACTGTGCTTGTTGATTCAGTCTGATAAGAAGTATTTATTAGACCCCTACTAGGTACAGGGCCCTGTGGTCATCAATTGCAATACAAAGACAAAAGTCAAATGACTGCCTGCCATCATGAAGGCTGTATCCTACCAGGGATAGTGACAGAATGGGAATACAACTTAAAAGGTAAGTAAGTATATACAAAACATATACATTATCTTTTAAGAGAAAGCACTAACAAATGGGGGCAGGGGAGGCTGGATCAAGCAAAGCTTTTAAGTAAAAGCTGACACATGACTGAGCCTCTAAAAGATGGAGGTGAGGAGGAAAAACATCCCAGGCACAGGGATAAGCAGCCTATGCAAAGCCTGTACAAAGGTGGGAGGTAGAATGCTGGGCATAAGTAATGGGAAATAAGTCAGTTTAGAGAGAATGTACAGTGTTATGAGAGGAAATAATATGAAAGTAGTCTGAAGAGATAGGCTTGGAATCAATGAAACATTAAAAAAATTTAATATACAACATTTGAAAAACTACATAAGTTTTACAATGTCATATACGTTCCTCATTACCTTTTAAAATGGCTGTATCTGTTAAGTTCTTAGCAAAAAAAGAAAAAAGCCTGGTGCCTGTGACACTGCTCATACATCAGAGTGTGGTTCTGAGACATGAAGAGATGACTCCTTCCTCTTCCCTGACTCAGGCACAGAATCATGTTTGAGAGCTAGAAGGCTCGTTGGAAATCATCTAATCATAGGATATTGGGCTTAGCACCAAGAAAGAGACCTCAGGTCATCTAGTCTTGTCCCCTGATTTTAAAGATGGGGAAACTGAGACCTGGAGAGGTTTAGTGACTTGCCTGAGGTCACAAACATAATAAGGGACAGAGACAGGATCTGAACAAAGGTCCTGTGACTTCAAAGCCAATACCTTTAGCCCGACTTCCTTATTTTATAGAAGAGGATGCCAAGGCCAATGAGGGGATGCCTCTAGGCTCAGGTTTTACAGAGGCAGGGTATTCTCAAACCCACTGTTCATTCTCCTCTACCAGGCTGCCTTCCTTCCCTTTTAAGTTCATCTCCTCAGCTGTAAATGAGGACAGAAATGCTGGCAAGGGGCCGTGGAAGAAAAGCACTACAAACATGTAAATTATGGTCACTACATTCTACCCACTCATATGTTTTTGTACTCATCCCAGGTTGTTGTGCTCATACTCCTCCCTTAGCCTGAAATGCCCGTTGCCCACAACTATCCTGCTAAAATCATAATTACCTGCTGGTGTCCTAGTCATCTTTCAAAGTCAAGTTCAGGTACCTGACTCCTCCTCTAGGAAGTCTTCTCCCATTTTTCCAAGCTATCATTTCCTGCTCTGGATCATTTAACACTAATTTGTGACTTTCCTGGGGTTCTGATAAAATTTTGCCAGCCTTGGAGCTCTGGAACCTCATATCAGATCTTCATCTTCTCTGTTAGCATGATCTCCAGACCTTCAATTCCTCCCTATTTTCCTAGACCATTCTCACATATCTTGGCCTCATTTCCCTTCCTTCACAGTCATGACTCCAGAGTGTAAGTCCATTCTACACATCATGGCCATCCACTTCTGAATCCCTTGTCTTTCTGCTGTTCCTGCAAATCTGAATCACCCCTACAACCTACTTTCTGCACTTCTATTCCTGAAATGTCAAGTGATGGTGGAGAAAGCCACTGGAGCCATTACAAATTCATGGTATCTCATCTCCTAGAAGTGTGGCAGTACTTTTATTTATGAGAGGCAGTAGGCATATTGAACAGAGAGCAAGCCTTGAAGACAGAAAAGACGTAGTTTCAAGTCCTTCCTCTGACACATGCTGGTGGTATGACCCTGGTCAAGTTCTAATCTCACAGTGCTCTAGGAAATTCTCTAAGACTACAAAGATGGTACCAATATGCATTGGTCAAGGGAGTTTCTTCCCTTGGGAGTTCCCCATACTGATGACATCATCAAGTCAGTCTCTTTCCCTGATTGGCTCTTTTATCACACCATCCTCAGTGGCTGTTTCAAACCCTTCCAGACTCCTAATTCCCACTCTCTCAGTATGTGACCTTGATTCCTACTTTATTATTATTGAATCCATAAATCACGATCTCTTTCAATCTCTTCCCTCCAAAGCTCATCCCTCTGTCTGTGCCTTTGGGACTCTTCAATCTCCCCTCTTTACCGGGTCCTTGCCCTTAGCCTACAAATTTGCTCAAGTCTCCCTCCAACTTTAAAATAAAACCTTGATTTAAAATGACCACCTTCTCAAGCTAAGGCCCTATGTATTTCTTCACCATCACATTAAACTTCTAGAAAGAACAGTCTACATTCACTGCTTCCACTTCCTTATCAGTTGTACCTTCCTATTCTGGCAACCTCCACAGTACTTTCAGCAGTCCTGATACTGCTCCCCCAAAGTTCATTGTTGCTTTTCCTTAACCTCAAACCTCTCCTAGCCATGTCTCCCACTCTTTCCGGATAGTATTCATAAATTTCCTCTTATTTGTCTGATCACTCATTCTTCTGAGACTCCCAAGATCCATGTGTGAACGCCCCCAAAATCTGTCTCCTTCTACCCTTTCTCCCTCAGTGATCTCACTAGCCTCATGGCTATAACCTCTGGTACTAGGTCTACTTCCCTCTCCTCTCTCCTCTGCTCCCTAGGTGATCTCATCATTTCCCATGACTATAACTGTCACCTCTGCTCTAGGATTACCACCTAATTCAGGTCCTCATGATGACTCCCTTGGATTACTATAAAATCTCAAAACTATGCCTCCAGTAATTTTTTTCTCATTAATTTTTCACACAGCTAACAAAATATTTTCTGTCTCTCACTTTGCTCATCAAAAATCAAAGGCTCTCTATTGCCTCTAGAATAAAATTCAAATTCCTCAGCATGGCATCTAAAGTTATGAACAATCTGACTCCAACCTATTTTAACAGTCTTATTTCAGCCCATTTCACATATACTACATTTTCACTGATCTTATGTCTTGTCTCCAGCTTCAATGAATTAACATTAGCACAGGCTTCCCGATAAAGCCACAATAGGAATGCACTCCTTTCTCTCTTTGGACTCTTGTGAATCTTCCTTCTCTTAACCTTAAGACTTAGCTCAGTTGTTACCTCCTATAGGATGCCTTCCTCCTTTCCATCTTCTTCCCCATCTACTCACAACATTCCCCTTTCTCCTTCCAGCAAAATGTCAATTTCAGGCAGAACTTACCATTTTCCATACCCACATCCCCTGGGCAAGCTCCAGCAACACTTAAGCTCCTAAATTAGAGATGGACCACATTTTTGCAACAAGTATCTCTGATAAAGGCCTCATTTCTCAAATATTTAGAGAACTGAGTCAAATTTATAAAAATACATGTCATTCTCCAATTGATAAATGGTCAAAGGATATGACCAGGCAGCTTTCAGACAAAGAAATCAAAGCTGTAGTGATACAAGAAAATGCTCTAAATCACTACTGATTAGAGAAATGCAAATTACAGTACCACCTCATAGCTATCAGATTGGCCAATATGACAAAAAGGGAAAGCATAGGATGTTGATGGGGATGTGTGAAAACTGGGGCACTAATGCACTGTTGGTGGAGTTGTGAACTGATCCATCCATTCTGGAGAGCTATTTGGAACTATGCCCAAACGGCTATAAAACTATGTATACTCTTTGATCCAGCAATACCACTGCTAGGTCTATATCCCAAACACATCCTCAAAAAAGGGAAAAGGGGGGGGGGGGGCAGCTAGGTGGTGCAGTGAATAGAGCACCCGTCCTAGAGTCAGGAGGACCTGAGTTCAAATTTGACTTCAGACACTTAACACTTACTAGCCCTGTGACCTTGGGTAAGTCACTTCACCCCAATTGCCCTTCCAAAAAGCAAAAAAAAAAATTTTTTTAAAAAAGGGAAAAGGACTTATTTGTACGAAAATATTTATAGCAACTTTTTTGTGGTGGCTAAGAACTGGAAATGGAAGGGATGCCCATAAATTGGGGAATGGCTAAACAAGCTTGGTATATGGTTGTAATGAAATATTATTGTGCTATAAGAAAAGACAAGCAGGATGATTTCAGAAAAACCTAGACCTATATGCATTTCATGCATAGTGAAATGGATGGAACAGGGAGAACACTGTACACAGCAACAGCAATATTGCTAGATCAAGAATTGTGAACGACCTAACTATTCTCAACCAATACAACGATCCAAGACAATCCCAAAACAGACTATGCACCTCCTAAGAACTGATACTGTATAATTACAAAAAGAAGCACGCTATTTTTCATTTTCTTTTATTCTCCTCTTCTTGTACAAAATGACTAATATGGAAATGTTTTACATAATTGCATATGCATAACCTATATCGGATTTCTTACAGTCTCAGAGACAGGGAGGTGAGGGAGGGATGGAGTGTGGAACCCAAAACTTTAAATAAAAATGCAAAAGCAAAAGAGAGATGGACAACAAGGACCAAAGGACCCATCCCTTGTCTTCCCTCCCTGCCCCGGCCTCCTCCCCTCATGCCCGGTCACTTGGACAAGATCTGGCAGACATGGGACAGGGATGACCAGTCCCTGAGGAAACTCGATCTGTCCTCTTCCTGACCAACACTGGGGTCCCTGGAACACAGGGTGGGTCCCAGGAAAACGCAGGTGGGGTAGATCACACGGACAGTGGGGGCCCCTGAATCCTGTGGCACACAACGAGGGGGAAGGGTTAGGACACAGACATTGGGTCCCAAGAATCCTGGAGCCCACGACAGGAGGGATGGGTGTCACGCAGACACAGGGATAGGACACACTGCCACGGAGCTCGCAAGAACCTTGGGGCCCACGAAAGAGGGGAAGGTGTCACGCAGACATGGGGGAGGGTCACATGGACACCAGAGGGTGAGGAACAACGCGGATGCGAGGCTCAGGAGAAGCCCGGGGCCCACAGCACCTGGGAGGGTATCACGCCCACACTCGGGGCAAACACTCACCTTGGTGCGCGGCGCCGGCCTGACCCTGGCGCGCGGGGTCGGGAGCGCGAGGGCGGCCGGGGCCGGGGGCTCCTCGGCCCACTCGGGCTCCTCGAACATGGGAGTTCCGGGACCACGTGCGCCGCCGCCGCCAGCCAGGGAGCAGCGAGAGGAGGCTGAGCACTCACAGAGCGGCCGCTCCGCCCGCCGGCGACCAGCGAGAGGAGGCTGCGGGCGCCCAGAGCGGCGGCGTGGCGAGGGGCGGGGCCAGGCCGAGGCGGGTGTGGCACGGCTGGCGGAGGCAGCGGCCGGAGCGGCAGCTGGAGCGGTGGCTGGAGCGTCTGGACCTGGCCTTCAGAGCCCCGGTAAGCGATTGTCCGGGGCCTGCACTCGCCACTGGGCGGTGGGGAGGTGGGGGCGGGGCCATGAGCCCATTTAACGGAGTAGGAAACTGAGACCTGAGCGTGGGAGAGAGCTGCCCGTGCCCCGCGGGCCTGGGACAGCTCCGGATCCAGCCCCGAGGCTGCCGCCGGGACGCAGTGAGATCGCGGGCCGGTCCCCACCGTCTCTGGGTTTCGGGTCCCTCCGCTGTCAGGAGGGGCTAGGGGGCCGTCTGCTCCGGGGCCTCCCTCCCACCCTTGTCTGGGGCGGGGGTGTCTCCGGAGGACAACGCCCAGGACCAACTCTGTAGCCTTTTTGCTGTTGGGGGGCCTCTTCTTCTACTCAGCTTGGATGGAGTATTGGTTTTCCCTTGGTGGGCACTCCCAACACCCACCCAGATATAGCAGCTTCTTAGTTACTGGGGAGTTGCTGTGGCAGAAGAGAATTTGTCCCTCGGGGACAAACTTCTCGCGTGGAGCCTCGGAACCTTAGCCCAGCTGGTCCTCCCGAGACAGACCCTCCGGGGGCGTGCGTGTGTGTGTGTGTGTGTGTGTGTGTGTGTGTGTGTGTGTAACTAGGAAGGAGAATTATCAAACAGTGTGAATATCCCAAGAGTAGGGTAACTAACCTGTTCATCATCCTCTGCAACCTTCCCCCATCCAGCTGGGGAGGGGGGGGAGAAGGGGGAGGGTCTTGACCGACCCAGGCAAGGAGGATGGCCTGGCAAGATACTGTACTTGGGGGGTGCTGGTGGTGTGGGGATGACCAACTAGGATATAAAGTGAGAGAGGTTAGCGGGGTGACTAGCTCTTCTCTTTTGAGGGGAGGTAGTAAGTCCTGATAACCGTTGCGCACATTGCTTAGTGCCTCTTCCCCTATCTTCCTGACTGTTCAGGGTCCTAAGGAGCTGTCATCATGGACGACATTTTCACCCAGTGCCGGGAGGGCAATGCTGTGGCTGTTCGTTTGTGGCTGGACAACACAGAAAACGACTTGAACCAGGGGTGAGAGGATTGAGGGGAAAGTAGGAGAGGAGGTGTGGCTGGGCAGGGCTAGCAAGGCTCAAGGAAACCTTAACATAATAATGTATGTTTTTGATATCTAGTCCTCAACCCTTCCTTGCTCTTCACTTAGGCAGTGCCTCTAGGCTTTAGTTTCTGTGATCCATACCTTCTCCTAAGACTGGGGAATATGGAGGAGACTGGTGATGTTGGGTGGGAGTTTTTGTTCTGTAGAAAAAAGAAAGGAAATTCAGGGCATCCACAGCTGTGCTGGGGAACATGAATTAGAAGTGGAATATGGTGAAATTTGGTGAAAACATTGGGATAGGGTTTCAGGACCTGGGTTTCTGGTACAGCTGAGTAAGATGAAGACACCGATTCTTGCCCTTAGGGTAGGGGAGATAAAACCCCTATACACAAAACTCTGAAAAGCAGAACAGGAAAGTGCTAGGGAATTCAGAAGGAATCACATGCAGATCTCATTGGACTAGATATTCATTTCTAAGGTCTTAAATCTATGATTCTATATTTCTCTTTTTGCCGGGTTTACTATAGTGATGAATATAGTACAAATGGATTTCAGTATTGTCTTTGACTGTTTCTTATATGAGTAAGACACAAGAGTTGTGAGCTCTAGCCTCTAGTGGTCTAGCCTCTGGGCTAGGAAAATTAGGCAGGTTCAGGCCCAGTGGTAGCTCAGTGGTAGCTTAGTGGGAGGTCTCTAGTGGAATGACCCAGGCATGGCATTGACTTTTGCTGCTCAATATTTTCATTATTGACTTGAGTAGAGGCCTAGGTGGCATTCTATCCTATTTGTAGTTGACGTGGAACTAGAAGCGATAGCTAAAAATCTGGACAACAGAATCAGGATCTGAAATCATCTGGTGAACCTATGGTCAGGCCAAATCTAGTATGGTGAAATTGCATAGGGATGTTCAAGCATCTAGTCTTATTTTTGGATTAAAAATTTCACTTACACAAGTACCAGATTGTGAATGTGTAGCTAAACAATTCCTATGGAAAAATTCTGGGGGTTTTATACAGGTGGAATATGGGTTAATATGACAGCACAGCCAGCCAGAAATACTAACTGCTGCCCAGGTCTCCTTCAGAGGTATTCATTCAATACACATGTTATTCAGCACTTACCCTGTGCTAGACAGTGGTAGTACCAAAGTAAAAATGAAGCAATCCTTCCTCTCAAGGAGTTTCCATTACACTGGGGAAGAGGGGAGATAAAATACGTATATACATCAATCCAAAATGAATAGAAAGTGATTGGGAAGGCCACTGACACTAATGACTGGAGGGGGATCGGGAAAGGCCCCATTTTTTAATTTTTTTACCAAGGAGCACTTGAGCTGAGCCTGAAAAAAGCCAGGAATTTCAGACGGCTTAGGTGACAAGGGAGTTCATCCCAATCATGGGAGCACAAGTGTGTGTGTAAGGGCATAGAAGCTGGAGATGGAATGCCAAATTTGGAGAATAAAAAACAGGCAATTTTTCCTGAAAATTAAGCATGTCCAAGAAAGAATATTGGGAAGTCCGCTTGGATAGGTCAGAGCTTCATTGACATGAGTTGTAAAAGCCAAATAAAAGAGTATTATATAGTAGAGGCAACAGTCACTAAAGCTTCTTGAGCAGAGGAGTGATAGGGTCAGACCTGCATTTTAGAAACAACAATGTGGAGGCTTTGCATTGAAGAGGCCCAATTAGGAGTCTTTTGCTGTAGTCCAGGCAAGAGAAAATGAAGGGCTAAAGGAGGGTGCTGGTTGTGTAAATGGAGAGGAGATCAGTGTGAGAGATGTTGTGGAGATGAAATCTTAAAAACCTTGGAAACTGATGGGGTAACTGTAGCCGAGGGACAGAGAAGAATAAAAAATGACTCCATAGTTTCTGAACTAAGATGCCTAAGAAGGTGGTAGATCTGGAACAGAAATAGAAAAGAGTCAGAATGAATTAGTTTGGGCAGAGAGGTGTGTTCCATTTTGGACACATTTAGGTTGAGATTCCTAGTGAGCATCTTATTAAAAGTATCTAATAAATGGTTGGTGATTTAGGACGGAATTCAGCTCAGGAGAGAGCCTAGGTCTTGATATAATGATCTTAGAGTCAACTGCTTAGAAATGACAATTGAACATGTGGGAGCTGATGCAGTGACCAAAAAAGGATATAGAGAAAGAAGAGAGAGCCAGTGACAAAGCCACACAGGTAGAGAACTAGGAGAGAAATGTCAAGAAAATCTAGGGAGGGGAAAATATTGAGGAAGGAGTTGGTCAGCAGCATCAAACATTGTTGAGAGGTCATTGATGATGACTGCAAAAGGGCCACTTGGTTTTAGTAATTAAGAAATCTTTGGTAACCTAGCAGAGAGCATTTTCAGTCTAGTGCTAGGATCTAGTGCTAGAAGCCAGTTTGGAATGAGTTGAGAAGGACGCATTAGAGGAAATGAGTGTAGCTAGCTGTTTTTTTTAGAATATTATTTATGAAAAGTTAGAAAGGTAAAGGATGATAGCCTGAGGAAATGAATGCCATAGCCAAATAAATTATTTGCTTATTTAGGGTAAGGAACATTATTTTTAGGCACTTGGGAAGAATGAACCAGATAGGGAAAAATTGAAGATTAGGGAGGAAGTCAAGGGCACAAGCTAGAGAGGTGACTTATAGCAAAGGGGTGGGTAGAGGGGATAGTGTTAAGGATTTTTTGAGGTGTAGAAAAAGGGAGAAAGATGGAGCTCACGCTGTATCCTCAGACTAGGTCATCTGCAGGGGTAGGGGATGGAGGACTTAAGGAAAAGAGATTTGGGCCAGACCAAAAAGAAGGGAGTTAAATGGAGTCAGTTATGCCCAGGTGGAATTAGATAATACAACAATGTAGTTCTCCCAAGCAGCACAGTTATGTGACTTCTAGCACTGCTCAGCAGCACAGTGATTAGAAGTTAAGTTTGATAGGAGTAAAGGCACGGGGAGACATAGGATAGGATATTAAGATGAGATAAAAGAATTTCAGAGTTTGGATCATAGAAGTAAATTCTCATGGGTGATGGTTAAAGCAAGGATATGACTGTCTTGGTGAAGACTGATAAACAGGGAAGCCAAATCTTATCTTCTGCCTTGCCCTAGTTGGATCTCATCTTGAATATCATAGGTTTGAGTGGGTAGGGGAAAGGATTGGAAAAGCTGTCATGTGAAAAAGGGTATTAGGCTTGATGTAAGGAAAAATCTAATAATTACAGCACCTAGAACATGCAGTTGGCAGTAGTTAGTTCCTTGTCACTTAGCATCATAAAGCAGATGCTGAAAAGCCAGTCGTTCAGGCTTGTTTTAGAGGAAATTCTGGGTCAGGCGTGGACTGAACTGGAGCAGGGTCTCAGAACTTCAGGGTTTGTATTTATAAGTTATATTTGTAGCTGAAAGAAGCAGAGGAAGGGTAGCAGCCCTACAGCTGCACTTACTAAAGCCTCTGCTCCACCCCTTTAGGAAATGACCCAAATTCTTTATGCCCAGCCACACCCCTCCTCCTCAGACTAGCCAGTCCCCAGTCCTCCGGGAGCCCTCAACCCACCCCAGTCCTGCCTCCTCTGTCTCCTTGGGTAGCCGACCTCCCCCCAGACGTTGTGGGAATTTCCTTTTATGGTCATTTGACCAGAGGCCCTCTGCTGGAGGCAGGCCCCACCCGCAACAGCTTCTGACTTCCCCCTCAGTCCCGAGTTTTGCCAGAACTCTTTTAAGGATTCTGCAGTTCTAGTGACTATTGTGCCTCTTCCAGCCAACAGATCCCAATGTCTGATTTCTGCCAGTTTTTTGTTTCGCCTGTCAACCCCATCTCTACCCCATCCCTCACCCCCATTAAAAAAACACAAAACAACCTCCTGTTTTATGTAGAATTTTAGTTTTACAAAGTATTTCCCTCACTTTTGTGTACAAATTAATTTTCTCCATTTTATAGATTAGGAAACAGAAACTCAGAAAGCTTAGATGATTTGTCCAGGTTTATACATCCAGTATCAGCTAGAAATGGAAATTTTATTATTCCAATCCAGTTTTCTATTGGACTTACCATACCACTATCTGTCCCTCAACCCCTTAACCATGTTACGACCTTAAATCAATTGATTTCTCTGACCTTCTTCCATCCGTAACAAGGAAATGATTCTATTTCCACAACCAGATTGTCATGAGAGGGGCTGAAAGCACTTTGTAAAGCTTAAGAAAGTGTATAAATGTGAGTAGTGATCTTGTTTATTCTTGCTATCTAGGGATGACCATGGTTTCTCTCCTCTGCACTGGGCCTGCCGAGAGGGCCGCTCAGCTGTGGTTGAAATGCTGATCATGAGGGGGGCCCGAATCAACGTGATGAACAGGGGTGATGATACACCCCTCCACCTAGCAGCCAGCCATGGGCACCGGGACATTGTGCAGAAAGTAAGCAGTGTTTTCCTTCTTTTTTATATCATGTAGATTAGATTCACTGCTTAGAGCAGCAGTTCTCAACCTATAGGTAATGTTCAATTTGTAACAATGAAAATGCGTCTTGCATATCAGATATTTACATTGATTCATAACAGTAGCAAAATTAGTTATGAAGAAGCAATGAAAATAATTTTATGGTCAAGGGTCACCACAACATGAGGAACTGTATTAAAGGGTCACGGCATTAGGAAGGTTGAGAATCACTGGTTTAGAGGAATGGGAAAAAAAGACAGGATTTGGTCCTTGGCACTGGATAAGGATGGGCTTATCTGTACATCCACCTGCCAGTACTTAAAAATTTAAAACTTTTCAACATCTAGAAGACAATTATCTGAGGGAGGGCTCGGGGTGCTGAATTAAAGGGGTGCATAAATGTCCTTTCTGTTTATTCCCAGTTGCTCCAATACAAGGCCGATATAAATGCAGTGAATGAGCATGGTAATGTTCCCCTTCATTATGCCTGCTTCTGGGGTCAGGACCAAGTGGCAGAGGTGAGGACTCCACTCATTTCTCTTGGGATCAGATGCCTGATCTCCAAAGGGAGTTATAGGAGAAAGTGAATGGTATGAACTTATGTCATGGGGTTGGGACAGGAAATGATCCACCATGGTTATTCCTTCCCTTCCCCAGGACCTTGTAGCTGGTGGAGCACTTATCAGCATTTGTAACAAGTATGGAGAGATGCCAGTGGACAAGGCCAAAGCCCCACTTCGAGACAGCCTCCGAGGTGAACCTCCAATCCTGTACTCACTCTTCAACCCCCCAAATCTTTTTCTTGTGAGGCTGTATGTAGGGCAGCGGTTCTCAACCTGTGGGTTATGTTCAATTTAAATATATCCTGCATATCAGATATTTACATTACAATTCATAACAGCAAAATTAGAGTTATGAAGTAGCAACGAAAATAATTTTGTTTGGCAGTCACCACAACACGAGGAACTGTATTAAAGGGTCGTGGCATTAGGAAGGTTAAGAACCACTGATGTAGGGGAATAGGTTGAAGCTGTTCCAGTCATCCTGCAGGGCTGTGCCTTTTATTGCTTTTCCTTCTCAGAACGTGCAGAGAAGCTGGGTCAGCCAATGGGCCGTATTCCATACAAAGACACATTCTGGAAAGGGACAACACGCACCAGACCCCGTGAGTTTGTAATGGCTTACTCTTTAATAATGTGCCTCCCTTAACATTCTACTCCTTAATGGACTCCATGCTCCCCCAATTCCATTCTCTAAGGGACTGGCCCTGGACACCTTCCCCTACCCCCACCTCCCTTCAGGGAACAGCCCCTACATAGCTCCCCTATCTAATACCCCACTCCTCTCAGGGAACGGCACCCTGAACAAACACTCAGGCATCGACTTCAAGCAGCTCAACCCGGTGGTGAAGCTCAACGAGAACCAGTCAGGAGAGGTGACCTGTAGACCCTTAAGAAGCCCCTAGTTCCAAGCCCAGATCCCCTAACTGCCTTAGCCTTGGCCTCCTAACCATGCCAGTAACCCTGTGTTGTGCTTCCTCTTGCCCTTTAATCATCCCTCTACTTAGCTCACTGGGAAACAGCCCTGGAGTCAGGAGAGAAACGGGGTGTGGCTTCAGCTTTGCTTATTATTTTGCTATATGTTACTTGATCTGTCCAAATCTTAGTTTCATCTGTAAAATCAAAGGGGTTAGATAAGATGATCTGAGATCCTTTCTAGCTCCAAATTCTGTGATTTTATCCTACCTGGTCCTAATCCCTAATCTGATCCTGCCTGTCCCAACCCAGCTGTGGAAGGGTCGATGGCAAGGGAATGACATCGTCATCAAGATGCTGAAGATCCGGGACTGGAGTACAAGGAAGAGCAGAGACTTTAACGAGGAGTATCCAAAGCTGAGGTGGGGGAGTTGGGGGTAGGAGGAGGTGGGGAGCTAAAGGGACAGAGCAACATGTAAATTCTGTCTTATCTCCACAGGATTTTTTCACACCCCAATGTGCTGCCAGTGTTGGGAGCTTGTCAGGCACCCCCTGCCCCCCATCCCGTTCTCATCACCCACTGGATGCCTTATGGCTCCCTCTACAATGTACTTCATGAAGGGACCAGTGAGTTGTGTCATCATGCCCAGAAAAGGCTGGGGTTAGAGCTGTGGACACCAGGGGGTGGGGGACAGATAGGAATCTGAAGCCAGTTGTCTGCTCTGAGACAAAGAGACTACTAGGATTAGATTTAGGCTAACTCCTTCCCCCTTCTCTGAACTTTCCTTCTCCCAGATTTTGTTGTTGACCAGACTCAAGCTGTCAAGTTTGCTTTGGATATGGCACGGGGCATGGCCTTCCTGCACACACTGGAACCCCTCATACCCCGGCATGCCCTCAACAGCCGAAGTGTCATGGTGAGACTTAAGGCTGCAGTATACATTGGATATCTAACCCAACTGTCACTTGAGCACACATCCCCATTACAAACAGCCTCTATCTTTTCCCCCAGATCGACGAGGATATGACTGCCCGAATCAGCATGGCTGATGTGAAATTCTCCTTCCAGTGTCCAGGGCGCATGTATGCCCCTGCCTGGGTGGCTCCTGAGGGTAGGGGGGCATGAAGACAGAAGATAGCAGACTTAGTGGGGAGGTGGGGGACAGGGGTGGGGGACAGGGAAAGAATCAGGGTTCTTATCGCAATCTTCTCCCCCGACCCAGCCCTGCAGAAGAAGCCAGAGGAGATTAATCGTCGTTCTGCAGACATGTGGAGCTTTGCAGTGCTGTTGTGGGAACTAGTGACAAGGGAGGTACCATTTGCTGACCTCTCCAACATGGAAATTGGCATGAAGGTCTGGAAGATGCAGGGGACATGTTGGGGCAGGGAGAGGAGGGTGAATCAGATTTTTGGGACAGAGGGAAGTCCTGAACCTGGGGATTCTTGCTGCTTGTAGGTTGCCCTGGAAGGCCTTCGCCCCACCATTCCTCCAGGTATCTCCCCACATGTGTGTAAGCTCATGAAGATCTGCATGAATGAGGACCCAGCCAAGAGGCCCAAGTTTGATATGATTGTGCCCATCCTGGAAAAGATGCAGGACAAATAGAGCCATATGTGGGAAATGGGGTATACCCATACCCCTTTCCTAGCAGCAGGCCCCAGGGCCCCTCCCTTCCCTGGCAACGGTACAGCCACCTCAGCCCCACTCCCACCCCCCCAGCTTTAGGGGCTACCCTCCCTGTCCCCATCTGCCAACTTTGGGGGGGAGGGTAGGAGTAGGCTCAGCTTCGTTTCACACCACGCCAAGCTCCATTTCTCGGTGTCTTCCCAATGTGGGAGGAGCAGCCACCTGCCTCAGTCACAATAAAGGTTTATTATGAAAACAGGCTGGTGTGGGGGTGGGTGGGGAAGGAAGGAATGGGACAAATGTGTACAGACCCACACACATCCCGGCCAGCCGGGGAAGAGGTGAGCTTAAGTGAAATAATGTGGCTTCTTGACATTAATGCCATACTCGCTGAGTGCAGGGGTCAGGTCTTCCATGGTCAGGGTGTATTTTCGGTCCTTGGAAAGAAAGTTGAAAGAGCAATAGTGTGAGCTACGCTTGTAGTCTTGTTCTTGTGCTAACATGTTACACGTCCTAAGGCAAAGCACTTAACCAATTTGGACTTGAGGTTCTGTGTGCATAAAATAGGGGTGAAAATCCCTGTGCCTTTCATAGGGCTAAAGAGGCCTACCAGCAGAAAGTTTCTGAAGTTGCAAGTGCCACCAAGAGCCCCAGGGGAGCATTTATCACACCACCAACCTATTCCCATTTACTCACTTTGCTCTTGCTTCTGGAGCTGCCTGAGGCAGTGCCCTTCATCTTGCAATGTTGTAAAGCATCATTGGCAATGTCAGAGATAAACTTCTGGGCTGCCAGGGAGATGAGCCGGACACTGGGAAGGTAGAAGGAGTTTGTATGTGGGGATAAAACTAGCCCTCCCTCAAGCTGAAATCTGTACTTGCCCACTAGATGCTGGGTACTGGATTTACTGTCCCAAATCACTTACATTCTGGGATCAGAGGCTTCAAAACCAGCACGGTTCAAGTAGTAGCCAGTAACAGCATCTGGAATCTGAGAATGCAACAAATCTTTAATAGGTTATTAAGTACATACTGTATTGGGCACTATGCTAGGCCCTTGGGATACAAAAAATATATATCAAAAATAGTCCCTAGCTTCAGTTTATGGTCTAATCGTGGGGGGAAGGAAGGAAACATGTGCATGCATGCAGAAGGTATCTTTTGAAGTGATCCTTAAAAGAAACTAGAGCCTTTGGGAAAGTTTAGCATTTGCCGTGGTCTAAGGCCCAATTAAGTCACAGGAGGAAAAGACGAGTTTTTGGATCTGCTCATCAAAGATGGTATTATAGCCTAGGTGGATAGATGAATCTCCTAGCTAAACAAAATTAATGATGGGAACTGGAAATAGGCTGGCCAGTTAGCTTGCAGGGAACTGAAAAAGGGTTGACTGGTAGAACGGTTATACATACTGTAGGTGTGTAGTCTTCCAGTTGCATTAGGAAGTCCACCAGGGGCGTACTAGACACAACAGGCTTGACCTCTCCATTGGCAGCACCAGGTAACACATACACCCCATTAGACATGGCACCTTCAGGGGGGGCAGTACCCCCAGCTGCAGATACTGGGACTGGCAGAGGACAGATAACAGAAATGTCAAATGGAGACCGGAGATAGAGGAAGAATGTGTGGCCAGGAAGCCAGCAATAAACTCGAAAGCAGTCCCTACTCCCACCTAATCGTGTGGACCTGCTGGTCTAGGAGTGCCTAACATTTGGTCCTCGTGGCTGGCACCTCTCAGTTCCTCACCCTCCATGCCCTCGCTCCCTCAGAACTCTGGAAAGGTTCCCGTCCCACCCAGCCCAACCCTTCGGGGACTTTTCAGAGGCTCATGGGCTAGAAAGGCCCTCGCATCGTTATCCAGTCACTCCTGTCTGAACGAAGGCAAGGGGTCCTTCAGCTTCTCTTTGAGGACCCGGGGGGATGGGGTTGGGGAGCCTTCCATCCCGGGCAGCTTTGCTTGGGTCACCACGAGTTTTCCTGACGTTGATGCCTCAAGCTGTGCCTCCCACCGAGAGCCCCAGTTCCTTCCAGCTCTCCCCATACGGGTCCTGGCGCGCTCCCCCCGCGCTCCCCGCTCACCCGAGGCCCGGCGGTCGGACGTATCTCCCCGGCCAGGGCCGGGGCCTGCGCCTCCCGCGGGGCTGGCCTTGCTCTCGGCTGGGGCGGGAGCCGGCGCCGGTGCTGGGGTCGGGGCCGGAGCAGGGGTTGGGGTGGGAGTCGGGGCCGGGCCCGGCGGGGCAGGGGCAGGGGCCGGGACCACCTCGGGGTCCGCGCCACTGCCACTCATGACGCCGGGCAGGAGGGGGGGAGCGGGGTTAGAACCCCAGACCGAAGACTAGGACAGAACCGTTTCCGCTTCCGTTTCCGTTCACGGTCTTTCCCTTGAAGCGACTTCCGCTTACTTCCGGCTCAAGCCGCACCCTCCGAGCCCATCGGCGCAACCGCGACGCGGAGTCCAATGGCCTGTCTTCGCTTCCCGCTAGCTCCCGCTTAGCTTCGCTCCGCCCCCCAGGCCATAGAGAGTTGTGAGGCTAGAGCGTCTGCAGAACAGCCGGGTTGCTAAGGAAAACCATCCTTTCGCATTCAGTTGACTGTGAACTTTCTTCTGGGTTTCCGGGCCTGATGAGGGCCAGGCTTGGGCCCACCCCCCTTAACCCGAGTGATTCCGGTCCACTGCGAGGTCCCGAGACTGTGGGTCAAGTCCGAGTTCATCTCTTTACTGCGCGCATATTGACAAATATACTTAAATTTTAAAACTGTGCACATTGTACTTTAACATATTATATCCAAACTTTTTTTTGCAAGTGGATGTCTCCTTTGTAAAATCTTATATTCCGCTTATTTCTGTACATTACTGTTTGCCGCTAGGGGCAGCTAGGTGGCACAGTGGGTAGAGCACTGACTCAAATCTGGCCTCTGCCTTCTGAGCTGTGTGACCTTGGGCAAGTCACTTAACCCTGTTTGCAGTGGCAAACCACTCCAGTATCTTTGCCAAGGAAACCCCAAATGGGGTTGTGAAGAGTCACAAACAACTGATGAACAACAATAATTTGTAAAACACTGCTACCTACTTTACAATGTTATTTAAAGTGCTGTAAAATTGTGAGTAATTGTAGGCTGGATGACTTGTCACAGATACTTTGTTTTTTAACTCTAATGCTTTTGTCATATACTATCAAATACTATCATTATCTATATTTGTCTTATTCCACTACTAGATTGCCCTTATAAGGATCATTTCTCATTTAAACTTGTACACTGCTTCAGCCTTCCCTTCCCCCAAGCATCTAGACCAGTATTCTGCACAGATAATACATTTTCTTAAAACTGTACTTATTATTCACAGGGAGAAAGATGATTATATGGATAGTACTTCTTCCACTCATCCCACTTGCAACAAAGCTTATCTCCAGCTTGCCCTAGCCAACAGTTTTCTAAAAGCAAGATAAAGATTCAGGGTATCTGGTGCCTTCCCCACCTATGTTCTGTTTTCTCCCCTGGGGTCACTAGCTGTAAAAATGTATATGGAAATTTCAAGGCTCAGCAAACCACTAGGAGGTAAGGATCAGGGCCCACTGATCCATCCAGTAATGTCATTAACAGAATAAGTTAGCTGAAGGGGCAGACCCAGAGTTAGTGGACATTAACTCACATTCCTGAGAGTTTGATATGACATAAGGCCTCTTTGACAGCCTGTTGTGGTGAATATATGCCAGACTATACACGTGTGACTTTGAGGATGACCTTGGGCAAATCCTCTCTTTTTTCTAGGCCTCAGTTTCCTTTTCTGAACTGAGAATTACTGGGCCTTTGAGATATCTAACTGACTTGCACTCAGTTAAAGTCCATGGGTCAGGGTCCAGGCCTGCTCTCTGAAGACCAGGAAAACCATGTCCCTTCTGCCCCTCAAGCAACTCAGAAGGTGGTAGAGAACAAGACCACAGGCTTTATTTTTGTGCAAATACAGACAGCAGTGAAATATAAGTGTACATGTGGAAGGGGAACACTCGTAAACAAATAAGGAACTCCATACTGGCTCTGATTGCCTGGACCAGGTTTGGCTTTAACAGCCTGGCAGGGGAAACTGAAGAAATAGGAACAATTAAGGAGAAGAATTAAGCCCTACAAATACTGGATGAGGGGATAGTGAT
Source organism: Pseudochirops cupreus (assembly GCA_028627135.1). NCBI lineage: Eukaryota > Metazoa > Chordata > Mammalia > Diprotodontia > Pseudocheiridae > Pseudochirops > Pseudochirops cupreus. Next base: position 128,258,995 of record CM053582.1, on the reverse strand, counting down.
ATTGATCAGTACCTATGGAAGTTGTAGGATTAGTTGTTGCAGGAGTCAACTTAGTGCCCACAGTAAGGACGAGAGATTGTTTGAGGGCAAGGATCAAATAGTACAGGGTGGGCTCAGGGTGTCAAAAAGGGTGTCATCTTTCCAGAACAGGGTAAGATCAAGTCTCAAGGGTCTAGCAGTGCTTTCAACAGGGCAGGATAGTTGGGAGTTCCCCAACCTGTGACTGGGTCCCAGCCAGGCTTGGAACAGAATCCTTGACCCTGTACCTCCTCATCTAGGCAAGCCTCATGGCAGCCCTTAGTCACCTGTGGGTAAAAGGGAAAGGGTTATACCTGAGGTCCTGTCCAACCCCCCTCAAATGCCTCATAACCCTCTCAAATTCCCTACAAACATTGGTCTCTCTGCCTCACCCATTTTACCCCTTCATCTCTACCCCCACTCTCCCCAAGCCCCTATCCCTCCCTCCCACCTCCCCCCCATCCCCAACTCACATCAAATAGGCCACGGCCCTGCATTGAGTAGAGTCGAGGGTTGAGGAAACCAAGAGGGGGACGGCCATTCAGCAGTCGCTGCTCATTCACTAAGGACAGAAGCCCCCCAAACACAGGGGTTGATGCCTGTGGAAGGGGGAAAGGATGCATGTGAGCATCCTAGAGCAGAAGGAGTAGGGGAAAGCAGCATGCCTTTCTACTTAGCAGGATGAACAGTGGGGATAGTGTGGACCTAAAGAAGAAAAGGGTGTGATAGGATCAGGGGATAGGGAAAGCCATATAGGCTCTCAGGGAGGTACTGGATACTCAAGGGATAAGAACTGGGATAAGGGAAGAATTAGAGAAGACAGCAATATAAAGGTCTCACCGAGGTGCCAGAGACCCAGGGGATAGGTACATGGTTGCTAACCACCCAGTAGCCATCAGAGAGTGCAGCCACATCAGGATAGGCCCGGCCACTTGCATTGTAGTAACGGGATGGAGGCAAGTGGGTGGAAGAGCCCAAAAAGTGGGACACAGCTTCATCCTGAAGAGTGAGAGAAACAGTCATGGAAACTTCTGCGTCTAGCCTGATTCTCCCTCTGGGGCCCAGATGCTATTATCTCTCTCAGACTAGGAATATCAGGAAGGGACATGTCCTTTCTCAGGGCTTAGGCCTGAGCTCTCCTGGGGCCTAGGAGGGGCTAAGTTATCACTCTCACACCTGGTACTGAGGCCTTGGGAAGATGTTACTGAAGCCGCCACCACTGATGTAGTCGACGATCTCTTCTGTAACTAGGAAGGGATTCCGGAAGGAAGTCCCACCCACTGTTGTAACATAAGGGCTGCAGACATAAAGGTCATAGGATTAGCATTTGGGGATTCAAGTCAGCAGAAGGGGTCAGTGCCCCGAGGATCATAGGTTAGCCAGTCCCACAGGTACTGGGTTATGGGTTAGAAGGTCCAAAAGGACACAGGTCAACAGTGTCAAAAGTCACCATTAAGAGACAAGAGCGTCTCAGTTTGGAGTTACGAGCTTGGGAAAGAAGGAGTTAAGTAATGGTGGGGAGAAGGGTCACTGTTACCTGGAGGCTGGGAAGCTAGGACGGAACAAGTGGCCCCCTGGACCTGAGAAACACCCAGCACCACTGTCCCCTGAGAGAAGAAACAGGGAAAGATCAGGAGTCAGTCTCTGAAGTGAGGAGTTTGGAGAAGGGAGAAAAAATGAGGGTTTCCTTGAAGAGGCCTGAGGACAAGGGGAAGTTAGGGATGAAAGGTCACTGGGCTGGTAAGAGATAGGAAATTCTGGCTTGGGGCAGGAACTCCTACAGGAAGGGATCAGGGATAGGAATCAATTGTATCAAATCATAGTAAGGGTTGGGGGGGGTGTAGGGTCTTATCAGGGGTCCTGAGCACCAGTACCGGAGGCAAAGAGCAGGGTGAGGCCTCGGGCAGCAGCCTTCATGAACTCAGTGTTGACACGATGAAGATAGGTGTTACTGAGTGAGTCTTCATCATCCCCATAGCTCACGGTGTGTATCAAAGGCAATGAAGACTCATTACTGAGCAGGAGGAGCCACTGCAAGAAAGGCTCCTGGGCCTCATGCCGGCCTGAGGTCAGAGATACTAAGGTCACCTTCCCCTCTACCCTCAGGTGCAAGAGCCAGACATGCTAGTCACCTTTCACCCTTAACCCCACTATGGAGATCAGTCAACCCCACTAGTTACCCTTCATCCTCCAAAGAAGGAATGGTTCCTTAGGTTTGGGGGGGAGGTTTCTAGGGGGAATCTTAGTCTCTGTTTTTGAGGGTTCTTAGAACTCTCAAGTTTTGAATCCCTGGGTTTGGATGGTGGGGTGGCCTACCGGGGTTGCTGTAGACCCAGGTGGAGATATTGGCTCCAGCACTCATTAGGTACTGCACATCTAAGCTGGCTTCCAGTCCAGCTCGGCCATGCCCCTGCTGCCCGACTACTCTACTGACAGAGTCTTTGTGAGGGAAACTTTTCCCAAAGAGTTTCATGAACTCTTCTAGGTCAGAATCATGGAAGTATTGCTCCAGGAACTAGAGGGGGAGGAGAAATGGAACAACAGAGGGAAAAGGTCAGGATCAGTCAGCTAAACAGGGAGAAATGGAACAATTCCTCTTTTCAATGGAGTATGTGTTCTATATCACATATAGGAGAGGGGCTCACCTGGGCACAGGCCTGGCTATTGTTGGGAGACCCAGAGCCCACATCTTTTGCAGTCAGGTTGTATCTTTCACGAATCACAGATGGGGTCACCCCCAGGTGCAGGCCTAGGGAGTCCTTTAGCTGCAGCCTTGGCCCTGGCCGTTGCTGTAGGGAAGATGCTCTAGGGAACCGGTGCAGTCCACCCACTATGTATTGGGAGGAAGAGGAATTAGTTTCTAGGCAGGATCTTATTTCCCTCCCTTCCCAAATTCCAGTATCCCCCAAACCAATTACCAAAATCCACATGGGCAGCCAGGGGCCCCAGGAGGCTGTATGGATGTGGGGACCTCACAACACGGCCTCCCCCCAGTCTCCCAACAAAGCGGTGGAACTCTGCCCCAGGAAGGAGCTGCTCTGCTTGCCTAGAGGTCAGAAGTCATAAAGCTGGGAGTCAGCAATTACTACAAAAAGGATGTGGGGAGAACCTTTATAGCCCCTTATCCCTCTTTCGTTGGACATCTAGTCCCCCACTCACTGGACAGTCATCTGGCAGGTCAGGAAGTCCTTTGTGATCACTGTTTGACAATCTTGGGCTCCAGCTGCTAGAAGCCATTTGTTTACAGTGCTAAGAGTAAGTGGCGATGGTTGGACCAGTGCAGCTACATCTTCCAGCGATAGATACTTCCCTGGTGGGAAGAGGTAGAGGGTGGATCAAAGGAATTCAGTGCCATCTTTGGCAAATCTTGCATAAGCACAGGTGTAAGAGTACAGCCCCACTTTTCAAGGGAGAATAGTGGGGGCTGAATGAGTCCAGATCCCTGGGGGATGCTAGCTCATCACAGATCTTCTCGTTGGGCTAATGGCTTTTACCGTTTCCATTCATTAAGCTTTGTCATTGCAATTCTTTTCTGGGCCTCCTGCAGACATGTGGACAGCAAACCCAGTGCTCTTTCCACGATACCACATTACACTCTAGCCAGAGGACTATCAGAGCATCCATGTTTTAGTGCCTTTACTCATGATGTTCTTTTTCTGAAATTTGTAAGTCTCCTTCACCATACCCTCAAATTGCTAACTGTCAAAATCCTACCCACTTTTTATAGTATATCTCAAATATCACCTCTTCCACTGAGTTTTCCCTGGTTTCACTTAGCTAGAGTTTGGAAATGGGGGACTGACCCTAAGGGCAGAGGCTGGGGCTGAATTTATAAGCTTGAGAATCACCTGTCAATAGGCAGAATACCTTGAGATTGGTTAGAGCATTCCAGATAAAGACAGAGAAAGGAGTGGTCCAGAGAGTCAGCAACAGAACCAAAAGTCATGTCATTAAAACCAATGGAGTAGAGTATCTAGGAGAAAGCTTTGGTTACCAGCCTTAAAAACTGCATTAGTCAAGAAAGAAAAAAAAAATGGAAAAAAGCCCATTGGGTTTAGTAATTGCATCATTAGAAATGTAGTGTGTTATGCTGGGGGTGGGAGGCAGGGCAAAGGGATAGCTAAGAACCCCTGGGATTGGAGGAAGAAGGTATTAATATACAGCCCATACTACCCTGTGCAGCCCATTCTTCCATCCCCTGGGCATGGGAGATCTCTCCTCCAATATGTACTCATATCCACACACTGTCTGGTCTCCCCTCCCCCAAAACACACACACCGTATCTGGGAGAATCAGGGTCGGAAACATCCTGCACCAGCCTCTGCAGTTGCTGCAGGTTTTGCTGTCTCAGAGCGAAAGTCAGACTCAGTGATTCGTTAGGACCCACACGACCAAGGGACACCCAGCCCAGTGGCGGCCTGAGGAGATGGAGGAGGGGGTATGCGTGAAATTGTGGTTCAGCTTCTGGAGGCTCATACCAAACCTGGGATGATGGGTGAAATGGGGACTAAGAATCTGGGGGTTGGTGACTCCCCAAAGGCCTAGTGTCAGGGATTTGCACCAAGGGCTTCTGAGGAATAGCAATGGGAGGAGAGGGAGAAGGTAGGTGACTTCGGAAGTCAAGGACCCATCGATAGGAAGACCTGATGGGGGAATTTTGGAGATTAAGCGTGGGAGTTTGGGGAAGTGTTATGGGAGTAGGAGAAACGGGGGTCAGGCACTCGCGGAAATGACAATAGTTCTCCTTAAGATACTTTCCTCGAGTCAACCACATGAAAGAAGCAGGTAGTCTAAAAGTTAGTCTGGGGGGAACAGGGAGGCTGGACGAGCACTCACAGGAAAGGCTGGTCGGGCTCTGGGCCAAGGCCTCGGGCACAGACACACAAGGCGACGAGCAGCAGCAGGGGCCCGGGGACGCTGCGGAACAGGGTGGGGGGGAGAGGGCGGAGTGAGCGGGGCTGGGGACACCGGAGAAAGAACCAAATCCCGAGCCCCCGCCCGGCCCCTGGCCCCGAGCTCACCTAACCTCCGACCCCATGGCCGGCACCTGGGAACAGAACAAACCCCGGCTCTGCGTGGGCACTTTCCCAAGCAGATGGGCGGGGGGAAGGGAGGGACAAGGGGAACCCCGCCTCCCTACAGACACGCGCAAACCCCGTGCCTGGGCGGGTCCTCAAAAATATAAGCCGACAGCAACCCCACCCTCACCCCCGCCCCGCCCCGCGCGTACAGCCGTTCAGCACCCACGTACACGCACCGACAGGCACAACACCCCCAAACAAAGGGAGGCAGCTCCAGGTACAAACAGTCTCTTTATTAAGGCTCCGGAGTGAGAGTATTTGGCACTTTGGGTCTGGGTACGAGGGCAGCATGAGCTCCCCCTCACCCAATAAATAAGGATCCGGGGCCTTGGGAGAAGGGACTCTGGGAGCAGCTGAGCCCCCAGAGCAGAGCCCCCGCCCTGAGCTCTCCAGGACAGAGATCTCACTATCTTATCCCTGCAGTCTCCCCTTTCTGAGCCCCCAGGACAGAACTCTAAGCCCCTTTCAAGTCGGAATTCACCCCCAAACCTCGACCATCCCTAGGGCACAGAGTTCCTATTCTTGATTACCCTTCCAAAGAGTGTCCCCTCTCTGATTACCTCTTCCCAAAAGAGGCCTCCTCCACCACCTTCCCCTCCCTCTCCCGACCTCCCCATCCTATTTCCCCGTTCTGAGCTGAGCTTCCACTGACACCCTCCTTTCCACTTGCCTGAGAACCTTGGACCCCTGGAGACCCAGCCTGGCTTGCTCCTTCCTCTCTCCTAGTTCAGGGAGACCAGCCCTGAAGACATCAGGGCTCAAAGAAGCAAGCACTAGGCTGAGGGGTAGGGGGGGAGTGGAGGCACAGTGCAGATGCTGGTAGGAACCGGGGCAAAGAAAAGGGGGACCTAAGAGGCAGTTTCTCGTAAGTATATTGCCCTGCTCAGTTCTGGGGAAACCAGATGGGGAAAGAGATGGGGAAACCAGTACCGTACTGGTTGTGAGACATGTTGGGACCAGGCAGAGGAAGGAAAAGAAAAGGCAGTTTGGAGAGATATAAGGACAAGTGTTGCTCCTGAGTCAGTTCTGAGAGGCATGAGGATGGTCGTTGACCCAGGTCCAATTTGGGGAGGTATGCTGAATGCCAGAATTTTCTGCTTTCTGGTAGAAGACTCCAAGCAGAGGTTGGATGAAGTGTCCTACCATTTGGGAAGAGGGTTAGAAATTGGATGAAGACTGTAGGACTTCTAGCCAAAAATGCAGGTTAGATCTCATAGAGTTAGTAGATCTGGGGAATGTGTTTGTGTGTATTCTGGGTTTCATATTGAAGATGGGTGATCTAAGAGAAGGGAGTGTTGAAGAATGTATATATACTGGTGTAAACTTTGGGCTCTGGGGGATATATATGATAAGCCCAGGTCTGGGAAACAAAGATTGGACCCTTGGGACCTGGGATATACATATACTGCTTCCTGGAGACTGGGGGATGTAAGCTGGGCCTTTGTATATGCTGGGCCTCAAGAGTTGTATACACTAGGTCCTATAGGCAGGGTATATATATGCTGGGCCCTAGGCCCCAAGGGATATATATGCCAAGCCCTGGGGAAATCTAGGCTGGGCCTATTAGGGCCCCTCTGTCAGGGTTGGTGACTGAATTTGTTATCTAGGAGGGGGTAGCTCTGGGGAGCCAGATATTGTCCCCACCAGGGGGAATCAGTGGACCCTGGAGTAATTCCTTGCCCCAACCTAGGGATGGGAAGAGATGGAACTGGGGAGAGGCTTCTAGGGAACAGGCTAGTGGGCTCATCCTGTGTCCTCATGACTATGCAGGGGGCCCTGGGAGCTTTCCAGTCTAGATATGTAGCTCTGCCTCATCAGGGGCCTCCAGGCCAGGCTCTGCACTCAGAGCTGAGGCAGAGGGTCCTTGTGCCACCCCAAAGGGGGAGACAACAGGGGAACGGGCAGCCAGCGGTGACAGTGAAGGTGAAAAACTGGGGGACATGGCAGCTGAGGACAGGGATCCTTCATGGCTAATGGGGGAGCGGTGGGTGGGCAGAAAGGGACCACGGACTCCTGGGCCCGAAGAGGAGCTAGCTGGCTTAGGGGGTACAGACTTGGCCCCAGGGTGGGCCACAGCGGTAATGAGGGGTGGTGGGTCAATGCGGGGCGCAGGTGGGCAGGGTCGTGCCTCGTCCTTCAGCCGAGCAATCTCAGTGAAGACGCTGGCCAGTGGCTGGAACTGGGGACACCAGCTCAGCAGGTAGTCCCAGTTGTAGCTGCCCCGTAGCTCCTCTTCACCTGCCACAATGGCTGTTAGTGCCCCTGCTACGCAGGGCTTGCCATCAGCTGGGAAACCATAGTCTCCAGGAGGGGCAGGGCTCAGGCCACAACCCCCTAGGAAGGCCCCAGCAGTGCTGGCAGCTGGTGGACCCTCTTCTCGATAGAGCCCTGGACCAGGGCCTGGGAGCAGCAGCCCAGCCTTTCGACCTTTGTACCAGGCATCAGGTGGAGGGGGCTCACAGGATGTATCACTCAGTCCATCAGCATCTGCATCCTGTTGGATGCCAGAGTCAGGGCCCCGGGCAGCCAATGAAGAAGCAACGCTGGCCACTCTGGGGAACTCATTGATCATCCGTATCTCATCATCTTCAGCTGCCTCAGCAGAACCACGCCCACTGGAGTGGGAAGGGTCCAGGGAGCCACCACGGGGGTAAGGACCACCTGTGCTAGGCCCACCATATCCAGGAAGTGTCTGGTGGTAAAGGTGTTCAGAATGTGGGGGGCTGGGGGCATCCCGGCCTGGTTTTTGCAGGGAGCTGGTGCTAAGTGGGGCAGCTGGAAGAGTGGGCCCTGGGGCCGCTTCTGCCTTGTGAGCACGGGCACGCACCAGCCCCAACACCAAGGCTGCTAATGCCAGTACCACCACCACTCCCAGTGAGGCTGCCACAGCACCAACTAACAGCAGGTTGAGGTCAGGTGCTAAGCCTAGAGCCGTGTGGGTTATGTCCACAGTCACAGGTACTGCAGCACTTCGGGCTCCAGGCAAGGGCCCTCGAGCCACCACTTCAAGCTGTAACTCCCGGGGTGCCTCCCGCCTTGCCCGGCCCCCTCCCCCAGCTTCGCTGGCCCCTGTGCCCGGTGCCTGGCTGTCCACTCGAAGGTACAGAGCTCCACTGGTCTGGTTGATCCCAAAATATGGGGAGGGAGCAGAAAGGGAGTACAGGACCACACCGTCAGCGCCTCCATCCTCATCTGTGGCCAGCACGTGGCCTAGACTGTAGCCCCGACGGGCACCCTCAGGCACCTGAAAGTGGAATGAAGGTGCTAGGAAGACAGGATCATACTCATCTTCACCAGTTACGAGCACAGACAAGGTAACTGAGGCTGAAAGGTTCCCTGCGTCTGCTGCACCCACAAGCAGCCGGAAGCTACGGGTATGCTCATAGTCAAAAGGCACCCTTGCCCGAAGTTCACCTGATGAGCCATTCAATGTAAACATGTCCCAGTGTGTAGCCCCCAGTCCTGGCCCTAATCCTGGCTCCAGCAGCATGTAGCGGAGTTGCCCAAAGGCCCCAGTGTCTTTATCCAGAGCATGAAGTGTGGTGACCAGTGTTCCTGGAGGCTGGTTCTCAGGTAAGCTGGCACTCAGGGTAAGCAGGGGAAAGGCAGGCCCATGTTCGTTGACATCTTGTACCTCCACAGTAACTGGCACCAGGGCAAAGTGGGCTCCAGGGGGGTCAGCTGCCTCCACCACCAGCTGATGCTGTGCCTGGGCTTCTCGGTCTAGCTCTCGTGCCAACCGGAGGGCGCCTGAGCTTTCATCCAGCTCAAAGAGGTGTGCAGGGTCCCCAGAGCTGATTGTGAAGTAAACCAGACCATGGGGTCCAGGATCAGCATCAGAGGCTGCTATGCGCAACAACTCAGTGCCCACAGGGGTATCCTCTGGCACAGCTACACGGTAATGGGGCTGGGCGAAGACAGGGGGATTGTCATTGACATCTTGCACAGTGATGACAACAAGGACAGTTGTGCTCCGTGGAGGCTTCCCTCTATCTGCTGCACACACAGTCAAGTTGTACTCAGTAACACTCTCAAAGTCCAGTGGCTCAAGCAACATAAGATAGCCCAAGGCCTGTGGGCCAGACCCCCCTTCTGCCAGGTGCCTTTCCAATTGGAAGGCATGGCCACGGTTGCCACTGATGATAGTATAGTCCAATGTAGCATGGAGTCGGCTTTGGTCGGCATCTGTGGCTTCTAGGACTAAAACTGTGGAGCCTGGCGGCATGTCCTCAGCAACAGTGATGTGGTAGTGGGGTTGTACAAAGCTTGGAGTGTAGTCATTCTCATCCTGTAGCTGAATATGTACTGTGGCCTGTGCTGTCCGCCCTGGGACCCCATGATCTCGTGCTTCCAGTACCATGTCCACTGTGCTCCAACCTCCTGGGCTCAGGGAGGCTGCTTGAATCATGAATAGGGTCCCTAAAGGAGGGAACATGGATATTAGTGGGGGAAACCCAAATAGAGAGTGGAGGGAGGCCAATGGCCAGGACATGGTTGGGGGGAAGTAGGAGGGTGAGGAAGAAACAGGTTGGAGAGAGTGGGGTGAGGGGTGAAGGCTGAAGGCCAGTAAGGGCACAAATATAAAACTGTGGTTATTCATGTTATCCCCCCATTATACTGATCTCCATTAGGGTAGGAATCAACTTTGTATTTTCCCTAGTGCACATTATAGTTGTGTATTAAGTATGTGATGAATGAATAAAAAATGGGCCGGGGAAAACTCGAGATAAGAGTCCAAGGAGGAAAGGGAGAGGACAAGAGGGACTAGGGAAGGAAGTGGGGAGCGAAGTGGCACCATTGCTGGGGTCGATGTCAAAGCCCTCTACAGTGGACACCAGGTGGTAGGAGATGCGGCCGTTGTCCCCAGAATCAAGGTCAGTTGCAGAGATGGTGAGGATTGCACTGCCTGGAGCCGTGTGCTCTGGCAAGGTCACCTGGGGGGAAAGGATGGGTGTGAGCATGACTAAGGGAGCAGCAGCCTGGACCTTTTCATGCCCTGAGCTTCTCCCTAGCTTCTTACCTATCCTAGGCCTGGGAACCATGGCTGAGGCTTCCTTAGATGGGGATGAGAAAGGTCTGTAGAGCCTATGTACCTGTTAATGGACTCACTGGGTGGGTAAGGTTTGATGAAGGCAATGTGCAAGAAAGAAAGGTGCCTGCCACATCTTTGGGACAGTTGTCACTATGATTCCAAAGGACTTTAGGGTTTTTCCTTGGATACTAGCATTAAGGGCCTACACTTCTCCCCATCCCTGCATCACTTCTGTGGACCTTGTGCCCAAAAAAGGAAGCCATGAGGATCCAGCTCCTTTGGTGGACCCTGCCTTCCACCACCACACCCCAAGCCCTCCATTCTGCCCTCCTCCCAGGCTGCCTGTACAGCTCTCCCATGAGGGTTCTCCTCCTAGAGGTGAGCCGGTGATCCTGTCCTGAGCCCAACTGTGCTATTCTGAGGCCTCTATCAACTCACCTCTATTAACCCACATCTCTCAAAGTTGGGGCTGTCTTAGTGCCCCCAAACAAGGATGTCTGAGAAAATGGTGTGTTTGGGGGATTGTGCAACCTTTTATATCTTTATCTGTTTGAGTGAGGGGGAAACTAGTCAGTGGACTATGGCTTTCCTATATGTAAGTGTGCCTGTGGTCACTTCTATGTTTCCTTCATTGTCCTTTGCCTTTGGAAGGCTTGACGTGGAGCTTACTTAGCTAGCTAATTATTAGATATGCAGTTCTTGGGACAGTTGAATTTATGAATGCTGCCCACTGAGGCAAAGACGATAGTGCTAACTTCCTGTATCCAATAGGCTTTTGACCCTGATCTGTGGCTGTGATTCCCTGGAGAGGTAGTCTGCTAGACAGGTTTTAGATCACTTCCACCTTCCCATACAATAAATAACAAACATTTATATAGTGCCTACGATGTGCCAGGCACTAGCATTTTATTTGATCCTCACAACAAGAAGTGCCTTTACAATATCCTTGACAAATGATCATGCAGTGTTTGCCTGAAGACCTCTAGTGAAGGAGAGTCTACTTTTTAAGGACTATGTCTCCCTATCTTGCTCAGACTGGAAGTGCAGTGGCCTCTCACAGGCTGATCACATTACTGATTGGAACAGGACATCTGATCTGCTCCATTTCAAACCTGTGTTAGGTTTGACCTCCCTGCTCCTGTTGTTTCACTATACTGATGCTGGACTTGGTGTGGACACTCACTGGCTTAACCCTCTGCAGCAGTGTTCCCAAAGCACAAGGATCCACCAGCCTGAGCCTCATCAGTGGCAGGGATTACAGGTGTATGCCACTGTGCCCAGTGGTACCTGTGCTACCTCCTGAGGCAGCCTCATTTCCACACTGGGATAGGTCTAATTGTTGGTAAGTTTTTCCTCATTTTCAACTGAAGTCTGCTTTGCTCTACCTTCCACTTATTGTTCCAAGTTCTGCTTCCCAAAGCCTAGCAGAAATTTATACTGGAGCTTGTTCCAGCAGAACAAGTTTTCTCCCTCTTCTACATGACAGCTAAATAAAGGCAGCTTTTATGGTTCCCACTAAGTCTTCTCTTTTCAAGACTAAACATCACCAGAGTCTTCAATCAATCCATGTACAATTGTTTTTGGCCCATGTACCCCATTAGTCTCCCACTTCTAGAATGCCCTGCTCACTACTCTTCAGATTAATGGCTATCTCCCCTAAAGGGCCTCTTTATGAGAAGAAACTTAACTGGTATCCATAGTGAACTGAATGAAGAGATTGTGTTTTCAGAAGTAATGAGAAATCATCTGCAGTTACACTGATGGTTTGAGGTGACTGGTTATGATCTTTCTCACAACTAAAACAAAGTAAATATGTCTTTTGTTATACTTGTGTTATATTTGATTACATTGTTAATAAATTGGATAGACAGTAACTTTACCATTTATATAATCCTAAGAGACTGGGGGTTTTGAAATAGAAAAATATGGGTAGCCACTTATGGGAAAAGAGATTTCTCCATTAAGAAAATAATATTTAATAAACTTGGATGGTCTTTCCATTTGGTAATTTGTATGACCTGTTACCATTTGTTAATTAATGCATAAGTTTCAAAAACTGCTCTGAAATCCCCTAGAATTTGCAATGATGAGGATGAATATGGTAAGGAGTCAAGTGGCAGCTGTAGGATGACTGACAAGCTCAACTCTCTGCCTAAGCCTGATATGCCTGATATGGAGGTTTGCATATGGGGTTTCTGAATATTTTTTGTTTCTCTTAGGCAACCTTTTCTAATTATAATTATAAATTACAATCATTATATTGTAATCATAAATGCAAAGTGCTTCACAGTGCTGCTGAAACCTTTCCCTATTAGAATATAAGCTCCTTGGGGGCAGAGACTGTTTATATTTGTGTTCCCAGACCTTAGCACAGGGCTGGAACATAGTAAGCATTTACTAAATGCTTTATTATCTTTCTTTCCTTCCTTTCTTCCTTCTGTCGTCTCATTTCATTATTTATTATTGTTTGGATTGTATCTTTAATGATTAGTTTAATGTTATTGGTTTGCTAAAATTAACTTTTACATTACTACCATTTTTTAAAGATTAAGATTTTTAAAATATTGTGATGTTGTGAACTGTAAGATCATGGAGGTATCCTGTTTTAAGAATATTGAAAAGAAAGTTAAAAGCACTAGCAAATTATGTAGGAATTCATAGCAAAGGTCAGGGTTGAAGAAATCCCTCATTTGATATTCTGTGAATTGCTTGATCTTTTGTATCATTCAAAAATACTGGCTGCACCGATAACAGAACACAATACACAGGAATTGATTTAGATACCTTCTTCCCCTTGTGGGAAAGAACTGGTCAGAACAAAAGCTCTAGTGAGAAGAAGGGGTCCAAGAGCAAAGAGACTGAAGGGAGTTTTTAACTGTTAGGAAGAGACAGTTCACCTATAAGAAGGGCCACAGCTAACTCCACTATAACAGAAAGACCCCTATGGGTGAGGAAAATGCAAGATTTCCAGAACAGAATAGGAAAATACCATGAGTGGGAATATGAGTATAGCCTCAAAGAGGAATTTTGTAAGCCCAAACTGACCTCCATCTTCTCAGAAATAGAAAAACCTATACCACTAAGATAATAAGTATCATGGGAAGAATGGATCATACCTGTGATGGATTCACTGCAGACTTGGCAGTTCTCTGACTTAGAGAAAAGGACATTGATATACTGATGAAAAATCTTCAAGGAGAAACATGCGGGTTAGTAAAAGGCCAGAAAACCAGGCAAGCTGATATGACATGATAAGAGTGTCTGCTAAAGCCTACGGGATAATTTCACTGATGGTGAAAGTCCATAGGAAGCATACTACTTCCTGCCCGTCTCCTATCCAGCGCGAAAGAGAAAAGGCAACAAAATTGATGATTCAGGTAGATGCTGAACTAAAGACTTGTACAGAAAAGGATAATGACACTTGAACATATATCGTTAGACTGCAGCAAGTATACAATGGCATGGCATACCCACCAGATATGGATGTGACTTGTACAGTTCTAGAGGCATAGTGGATATCACCGTAAGTATGATATCACCATACTTGTGATGAGCACAGTATACAAAATTACAATAGAAGTACAGTTGTCAAGAAGGATTGCCAATGGGGTGTCCAAATCTTGATGAACTCTAGAACATCCTCTTCTGTATGAACTAAACAAGCAGAGTAGTAGTCCCATTGATATAATGCAGTTCAGATGGCAAAGTTGACAAAGAATTTGTGGAAAGGTAGAACGGTAGACAAGAGCATTCTACTGGTGAAAGCAAAAGACAGAGAGGACAAAGGTCACAACAGTCAGATGCAAGAGCACCCCCAGCACAGTAATGAGCAAAGTAGAAGATGTGAGTCTTTTGTTACAACTGTAGCTTGGGTGAATCACATGAGTGATGAATGTGCCCAAAAGAGGAATGTGGGGTTGGTTTGTGAGAGGCTGAATGCCAAAGAATCAACATCAGGAAATGAAGACGGGGACCAAAGATGGGGTTTGTCCGAGGACCTAGAAAAAGTAAAAAAGACCTCAAACTCATGTCACAACAGTTTGATAAAGAATATCAGCAACCACAGGGTGTGAGGGAGGGGAGGAAAGAGGGAGAAAATTCAGAATGGACAATACCATAGATCTTTTCTAACTAAAGAGGCAAAACTGTCTTCTGTTATATATGTGGATTAGAGAGCCACAAATATGTCAAGCACTAGAGAGGAGAATTTCCATTTGGTTCACAGCAATGCCCCCAAACCAGCATCAAGAAACAAATGGTAGCATATAAAGCCTGCGTTTTCTTATCAACAACTGGAGCAACATGATGAGGTTTTGCTGGGAAAACTCAAGTGTTCAGAGACCACTGAAGAAACTTGATAATGTTAGCTCGCATTTTATAAGCAATGTAAGGTTTGCAAAGTGCTTTATTTATGTTATCTCATGTGATCCTCACAATAGCCCTGGGAGGCAGGTGCTATTATGACCCCCATTTTACAGACAAGGAAACTAAAAACCAGAGAGAAAAGCTTCAACATGTGCTACTGAGACTGAGGAAGAAATGGGAGCATGAGATAGAGCAAAGGCTTTACATTTCTAGCAATGTTAGATAGTCATGCTTCAGATATAAAGAGACGGTTAAGTCCTCAAGAGATCTAGTTTCGTACAAACTGTTCAAAAGTACTCAATAGAAAACTACTGCATTGACAGCAGCTCAAAAATGTTGAAGCTAAATTTGTTTCCCCATGAACACAGGAAGTTCATGAAAAAGGTGGTGTTTTAAATAAAGCAGACACGGCCCCTGGGGACCAAATTTCCCTATTCATGATTAAAGAGATTCCCAGTGCAGACAAGAGGGAAGGCTGAACCAAGGTAGTGCCTTTCTTGTCTAGAATCTCAACTATATAATCTCTTAGGGAAGACAAACCAATGAGTTTAGAAATAGATAGTAAGCGTGTAACATCACCTAACTAAGGTGCAGACCCTCAGAGTTTTAGAAGATTTGAGAGACAATTGAGGCAAACCCTCTCTTTTACAAGTGAGGAAGCTGAGGAGGGGTGGAAAAGACTCAAAGTCATACATTGAATTAGTGTAGGAGTTGGGAGTTGCTGGCAATGAGAGCACAAGGGACCCTTACTTGGAGGTGTTTCTGTTTGGGGGATTCAGGGGCAGAGGAGAGGTTGTCGAGGAGTAGAGGGTCTGAGGGGAAAACCCTAGGCATCCTTGTAGAGGCTGGGGAAGAGGGGTGGGTGCAGACATACCTGATAGAGGTTTTGAGAGAAGGTGGGTGCGTTGTCGTTGACATCCTCTACCTGTACCGTGAGGTTGGCACTGCCCTCATGCTGCCCATCACGGGCTAGCAGGTGCAGCTGATAACAGTCCATGTGCTCAAAGTCAAGGGGCTCTGTGAGTGAGATGCGGCCTCCATAGCGTCCCACACTGAAGGGGCCCTGGGTACCAGGCGGGTTCAGCACATACCACAGGGCAGGTCCCGAGTCCACGTCGTTTCCCGTCACCCGAGCAATCTCTGAGCCTAGAAGTGCATCTACAGCATACGTGAGACATGGGACATAGGTGTGGATACCCATATGGATGCTATGACAGACAAAGAACATGGGCCATACAGGACATAGGTAGAGACACTCACCCTCCACAGATGCTACACCCAGGCTGTAGGTCATACTTACCCTCTGGCACTTGAATCTCCCACGGCTGGGGGATGGTTGGCCGATTGTCATTTGCATCAATGACCAGCACAGTCAGTGTGGCTGAGCCTACGAGGGGTGGGGAGCCTCTGTCTGTGGCCATCACTACCAGGCTGAGGGGTACAGATCAGGGAGCACCAGGTCAAGAATCATAGGATTGGGGTAATGGAAAAGGTGAGGGCTCTTAGAGTAGTTGGACCTTACGGAAACATGAGGACACTGGAAAGACACTGGGATAGAGGGAAACTCAGGAAAGATGGATTCCAGAAGGATACTGAGGGACATAAAACATAGCATTAGGGGACACAGTGTTGGGGTGGTGGTTTTGGGCAAATGACTGGGCAAGAGGGAGGAGGAATAGATGACCCATGGATTGGGGAAGGGAAGTGAATCCTCACCGAGTTTCTGCCCAGATCTCTCGGTCCAGGATGGCTGTGGTGGTAATAGTACCCATAGCTGGGTCTATGTGGAACAGCCCCCTAGTGGCCTGAGATGGAGCCAGGCTGTAAGTGACTTGTCCCCCTGGGCCCTGGTCCAGGTCATCGGCCTCTACCTGGGGATGGCAGGAGGACAGAATGGGGCCCTGATCTCATCTTAGGCTCTGTCTTCAGCCTGTGAGTCTGATGTAGAAAGTCTGACAGTTCAGGGTCCACCCCATTCATGTTCTATGGGGGATAGTGATGAGGGGCCCTCCTTCTTTCCCTCCACTTTCATCCATCTGAAGCACTTCCCTCCTCCCCAACCCTGCCCCCCACCTTCAGAAGAGGCCCAGACAAAGGCCGGGACTCAGGTACAAAGGCTGCATAGTGTGGCTTCAGAAATCTTGGAGCATTGTCGTTAGCATCCTGTAGGCTTAGCGTCAGCACCGTGAAGCCAAAGGAACCACCACTCTCTGCTTGTAGAACCAGCCGCAGCCTTGGGCTTGTCTCAAAGTCCAGTCCACCTGCTGCCTTCACTGAGAGTGCCCCTGGTGGATCAGGAAAACTTCAGATGTTAGGGGTGGCCTCCCAATATTCATGATCAAGATAATGCTAACCCTTGCAAGCTCAAGGAGGGAAGCCACCCCCCACCCTCGTCTCTACCACTACCTGCTCCTGTTGGGATACAACTACGGGCCTCAGAGGAAAACTAAGATTTTGAAGAGACAGTCCCACCTCACACCTGGGAGATTTTTTAACCAAGATCCTTAACTGTAACGAGAACATTTCAGTAGAGTGTGGAGCTTTTAGATAGCAAAGACCCCATCCCACTTACCACACCTTGGACTCAGACCCATCCTGACCTCAGAGACTTTCTCCTTGACTTTAGGACAATCCATTAGATCTCAGACAGACACAGACACCCAACCCTTTAGGTAAGTCCCTCCACCCCAGCCTGCCTGTAGACCCTACCTGTGCTGGGTTCAATGGAGAAAAGATCATGCTCATTGCCACTGAGGATGCTGTAGGTGATGGTGCCTGTGGAGCCCCCAGCATGGCTGGCCTGGGGGGACACAATGAGGGTCCCTAGGAAGAGGGGGGAAGGGCTCATGGGTGGAGCTCAGGGGTCAGGATCAGATCCAAGGGGAAAAGTATTGAGGGATCAGAGAATGAAGCAACATAAGCTGGATTCAGTCAAGGAGTTAGTTGAATGTGTTGGGGAATAGGGAAGGGTATGGAACAACTTCTGTGCCCTTGGCACCCAAACACATGCATGCAGGCCCTGGGGGTGTTTAATGGCTCCCATTCCCACCTCCATTCTATGGCCCCTCTCCACACCTGGTGGGGCATCCTCAGGAATAGCAGCCTCACTGCTGGGCCGGGGAAATCGAGGGCCACGTTCAGTTTCCCCATGTAACCCCACAATAACCACACCAGTGGCAGAACGAGCTGGGCGGCCCAGGTCAGTGGCCACGACGAAGAGTACACGATCGCGGGGGCCCAGGGCAGCTGGTGGACGTGCCAAACGGATCTCACCGGTGTATGAGTCCACAGAGGCACCAGAAGGTGCAGGCCCTGCCAGTCGGTACAAGATTGAGGCATTGGCACCAGCATCACGGTCCTCAGCCCTAAGTGTGGCTAATACATGAGGACCAGAGGAACCCTGGCCCAGGGCTGTGCGTGTGGGGCGCAACCGGAGCCTTAGGGGGCTGGCTGGGAAGGCAGGTGCATGGTCATTAACATCACGTACAGTAATGGTGACAGACACACTGGCACTGAGTGGCCCAGCTGCCGCTCCATCTACAGCATGCACCACAAAGCCATAGCGAGCCTGCCGTTCACGGTCCAGTGGAACAGCTGTGCTCAGTTCTCCTGAGGCAGGCTCCAGCAAGAAGGCACCAGCTGCACCTTCACCCAAATAGTAGGCCACACGTCCATTGGCACCAGCATCGGGATCACGAGCTTCCAGCCGCAGTAACAGTGTCCCTATAGGTGCATCTTCAGGTACCTCAACCACATAGGACGGTGCTGTGAACATGGGTGCATGATCATTGGCATCTAGCACCATCACAGTCACCAGCATTGTGGCACTCAGTGCAGGCTGGCCTCCATCCTTGGCTGCCACCAATAGCTGGAATGATGGTTCTGCCTCCCGGTCCAGGGATCGTGCTGTGCCCAATGTTCCTGATACTGCGTCTAGGAGGAAGGCTCCTGATGGGTCACCATCTGCTAGACCAATCCACACACAGGGACAGAAAAAGAGAGTTCAAGACAACCACAGCCAGAGAAATAAAGACAAATGGCCAGAGAGAGACAATGACGGAGACAAAGACAGAAAAAGAGAGGTAGAGATAGGAGAATAGAAGACAGAGGAGGAAGCCAGGGGTGGAAGAGATAAAGAGTGGAACATGGTTAGTTTGGCATGGAGGGACCTGGGAAGATGGGAAGGTGGGAAGGAATCTTATATGGGGAGTGGAAGGTATTCTGTAAGAATGGGAAGGAGTAACATGGTCCTGTGGAATGGGGTTATGGCAGGTAATGGGGAGGTAGAAAACAGTTTCATGGGCAGGTTGCAGGAAGGTTGTATGGTGATCTTAAGGGTCCCAAAGAACCCCGGTTGTAAGGAAGGCCTTAGGCCCTGAGTTTTGATGTGACTTACTCAGTATTTGATAGTTAATCTGCCCATTAGGGCCAACATCAGGATCTGAAGCCCTAAGCACGGTCAATGTCTGGGGATCCTGGCCCTCAGGAACCTCCAGGGAGAGGTGGGAACTCCCAAAGGCTGGTGCGTGGTCATTCTCATCCTCCACAGTCACATGCACTGACACATGGCTCAGCAGGGGTGGTGATCCCCCATCTTGGGCATACACTGTAGATACATACTGTACTCAGCACAGATTCTATCCAAACTAGAGCAGGGTGCCCTACGTATATACATGCACACATAGTCACATACCCAGCTATACATACATGCAGGCAGATGCAGCTTAGTAGGGCCAGTGAGCCCCTATCCTGGTCACACACTACAGGTATATGCTGTACTTAACACAGATCCTATCCAGTAACTAGAACCAGTACTGTGATAGACCCCTGGCCTTAGCTGTTCAGGATGCACCTACACACATGTACATGCATTGACAGATACCTGGGAGATAAGAGGTGGTGATTTCCCCATCACAGGGACATACCTCAGTAACATACTTCCATACATATGAAAATGTACTCCATTCAAACGCACAGATATTGCCAAGCATGCACCTGGATATGTGTTTCTGTACCATGCTTGGTACATATTCTGGGTCAGCTAGGTGGCACAGTGGCTAGAGTGCCAGGTCTGGAGTCAAGAAGACTCATCTTTCTGAGTTCCAATCTGGCCTCAGACACTTATGAGCTGTGTGACCCTGGGCAAGTCACTTAACCCTGTTGCCTCAGTTTTTCATCTGTAAAGTGAGCTAGAGAAGGAAATGACAAACCACTCCAGTATCTTTGCCAAGAAAATCCCAATTGGGGTCACAAAAAAGTGGGACCTGACTGAGCAGTGACAACAACAACAGAAATAGTACATATTCCATCATCTCCAGGCTTCCTAGACCAGTAATACATAAATGCACAAACAAATATGCAAGTGTGTCCAGGCATGCACCTGCACACATATATGTGTAGGTATGTTTACATATAAAGTCACACTCGGCACTAATTACACATTATACTGCTGTCTCCTGAGTTCTGACATTGTTCTACACTAAGCCCATAATATGTACATATACGTACACGCACATACAAAACACAGGCATAGACCTATTATACTTAAACAGCTAGGTGGTACAGTGGTTAGAACACTTGATCTGGAATCAGCAAGTTATGAGTTCTGATCTGAGCTCAGACACCTCCTAGCTCTGTGACTTGGGGCAAGTCACATTTTAACCCTTGTCTGCTTCAGTTTCCTCATCTGTAAAATTGGGATAATAACAACCCCCCCCCCCAGGGTGGGTGTCAGGATAACATCATATTTCCAGCACTTTGTACAATGCCTGGCAAATATTAGGTGCTTAATAAATGCTCATTGGGGACGAATAGCTTATGTTTAAGATTAAGAGTGAGCTGCTCAGGAGTCAGGAGAGTCAGATTCTGCTCCTGGCTCTCTCACTGAGTTATATGGCTCCATGTGAGTCACTGACCCATCTGGCCTCCAGATTCCATGTATTCAAAATGGGAATTAGATAGTTTGTCCTGGTCTTCCTCACAGGGCTGCTCTGTGGATCAAATGAAACCATGAGACAAACTAAACAAATCTGTCTCATTTGAGAAATTAAACTAATGAGACTAAACTGTCAAAAAGGGGAATAGGTGCCTTGGTAAGCAGGAAGTTCCCAAGCCTTCAAACAGGAGCTTGATAGTCACCTTGTCATGTGATAGAGGGATTTTTTTAAAAGTTAGGTGTAGTTTGAATTTGATGTCTACTGAGGTCCCTGAGATTCTGTGTTTCTAATGACTGTATTAGACTCTGGTAATGCCCAACCTGAAAGGCAAACAATAGTGTTGGGACTCAGAAGGGAACTGGGAATTACCTCCTTGAAGCATAAAGGAACATGAGCACATCTGGCTGATAAGCAATGGAATGGGTATCATTTGACGCTGGCTGTGGGGCTTCCCCCCTCACTCCCCTCCCCCCCAGGAGCAAGGGCCAGAAGAGTTAGCACGGCAGAAGAAGATATTAGTGGAAAAGACTATCTAACAGAAATTCACAACTACTTCAAAGTAAGACAAATAAAGGAGCTGACTGAGTTGGTTTAATTTAACATAATTTTATGACATATTTTATATTCTCTACTGCCTAAGAGGAAACCTCTCAGGGGTTTGCTTGTGTTGCCCTTTCTGGTTTGAAAGGGAGAAACCGAGGGTAAAACAGAAGCTTTGCATTTGCTATGAGAAGAGACATAGCTCTGCAGGAAGCTGTTTGTTGTTGTTAGATCATTTTCAATTGTGTCCAACTCTTTGTGAACTTATTTGAGGTTTTCTTGGCAGATACTGGAGTGGTTTGCCCTTTTCTTCTCCAGCTCATTTTACAGATGAAGAACTGAGGCAACAGAATTAAGTGACTTGCCCAGGGTCACACGGCTCACAAGTGTCTGAGACCAGATTTGAACTCAGGAAAATTAATCTTCCTGACTCCAAGCCTGGCACTCTAGCCACTGTACCACCTAGCTGCTCATATGGTTGGTTGTTTGGACAAAGGAAAATGCCCTCCTATTTGGAGAGCTGACTGAGAAAAAGCTACAAAATCCTACTGCTTTCTATAGCTGGAGAAGGAGGAAGAAACTGTTCAGAGTCTCAGAGCATATCCAAGGAAGCTTAGCAGTTCTCTGGCTTAAAGGTAACTGCTGGTTACTAAAAAAGTAAAATATTCTTGTCTGACATTATAAATATTAATCGTGGTACAGAACAAGGACATAGGTCCTTCACAGAGGTTTCTGCATTGTCATGGAGAATGTCCAGCATGACTTATCTGTCATACTGTGGATTTCTTTTTTGGGTATGAGTTCAACTAAAGGACTGCCAAGGTTCCTTCCAACTCTACAATTCTGTGCCTCTGAACATAACCCAGAAAAGGGCCAGCAGATCCTGTGTTGTGGGAGAGGGGACAAGACTATGTGCAAGCCAGAAGCACATGTGTGCTTCTCAGTGCACTAGTTTGGGAGGTCATAATCAAGTCATGGGTGTTTGCAAGATGGAAGTGGCGATGGCTTTTAAGTGAAACTTCCCTAGTGTTTTTCAGATTGGCCCCATAATTCAGAATGAACAGTTACATGGGACTGTGGAATGATCTTCTAAAGTATTATACCATTGTGACTGGGAATCCCCAAGGGCACTTTCTTCCCATGTAATTTCTCCATCACTGTGCTAAATTTCTGACCAGACCAAAATACTTGGACTTGCCTCCCACTTGACATCCCAAATTGGTTCCAAATGATTCATAAACTTTTAGAGCCCAAAGGGGCCTTAAGCTAGTCCCTCCACCAAACTAAGACCCAGAGAGAAGAGATTTATGCAGAGAATTAATAGCAGACCCAAGACTTGAACCCTGGTCTCTTGGCTTGTCCAGGGGGCTCTTTTCTTTATACTGTGATGCCTCTGGCCATTATAAGAAATCGTTTCTCCTCATTGTCCCTTCCAGGTCAGAGACCTGGCTCAACAGGGGCAGGTGCTACATACCCCATGATGCCCTTACAGGAGAAAACCGGACATGGTCTTACTCTGGTCTGCTGTGAATGAAAGGGTCATGCTCACTATGGACTTTGTCAAACACAGCCTCAGCACCTCACACATACCCTCACACCCATCATGCAAGTCCCCAACATCCCTTCCAGCTTCCGTACCAGTTAGGTTGATCTCCTGTTGCCCTTCTCGGTCCAGGACCTGTCGAGTAGTGAGGACCCCGGTATTTGGGTCCAGGGAGAAGGTGTCACCAGAGACACCACCATATGTCACTTGTCCATTAACACCTTGGTGGAGAGAGAATCAATCAGTGTATGTTTAGGGAGAGGGGATGGCATGACTTTTCTCATCTCTAGCTTTCAAATCTGTTTGAAGCCCCACCTCCCTCATACTTGTCCTGTTTCCTCCATCCCCATCTTCCCATCACCCTCAATTCCACCACTTCCAACAACTATTCTTCCCAGTTCTCTGTTCCTCAATGCTTGCCTCTCAATACCCTACTATTATAACCCTTTCACTTCTCACTGCCCCATCCCAAGGCATTCACTATTATCCCATGTTGGTCTCCATCCCCCTGATTCTGCCTCTGTCCCCATGCATTATACCCAAGTCAGGGTCGGTGGCATGCAAAGTAAGCACAGTGGTGCCTGGTGGACGGTTCTCAGGCACATGGACATGGTATGCTGCCTGTGAGAAGGTGGGAGCCTCATCATTGATATCAACCACACTGATTGTCAGCAACTGAGTGGCTGACCGGGGAGGTGAACCATGGTCTGAGGCAACCACAGTCAGCATGTGTTCAGCTCGCTGCTCCCGGTCTAGGGGTCGTGTGATGGACAGTGCACCTGAGGGTGAGAGCAAGTGTTCAGGGTTAGCCCCTTGTCCCTATGTCTTGGTGCCTGCCCCCAAGCTGTTCCCCCTCCCCCCATGAACTGCACTTCTCATCTCTGCCTCACACACACCTACCAGTGCTAGGATGCAAGTGAAAGTGTCCGTCACTGTTGCCACCTGCCAGTTGGTAGGAGAGGCGGGCAGCCTCGCCCAGGTCTGGATCACGGGCCACCACATAGAGTGCCACAGAACTAGTTGGTTGATCCTCAGGAAGAAGGGTGGTAGGAGGTGAGACAAAGACGGGTGCATTGTCATTCTCATCCGTCACAAACACCCTTGCTGAGACACGAGTGCTGCGGCGCAGGCTGATGTTCCGGGCCTGATCAGTGGCCTCCACCAACAAAAGCAGGGCAGGTGTGGCCTCACGGTCCAGGCCTCTGGGGGCACTGAGAGCACCAGTGCGGGGATCCAGTCGCAAGGCAGGGACTGGGGGTGACTGGCGCAGCAGGCGGTAGCGCACATCACTATTTGGACCAGGCCCATCTGCGTCTGCAGCTTGGAATGTGTAGATTGCAGCTCCTGGGGGCGGGTTCTCAGACAGTGCTAGAGTTAGTGGGTCACGGGAAAAGGTAGGTGCATGCTCATTCTCATCCTCCACACGAAGCTCCACACGCAGCAGCCGAGGCCCAGCAGGGTAAACTGGAGCACCCCCACCCACCTCCTCAGCCCTCACAGTCAGGGCTCTCCATGCTGGCCCTGCTTCAAAGTCCAGGGGCCTGGCCAGGTACAGCTGACCTGTGGCTGCATCTAATGCAAATGTGCCTTCAGGGTCACCTCCACCTACCAGTGTGTAGGTAAGTACCCCTTGGGGGGCCCCTGGAAGTGCCACCGACCCCAGGAGGGAGCCTGGCTGAAGCCCCTCTCCTGCTGTCAGTGTCAGCACTGCTGGGGCTGCTGGAGCATCAGGGGCTACTGGGGATCTGGTCCGGGGCAGCACCTGCCAAGAGAAGTTGTGCTGGGTTGGGGGTTTGGGGACACAGGGATATAAGGTTGAGAGATGCAGGACGTAGAAACAGAGAGATGGTGGTTTAAGGGTAAAGGGGCCCAAGAGGTTTAAAGATAGAGGGATACAGAATTTGGGGACAGGGCTTGGAAATAGTTCATTTGAGAGATTTGGAGTTGAGATGGTAGCTAGGAAGTTAGGAATGAGAGGTTTGGGAATTGAGGGGAGCTAGAAATGATGAAACTAGGATTTAAAATTGTGGGGAGGGAGGCTTGAAGTTGGTAAATGGGAGTTTAGAGTTGGCGGAATGGAAGTTTTGACTTCTGAGGTTTGGGGGACTGGTGGCTCAGGTACCTGCAGGAGCAGCTGGAGGCTGGTGCTTCTGGGGGGACTGCCCTGGTCCTGAGCATTCACTGTTAGTACATAGTGGGGCCTCTCCAATCGACTCAGGGGCCCAGCTGTGCTCAGCTCTCCAGAGTGAGGATGTAGCAAGAATAGCTCCGAGCCAGGACCTGGGGAGAGAGAGAGAAGGAGAGGCCCAGGCCCCAGGATTCAAAGTCTGCATATGTTCAGTCATCATGTGTTAAGTCTTCACATAGATCAGCCTCACACTTGAGTTACTATGAGGCTAAGACAGCATTCTTATAAAGCTCTGTTCTAGGTTCCAGTCCCTATGGAACTCTGATCACAGCAGCTTCTGGTTTCATTGCCTTTATTTTCTTTTTCCTGAATTTTCTGAATCTTGGGTGCCAAAGAGATAATGAAGTGCAGGGCTGGACATGCCTTTAAGGGCCCTACCATAAAGGGAAGCCTGATTATACCAGCAAAACTTTTAAAGGACCAGACACAGCATAGTGTCCTCTTTCTCTGACTCTTAAGGGTTTCTCACTGGATATAAGGAGTTCAGGAGGAAGCTAACATCATGGGCAGCCCAGGGAGATTCCTGGGAGCAGCTTGTTGAATAATAAACAACTAGATCCATCTGGCAGGTAGCCAGGAACCAGAGTCAATTATGATCACTGGCTATACACTCTAAACTCCTCTCCCTAGTGCAAGCTATACTGTCCTCATGGGACCTAAAGTGTCCTATGTGTGCCCCCAGGATGGCCCTTGAGGTCAGTACTGCATATATCTTCAGCTCTCACATACTTCATTCCCCAGCAGAAAAGGGGAGTGGGCTCTTGTGGAAATTAGATGTTGTTTCACTACAGGCTAGGGGCTGTCTGACTTCTGCATTTGTATCCCTAGCACTTAGTAGCTGCTTCACAATTCTGTTGCTTGTTTGATGATGGGGGACACCAGGGAAGTCTTTCCCTCATAGCAAAGAGGAAGATATATTTTAGCATCCTCTGGCATGCCTGGGGACAACACTGGTTTTGTCTTCTAGGAGTGGGACAGGACTAGAGGAGAAAGCAGGACGGTCGGGGCTGCCTGGTGCTCTGGTAATGTAACGAAATACTACTTTATCGTAAGAAATGACAAAAAAGGATGGTTTCAGAGAAGCTTGGGGAGACTTCTATGAACTGATGCAGAACCAGGAGAACATTTGATACAGTAATGGCAACACAGTAAAGAAAAACAACTTTGAAGGGTTTGAGAGCTCTGATCAATGAAACGTAACCCAGAGGACTGATGACGAAGACCTGACAGAGAGGTGATGGGATCAAGCAGCAAACATGGACACTTTTGGACATGGCAAATGTTTGGATTTGTTTTAATTGACTAAGCATATTTGCTACATGCAAAAGAAAATAACTATATTAACACCTTATCTAAGCCTGAGGAAGGTGGCCCATGAGTTGGTAACAGGCTACTTACTTACCACAGTGCCTCAAGCGTCACATGGGCCACATTCAGGCATCACTTGCAGCCTATGCTTACATTATATTTCACTCTCTTGTTTGTTAGTTAAAAGAGAGTGATGGCAATTTGAAATTATGCCCTCAAAGCCACTAAACTATATATACCTTTTGACTTAGAGATATCATTACTAAGCAGGTACCCCCAAAGAGTTCAAAAAGGAAAACACTCACTTTTACTTTCTAAGAGCTCATTCAAAGATTTTTCTCCCTCCTATTTTTTTTAAGCTGGAAAAATATTTTCTACTCAACAAGAAATGCTAGAAAAAACTGGATAGATATTTAACAGGAAAGTGGGTTTAGCACAGCAACCTACACCATATACCACAGAAATTCCCAATGGACAAAAGAACTAAATATTAAAAAGTCACAAAATAAAAAAAAGGCCATATCTCTCAGAATGCTACATAGCAGATTTATTTACCAGTTGTGACATGAGAAGTGCTATAAGATGAAATAAACTACTTACATTATTTAAAGCCAAAAACTTCTGCACAAATAAAATAAATATAGCCACAAGAAAGATATAGCCTGAGAAAGAAAAAAATGACTAGGCATCTCTAATAAACATCTGACACCCAAAACACATAGGAACTCATATCTATTACTAAGATTAAAGCATTCTCCAATAAATGTCATCCAAAGATGTGAGCAAAGTTTTCCAAAGAAGAAATATGAACTAACATTCATCATCTCCTATATTGGGCCTTTTTTTTTTCTGATGCAGACAACTGTTAAGTCTCTTCTTAAATAAAATGTTACTGTGTAACATTGTGAATTGTGTATCTCAACACAATGGGCAACAGTATCACACATACCTTATCCTAGGTTTCTGAGGCAGAGGTTAAATACCAAGAGAGTGAGAAAAGTTCCCAATGTGTAACTTTGTCTCAAGAGAGAATCTTAAGAGATACAGGCTACAAGGCCACAAGGGTGGCACCAGAACATTGAGCCCTGTAAGACAGCAAAAGCTTCTGCGCTCATCCAAAGTGTCATTCCTCCTTGGACCTCACACAGAACTTGTGTCTTGCACCTTCCGGATGTATGCAGTATATTATGTATTATAGTTGGCCACTGAACAAAGTTAAACATACTTTTTTTTCCATGGAATATAGGCTCATCTTTTTAAAAACAATTTTATTCTTCTGGTCTTCTTTTTTTTTATTGCAAATCATGGAACTCCATAGTTTTCAAAGAATTAAATTTGAGGTTCACTAAAAGAGAATTGGAGAGGCATATGCTAGGTAGACATCAGAGGCTTGCAACACATTATAAATTTAGAATTGTTGAATAGGAGTGGCATAAAAAGTGTCATCACTAGGGGAAAAAATGGGTCAGTCACATAGTTGGAATTAGGATCCATCAAAAGCTATGCAAAGATCTAGAGCTACAGACCCACCAAGCGTGTTGGGTAGATGCCAAGTAGAAGTTTTGTGGAAGGATATGAACAAAAGCCACATGGAATAGGCAAATATGGAAGGATTCTACTCTGCATCATTAGAGAGTAGTATAAACACAGAACTACGGATTTTAGAGCTGGAGAAAACTTCAGAGATCATCTCGTCCAGCCCCCTTGTTTTTTACTGTGGTGATCTCTCAGATCCATCCAAGTTAAGCATCATTCTCAATGCTTATCAAAGAAACTAAGTCTTGCTGGGGTGGGATGATTTCTGGTCTCTTTCTGCTTTGTTACTCTGGCAACTGCTTTTCATTCTCTATAAAATGGTGATAATCGGCATAATCGGTCTTTTATATTATTCATTTCTTTTTTTTTTAAAGGTCTTAAACAGGTTGAATTTGAGCTGTAAAATCCTTCACTTGTCACCTTCTTATCATTAATTATCTTTATAATTTGGTGTTTGTTTTGATCTTACTTCAACCAGTTAGTAAGATCATGTTCCCTCTGGGACTGTACCCAATTTCTTTTATCTCTTGTTTGAACATGGTTGATGGAATGTTGTCTCCCTTGTTATATTTGTGAGCTCTCAGACAGCAGGAATTGTTTTGTTTTCTTCCCTGCCTCTGTGTGTGTGTGTGTGTGTGTGTGTGTGTGTGTGTGTGTGTGTGTGAAGGCTCAGCAGTCATCACAGTGCTTGGAACACAGCAGACACTTAATGAATGCTGGCTGAGTGGCCCTCTGTCTCCTGAATCTGTCTTTTCTCTGGCTGTCCCCTGAAGCCTGACATTCTCTCCCTCTTCAGCTTTACCTTGAGGCTTTGTTCAGAGCTCATCACAAATGCCACCTGCTGCAAAAGGCTTTTCCTGGTCTCCCTCAGTGCTAGTCCCTTCCCTCTGCAGTCACCTCCACTTTAACCTGGCTCCATCTTGAATGCAGGTTTGCATGTTATCTATTCCATTAGAACAGACTTTGTTTTTTGCTTTTCTTTGTATATACCCAGTGTTTAGCACAATGCAGGGCACACAGTTAGAGCTTAACAAATGCTCGTTGTGTTGACTTTGACTTAACATAGAGTGCTAATTTCAAAATAATTGCTCAATTGGTAACCAGTCACTTTCTCTCTTAAAACA
The DNA here is from genome assembly GCA_028627135.1 of Pseudochirops cupreus. Lineage (NCBI taxonomy): Eukaryota > Metazoa > Chordata > Mammalia > Diprotodontia > Pseudocheiridae > Pseudochirops > Pseudochirops cupreus. The sequence goes on along the minus strand of CM053582.1, from coordinate 128,230,324 downwards.
TAATTTTTTAAAATGATATTTTGTTCTTACCATGTCTAACATCTTCCAACACTTTCTTTGGAAGAAAATTTTCAGGATATGGGGGCAGCTAAGTGGTGCAGTGCATAGAAAGCCAGGCCTAGAGTCAGGAAGACCTGAGTTCAAGTTTGACCTCAGACATTTACTAGTTGTGTGACCCTGGGCAAGTCATTTAAACCTGGTTGTGCTGGTTTCCTCAACTTGTAAAATGGAGATAATAATAGAATCCTCCTCCCACAGCTGTTGTGAGAATAAAATGAGATATTTGTAAAGAACTTAGCATAGTGCTTCACATACACACACACACACACACACATATACACACACATACACACACACACATATACGTGCTATATAAACATTAGTGCAAATCTTTTCCGGCACAGCACTTCAGTGCCTAGCATCTGTCCTAACTGTAGCAAGTACTTAATAAATCTTTATTCAATTGATTTGACTTGCCTTCTTCCGTTTCTTGCCCCTGAATGAACCATTTTTAGTACATCATTTTTCATCATCTTATCTGTGTTCTTCTTCATACCAAAGACACCAGATCTGAAAGTACACAATGACTTAGTTTGGAGAATGGTCAAACTCTTTCTTCACAGAGCTCTCTATTTCTTCATCCTCTAAAACCAAAGCTGATACATGTGCTGCAACTATCCTCATGGTCGTTTGTTCGTTTATGCTTCTAAAGAACACTGACAACTAGGCCATGGAATGTTCTTTCTGGTTGCCTTTGGGGGCATGTTAAAACCAACTCGAGCAATAACATTATTCGCTTCTTTGAAGAGAACTTTCAAGTAATCCTTCTATCTAAAGCATACCTTCTTTTTAAATCTGTAGCATGATTAAAGAACATAAAAGAGTGTCAGAGGCCTGAAGAAATGTTTTGGGGACACTAAAGCCAAGAACAAGCTAAAGCGGTGGTAATGCTAAGGACAAAAAAATACTTTTCCTAGTGATGTTGGGTCCAAAACGTAGATAGGAGGTAGGAAAGAATTCAGGGTGGGTGATGGTCACTGCTTGATATACACTCTCTTTCTCTGGTTCGGAGCCTATTCGTACCACATTGGGTATTCTCTTTCCCCACGGAGGGAGCTCCAAAGGGTGCCAATCAGATATCGGTGTTTTAGCCTCATAGGTTCCAAATGCTGGAATTAGTCCACAGGGATTGCCATTAGCACCAAGGACAGCTGATCCTGGAGGCTGGGTGCAGGCTGGTGATGCTCACCTTCACATCCCCTCCTCATTAATGACTCTGCTGCTCATCCTTTGCTCTTGAAGATGACCAGCTGTTGTTGTGATTATTATTAATGACTCTTATGTTCCCTAAGTGGAAGTTTGCTTGTTGTAACAGCTTGAACCCTCTAAAGGTCCACACTCAAAGCCTGGAAGTATTCTCAAGTTGCCCAGGCATTCACACCCAAATGACATGCCCACTCACAACACACATTCACACCCACTGACAACACAGCCTCACTATTTACACATGCTAATTAACTATGTAATTGCTCTCTCTCTTCCCACACACTCTCTTTCCTCCAATACTAAGTATTCAAATTCTACTTTGAATACACTTCACCAAAAAAATCTCCAAGTGTCTGGCTTCCACAACTCCATTCCACTGATTACCAGGGTCAAAAGACTATCCTTGATGCTCTCTTATTGCTCAGGAGTTCAATCAATCATTTCTAAAGGGTGCTTTAGGGAGACAACTAGTTGCCTTTTTGCTTGGGATCCCCAGACATCAACATTGCTAAATAAGAGAAGACAAAGCTAATCAGTGATTGTTTTCTTGTTTTCTCTACCAATGGAAATGATTTCCAAACTGAAAAGGACAGAAAATAAAAGAGTTCGAAGACAGCTGAAACCTAAGTTAAGTGAGAATACAGGAAGAGAGCACTGAAGTGTCTTCAACAAATTTATATCTCCTGGACAAGATGAAAAACATTCTAGGGTACTGAAAGAATTGGGGCATATAGTTGCCAAACTATTTTAAGTGATCTCTGAAAAAATGACTGAGAAGAGGAGAAGTTTCTCAGGACTGGAAGGGGGCATATATTGACCTGAATTTCAAAAAGGAGAATAAGGTGAAGTCAGTTTGATTTCAATTCTTTGCAAAACTTTTTGGGGATATTATTTAAAGTTGTTTTGTGGGTATTTGGAAAGTGAGAAGGAAATCAGCAATAATTAGCATGGTGTAATTAAGATCAGGTTCTGTCAGGTTAACCTCATTTACTTGTTTGACAGGCTTATTGCACCGGAAGGGAAATACTATGAACACAGTGTATTTGGCTTTCAACAAAGCATCTGGAAAATTCTCTCATGATATCTTTGTAGACAAGATAGAGACATATGGGCAAGATGATATTGTTGTTAAGAAGATAAGGAATTGGTTGTAATAGAACAATGCGAACCCAAGAAAGAGGTCTCTAGTAGAATGCCCTAGCAATCTATGCTATTTAATCTTTTATCATTGATTTATATGAAGATATCAATGGTATGTTTACCAAATTTGCAGATGATACAAAAAATGAGGGGAGAGAGCTAATATATAGATAGCACTAAGGATCTAAAAAGATCTTGAGAGGTACAGTTCAGTGCTTAATTAATTTAAAGACTCCAACTACAGAGGTAAGAACTCAACAAAACTTGTTGGGAAACTGGAATTTAGTCTAGTAAAAACTAGGTATAGAGCATCATCTCACACCACATATCATAAACTCAAAAGAGACACACGACTTAAACAGAAAGGATGATACCACAAATTAATTAGAGGAGCAAGGAAGAAATTACTTGTCAGTTCTATGGAAAGGGGAAGTGTTTATAACCAAAAAGGAATAGAAAGAACCAAAGAAGACAAAATGGACAATTATGCTTTAATTTAAAAAGTTTTGCATGAACAGAAACAACACAATTACAATAGAAGGAAAACAGAGGGTGGGGGGAAATCTTTGCATTATTTCTCTGGTAATGGCCTCATTTCAAAAATACATAGGGAACTGATGCCTGTTTGTAAAAATAAAAGCCATTACCTAGTTGATAAATGGTCAAAGGACATGAACAGGTAGGAGGGAATCCAAGCCATCAACAGGGGAAAAAACCCATTCCAAATTACAAATAATTAGAAAAATGCAATTTAGAGCAGTTCTGAGGTTCCACTTTGAACCCATCAGATTGGCAAGACTGACAAAAAAGGAAAGTGATAAATGCTGGAGGGAACTTGAGGAAAATAGGCACATTAATGCACTGTTGGTGGAGTTATGAATTGCTGAAGCTATTCTAAAAGCAATTTAGAACTATGGCTTCAAGGTTACTGTGTATTATCTTTTGATCCAGCAATACCACCAACAGGAGATCAACACCCCAAAGTCATCAAAGAAAGAAGAACCTATGAACAAAAATATTTATAGCAGCTCTTTTTTTTTTTTAATTTTTGGAGGGGAAAAGCAGGGCAATTGGGGTTAAGTGACTTGCCCAAGTTCATATGGCTAGTAAGTGTTAAGTGTCTGAGGGTGAATTTGAACTCAGGTCCTCCTGACTCCAGGGCCGTGCTCTATTCACTGTACTCCCCAGCCACCCCTGTACCACCTAGCCACCCCAGCTGCTCTTTTCTTGGTGGCAAAATTGGAAACTAAAGGGATGGAGATCAACTGGGGATGGCTGGACAAATTAATATAATGCAATACTACTGTGTTGTAAGAAATGAAAAGAATAGTTTCAGAGAAACCTGGAAACACTTGCATGAACTGATGCAGTCAAGTGAATGACGCCAGTTATACACTAATGACATGTAAGTGAAGAGGTGCTGGGTGGCCCATATTTTGGGGTAACTTTAATTCAGTTTTGTGTTAAGTTGTAAAAGCCACATTTCTTAACTGTTTCTCCTCTTCCCCCAGCTGTACTAGTCTTTCCCTATCCCAGCCTAGAGCTATTTCCTCTCAAACCATTAACTCTTCATTCAAGGTACTACCTCCTTTTGTCCTAGCAAACTAAACCCATTCACTTGCACATCAAGATGGGAACATCTCACTGACCTGACCTCAAGTCTGTGACCACTGGTCGACCTTATGACGATTCAGGGCTCAAACCACACCCCCTGCCCTTTCCCTCCTGCTGTTTGTCCCAGTGTATTATGGGTAAAACACATGCGCAGTTGATGTCAAGGGTGCATGTCCCTTTAAGCAGTGGCCACTCCCTGGCTCCTCCCAGGCTCCTCCCTAACTCCACCTTTGTACACCTCATTAGCTTAATGAACTTATGATTGACAGCTTGGTATCTTTAAGAATGCCCCTGGGGCCCTTAGAACTTCCGCAGATGGACCTTGGTAGCTCTTGCCTTTTCTGTCAGGTCAAGTAGGCATTCCAGTAGGCCATCTGCCGCTGCAGAACATCACACTTCCAAACTTCCAAACTTTCTCTGACTCCCCCCTTGCCCCTTGCGAGCTTTTCTTAGCCAGGTTTCCTCACCCTACCCCTTTTGGTCCTGTGAATCAATAAACTTTTGTAAATCTACCAAAAGACAGCTGAGCTGGTAATTCTTTTCAGATACGAACCTAGAAAGGATTTCTCATTAGAAAGACCCCCCAAAACCTATCCCGCAACATAAGGACAAACAACTTTGAAAGGCTTAAGAACTCTGATCAGTGCAAGACTGACCAGGTATCCAGAGGAATCACCTCCAGACAGAGAAGTGATGGGGGGAAGGGGGGAGGCAGCCTGGCATCCAGCACGCTGGGGTGAGACCAATGTGAGAATCTGATTTGCTTAACTATTCATATTGTTATGACAGTTTTGTTTTTCTTTTCTTTTGTTTTAAATGGGGGCACGGTGTAGGAGGAAGGAAGGAAACAAGCATTTATTAAATGCTTCCTCTGTGTCAGACTCTGTGCCAAGGGCTTTACAAATATTATCTCATTTAATCCTTTCACAAGTCTGGGAAGTAGTTCTATTATTATGCCCATTTTATTGCTAAGAAAGCAGTCAGGCAGAGATTAAGCGACTTGCCCAAGGTCATACAGCTAGTAAGTGTTTGAGATCAAATTTGAACTCAGGTCCTCCTAACTCCAGGGCCCATGCTCCATCCACTACACCACCTAGCTGTTCCTCAGTTGTTGTTTTTTTTTTTTTAAGATGAAGATATTTTCTTTCCCTCTCACTTCCCCCTCCAACCTCCAATGAGAAAGCAAGAGAAAAAAAAATCCCATTACAAACTTGTATAGGGAAGTAAAACAAATTCCTGAATTAGCTGTGTCCTGCCACCTCCCTTCCTCCTCCACCCTGCTCCAGATGTCATACTCTACACTCTTAAGTTTATCACCTCGTTGTCAGGAGGTGGTTAGCTTACTTCATCAAAAGTTCTCTAGATGTGTATTGAACAGAATTCCTGAGATTTTCAAAGTCGATTACCTTTACAATATTATTGATATCATATAAATTGTTTCTTAGTTCTATTCATTTTACTCCATATTCGTAACTGTTCTCTCAGTTGTGCTCATTTTGCTCTGTATCAGTGTTCTGAAATTTAATAGAGGTGACCTACACATAACTGGTGGAAAACCTCTTAATGAGCAAATCTGTAAAGATAATAAGAGATAGAGTCAATATTAGAAGAACTATAAAAAGATAGAATACACTATACACTATTGATGGAGCTGTGAATTAGCTCAACCATTCTGGGAAAAAAAACTAGACTCCTTCCAGAAAAATCACTAAACCATTCATACCCAGAGATTCTATTATTGGACATTTGGGACAGAAAAATCAAAGACAGAAAGACATGATGCAGTATATACCAGAATATTCATAGCATCATTTTTTTGTGGTAATCTAAAAACAAAGTGGGTGCTCTTTCTCTTCAGCGAGGCTGCCAAGCGGCAGGCACAGCAGTGCAGAGATGCAGATGTTTGTGAAGACCCTGATGGGCAAGACCATCACGCTTGAGGTTAAACCCAGTGATACTATCGAGAATAACAAGCCAAAATCCAAGACAAGGAAGGTATCCCACCAGTTCAATGACGTCTGATTTTTGCTGGAAAACAGCTAGAAGATGGCTGAACTCTCTCAGACTACAACATCCAGAAAGAGTCCACTCTGCACATGGTGCTGCCTCTTTGAGGAGGCATCATTGAGCCTTCCCTTCGCCAGCTGGCCCAGAAGTATAACCGTGACAAGATGATCTGCCCCAAGTATTACACCTGCCTGCACCCCTATGCTGTAAGAAGAAGTGCAGCCACACCAACAATCTGAGCCTCAAGAAGGTCAAATAAAGACCAGTCTCAGGACCCGGTTTTGGTTTGGCTCCCTTGAATGAAGCGCTCTTGAGTAGTCTGTTGTAACAAGGCCTTGTTCCTGCGTTTAATGGGACTGTGATATCAATAAAATCCCCTTTTAGTTGAGAAGCAAGAAAAAAAAGTGGGTGCCCATCAAGGACTATGGGAATGGCTGAACAAATTCTAATATATGAATAAAATATTTTATCATTTCACTGTGAAAAATAAATATCTGGAATTCAGAGAAACAAAGATTTGTATGAGCTAATGTAGAGTGAAATAAGTAGAACAGAGGGGACAATATACATAATGACTACAAAAGTGAACATTTAAAAAATAACCACTAAAATAAAGTTTTAACACTGAGTAATTGTATAGACCAATCTTGCTTCTGGAAAAAAAATAAGGGAACTTAACACCTTTTTGGTAGAAGAGTTGGGGAGGGCACTATGGGTCACTATATGTCAGTTGGTTTATAGGTATTTTTCTTTTTTTAACAAGGGGAAGCTCATGGAGAAAGCTATTTTTGGAAATGTTTATGTTATAAAAAAAGGAAGCAACAGATCTTATTAAAATGGCTGACTAACTATAGTATCATGGACATACATATTATAATATTTAATAGATCTGTGATCACTATGTGGATATTCCCTCCATTAGTATAGATCTCAACCTATTCTCATCCTGTGTGATTTTTTTCCCTTATGTTCTCCCACAGATCCTCTGGCACAGATATACAATTTATTGGAAGGAATTCCTTTTGGTCTTTTTACATTTCATGGGTGCTAGTGCAGCACCCATAATAAATCTATTATCCTTTGCCCTTATATGACTGGCCTATCTCTTTTCTCAAGAGGAAAATGGAAGGAGATGCTTTTCAAATGTATGGCTCAGGCTAGAATTCTTAACCAAGTCCAGGTATAAAAGGGCTCATAAAAGATGAAACGGACAATTTTAATTGCTTAAAAAAAGTTTTTACACAAATAAATGGACAAATTCAATGTAGGCAGGATAAGAAGGGAAGGTGTCAACTGTGGGAAAAACCTTGGCATCAAATATCTTCAATAAAGCCTCACATCCAAGAGAGGTAGCATGATGAAGCATATAGACAAGTGGCTCTGAAGTCAGAAAAACCTGGGTTCAAATGCCCCCTCTGCTTGCTCTCCCTGTGTGACCCTGGGAAAGTCACTAACCTTTCAGTGTTCCAGGCAACTCTCTAAGACTTAAAGTTGCTGACTTACACAGAAAGAGGGAAATCCTCACCTGGAGCTCCCTGTGCTAATGAAACTACATATCTGGTATTAAGAAAACCAAGCAATTTAAGAAATGAACACAGATATATAACACCAATTGCAACAAATAAACAGGCAGTTTCCAGAAGAAGAATTTTAAAAAATCAACAACCTCATGAAAATATTTAAAATCACTTCTAGTAAGAGAAATTAAAATGAAAACAACTCTAATTTTTACATTACACCTATCAAAATGACAAATATGATTAAAAACACAGAAGCAGTCAATGTTGGAAAGTTTATGAAAATGTGAATTGGTAACAATCATTCTAAAAACTAAAGGATCAATGAGCAAAGTAGGTTGGCTCCACTTCCACTGATCATGAAAATAGACTGGAATAGCCATTCTACAAGCCCTGTCCTACTTCCTCCAATGCCATTAATAAATGCCCTTGGGATGATCAAAGGCAAAGCCACCTACATGCAAACCCTTCTTCATTATTCCTAACTGTCCCATGAGGCAACACTACTTCCATCCTTTTGTCACCTCATCAGCAGTGCCTCACAAATGAGCCTGCTTTCCAACCTAGCACTGTACGTGATCTTCATGGCCTTCTGTCTAGCAAGGAGATCAAGTCTCTCCCAGTGATGCGATCTCCTCGTTCCATTACCCTCCTCATTGTGGAGATTCCTCTACATATGCTATAAGAAGTAATGACAACTAGAGTCAATATCCCTTCTTAGGGCCACTTCCCATTTCTCAGACTTGACAACTCATTTATATAAGTGTGACAGGAAATACTGCAATTGCACATAACCTCTTCCTCTAATTTCTACTCTAATGAGGTATTCATTTTAACTTTACTCCAACCAGTCAAAATTTGATTATACACAGAGAAGTGGTCCAAAATGACTTCAAAATTAGCAGCCAGTCACCCGCATGTGCATTCATATAGTGGATCTTATTTCTCTTCTTCTCCTTATTTATTTGTTTTTTTGTTTTTGCTTTGGTTGTTCTTTATCATGGCTATCACTTTCCAACTCTTCCTGAAACCAAGCATTTTTAAAGCCTCTGGGCAATTCATAAACTTCTGGTCCCTTCCATCTAACAATTCTGAAACACCCTTTCCAAGATAAATTCCCACCACCCTCTCCTGGACCTGCCTTCACACTGAGGTATATGTTGACTTGGTTTGAAGAATCTTGTCAAGTGTTTTTTTATGGAACTTCTCTCTTTCATCCTCTATAATCAATGTGGACAAAATAAGTTGCAGCTTTCTTCATGAATAGTCCTTCTATTTATGTTCAAAATAAGCACAGGAAGACCAGTGTTCTGATTGAGTGTTCCATGAAATGATACTTCGTGTCCTCAGGTACAAGACGAAGCCAACTCTGTCCATTCCTTCATTTGCCTTTTTAAGGAAAATTCTTGAGCCACCATATAGTTGCAACTTCCTTTTTGTTGCAGCTCCTTTAGGTCTTCCAATTTCATTTATATTAAGAAGGTCAATATGGATATGGTCCAGTTTCTCCAAGAGTATGACTTTTTGTTAGATGTTGAACAGAAAATTCAAATTTAGAATTTTTTTTCATTCATGTCTGACTTTCCATGACCCCATTTGGGGTTTGCTTTTTCCTTCTCTAGTTCATTTTACAGATGAGGAACTGAAGTAAACAGGGTTAAGTGATTTGCCCAGGGCCACACAGCTAGTTAGTGTCTGGGGCTGGATTTGAAATAAGATCTTCCTGACTTTAGGCCCTGCACTATCCACTGTGCCACCTGGCTGCCTAGCAAAATTAAATGAATGTAGGTAGTCTGAAACCTGTGATTCTTGGTTCCCTCTGGCAAGATGATGTAATGGAGCGAGTGTGGTTTTTGTAGGACTTGGGGTCATTCCTGCCTCTGCCAGTGGCAGCTTGTGTGTGGCCCATGACAAGTAATCTTACCTTTCTGGGCCTTTGCTTCTTCCTCTATAAAATGAAAAGATTGGCCTACTTGACCTTTGAGGGATCTCTTCTAGCTCTGGAGCTATTAGTCCAATGCTCTTTTTCCCACCAGTCTACCATCATCAATGTGGAAACAGAAAGGAACCAAGCATAATAATTACTGCTATTTCGGAGGTGGAGGTGGATGGATTGCATGAGCTCAGAAGTTCTGAGCTACCATAGGGCTAAAGCCCATCAAATGTTGGCACTAAGCTCAGCATCAATATGGTGAGGTCCCAGGAGCAGGGGCCAGCAGGCTTCCTACAAAAGGGGAAAGGGGCCCAGGTTGGAACCACCAGGTTAAAGGTCCTGTGACAGTTAAAAGTGTCATTGGGTCCATGAGTGGCTGCTGCACTTCAAGCCTGGGTGAGATAGGGAAATCAAGCCTAGAAAAAGAGAAAGAGGAAAGAAGGGCAGAAGGAAGGGAAGAAAGAAGGAAGGAAGGAAGGAGGGAGGAAGGGAGTTGTTTAGTGTTTAGGGGCATTTTGTATTGTTATCTGTTCCATGGGTTGCCAGGACCAAAGAATTCATCCCTTCATGGCTAAACAGCTGGTGATGAACCTCTCTGTACTTAGCTATCCAGGTTATCAGACAGTAGACAGTCTGTTTGGACCATTTTCAAAGCTTCTCTTACATAGTAGAACTTGCCAAGGCTTGTAATCTTCTGGCACAGCCTCTGAGAACTCAGTTACCTCCATACCATAATGAACCTCTGGGACAGAACTTTCATATCCAATCTGACTTTCTGCAGACACTTTCCTGGATACTCAGGCTGCTATAGCCTTTTCTTCTGAGATCACCTTCCATCTTCTCTGTATAGATCTTGTTTTACCTAGTTATTTACATGTGGTCTCCCCCTTTAGACTGGGAACTCCTTAAGTCAAGGAATAGCACTTAGCTTGGTGCCTGACACACAGCAAATACTTTGTGTCAGCTGCTATGTCATTGGTGATTGCTGACTACATTTTTTGTTTTTATTTTATTTTATTTTATTTTGGAGTTGGGGAGGCAAGGCAATTGGGCTTAAGTGACTTGTCCAATGTCACATAGTAAATGTGTCGTGTCTGAGGCCGAATTTGAACTCAGGTCCTCCTGATTCCAGGGTCCGTGCTCTATTCACTGTGCCACCTACCTGCCTCTGATGGTAACGTTTTAGAGAGAATTCCTTGGGCTAATAGGGTTGGACTATATGCCTTCTGAAGTCCTTTTCAGCTCTGAAATTCTGTGAGTCTGTGAGAAGGCCCATACACTTGAAATTCTGTTACTTCAGTAGTGTACCAACTTGTAGGTTATAGGTACATGTTGACTACATTTGATGTATGGAGTCCTATGCCTGGGTTCAAAAAAATCAGCTACAGAAGTATAGGATGGGGAAGGCGTAGTTGGGCTTCAGAATATATGAAAAAGATTTAGAGAGCTTAGTGGACCTCAAGTTCAATAGAAGTCAACAGTATGACTTGGCACCACCCCCCCAACCAAAAAATAATGCTACATTAATAGAAGCATAGCGTACAGAAATAGGGAAGTGATAATTCTGTTGTACTCTGCCTTGGTCAGATTTTGTCTAAAATATTATAAGTAGCAATAAGTGGAAGTTGCAGAGGCAGGTTTTGGTTGGTCTTTCCCAGGAGTTACTTCCCTTACTGGGGAACTGTGCTTGTGGGTGTTATAAAGAAAATTTCCAGTTCTGTAGGGTTGGTCTACATGCTCTCTCAGGTCTCTTTCAGCCTGAGGTTCTGTGAATCTGGTTCACATGCTTAAAATTCTGCTTCCCCAGCAGTGTGTCAACTGCTTGGTCACTGCCCAAAGATCCACAGAGAACAACAACGGTGAGGCCAATGTTTCTAGATAGCCCAAGAACTGTGATTTTTAGTAACTCTGTAGGCGCACAGGTGTATGGCTAGAGTGTAGTGAGGAGGAAAGGGTATGCTCAATCTTGTCGCTGCCATACAATGAAAAGGTATGCTATCTTGTCGCTGCCATACAATGAGGCAGGTTTACTGCTTACATGAATTCCTTGAGTTGCCAATGCCTTTGTTCATCTCTCTCCATAGGATTTTGCTGACCCTGCTCCATGCGGACCTCCTCCTGGCTTGGAATGCTAGCTCTCAGATGTAGTTCATGACAGATGCTTTTTCACTCATTCATTTGAGAAGAGATCTCTCTTCTCTCTATGACTCCTGGGTGCCCTGAAGCTTGTGCAAAAATCTTTTCCTGACCCTGACCTAGACCCTGAAGACTGAAGTGCCCAATAATATTTGACACTTTAAGGTTACAAAGTTTGATGAACAAGTGGATCTCATTTGATCACTAGGTTTGTGAATCCTCATGTGGGTTAACTTCAGGGCCTTTTGGAATTTCATGGATCCAGTTCATATAGTGAAACCAAGTGCACTTGAAACCCCACAAACCACTGAGGGTAAGTGAGACTATCTGACCAGACTGTTCCTACCCAGACCAGTGACCCCTGGGAGGCATGGCAAAGTGGCCTGAACATAATTTGCCATGCTTGCTTTCTAGTGGTTTTCAGCCTGCCGGTCAGTATGGTCTTATCTAGACATTGAATAAAACCCACTTCCTGGAGTGGCCCTCTGCCACCAGACCCCAAGTTGCAACTCCCTTTTGGATCAGAGACATCAGGGACGTTTTCAGCACTGCTGAACCAGAACATTATGACTACTCTACTAACCTAGCTCTGGGAATACCAAGGTTCTTCACTGTTCAAGACTGAGACTGTGACTGCAGGAATTCCAAGAAAAGAACTATCAGGAGGTGTTCATCTGGTCTTCTCCTTTCCTCCAGCTAGCTAACTAGTATTTAAATAGTACTTTAAGGCTTACAAGGAGCTTTATATATGTTATCTCATTTGATTCTCACAACAACCCTGGGAGGCAGGTCTTATTATTTTCCCCATTTGACAGTTGAGGAAACCGAGGCAATATAGATTAAGTGACTTGCCCAAGGTCACATGGCTAGTAAGTGTTAAGTGTCTGAGGCCAAATTTGGGACTCAAGTCCTCCTGACTCTAGGGCCGGTGCTCTGTTCACCGAGCCACCTAGTTGTCTCGACTAGGAGGTGAGCAATCCAAAGACAATCTGAGAGGGTGATGGATGAAAAACAGCCTTTTGAATACAGTAAGGTCTGGACAAATGCCAGGTGAGACTCTTCAGGTTCTACAGCCCCTTGTAGTGTCTTTCCCACTACCAGCTGGTTTTGGAGGGGATAGTGAGTGGTTTGTATTATAACCATTTTCATCTACTTCCAGGACCCTGCTTAGTCTTTGACAAAATTGGTCTGGACTCTTCACTGGTTGGCACCAGCACTAGATGTCTGTCAGCCTCAATGAGTACCAGTTTGAGAAGGAGATGGAATTTCAAGGGGGAATTCAAGAACTATCTTCACAGGGCTTTTATCTTGGTCCACCCACATCTTTATAAGCAGAGACTAAGGTAGTCAAAGTCACAATGGGAAGGGCTGGAGGGGGGAGGCAAACATCCTCTCAGAGGCTGCACTGCCCTCCCACACACCACAGCCCAGATTATACTTCTTCCACAAGTTAACCTTGACAGAGAAGTGTTCCCCTAATGATAGAAACCTACTTGCAGTTGAGGTTGCATTTGAGGTATGGAGACCCAACTTTGAGAGAGGCCAGCATTTTGTGACGGTCCATCCAGACCTCTGAGGGGCAACAGGTCACAATGGAAGGCACACTGGCTCTGGATTCCAATTCTACCACTGATACTACCTGAATGACCTTGGGCAAGTCCCTCTCCAGGTCTCAGTCTTCTCATTTATAAAATGAGAGGGTAGGACTAGATAGGCTCTAAAGTCTCTTCTAGTCCTAAATCTAAGAACCCATACTGGTTTAAGAGTCTATTGCATTGGCAGGATTTACCTTGCATCGGTTTTTGCCAATATCTGATTATTTTTAAGCAGAATTAACTTTGTCGGCTACTTCATCCAGGGACTCTATAAGGATATCCTGTCACAAAAACTAGAAGTTGAACTCTCAGCTGATCTGTTTTCCCCCACCCTCAGCAGGTAGTCCCACAGCCCACAAATGCTATGGCTGCTCAGCTGAGGCTGGGCCTCCTGGATCTGCTCCCACCAGCAGCAGGCACAAGGCACTGATATCTGGACCTAGCTATCTGTGCTCCACATTGCTGAGACCTCTGCACCTCAAGGAAAGTCAACTGATACCTGCATCTGTACTCACATCTGTATGCTGGTCCAGAGATGCCTGACAGATAGTGCTACAGGAGAGCCTAGTTTCAGGCACATGGGCCCATTCAAAGCCTTATGTGATATCACTGGAGAACTTGAGTTGCCATGAATAAGACACATCTGCTGATAGGTCCAGCCCTCCTGGTTGGTCTGTCTGCGCTTTCACCACAAGCATCTTGGGGATGCTGGCTGGTTAGTTTCACTTCCTGCTGATTCCTATCCATAGATAATTTTTTTGAAGGAACATTTACATAGCACTTTAAACAGATGCAAAATGTTTTACGTACATCATCTCTCTGAACTTCCCTACAAGCCCACGAGGTAGGAAGTACAGCTATTATTATACAAATTTTACAAATAGGGAAACTATAGGAGAGACATGTGCCATGATCACACAGTTAGTAAGTTTTACAGGGAGGGAGGATTTGAACACAGGTCTTCCTGAGTTCATATTCATCACTCTACCTATTATAGTTTGTTGACTCCATTCAATTCAATTCAACAGACATTTTAAAACACAGCAGGACATCCACTGGTGGGGCTAATGCAAAGACTTGCCACATCCCAGGAGTGTTAGGCTATCCTGATGGCAATGTATACCTAGATCGAGATGGTTCATTTCCTGTACCTGAATGGTTCTCCACGCTCTCTCTTCTCACGTCATCTCCAAATGGTTCCCCCTCAGCTTATTATTTTATTTTTAGGATACCTGAGTTGCAACCTCCCAGGCACAGAGCCCCTTTTCACTGGCACATCACTCCTAGTCAGATGGCCAGATAGCGCATAAACAGATCTTGGAATGATATCTCCAAAGCAACGCCTCTTGTCATCAGCTTCTGCTCCGCTGGGACTCCGCTAAAGGCCCATGTTGCTCTCTGGGGAGCTCTTGAGCAAGGACAAAACTGTCACCTCACCATTTCTGTCTCCACAACCACTCTTGGCTGTGACCCATGCTCTGTACTCTCCCGTAGCACTCTGTTGGTCCTTGCCCTCCTTACCTCTTCCTTAGACAACTACACTGTGAAAATCTCCTCCCTGTTCTCCCTCCTCCAAGTCTCTCCCCTCTCCATCCTGCACAGCAGCTGTCAAAATGATTTTCCTTAAACTTGGATCTGATGACATCAGTCCCCTACTCAACATGCACCCAGTAGCTCCCAATTTATTGGCTCTAGGATAAAACATAAACTCCTCTGTTTGACGTTTAAAGCCCTTCACGACCTGGCTGTGACCTCTCTTTTCTCCTCTTATGATACACGACTCCCCTTCCCACACTGGACCAGCCAAACTGGCCTTTCCTCTGCTCCTCACATACAGTACTGCTCACACCCCACACAGGCTGATTGCCTGCAGTCCTTGGCGTTTTCCCTAGACTCGGGCTGCCCTGCAGACTCACCCCGTGTGGTTCTCGCCACTGCGTCCCCTGCAAGCTCGCTTCGCTCTCGGGCTGTTCCTTATACTGGAAATGCCCTAGTCTGCCATCTCAGTCTCTCTGTCTCTCTCTCTCACTGGCTGGTTCTTCCAGAACCGCCTTCTCCAGGAGGAGGTCTTCCCTCCTCTTCAGCTCGCGCTGTGCCTCGACCCTTCACCCCCCCCTTCTCAGCTCCCTTCTATGCCTTGGTCTTCCCCCATTAAGATGTAAGCTCCTGGAGGGCAGGCGCCGTCTTTCTGTTTGTATTGTGTTTCCAGCGCTCAGCACAGTGCCTGGCACATGGTAAGTGGCTAATAAACGCTTGCTGAGTTGGCGTGGTGTGGCTCCAAGCATTTGCAAAGGCCATCTTCCATGCCTGACATTTCCTCCCTTCTTACCTCCTCCTCTAGAATCCTTCATCCCCTTCCAGGCATACATCAAGCCCCATTTGCTACATAGGAAACTATCACTGCTCCTCCCCAGTGACCGGTGTACATATGTATACATGTGTGCATACTGTGTGCATACACACATACACAAACATATGTAAAATTTCCCCTATCCTCCAATAAAATATAAACTGCCTGAAGGCAGGGATTGTGTCACTTTTTGTGTTTTTGCCCCCAGCTCATATTATGTGCCTAGCGCATGGTAGGAGATAAATCATTGCTTACTGACTCTTGTTTACTTACAGTGAGGTCCTGACACCCACATGCCTAGACCCTATGTGGCTCAGCCTCTATAGAGCCCAGGTGTCATGTGGTCCAGCCTCACGTGGCTTCAGGAACCATATAGCTCAGCACCCACATGACTATCCCCACAGACCCAGTATTCACGTGGCTCAGGCACCAGCAAGGCTTAGTCTTCAGACTCAGTCACATGGCTCAAACCCCACACAGCTGAGTGACCAGACACCCCAGTCCTCATTTCATTTAGTCCTCAGACAGATCAATTCCCACAAGCTCTGCCCTCATACCTGTCAGGCTGTATAGGATTGTTCCGTTTTCTCCTTCATCTGGATCCTTTGCCTGTAGACGTGTGACAAGGGTTCCAGGAGGGATGCCTTCCAACACCTGATGAGACATGGACGCCAGGTCAACCCTGACCATGACATTGACCATAGGATCACAACAGAAACCACATGGGGTCCCCTCATCTTCTGACAGTGTCCACCCTCCCCTTAGCCCATTGATCCCTTCCCCTCTTTCCCTGGACCCACTATAATAAGTACTCTCATTAGCTTTATGGGGATCCCCCCTTATCCCCTGAATGAGGAGCATCCCATCATTCTCCCCTGAAAGGAAAGCATTTCTCCTACTCCCATTTATGAGGAACATGCCATCTTATCTCACCTGCACTGGAAACCCGCCTCCAGCTGCCCCCAGGGTGTGCAAGAAGGTTGGGCTATTGTCATTGAGGTCCAGCACCATGACGTGCACTGTGCCTGTGGTGCTTCGGGGAGGAGCGCCTCCATCTTGCACTTGTACCAGGAGCTGGTAGCTGCTCTGCTGCTCACGGTCTAGGCTGCGTCGTGTGGTCACTTCCCCTGGGAAGTGAGGGAATGAGGGAAGAGCAAAGGAGAAGAGGAGCAGTGAGGCTTCCTAGGGAAATGGAGAGCCTAGGCCCAGGGATTTAAGGCAGGGCAGACTTCAAAGAATGAGGGGGCCTGGGGCTGGGGCTAGGGCTCAATGTACTTGGCAGAACTCAGGGTGCTGAAGGGCAGGACTCTTGAAAGAGAAGTCCAAGGAATTGGAATTGGGAACCACAGTTTGAGAGCATGGGAATCCAGAAAGCCAGAGAACTGGAGGTATAGGACTCAGGGCTCTTAGAATTTGGTTCAGAAAACTAGGGAGCAAAGCTCAGAATGGTGGGATAGTGGTATCTGTGTTCAGGGTACTGGCTGAGCTATCTAAAAAAAACAATGAAAAACAGGAAATTCATTGCACAACTTAGATTTTTCTTTAAAAGATATACCCTCCCCACAAATGAAAGCAAAAGCAAATAACTTGGGTGAATATAAGAGCAGAATGATCCATAACAATATGGCCAGGAGCACTGACACTCAAAATGAGCTGAAGCTGGTAATAAATGCCAAGAAAAAGTAAAAAAAAGGGTTAAGTTTTATTCTGTTTTATTTTAGCTACATTCACTGCAAGAAGTTCGAAGAAGAGAGAGGGCCACTTGCTTGGGTAGAGAGATACTGGTAATGAAAGAGAGGGAAGGCAGACTACTCAACTCCTGTTTTGCTTCTGTTTTCTCTGCAAATGATATTGATGTTTGAACTGGGAAAAATAGAAGAAAAATTATTAAAAGGGAGTTAAAATACCAGAAGAAGGTGTAAGAGTGGCTAGCTACCTTTAATGAATTCAAACCAATAGGTCAAGACAAAATATATCCTTGGAGGCTGAGAGAACTTGTGAATGTGACTGCTGAGCCATTGTCCTGATTTGTAAAAACAGGAAGATGGCAGATTCTTCAAACTCCAGTTCTGGGGGCTTTAATTTTATTCCTGGTAATTTCCAGAATCAGTAAAAAGGATGGTTTATAATAATTTAGAAAAGAAGCATTAGTCTAGCAACTAGCATAACTTCACCTAAAATAAGTCATGCCAGACTAACATAATTTCATTTTTCAACAGGGTTACTAAATAGGTGAAGTGGGGAAGGCTGTGTAGACATACTATAGCTATATTTTGGCAAGCACTTAAAGTCTCATAACATAATACATTTTATTGTTATATTAGCTACTAAATTTATTAAATATTAATACCAAAATATTATTAAATTGATATATAAGATATAAGTATGGACAACATGTAGAATTGTGGGCTAGATGACAGCATGATTAAGTGTACTTGGAACTTGTTCCAAGATAGTATAAAGGGAAGAATGTTTTATGGGGAGTCAGAATACCAGGGTTTAAATCTTAAGGAGCTTGGCTATCTACCACCTGTGTGACCCTGAGCAAGTCAATTAACCTCCCTGGGCTTCAGTTTCCTCATCTGTGAAATAAGGGAGTTGGAGGAGCTGGTCTCTATGGTCTTTTCTATGTCTAAATCCTATGATTCTGTAAACGAATGAATCCAAAGAGTAGCAATTAATGGGTCTGTGTCATTCTGGAGGGAAGTCTTTATTGAAATGCCTCGGGGATCTGTCCTTTGTCCTTTCCTTTTTAGCAGTGGCTTAAAGGAAGACAGATGGCACGCATAGACGAGTTTGTAGATGGCACAAAGTTAGAATAGCTATCATAGGAGGTGAAAGAGTCAAAATCCAATCAGGTCTCAACATGCTAGAACACTGGGGAGAATCTAATCAGATAAAATTCAATAAGGTTCTAACCCCAGGTTTTAAAAAAATCATTGTATAAGTATGGGATTTGTATAATTGTATAAGTATACTACAGTTTGTTTTTTTAAACAGCACAGTTTAGTGCCGTTAAAAAAAAACACTCTGTGGATTTTAGTTGAATGAAAGCTCCCATTAAATCAAAAGTGAACATGATCTTAGGTTATGTGAAGAGAGCCTAGTGGCAAGACCTAGGCAACTACTGTGATGTGTACTCTGCCCTATTCAAAACACCAGTGGAGCACTGGACTCAGTTCTATGCATTTTAGCAAAGACATGAAGAAGCTGGTGAAGGTCCAGAGGACAGCAACTAGAGTCAGGAGAGGACTAAATACCAAAATATATGGGGCCCTGTCAAAGGAACTGTGGATGTTTAGTCTGGAGTAAAGAAAAAGACTTGGGAAAGGGATATGAAAGCTTTTTAATTAAAATACTGGAATCATACTCATATAAAAGGGGGAATTAGCTGGGTTCCTAACTGAACTCCAAACAATAGTACGAAGAGAGGGAGGATGGATTGCAGAGGGGCAGGTTCATCTCCACAAAGGAAAATTTTCGAATGATTAGGGCTGTCCAGAAGTGAAAAGGAGTTCCCTAGGGGGCTAGTGAATTTATAGAATCATGTAATATTAGAGTGTGAAGGAACTTCCCAGGTCATTTAGGCCAATGTAGGCCTGAAAAGAAATCCCTTCTACAACATTCCTGAGATTGCTTATTCAGCTTTCACTTAAAGACCTCCAGTGAAAAGGAATTCACTACTCTATGTTATTTATTCTCTATTCCTGAATGTCTTCAAACTAAGGCAAAATAACCAGTTCTCCAAGACAGTTACAGGGAGGATTCCTTTTCAGATATGAGCTGGATTAGATGGCCCCTTAGGTCCCTTTGAATTCTGAATCGGTGATTCTGGGCTAGAATCCCTGTGAAGGGAGTGGGAGGATGGGACTCCTGGGGCCTGACAGGTCTTAAGGTCAACGTGAAAAGGATTCTCACTGCTCTGTAGGTGACTGTGGAAGGGTTAGAATTGATGACAGGGTCAGAGATTTTGGGCATCTTACCTGTCTGAGGATGGATATGGAAGGCCCCACTCTCATCTGGTGGCTGCAGTAGGTGGTAGGTGAGGTGCCCATTAGGGCCCGAATCCCGATCAGTGGCTGTAATACGGCCTGCAGTGGTTCCTGGTGGCTGGTTCTCAGCCACAGCCAGGAAGGTGGGCTCCTCCGTGAGACGAGGCCCATGGTCATTTCTGTCTCGGATGCTCACCCTCACAGTGGCTGTGCCTGTCAGACTCCCTTGACCATCCCCAGTCACAGCCAGGACTGGCAATGTGTATATTTCCCAGGCCTCACGGTCCAGTGCTGTACGCACCCAAAGCCATCCAGTATGTGATTCCACACCAAAGGTTGTACCCACCCCATCTGACTGCAGGTGGTAGGATATAGGGGGCCCTCCCTTAGGGCCCTGTGCCCGCACCTGCAGGAACTTTGTGCCTGGGGCTGTATTTTCAGATAGCTCCACATGATAAGTGGGGTTGTCAAACTTGGGGATCCCACCTCCAGACCCGGTGTCAGTCCCTATACCAGCCCTAGATCCTGCCTCTTGCACAGCTACTCGGAGCAGGAAGCGGCTGGTCAGGGGAGGCGAGCCTCCATCACGTGCTTCCAGCTCTAGCTCATGGGCCAGCCCACCCAGGGGCCTCACCAGCTGCACGTGGCCTGTGGCAGGGTCCACGGCAAAGGCTCCTTTTCCCCCAGCCACCAGTGTAAAGGTGACATGGCCATTGGTACCCGTGTCAGGATCAGGTGCCTGTAGTGTATACACAGGTGTGCCTGGACCAGCATCTGGGGGCAGCCACACAATGTCCATCGGTGAAGGGAAGGCCGGTGCATTATCATTCACATCCTCCAGCAACACACGAACTCGGGCCAGAGCAAAGGCTGGTGGAGACCCTGTGCCTGCACGCACCTCCAGCTCTAGAACTGGTCCCAGGCGCTCCCTGTCCAGCAGACGCCGTGTCCGCAGCAGTCCTGATGCCCCATCCAATGAGAAGAGGCCCTGTGGGTCTCCCCCAGAGAGTGTGAGGGCCACGGAGCCTGGGCGGCCTGCCAGAGGGAGTGAGAAACTGTAAGGTTACCCCCAATACTAAGCTCATGGGAGACATATAGCAAAGGGCATGATTAGATATGTGTCTACAAGGGCCACCCCAGCTTGGCTTATTCCATACCACAGAATGGTTCTGTCCAGAAACAGATTGTGGGGGATTGTGACTTGAATCTGGGTGAATAAGTATGTGTGAGTACATGATGACTATGTGAATGGGTCTGGTATCTCAAGAGTTTCAAGTGTGTATAAATATGCTATGTAAATGAATGTGCGTGGTACCTGGAGAGGTGGCAGGTTGTGAATGTGCGAAAGTATATGAATGTGTTGTGTGAGTTTTTGTGCTGCCGGGCTGGCAGTGAGAGTGGGTAAGTGTGTGACACCTAAGACAATGAGTTTGTGTGTGTATCTAATGGTATGGTCCCAGCTCTCCTCTCTCCCTTACTATCCCTATCCAAACTTGCCCATGCCATGTCTGGTTGATTCCAATTCCACAGTATCTACTACATCCATCCCCTTCTCTATGTTCCCAGAGTCACTACCTAGATTCAGGCCTTCATCACCTCTCATTTGGACCATTGCAAAAAACTCCTTACTGATCTCTCTGCCTCATCTCTCCTCTCCCCAACCCTCGCCCGAAACCCATATGCCAAAGGGATATTACTAAAGCACAGGTCTGACCATGTCATTCCCCTGCTCCAGAAGAAGCTCTGGTAGCCTCCTATTGCTTCTAGGATAAAATACAAACTCTTTCACTGATCACTAAAAGCTCTTCACAATCTAGCCCCAATATTCCTTTCCAGGCTTATCAAACATTATTACTTCACCCATTCTCCAGTTCAGCCCCATCAACCTGCCCTCTGTTCCTCCCTTCTCCCACCTCCATGCTTTTGCCCAGGCTTGTCTGTCCTTTGTGCCAAGAATGCACCTCCTCTAGAATCCTCACCTCCCATCAGAACCCAGCTTACATGCCACCTCCTTCACGAGGCCCCTTCAGATTCTCTCTATTTTAACTGTCCCCCCATGTTACTTTGCATTTACTTCCAGTGAATGTGTTGTTTCCTTTCATGGAATGCAGGCTCTCTGAGGACAGACTTTCATTTTTGCCTTTAAATCTCCAGCACTTAGCACAGTGCCTGGCATACCGGTGGGCTAGAGACCAGCTGGGTGGTTCCATAGTGCACAGAGTGTTGGATCTAAAGTTAGGAAGGCCTGAATTCAAATGTAGTCTCACATACCTCAAAGCTTTGTGAATCTGGGCAATTCACTTAATCGCTACCTGCCTCAGTTTCCTCTTCTGTGAAATGGGGATAATAATAGCACCCACCTCTCTGGGTCATTTTGAGGGTCACACAAGATAATATCTGTAAAATTCTTTGCAAATCTTAAAGCCCTATATAAATGTTAGCTATTATAGCTATTAGGAGTGCATAAGAAATGCTTGTTGATTTAACTGATGCAGGATAAATGTGTGTGCATGTGTGTGAGTAGGTAAATATGTTACCAGCTGATGGGGGAATGGGAGGTATATGTATGTAAGTTCATAAGTATGTGGCACTGGAGGGGGGTGAGTACGTTTTACCTGGGGGGTGGTGTGCCCGTATGGTGCCCACACTGGTTCCTGGAGACACATCCTCAAGCACAGAAAAGACATACTGTGCTTGTTCAAAGACTGGAGGTGCAAGAGGCCCAGAGATGATGCTGATGTTGACCTGGGCGTTGGGCTCAGCTCGGAGGCCGCCAGCATCCTGGACCCCAATCTCCAGTTGCTGCACAGAGTCAGCCCGTCCAGTAAGGGGCCAGGCCACAGACACTAGCCCTGGAAAGAGAGAGGGAGAATGAAAGGGATGGAGAGAGCAGGACACAAAACATAGGGCACAGAACACAGGATCAGGGGACGAAGGACAAAGATCATGGGCTATGTTACAGAGGACATGGCTCAGGGGACACGGAATGGGAAATAAGACACTATGCAGAAGGGATGGGCAGAGGACCTGGGGCAGAGGATATGAACATGGAATAGAGAACAAGAGCATAATGGAGAGCATAAGGCATAGGACAAGGGGAGAACAGAGGAGGAAGACAGGTTTGTTGTTCCCAAGTGGGATGTAAATGAAGCTGGCAGTGGGGTGCCCCAGGCATGTACTGCAGAAGTTAGGAGAACACCCTGGGGGGACATGGAGAAATCCCAATAACAGGATAGGATAGGTAGTAGCTGAGGAAGTCTCAGGAGTTGAGGGAGTAGGGGAATTTGGAGGTACCAGGGGGCTGGGGTGTATTCTGGCTCCTTACCTGAGTCCTTGTCCAGGGCAAACAGTGGGGGGCTGTTCCCAGCCAGGATGCGGTAGGTGAGGGTGCCATGGGGACCCTGGTCAGGGTCATGTGCACTGACCCTCAGTATGGCTGTGCCTGGTGGGCTCTGGGTGCTCACACTGGCTGCATATATCCTTGGGTAGAACTCAGGTCGGTTGTCATTCTCATCTGACACAAACACCTTTACATATACAAGTGACTTTAAGCCACCCTGGAAGGAATTAGGGATTGGGGTGTGAGAAGGGGAGCTGAAGATACCCTCAGAACAGGTTTGGTCTCCTCACCAGGAGAAATGCCCCTCCCTGTCTTTCCTCCTTACCCCATCTACAGCGGTGACAGTGAAGTCGAAGCTGGGGGGTCCTTGATCACGGTCCAGACTTCGGGATGTGCATACCTCTCCGGTGAGGGGGTCAATTCGGAATGGCGGTGTGCCTATGGAGCTAAGCCCAGCTCCCAGTGAGTAGGAAAGGAGGCCAAAAGGGCCACTGTCTGCATCTGTAGCTGTCACCTGGGGGAGGGGAAAATGTGACTTTTCTTGAAGGTTTTTCTGTTGTCTTGTTTCCTCCTCTTCCTATGCCCAACCACCAGAATCTCTAAAGGGAGCCAGGGCATCTGTAGCCATAATAAACATGGGAACACATGTCCTTCTTCATCTGATCTGTAACCCCCTAAAAAAAACCCTCCCCCTAAGACAATCTTGAGATATCATTGCATACCTATTGGACTGGCTAAAATGATAGAAAGGAAAAGTGACAAATGTTGGAGATGTGGAAAAACTGGGACATTAATACACTGTTGGTATAACGGTGAACTGATCCAGCCACTTTGAAGAGCAGTCTGGAATTATGCCCAAAGAGTTACAAAACTGTGTAACCTCTGACCCAGCAATACCACTATTGCATCTGTTTCCCAATGGGATCTGGGAAAAAGGAAATGAACTTATATGTTCTAAAATATTTATAGCATCTCTTTTTGTAATGGTGAAGAACTGGAAATTGAAGGGATGCCCATCAATTGGGGAATGGCTGAACAAGCTGTGGGATATGACTGGGATGGAATACTATTGTGCTATAAGAAATGATGAGCTGGTGGATTTTAGAAAAAATGAAAAGATTTGCATGAAATAATGAAAAGTGAAGTGAGCAGAACCAAGAGAACATTGTACACAGTTAACGGCAATATTGTTTGAAGAACAATTTTGAACAACCATGTTATTCTGAGTACAATAAATACTCAAATCGAGTACAAAGAAAAATACTACCCACCCCCAGAGAAAGAACTGAGATGAAGAAGTACATAGAGTATGATTTTTCATATATTTAAAAATCGGCATCAAATGCCGGTCTTCTCTAATTCTGGGTGGGGAGGGAGGTAGGGAGAGAGACAGATTAGAACTTAAATGTAACAAATAAATTAAGTTTTAAAAAAACCTTCCCCCTATCTTCTACAAAGGAGGGAGTAAATTGCTCATAGGAAACCAGACCTGAACTGAAAGGACAGGACCACCACACGCCCACATGATCTTACGGGCTGCACATTCCTTGATTTGTTCAACTTTCCCTTAATTATTCAGCCAAGCTATTTTAACCCCAACCTTGACTGAATTAAGGACACAAGGGTTAGGGCTTCTTGATGCCCTAGCCCAGAGGTAGGGGTTTTCAAACCTTACGGTAAGGTAAACAGCCACATGAAAGAACAAAGGAACAGAATCTCCAGGGGTGGAAGAGCATCAAGTCACACTTATATCTGTGAAACACCTTCCTCTAAAATGCCACTTGCCAAAACAGAAGACTTGAGTGAAGTGAGCAGGACCAGGAGAAAATTTATACATGAACAATATTGTAGAGAAAAACAACTTGAAAGACTTAAGAACACTGATCAATGCAATGACCAACCACAATTTATCTCATGAAGAAATAGCAAATGCTTGTTGATTTTTGACAGTGGAGAGGTGATTGACTCAGGGTGCTGAGTAAGATACACACACACATACATTTCTAACAGCTCAATGTCAGAATTTGCTTTTTGCTTGACTATTTGTTACAAAGGTTTTATTTTGCTTTCTTTTTCCATAGTGGAGAGAGGTGGTAAGAAGAGAAATTAGATTTTTGTTAACTAAAAAAAAATTTAATAAAAAAATATAGAGTCATTAATGGACAGATGTCAGCCTAAATGGAGGTTTCTAGTAGACTAATCAGTACCTCAGGGATGTGACTTAGGGTTCATAGTCTGACATTGATATCAATGCCTTAGGCACAAATGGTATGTTTATCAATTTGACAGGTGACTCATAGTTGGGAAGCATAGCTAACATGTCTGATGGTAGTCAGTATCTAAAAAGATCTCATAGACTGGAAAGACGGTCTGGATCTAATAAGGTAAAATGTAATAATCATAAAGCTAGCTAGTATTTATATAGCAAACTTTGCAAAATACTTTACAGATATGGTATTTTATTCTCACAGCAATCCTAGGAGGTAGATGCTATTTTTATCCCCATCTTACAGATGAAGAAACTGAGAGAGACATGTTAAGTGACTCGCCCAGGGTGTCACGAAGTTAGTAGGGGTCTGGACTCCAGGCCCACCTCTCTATTCACTGCACCATCTAGCAGCTTGTAACAGGCATAAATGCAAAGGTTAAAAAACTCAACTATGAAAGTATAGAAGGGAAAGGCCTGGCTAGATAACAGTTCATGTGAAAAAAATACTTCAAGTATTTTAGTTCACTACAAATCTACCTACTTCCCAGGGCTGTTGTGAGGATCAAATGAGGTTACAGTTACAAAATGCTTAGCGCAGTGCCTGACCCATAGTAAGCACTCAGTAAATGCTTGTTTCCTTCCTTCCTCTAAAAGACAAACAGAGAAGTTTGAGGGAAGGCTGAAAGAAATGAGGCTGCTTAGCCTAGAGAAGGCAGGGAAGAGGGGCGGTCCTCAAAAACTGACTTTGAATATCTGAAGAGTTGTCATATGGAAGAGGGATCATAATTGTTTTGTTTGGTCCCAGAGGAAAGAGCTGGAACCAGTGAATGGAATTGAAAAGAAGCCTGTAAAGTAGGTCTGACTTTAGGGAAAACTTCCTAACAATCACTGATTCCGAAGTAAAGCTGGATGCCTCAGGGGCTTGTTCCTTGTCTGCCCATTGTAGGCTTTTTAGCAGAGGTGGGGTGATTCCTTTTGTGGAATGCCAACCTATAAAGGGGGGGAGACTAGGCCAGATGACATTTAAGCTACCCTCCCAATCTAGAAGCCTGTGATTTCATGACTCGATTATACTAGGGACAAGAAAGTAAAAAACAAAACCCAAACAAACAAACAACCAAGCAGAGAAATGGACATGTTTTCAGAACGGAAACCTAATCCTATGGTCAGGGAAATTCAGCCTCTGACTGGCCTGGCAGGAATAGCTCCTGCCCATCCTTCTCCTTGCCTATCCTGTCTGGGGAATGTACCAGAGTTTCTGATTTCAGCCATTGGCTATTTCTCTGCCTACTGTCCTGGTTAAGGGTTGTGGTAGGGAACTGGAGCCCCAGTAAGGGCCTTGTGACCTCTGGAGGACAGGACTGGTCAGTGGAGTTTTGAATGATTTAATTTCAACAAACATTTATTATCAAACCACATTCAAGGCCTCACTGCTGAATGCTGGGGATATCAATGTGACACTTGCTTTGGAAGGCTTGTCTTCTCTTCTTCATGCCCCTTCAGTGTCTCAACTTGACAGTGACAGCTGGGGACTAGAAATGCAGGAGGAAATTACCCAGAACTGTGAACATGACAAGTCTGTCACAAGAGGTCATTAAATGTCCTGCTGTTAAAGGCAAGAACCTGGACTCCTTTTTAGTACCATACTGTAGAGAAATCAGCATGTGCTATGTGCTTGAGTCAGGGATATATAGAGTAGAAGCTGCCTGTGTCACAGAAATAAGGGATTGCCTGGTTAACCCCAAGCATCTGGGAGTCAGAGGCCACAGCCAGATACGGATAGGAGACACCAGTAAAACTTGCCAGTGCTCAGCTGGAGAAGGCAGACACAGTATAGGAGGGAGCTGAGCAGAGCTTGGGGGAGGAAGGGATGGCAAGCAGCCACCCACAAGAAAAGACTGAGCCACCTCTGACCTCGGATCATCTGATGAAATGCTAACCCAGATAACCAGAATAGCATGGATGCTGGTGAAGCTATTTCTCCCCTTTCCCCATTTAGGATCCTGACTCTAATCTAATTCCTCCCAGCTTTAGGTCATATGCTAATTTGATTAAGCATTCCTTTATCCCTAACCAAGCCTTTATCCAAATCACAGATGTGAGTATTTATCAGAAGAGGGCTAAGGACAAACCCCTGAGGAACCTCCCTCTAGGTGGATATTTGATCCATTTAGCATGATTCTCTGGACTGAGTCCTTCAGCTAGCCGAGAAGCCATCTAACACCTACTGTCTTAGAAAACAGACTATAGGACCCGGCTTCCTTAAAAGGCTCCTCAGGTGCTCTGGGAATCCCTGGCTGAAGACTGGGCATGGAGACAGTGCAGATTTTTTCAAGTATTTACCAGAACAAGGAGAATGGAGGAGCTCAATAAATTAACTTATCACTTTAGTTTCATTCTAAACTATAATGATTAATATTGTTTTCTTTTTGGGTCATCCAAAGCTGGGAGGGAGATGAGAACGTGACTTTAGATTTAGATGCTGCAATGATCTGAGTGGATTCCAGGTAGTTGGTGGGAAGATGTGAGTGCTTCCTGGTACTAGCCCAGAGATCCAAGGTGGTGGCTTAAATCTCCACAACAGGAAAGGAGAGCCAGCCTGGCACTGCCTGGCAAACACGGGCTCTGGAATCCAAGGAATTCGCTTTGGCTTCAAGTCCAACTTTTAATGCTAACTACTCGTGAGACTCGGGCAAGTAATGCCACTTCCTTGGGCCTCAGCTTCCTCTTCTGTAAAACGTGGAAGTGGGATTAGATGGCTGGCCTCTGAGGGCATTTTACAGCTCTTGAGCTCTGATCCAATGGCAGCCCAAGTTTGGAGCGCCCCTTGGTGGCCTCTCCTAAGACTGCGCTTTAGCTGTTCCAGAGTGGAACAGGAGGCACACAGGTGCCATTGCTTACCCATCTGATTTTTCTTCTCCCATTGTCCACGTAAGGGGAATATGACCGTCAATAACTTCATAGGCTGTTTTCGTTATTGTTTTTCAATTGGCTCTGGCTCTTTGTGACGACATTTGGGGTTTTCTTGGCAAAGATACTGGGGTGGTTCGCTATTTCCTTCTCCAGCTCATTTTACAGATGAAGAAACTGAGGCAAATAGGGATAAGTGATTTGCCCAAGGTCACACAGCTAGGAAGTGTCTGAGGCCAGATTTGAACTCAAGGAAATGAGTCTTTCTGATTTCAGGCTCAGCCCCCTATTCACTGCAGCACCCAGCTGCCCCTCATGGGCCACAACTACCCTCTACAACAGTGATAAAAACAAAACCACATCTACCACCAGGGAGCTACAGTCTACTGAGAGATACAACATATAAAGTTAAATAAATACAACACAGTGTGAAGAGGGAGAAGAAAAGGAGAATCAGAGTAAGTTTTATGAATGAGGTGGTACCAAGACTTAAAATATCATAATGCTGTGTCCTTGGCCAGTTCGGCTTGGACTGTATGGAGTCTTGCAAAAAATCAAATAGGGGCGACCAGGAGGTGGCTTTGGAATCAGGAGGGCTTGAGTTCAAATGAGACTCAGACACTCACTAGCCATGTGACCCTGGGCAAATCACTTAACCCCTGACTGCCTCCAAAAATAAACAAACATGATCAAATAGGTTTTAAACTGAAAAAGGAGGGAGAAAATTGCCTGCCGACAACTAGCAAACGAGAAAACAAAAAGAATACCTACAATGAAGAATAGCAGTGGAGATGCTCAGCAGACAGAAGACCAAAACCAAGAAGGTAGATAGCAGCAGAAACCCTGTCCTCAGATGTGCATACATAAATGCACAGAATATGGGCAGCAAGCAAGAGAAACAGAACAACCTATACAAGGAAGCTGATGTGACCACACAGGACTTGGTGGGACGGAACTCATGAATGATATATGACTGGAAGGGCATACTTGGAGGGAATGCTACAGACCTAGACAGAAAGGGGAAAGAGATGAAAGAGTTTGGAAAGTAGATCATAAGACTTTCGTGGATGCATAATATGGTAATCATAGAGAGTTTCAGATATTTAGATATTTCAGATATTTAGCCCCTACTGGGGCTTTTTCTCTCTGACAAAAGCAAAATAGCCTATCTTTCTTTCTTTTTTTTTTTGCTTGCCCTAATGATAAGCCTTACACTTCAAAAGGAAGAGGAAACAATGGGGGGAACTGCTATTCTCGCCCTTATCCTCACGGATAGGGAGGAACCAGTTAGTTGCTGAAGTGGAAATGATGGAAACCTCGGAGGGAAGTGACCACACCAGTTTAGAATTTTTGATCTAGAAGAGGAAAATGAGACATAGACTGCCATGTGCCCTAGATTTTGGGAGAGCCGATTTCAAAAGATTTAAAGAAAGGATAAGTAGGATACCATGGCTTAAAATTCCATTGGGTGGGAGGGGGGCAGTAGGACATTCCTGGAGAGGGATGAGGGCTGGAGGACCTGAGAAAGATAGGGCTGGATTTAAAGATCTGAGAGGGCCATCGGAATTTAAAGGCGCTGATAAGATCACAAAAGGAGAAATCCTCTAGTCATCACCAAATGGAAAAAGAGGTATTCCTATATCCCTATGAATATATTAGCACAACAGTTAGGCGTGGTGAAGCTTGCATCCGGGAATGGTGACCTCCTCCCTACTGCTAATCCCTATGCTTGCTTCATTTAGAACCTAGGGCTTTGGGGACAATCACTCTGTTTTCTCCTACAAAGCTCTGCCTCCATTGAAGCCTCTCTGAGTCTCTAAATGCGGAGATCCCCCAAGGTTCTTTCCTTGGCCTTGTCTTTTCTCTCTAAATTCTTTCCCCTACCCTATCACTAACTCACTTCCTTCAGCCTGTGCCTTCATTAACACTGTTCCCTGTGCCTAGAATGTCCATCCTTTCTCTTGGCATTTGTGGAATTCCTAACTATGCAATTCAAAAGCCACTTCCTTTCCACTTTGGTGGTGCTGATTTCATTGCTGCCCCTTCCATTGTCACCCATCCACTCCTCAATCTGCACAATTCTTTTCTATATCCTGCCCTAAATCTTCCACAGGGGTGGAATGGGGGGAGCATGCCTGAGCCCTTCCTCCAGAGTTCCTGACAATGTGTAGACATCAGCGGAAGCATACAGTTGTCCATCAGTTCTGCCTCACTCTCATTTCATAATTGGTCCACCTTCTTTCCTGGTTAAATATCTCTCTTTTAGTTTCTTTTTTCAAAGTATTTTGTTGATATTCTTCTTTCTTCCCCTCCCCCACCCCGGCCACTTTCTGCCCCTCTTTAAAAAATACCATTTACTTCCCGTTGACTTCCCACTTCCTGTTTGTTGACTGACTGATTGACTGGATAGAACTTTCCTTGTAATCAATAAGAGTCAAGCAAAACAAATTAACACATAGGTCATGTCTGTTCATGAAACTCCATGGTAATTAGAGTATCATCCCATACCTATCATACATCAAGGGGCAGTGTCAAATACTATCAGAGCACTGGACTTGGAGTCATGAAGCCCTGGGGTCAAACGCTGCCTCAGATACTTAGAAGCTGGGTGAACCTGGGAAAGTCACAACCTCTCTGTGCCTCAATTTCCTCATCTGTACGAATTTTCTCAATCTATAAAATGAGCACTTAAGGTCCCTTTAAACTCTGATGTTATCTTTTACACCACTTTTTTTGTATAATTGTTCAATCATCCATTTATACAAGGTAAAACAAGTTGAGAAAGAATACCTATAATCAACAAGTACTGAGTTAGCACCTTACTATGTGCTGAGATATTGTCTTAGGCTGGGGATTCAAAGACAAAAAAAGAAACAAACCCTGTCCTCAAGGACTTTACATTTTATCAGAATTCTTCCTTGGTAACAAATTGTAGCTTCCTCTAGTTCAATATGTGTCTTCTCCATCATCCTTTAGATGACCTGAAGCTTTAATTCTCTGGAGACTATGACATCCCTTGACCATATAGAATCACCAGAAGAACAGAGTTATTTCAAAGAGAGGCCTTTGTTTCAGGGAGAAGCTTAGGGTCATTAAAAGCATTTCCCAAAGATAATCTAGCCTGCTCTCCTCTTCCTGCTCAAATTTGGGTCCATTTACAGTGTCTGGCCAAAATTCTTGTACTACTTACTAATGGTTCAGCTCTAGGGACTGTAATAGAACTGCATATCATAGTCTGGACAATGGCCATTCCTTATCAACTTGTTTTTTCCCTTGTGGAAGGTTCCTTCAAGGCCAAACTCTAATTTCACTTAGAAGCCATTATAGGACTTGATGCATGCAGCCCAAGGTTAGCTGCAAACAGGAGTACCTGTGGGGAACTCTTCTTCCATGTGGACTCTGCATTGCTTTTCCTTCTAGAATGATGACAAATACCTCTGACAAGCATATCTACCCCCATTTTCTGCCTGGATTGTTATTAAGAATCAGAGGACTGATGAACAAAAGTCATCTCAGTTGTTAAATCTTTCAAGGAATCATGTGTATAGTATATGCTTTTGACACCTTGGAGGAGAACCTCGAAGGCATTGTTTTGCTCTCTCAAATCAAGGGTGTTTTTTTAAAAATAATCAACAAAAAGTAAGCACGATTTGAGTTCTCTAAACCTTTCAATTAGCTGAATGCCTGTAAATATTTGCTTTGCTTTAGAACATCCTTTGTGAAACCTGCTGTTCCTTTTCCTACCTTCATCAAGGATGCCCTCAGTATATACACAGACTATCGCCACACAGATTTCCTAAGGACGGGACAGCACCTCTAGAGGTAAAAATCACTGATATTTCCTCAAGTATTTTTTTCTTCAAGGCATGTTAGTATTCTCCCACTTTTCAGGTATCTTGGAGACTGATCTTCCAACATCTCTAAAATAGTGTTCAGCACAGACTGTGCACATTTGGTCTAGGGTCAGCGATATTCCCTCTTTGTCCTTGCTATTATCATTTCCATAGCCTCACACAGTACACTGGACGGTGAGAGTCTAAATGTGGTAGCTTCACTGTCTTTGATGCAGTAGAGATTGGTGTTGGGCTGCTTTGTTTCATCTTTAAGTGCTCTTAGGATGCTCTGGCTTCATTACTCCCCTTCCCACACTCTGTACATTCTCTCAACTGGCCTTCTCTTTCTCTGATCTTCAGGCGTGGGCCTCAATTTCCCACCTCCACACTTTTGCATTGGCCATCCCCTATGTCTAGAATGCATTCCTTCCTCACCTCTCCCTCACAGAATTCCTCTCTTTCTTCAAGACACAGCTCAAGCAGCACCATCCTTTTCATAAAGATTTTCCTAATTTCCCACAACTGCTAGTGCCCTCCCTCCCAAGCTATCTTGTATTCAAATACCTCGCATTTGTTTATACTTATTTTGTATATCCTTCTACATGTAGTTATTGTTCCCCCTGTTGGACTATAAGCTCCTTGAAAGTAAGGGCTGTTTTATTATTTATTATTTCTGTTCACTCTCAATGCCTAGAACACTGCCTGCCATGTAACAGGTGCTTAATAAATACTTGTAAACTTGACAGTGCTATAAGGAAGTAATATGTGCATCAATTGACACACAAAAGGGTTTTGTATAACTTAATTTCTTCCATCTGTGCAAGTGCACTTAAAATACTTACATAATTACAGCAGATATTATAATGGTACTATCATCCTACTATCTCTTCTTTGCCTTATGAATTTAAAAAATGCACTGCATCAATTGACATAACTTGGTCATTTGAATTAAATTACT
Source organism: Pseudochirops cupreus (assembly GCA_028627135.1). NCBI lineage: Eukaryota > Metazoa > Chordata > Mammalia > Diprotodontia > Pseudocheiridae > Pseudochirops > Pseudochirops cupreus. The sequence goes on along the minus strand of CM053582.1, from coordinate 128,197,524 downwards.
TTTCATAAATACTTGTCGATGGACAGGAAGTACTTGTTGATTTGGACTCTTGCTGAGCCTTCTGTAGACTTGTTTTTTCTCTCCACTTCTTGCTGTTTTATGTGATGATATTACATAATCAGAATCACAAAATCTGAGGTAGAAGAGCCCAGAAGCCACTTAGTCCAATCTATCCTTCCATAAGAGTATCCACCATGGCATGCCTGTCAAGTGGTCATCCTACCTTTACCTGAAGACGTCTAATGTGGATAATATACCAATTCCTGTGTCAGCCCATTCCACTTTTCAAATAATTCTTTCAATTGTGAGGAAGTTTTTCCTGACATCAGGACTAAATCTGTCTCTTTGTAACCTCCACCACTTGCTCCTAGTTTTGCCCTCTGAGGCCAATCAGAACAAAGCAGAATCACAGAACTGCAGAATTTGAAAGCTAGAAGGGGCCTCACCAGCCATGTAGCCTAAACCATTCATGAAAGGCACCCTTATTATAACACTGCTGCAGTCATGAATCAATCTCTGGTTAAAGAGCTCCAATGTGAGGGAACCCAACACTTCTTTGGACAACCTACATGACAGATGAATTCCTTTTCTATGTGACAGTCCTTCCAATACTTGAGGACAGGTGTCATAGGTGGTTTCTCTCCCTCCAATTTTCTCTTCTCCAGGCTAAACATCCCTAGTTTTACTAAATTAGTTCTACCTCTTTCTTTGTATATATCTATATTTGTGGATGTCTTCCATCATAGAATGTAACCTCACTGAAGGTGGAGAAGGTTTCATTTTTGTCTTTGTATCCCAAATACTTAGAACAGTGCTTGGCACATAAGCTTCATTTATCTTCCCAGGGGTCTATACCAATGTTCATCACTGATGATTTTGGCTTCTTCTGGACCCATGATAAAATCAACAATGTCAATTCTTTTATCTATTTCCCCAGGGAGAACCTGTAGATCATCCTTCCCTTTAGTCATGACTTCCTTTGGTCTTCTGGTTTAATTCACAGTGCAAATGTCAAAATAAGTATGATGAATTTCCTCCAACAGTGTATCACTGGACCAGCTTCTCATATTTAGGGTACCAACTGCTGAATTAATATTTATAGAGGGTTTAAATAAGAGGTTCTTAAACTGGAGTATGTGAACTTGCTTTCTCTCTCTGTATGTATATATTTGTATGTGTGTATATCTACATATACATGTATATGCATACATATATACATATATTTATGTGTAACTGTATTCAACATAATTGGTTGTCTTTGTAACTGAAGTATTTTATTTTAGGCATTTAAAAATATTTGATCAAAGGGGTCCATAGGTTTCACCAGATGGCCTGAGGAGTCTACAACACAAAAAATGGTTAAGAAATTATGGTCAAAATTGTGATTCTTAGTACCAGCTGCAACCTTTCTCCCTCATACAGTGTTCTGCACACCATAGATGCTTAAAAACATTTTGTTGAATTAAAGAAGAAAAGCACCTGAGTGGTAGACCTGAATGTGGACCTCCCTCTGAATCTGGCCTCAGGACCATGCTCCCAAAGACCCCATATTCCCACTGTGCACCATCCTCTCCTCTTCAGGTAAGGAAGTAGAGGGACTGAGGCAGGAAGGAACCTTTATTATGAATGAGCCAGGAGCCCAGAGAACAGAAAAGGGGTAAGCTTGAGGGCTGAATGAGCCTTAAAAGAATGAGGTAGAGGATGTAACTAGAAAGACTGGAAGAGCTCAAAGATACCAGGTCTGGATATACTGATGTCAGGAGAAGCAACTAGAGAGAACTTTAACCTAAGGGCAAATGCAGCTAAAGAATCAATAGAACCTGAGGACTGACTGACTATGAGAATCAAGGTGTGTGTGTGGCATCACTTGAGAAGATGATATTGGGGATAGTAAAAAGGGTAGATGACGAGGGGAACAGGTAGTCAAACCCTTAATCCTGAGAGATTTAGGAAAAGAGGGCACTAGGAAGTGAGTCCAGGAATGAAAAATACTTCTTTGGAGTTACCTCATCAAACACCCATCCAAAAAATGCCTCCCTTCTCCCCCAAATTAGGAGTCTCCCCATCCTATGTCAGTCAATAGTCAATCAGCATTTAGTAAGCTTTCTTACTAAGCACACAGCCCTCTGCTAGAAGATGGGGATACAAAGGCAAAAACAGTCCCTGTCCCAAAGGAACTTACATTTTGGGACAGGAAATGATGCTTAACTAGTTACATACAGGATTGATATAGAATATAATCTCAGAGGGGAAGGCATCAGCAGCTCGAGGGACTGGGAAAGGTCTCCTTCTGAAGGTGAGATTTTAGCTAAATCTTGAAGGAAAAGGAAGTTGATTTCAATGATCTTTCTGTGATTCCTCCAGGTGCTAAAGCTTCTGCCTCAAAACTACTCGGAATTTTTTTTGCCAAGTATACACTTTTGGGGTGGCTAGGTGGCACAGTGAATAGAGCGCCAGCCCTGTAATCAGAAGGCCTGAATTCAAATCGGGCCTCAGACACTTAACATTTACTAGCCATGTGACCTTGGGCAAGTCACTTAACCCCAATTGCCCTACCTTTCCCCTCCAAAAAAAAAGGAAAAAAAAGTATGCATTTAATATGCATATATACACACATATTTATGTATGTATATATATGTGTATGTATACACACACACACACATATATTTGTTGTTTAGTTGGTTAAAACTCTTTGTGATCCCATTTGATACTGGAGTGGTTTGCCATTTCCTTCTCCAGCACATTTTACAGATGAGGAAACTGAGGCAAAGAGGGTTAAATGACTTGCCCAGGGTCATACCGCTAGGAAGCATCTATTTGAATTCAAGAAGATGAATCTCATTTCTAAAATATATACAGAATTGAATCAAATTTATAAGAATACAAGTCATTCCCAAATTTTATAGATGATCAAAGGATATGAACATGCAGTTTTCAAAGGAAGAAATTAAAGCTATCTATAATCATATGAAAAAAATGCTCTAAATCACTACAGAGAAATACAAATTAAAACAACTCTGAGGTGCTACCTCTCACCTATCAGATTGGTTAATATGACAGAAAATTAAAATGATAAATGCTGGAGAAGATACGAGAAAACTGGAACACTAATGCATTGTTAGTGGCAGCTGTGAACTGATCCAACCATTCTGAAGAGCAATTTGGAATTATGCTCAAAGGGCTATAAAACTGTGCAAACTCTTTGATCCAGCAATGCCAGTACTAGCTTTGTGTCCCAAAGAGATCATAAAAAAAGGAAAAGGATCCACATGTACAAAATATAGCAGCTCTTTTTTTTTGTGGTGGTAAAGAACTGGAAATTGAGGGGATGCCCATCAATTGGGGAATGGTTGAACAAGCTGTGGTATATGATTCTGATGTAATACTATTATGCTATAAGAAATGATGAGCAGGCAGATTTCAGAAAAACCTGGAAAAGCTTACATGAACTGATGCTGAGTGAAGTGAGTAGAACCAGGAGAATATTGTCCACAATAACAGCAACATTGTGTGATGACCAACTATGATAGATTTAGCTCTTCTCAGCAATTTAATGATCCAAGACAATTCCAAAAGACTCGTCATGGAAAACGCTAACCACATCCAGAGAAAGAACAATGGACTCTGAACGCAGATTGAAGCAGACTATTTTTGCTTTCTTTTGTTTTTTTTGTTTTTTCTTTCTCGTGGTTTTTCCCTTTTGTTCTGATTCTTCTTTCACAATATGACTAATGTGGAAAAATGTTTAACATGATTGTACATGTATAACCTGTTTCAGATTGTTTGTTGTCTTGGGGAGGGGGGAGGAGAGGGAGGGAGAGAGGAAGAAAAATTTGGAACTCAAGATTTTACAAAAATGAAAGTTGAAAACTATCTTTACATGTAATTGGGAAAAAATACTATTAAGGAAAAAAAAAAGAGATGAGTCCTCCTGACTCCAGGCCCAGCACTTTATCCATTATATCATCTAACCACCCACACACACACACACATACACACACAGAGTCTCCTGGGATAGAATGTAAGCTCCTTGAGGGTAGGAGTTATTTCATTTTTGTCTTCAAATCCCAGTACCTAGCACAGCTCCTGGCACCTAGAAGGCACTGGATAAAAGTCTTTTGATTGATGGATTTATAGGCTTCTTCTTTCCTCCTCTATGCCCTTCACTGTGACTTTGGGGTCTCCAAAGCTCAATACTGGATAAGCAGATGATAGGTTCCCTTTGGGGACAATGTCTTCTTTAACGATTAAGTGAGACCTTCTAGATTGCTTAGGCATCAAAATCTCAGAAGCCCAACCCTATTCAGTAACCCCTTTTCTTGAAAGGCAGCTAGGTGGTACAGTAGACAGGGAACTAAGCCTGAAATTGGGAAGACCTGAGTCCAAAGCCCCTCTCAGGGATTTACTAGCTGTGCGAACCTGAGTAAATTACTCAGTCTTTGCCTGCTTTAGTTTTCCCATCTGCAAAATGGGGATAGTAATAGCACCTACCTCCCAGGGTTGTTTTGAGGGGGGAAAATATTTGTGAAGCACTTTGCAAACTTTAAAATACCATATAAATGCTGGTTATTATTATTGTTGTTATTGTTTTGTTGGCAGACAGGACCAATGAGGTAAGATATACTTTTTGTGTTCTAGAAAGTGACCAGGTGGTTTTCAAGGGGAACAAAAAATGAACATTCCTGTCTGAATCTCTCCAACCAAGGAAAATTAGCTTTTGGGGAAGGGAGAGACGCATTTCACTTCCAGCAAGGCTGCCAGATACAGAATATCCAGGTTCACCCAGTAAGTGTCTGAGGCTAGGTTTGAACTGAGGTGTTCCCACTCTCAGCCGGGCATTCTATTCCCTGTGCCATCTAGCTGTCCTTGTAAACTTTGAAGCCCTAAGAAGGACGATGGCTGACGTAGCATTTTTTTAAGGTTTGCAAAGTGCTTTCTATAAGCCACCTCATTTGACTCCCTCAACACCCTTGGGAGGTAAGGTGCTATTATTCATCGCACTTTACAGATAAGAAAACTGAGACGAGCTTAAAGGTCACTAAGGAAGGTAACTAAGAAAGTAACTGAGATGGGATTTGAGACCCTATCTTTTTGGCTCCCAGTTCCACATTCTCTCCACAGCACCACCTAGCCGTCCTACTATGTAAATGGCGTGACTGTTAGGATGCTTACCATCCTGATGGATCCAGGCATCTAAGCCATAGCGATCACCAGGCCTTGGAAGCTCCTAGGCCCATGTCTAATCTTACTGGCTCCTTCCCCTTCTACTCGAATGTGCTGCCAACCCCTCAAAACAGATCTGTTCCAAACACAACTGATCCTTTTCTCTGTCAGCCTCCTGGTTTCTTTCCAGTGACATTGCCATCTTTCCAGTGACCCCTCCTCCAGTCTCTGAGCCCGTGTGATTCATTCCCTGCAATATCTCTAGCATATGCTAGAGACTGGAAAGGTAGAAAGGCAGTAGCATAGAGGGGAGCATGCTGGATTCAGAGTCAAGAAGGCCTGAATTTAAACCCTGGTTCCAGCCACTTAGTAGCTCTGTGATTCTGCCCAAGTCAGCCTCAGTTTCCTCATATTTAAAATGGGGATAATTATAGCACCTACTTCCCAAGGTTGTTCTGAGGATCAAATGAGACAATATTTGTAAAGTACTATATGAACACTGGATATTATTGGCCGCTTCATCTCTCCTTCCATAGGTGCTGTCACTCTAGGGAAGTTCCTCATCACCTTTTGTATTGTAATAGTCTCTTAACTGAATCAGGGCCCCAGAGTCTGAGATGGAAGGAACCTCAGAAAAGATCTAGTCTAATGTGTACTAGAACAAGAATCTTCTTTCCAAGGTTCCTAAGTGGTGAGCCAGTCTTTGTTTTAAGATCTCTAGGGACGTGCCTCCTGAGGAAGCTGCTCCATTTCTGGATAGCGCTATTAGGAAGTTTTCTTTAATGTCAATTGAGATCTGTGCTTTGCCTCCCTGACTTGTCTCTCCTTCCTGTTCTCATTCATCCTTTGGACTTTGAAACCACTTTCTCAAATGATACTAACGACCCCTTGTCTCCTAAATCTCATAATCTTTTCTTAACCCTCATCCTACTTGATCTACCTTCTGCTTTTGACACTATCTCCTCCCGAACAGTACCAGGGGATCATAGGATTTAGAGCTGAAAGAGACCTCAGAGGTCATCTAGTTCAAACCCTTCATTTTAGATAGGGAGACCAAGGCCAGAGAGGTCAAGTGACTTGCTCAAGGTAACGCAGGCCATTAAGTGGCAGAGTCTGGATTCAAATCCAGGTACTCTGACAGCAGATCCAATCTCTTTTCCATGATACCACACTTCTTTCCCAGAATTACATAACTCTCCTCTCTCCTGGTTCTTTCATCTACATAGCTATTCCTCAAATACTCTCAAAGCTCTGTCCTGGGAACCCCATCTCTTTCCTCTAAATTTTCTCCCTTAGTGACCTCATCTTCTCCAATGGGTCCAGGTTTTCAAATTGATAAACCCAGTCTTCATCTCTCTCCTACACTCAAAACTTGTACCCTCAGCTGTCTGATAAACATCTCCCTCCAGTAGCCCCACCAACATTAACATGTCAAGTGAGACAAAGTTGGAAAGCATGTTATAAGCCTCAAAGTACCATAAAAATTCTACTTATTATTATTTTGATCAAAGCATACTAGCTTCCCTCTAAAAAATTCCTCCACATTTCCCTATTTCTGTTGAGAAACTGAACCCACATCCTATCTACCAACATCTTCCCTGATCAGGTCTGAAATCTCAGTCATGCTTTGCCTTTCCTTCACCCCTGTAACCAACTAGATGTCAAATGTGGTTTATTCTGCCTCCATAACTCCTCTTGCTTCTATCCCCTTTCTTCATTCTCAGAGCCATACCCTAGTTCAGGCTTGGACTATTGTCCCAACCTCCTTATAAGTCTTCCTGCTTCCAATCTCCTCCCCAAGACACCATTGATACAACTGACAAAACCTTCCTAAGTCATAGGAATGACATAACATGTCACTCTCCTGCTCAAAACCTCTAGTCAATTTTATTGCCCCCAGGACTGACTACATGTGCCTTAGCCTGGCATTTCAAAGCCATTATAATTTGGCTCCAAATGACCTTTGCAGACTTTATTCAAATTGCTTCCGTTTATGTAGTCTACCTTCCAGCCAGCAAAATGAGACTTGAGGAGTTACTTGAGCTTGGCAGTTCATCTCCTGTCTTGAGCTTCCCAGAATTCTTATCTTCCTCCATGGCTCAGCTCAGGGATTATTTTTTCCTACCATGAAGTCTTCCTCAAGTCCACATCCCCCACCCCAGGCCTCTTTCCCTCCTTAAATAACCATGCATTGACTGATGGGAAATGATGACCATTTTTCTTTTTTCTTTGTATTGCCAACATCTCACAAAGCGTGTGGCCCACAGGATGTACTAAAGAAAGGTTTGTGGAATTGATTTGAAGTAGGAGGGAGAAAGAAGGGGGCCCTAATAAAGGCTAAAGACACAGAAAGGATTATTTTATTCCCCTTCCCCCTGATAACTGTTACCTGTAGTTCCATCACTGCCCACCCCCTTTTAATCCTCAGGCCTGTCTCTACTTTACTGCTACCATCCCTCCTCTCCTATCACAAATCCTTCCTTCATACTCCCCATGTGCCTCCCCCAAGCTTCCAGGACCCCACCTGTAGGAAGCAGGTGCCAGGGGCTGTGCCCTCAGGCAGGGAGGCGTTGTAGAAGGTCCTCTTGAACACAGGTTCATTGTCGTTCACGTCTTGCAGGACTACGTTGACCACGGCTGTGGAAGATAAAGCAGGCTGCCCTCCATCAGTGGCCAGCACTGTTAACTGTGGTCGTGGCTCAAGCTCATAGTCCAGTGGGGCAGCTGTGGTAATTACTCCTGTAACTGTATCAATAGCAAACCAATGGGCATGGGTTCCAGGCATAATGCTATAGGCCACATTGCCATTGGGGCCCTGGTCAGGGTCATGAGCAGTGACTCGGGCCACAAAGCTGCCAGGGAGCACAACCTCAGGAAGAGGCTCAGGCTGGTAGAGCAGGCGATCAAAGGTTGGTGCATTGTCATTGACATCTGTGACATGAAGGATAAAGGCAGCCTCTGCACGCAGCGGCGGGGACCCAGCATCGGTAGCAGTGACCCGAAGCTCATAGGCATCTTGCTCCTCTCGGTCTAGCTGCCGAGCCACACACACCAGGTAGATAACACTGTCCTGGGTGGTCAGGGCAAACTTCCCATCACCACCCTCCAGGGATACATTGACATGTGCATAATCCCCATCATCTGGGTCAGACACAGAGATTCGAGCTACCAGCTGGCCTGGATGCGCACCCTCTGACACACGAGGGGAGCCATCCTCACTAAGGAAGATGATGGTCATGGTGGGCTGATTGTCATTGGAGTCGCGCACGTGCACAGTGACAAAAGCTGAGCCCACCTCAGGATGAGCACCCCCATCACGGGCCTGCACCACCAGCTCATGCACACGCCGCTGCTCAAAGTCCAGTGGCCGCTCAAGCCGCAACAGCCCTGTGCGGGCATCAATAGAAAAGGGGCCGTCCCCATCACTCTGCCGTCGATTGATTTCATAGGTCACAGCTCCATTGGCCCCAGCATCAGCATCAGCAGCGAATACCTGTAGGACAGGGCTGCCAGGGGGCAGGCTTTCAGATACCACCGCCCGGTATCGGCTCTGGTTGAAGGCAGGGGCATGGTCATTGATGTCCACCAGTGTCACATCCAGCAGGGCTTGGGCCCTCCTAGGGGGTGCCCCACCATCATAAGCTTCCAGCCGCAGTGTGTAGTGTGAGCGGTTCTCACGGTCCAGCTCCCCACTGACCACCAGCTCAGGCACAGGGGAGCCATCAGGGCCAGGGCGTGTTTCCAATCGGAAGGCCTGACCAGCCCCTTCCCCAGATAGCGCATAGCCTTGGGTTCCCAGATGACCAGCATCAGCATCATGGGCAGGTTCCAGGGGGTAACGAGTGCCAGGGGCTGTGTGCTCTGGCACTTGAAGGCTGGCACGAGCCTTCGGGAAGGCAGGCGCATGGTCATTGATATCAGCAACACGCACTGTGACCTCCACGGTGGCACCATCTGGTGTGACTGCAGTGAACTGGTAGTGGTCTCGGCGTTCTCGGTCCAGAACTCGGGCAGTTCGCACCACACCACTCTGCTCATCTATGGCTAGGTCTGTGCCCACACCGCTGCCCTCTTGGGCAGAGATGAAATACATGTGGGGAGTTGCTGTGTCCGCAGGCAGCCCTGCACTGATGTCCCCAATCAGTGTGCCAGCTGGCTGCTCCTCATCAATCTGCAGGTCCAGGCTACCTGCCTGGCCCTGCACCCCAGGTGCCTGTGCCCCCAGCAGCAGCAGCAGCAGGGGCAGCAGTGGGAAGGGCCGGATGGATCTTGGGCCCACTGAGGGGTGGGGAGCACCCAGCTCGGCCTCCTGCTCGGACTCCAGCTCGGACTCCAGCTCCATGTCAGGGATGGCTCCAGGCCTGACTCCAGAGCCTGCTCCTGCTCCTGCTCCTGCTCCAGCTCTGGCCCTGCCTCTGGCTCCCTGATCCTGCAAGGAATGTAGAGGAGAGGTCAGACATGGTTGGGGAGGTGGACTGCCTAGCAAGGCTTTGGGGTCAAGTTACTGGGCCCACAGGCCTGGCAGTACCGGCAGTACCACAAAAGACCACGTGCATATTTGTACATTTTTTATATACAAAGAGATATATACACAATACGGAGACATAAAGAGACAAACACATACACACATGGACTCTCAGAAATATGCTCATGTATACATGCCTGTGCCACACACAGACACACACACACACACACACACACATAGCCAAACATACGGCCGTGAGCGCCATACAGTCAGTCAGGTCAGTGGTTATACATCCCTGACCTCTGGCCCCC
>CM053582.1:128139569-128187485 GCA_028627135.1 Pseudochirops cupreus | reverse complement strand
GTCCTCCTGACTCACCACCAGTTGGTTCTCTCTTCCCTCTCCCCTCCCCCTGAACCAGTTTTGGGGCCACAGCTGGTTCTCATTAGGAAGAGGGGGACCAGGGCTGCTCTTTAGGGCCTGTAACTCGATCCCCCTTTCCCTTCCCCCGAACCAAAAGCTCCCCCGCCTCACCCCAGCCCACAGTTTCAGCCTGCGCCCATTTTCATCAGTAAAACTCAGCTGGGGATTCAGCGTCTAGGGGAAATTTAGGAGGGTGGGGGAGATGAACTGTTAGTGAGAGGGGGAGCGAGCATGAGGGGGAGTACATGTTTGTGTGCAGGAAGCATAGATGGCCAGTGAATGAGGGGGGAGGGGCAGTTGTAAGGGAAGTGTATGTTTGAGGGAAGTATGTGAAGGGAGTATATGTGTCAGGACAGTGTGTGTGAGAGAGAGGAGTGTGGATGAGTGAGAGCAGTTTGTGTGAGAAAGGAGCGCCCACTTCTCCTAGATATTCTCTCTTTGCTAGGTTTCCATTACGCCATCCAGGTTCTCCCCTGGCCTGACGGTTCCTTCTCAGTCTCCTTTGTTGGATCTTTGTCTAGATCACATCCACAATGGTCAGTGCTCCCCAGAGTTCTGTTCTGGGCTCTTTCCTCTTCTCCCTCTATGCTATTTTACTTGGTGATCTCATCAGCTCCCATGGATTCAATTATGGTGTCTATGCTGATGACTCTCAGATCAGCTTATCCAGCCCTCACCTCTCTCCTAACCTCTGGACTTAAATCTCCAGTTGCCTATTGGACATCTCAAGTTAGATGTCCTGGAGATACACTAGCCTCCACATATCTGCAATGGGATGCCTAAGCCCTCCCTCTTCTGGACTTCCTTTACTCTTCAGGACACTGCCTATCCTGCCAGTGACCCTGGCTCACAATCCAGGTGTCCTCCTCCGCTCCTCACTGTCTCACTCTCTCCCTCCCTATATAACCATTCCGGGGCCACGGCCTGTAGAGTCTACCTTCAAATCACCCCTTTGTGTACTAGGCCTTCTCTCCTCTTACACTGAAACCTCATCATGTCACAGCAAGCCTATTGCTAGAGCTCAAATCCTGCCTTCTACAGATAGCTCATCCTGATCCCCCTCAGTTCTCCGGCCTTCCCTCTGTCAGACGTAGCGTGTTTGTCCATAGCGGTTTTCCTGTTGTCTCCTCTCATTATACTGTATGCCTCTTGTGAGGAGAGACCTTCTTTGGCCTTTGTATCCCAGTGCTTAGTACAGTACTTGGTGCGTGTTATTGTTCAGTTGTTTCAGGCCTGTCTGATTCTTTGTGACCCCATTTTGGGGTTTTCTTGGCAAAGATACTAGAATGGTTTGCCATTGCCTCCTCCAGCTCATTTTACAGATAAGGAAACTGAGGCAAACTAGGGTAAGTGACTTGCCCAGGGTCGCACAACTAGTAAGTATCTGAAGCCAGATTTGAACTCAAGTTTTCCTGACTCCAGGCTTGGCACTCTATCCACTGCACCACATAGCTGCCCTTGGCACACAGTAGGTACTTAATAAATGCAGAGAGGTTAAGGGATTTGCCCAAGGTGACAAAGTCATTATGTACTTGGGACAGTATTTGAACACTCTTCCATGTAACTCTGAGGCCAGCTCTCTCAGCTCTCTATTCAGTATACTATGCTGCCTATAAATAAGGTGCTTATGAGTGTCTGGAGAATTTAATTGAAATTCTGGCTTAATATATGGAAAAATTTCCTAGTATTAGACCTGTCCCAAAGTGAAACAAACTGCCTTGTGAAGGTCTTTACATAAAGGCTACACAACCATCTGCCTGGGATTTCTGCTGAATGATGAGGTAGACTAGATAGTTTCTTAAATCTCTTCCAACTCTGAGATATTGTGATTTGGAGTATGTATGAGAGAGGAAGGTATGAGGAGATGGCAGTATGTTTGGGGAATGTGAAGATGTGACAAAAGAGTGTGTGTGTGTGTGTATAAACTAATGTGTGGAGAGGGTGTAAAAAGAGGTACATGGGAATTATGGGAGAGAGCCTGGGGCAAAATGGGTTGGCTTGTATATGTGGAGAATATGTTTTGGGGAAACTGGGGAAATGTGGGACATATGTTTCTTGGAATAGTCACTGTGAAGGGCTGCTGAGGGTCCAGTGGCTACACAGACAGACAGACCAGAGTTGTGTATAAGCAGTTTGATGTACAATCATAGATTAGTAACTCAATAAAGGTTTAAAAGGTCTTAAAAACCAACAGGATCCTAGGAAACAAGAAATGACGAGAAAGCCCAGGGAGCCTGGGCACATACAGAACTATAGAAGAGGATAAAAAACAGACCAGCAGGGTCCAAGTGGGCATAAAGTGATGGGAGAGGTCAGATAGCTAACCAGTAGGGTGGGCAAAAACAAAAAATGAGAAAAGAGAGCAGGCCAGCAGAAGCCAAACAGGCAGAAGACTAGGGAAAGAACAGAGGTTAGCCCAACATCTAAGTACACAATGAGAGAGGACAAGAGAAAGAGTGTTAGGGTTCCAGTGGGCATGAAGCTATGCAGAGAAGGGACAGATCACTTAAGCCCAGGCAGACACAAGGTGATAAAAGAGATCAAAAAGACATTGGGGGAAAAAGACAGAGGGAAGCAAGAGAGAGCCATAGTGGCTAGGAAGGCCCAGGGCTAAGGGAGAGAACAGGGGACAGACTAGCAGGGCCAAAATAAGGAAAGTGTGATAGGAGGATATAAGATGAGCTGTGGTGGCCAAGGGAAAATGGGATGGGAGAGACAATGGAAGCTGTGGGGTCAGAAGGGAGTTGGGAGAATTAAAGTAAGAGAGACAAGGAGAGAACTCTGCTTAAACTGTGAGCAAGAGCCTGGGCAATCCCAATGACCAGATCCCGGCAGGGAGGATGAAAGAGGACAGAGAGAGGTACAAAGACATTGAGAGAAATATATAGAGATTCAGAAAGATCCACACACAAGATTCAAGGACAGAGAAAAAAGCAGATATTGAGATAGAAGTAGGAAAGAGAGAAAGCTAGAGACAGAAGAGAGGCAGAGAGAGGCAGGTAGAAAATGAGACACAAAGGGACAGGAGACAGAGAAAAGAGGCAGACAGAGAACAAAACACAGAAGAAGAGAGATACAGTAAACAGAAGTGGATAGGCAGGGGTAGGGAGGTGGGAGAGTGGAGAAATGACCTAGATATGGGTGAGCTTAAATCCCAGGCGCCTTGATTTTGAGGTGGAGCAGAACACAGACCAGGCCTCCTCCCTCAGTTTCCTGTCTTGTTCTTGAGACTTGGAGGGCAGGAGATAGGAGAGAACAAGAGCAAGGGGGAAAGGCAGAGGGTAGGAACACAGACACACCAGGGGCAAAGGTAAAAACAGGACAAAAGACAGGAATATGGGGGAGAGACTGCAGGGAGTGGAAGATAAGATGAGAAAGAGGGAGAAACAAAGAAAAGAGAGAGACAAGATGTGAGGTTAGGGCTATAAAGGGAAGAAACAGAGGGTCAGTGGGTAAAGTGAAGACAGGAAGGCAAAGGAAGAAACTGAGACAGAGGAAGGGGCAGAGACAGCGAGACAGGGTAGATGCCAAGGACAGAGGGGCAGGGAAGAGAAAAAGATGGGGGATAGGAAAAAAGGCTGATAGGGCAGAGAAGCAGATAATGACTGGTGTGGGGGCTTCAGGGTAGAGAAAACACAGAGATGGAGGTCATGCCAAGGACCGTCAGGGAGAAACAGCTAAGGTGCAATGTGAAGAAGAAAAGATAAGCAGCTGGTAGGGAGAGACAGAGGGAAAAGAAAAAGAGATGAGAGTATAAATAGAAGAAGAAATGGAGAGAGAGAGAGAGAGAGAGACAGAGACAGAGACAGAGAGAGACAGAGACAGAGAGAGAAAGACAGAGAGAGAGAGAGAGAAAGGGTAAGAGTGGGGGGAAAGACAGGGACAGAAATAGAAACCAGACAGTAGAGAAAGAAGGGTAACTGACCAGAGAATAAAGAAGAAAGAGTGATGGGAGGAAAGAAAAAAAGAGGAAAAAGAAGATAGCCTTGCCTAGGGAAACCTATGATTTGAGAGCGAAGGCACAGTCACAGCTCAAAAGGAATCTCTTGTCTTAAAGAACAAAGACATGAAAAGACACAGAAATTTAAGGGGAGTGGGTGGAGAAGGTGAGAAGACAGGAAGAGGCAGAGGGAAATGAAACAGACAGACACAGAGAAAGGAATTTGAGTCAATCCAATAAACATTTATTAAGTACCTACTATGTTCAAGGCACTATTGAAGAAAGAGTCATAGAAAAGTGAAATGCAAATAGTTAAAAAAAACATAAAAGGGAAAGAGGAAGAGAAGAGAAAGGAGGTAGGAATGGAGACAGAGTAGGGAAGGAGGGGAAAGAAAAGGGAAGGAGGGAGGGAAGAAGGGGGAGAAGAGAGAGAGCCGAGTGGAGCCGGGCAGAGAGAGGAGGGGAGAGAGCAGGGAGAGAGCCAGGATGGAGCTCCGAGAGGACAAAGAGGAGTCTAAGCAGGAGGGGGAGGAGGAGCCACGGATAAGGCAGCCCCCTACTCAGCAGGCATGGAGATCAGACCAATGGGATGGGGAGAAAAACCAGAGCAACTCACCCTCCTCTACTCCCAAGGGAAGGTTCTAGGTGGCCACCCAAAAGAGACTGGGGGGACGAGAAGGGATGAGGGGGAGTGGAGTAGGGAAAGTGTGTTGTGGGGGGACAAAGGGGAGAGAGAGGAGGAGGCAGAGTGGAGAGAGGGAAGAGAGAGGGGAAATGGGAGAGAGGAAAAGATCAGGGCAATTAGGCAAAAGAAGTCTACATAGTATAGAGCGAAAGGAGACATGGGAAAGAGGAGAAATAGGAGGGATGAAAAAGAAAGGAAGGAGAGAAAAGATACAGAAGAAAGACAAAAGAGATACAGAGAAGAAAGGACGGAGCAATGAATATCAAGAAGAGGGAGAGATCAGGGAAAAAAGAGGAAATAAAAGGGTGATAAGGTAGAAAGGGACAGAGGGAGAGAGAAGGGAGGTGAAAAGGAGAAAAGGTGGGCTAGAAGAGAGGGGGATACAGGGAGAGACAGCAAAGAGAAGGGACAGATATGAGTGAGAAAAAGCAGGACAGTAAGGGAAGAGTGGAGGGCTGAGGAGAGAAAGAAGGCAGGACAGTGAAAAGAGTGCCAGAGAGAAAAAGAGCCCAGAAGGGAGAAGGGGAAACAGAGGGCATCAAGAAGGGGACAGATACAGGGCAAAGGGAATGGCTGACAGAGAGAAAATAAGGCATACAGAGAGCAAAGAGAGAAAGGAGCCAGAACATTAGAGGAGAAAGAAGGGAAAGAAATGGGGACAGGCAAGAGAAAGAAGACGAGAGGGTTAGACAAAGGAGACAAAAGGCAGAGAGGAGAAACATGGAAGAGAAAAGGGGGCCAAAGGGAGGGGAAATGGAGAGAGTGAAAGACAGGGGAGCAGAGGGGAGAGAAGGGGGCCAAAGGGAAGGGAAGAAAGAGAGGGAAAGAGGGAAGCAGAGAGGAAAGAAGGGGGCCAAAGGGAAGGGAAGTGAAAAGAGTGAAAGAGGGGAGCAGAGGGGAGAGAAGGGGGCCAAAGGGAAGGGAAGTGGAGAGAGCAAAAGAGGGGAGCAGAGAGGAGAGAAGGGGGCCGAAGGGAAGGGAAGGGAAAGAGTGAAAGAGGGGAGCAGAGGTGAGAGAAGGGAAACAAACAGGGGGAAGTGGAGAGAGTGAAAGGCAGGAGAACAGAGAGGAGAGAGAAGGGTGACAAGGGGAGGGGGGAGAGAAAAAGAAAGTCATTTAAATTTTGAATCAACTTGAGTTGTCAGAAGGGGGAAAAAAAGAGAGAGAGGGCAGAATAGAGGAGAGGAAAAGATGGTACTAAGGAGGCAGACAAAAACTGACAAGAGATGTGGGGGTTAGTGATAAGAGAAAAGGAAACAAGGCTAAGGAACAGAGAAACAGTGGAAAGAGAAGAGACAGAGAGAAGAGAAGGTACAGAAAGGAGAGCAGGAAAAGAAAAGGTATCATAAGAGGGAAAGCAAGGATGAGATGAGAACAGTGGATAGAAGAGAGAACATAGAATGGGAAGAGAGGACAGGAGAAGAGGAAAGAGAAGGGACGCAGAGAGAAAGGAGAGTGAAAAGAGACACATAGGTAAAGAGAATAGTAACAGAAGAGAAAAAGGAAACAGAGGAGAGATTGTTTGCTAGGCACATGGAAAAAGAATTGGGAAGAAAACGTAGAGGAAACAGGCAGAGCAGGGGAACAGAGGGGAAAGAGGTAAGGAACTGAGCTCTCATAGAATATTGGAGTTTTAAAGGCCATCTAATTCAACTAATTCTGGGACAGGAATACCCTCTACAACACCCCTGCGGGTACCTGGCAGGCAAACCTCTGCTTCAGAGCTTCTCGGCAGAGAGACAGTGAACAAGAGATGAAGACCCAGGCCTACACATTCAGAAATGAAATGGCAAATGTGTGATTTGTTTTGTCCTCCTGTACTTATTTGTGACAAGAGAGGGTTCTGTTGGGCGGGGAGTTACATGGGAAGTTACAATAAAGGGCAAGGAAAGAAAACAGCATCAATAAAAAATTTTAAAAGAAAAAAAACCCATCGCTTGAAGATTACTTTTTGACAGGGGTAACTGATGGGAAGTTTTGCCTTTCCGTAACTTCACTCCATTGTTCCTATTTTTCTGCCTTCTGGAACTAAGCAGAACAAGACTGATCCCTCCTCCCCATGATGGCCCTTCAAATATTTGAGGACTGCTATCATCCTCCACTAAGCCTTCTCTTCTCTAGGCTAAACATCTCAATCCCTTCAACTGAGCCTAGATCCTTGTATGGCATATTCTCCAGTCCTCCCAGGATCTTGACTGTCTTCTTCTGGATCTACTCCAGCTTTTCTAAGACCTTCCTAAAACATGACGCACAGAACTGGATGCAATGTGGTCTGACCAGAGCACAAGACAGAACTATCACCTCCCTTAGTCTGGGCCATCATGTTTTTTTTTTTTTTAACACAACTTGAAGTTGCATTAGATTTCTTTGGCAGCCATGACAAGCTGTTCAACAAGTTAAATATTTATTAAGTGTTCACCATGTATCAGGCATTGTGCTTGGCACTAGGGCTGTACAGATCAAAATGAAAATAGTCCCTGCCCTCAAGTAATTTACATTTGACTAAGGAAAAGCAACATGTACATAAATATGTAAATATACAAAGGATAGACAAAGTAATTGGAGGGAGGCACTAAGGTGGAGGACCAGGAAGGGCTTCCTGTAAGAACTAGTACTTGAACTGATCTTTGAAAAGAGCTAGGGATTGCAAGAGGTGGGAACGAAAAAGGAGAGCATTTCAGGAACGCTGTGCACAGCTTGTGCAAAGGTAGGAAGGTAAAAAATGGAGCATTGTGTATGGGGAAGAGCAGGCAGATCAATCTGGCTAGCATATAGACTGCATGAGGAATAGGAATATGAAATCAATCTGAAGAGACAGGGTTGGCATCAGACTGTGAAAGGCTTTAAATGCCAAGCAGAAGAGTTTATATTTTATCCTGGAGTTAAAAGGGAGTCACTGAAGCTTACTAAAGTGAGGAATGATGTGGTCAACCTGTGTTTTAGGAATACTGACTTGGCAGCTATGTGGAGAATGGATTGGAGAAGAGAAAGACCTGAGCTAGAGAGTCCTGGCTCAATCACCCAATTAGGATGCTGTTCAGTAGTCCACATGAGAGGTCCTGAGATCCTGAACTAGAACAGTGGCTATGTCAATAGAGAGAAGACAACATATGAGAGATATTGTATGGGTAGAATCAACAACCTTGTGAATTGATTGGATGTAAGGATGAGGAAGAGGGAAAGGTTCAGGATGACTTTGAAGTTGTAATTTGGTTGACTAGAAGCATGGTGGTACCATCAACAGAAGCAGGGAAGTTAAGAAAAAGGAGTGGGTTTACAGGGAAAGGTAATGAGATCTCTTTTGGGCATCTGAGATGTCTATGGAACCGTTTGAGATGTTATGGAACATCTACATGGAGATGTCCAACAGGAAGTTGATATGGGACTGGATCTTACAGAAGAGATTAGGACTAGAGATACAGAATTAGGAGTCATATACATAAAAAAGATAATTGGACCAAGGAGGCCAGCTGCAATCAACATTGGATTGTAGACAGAGAGAAGCATAAGGAACCAGCACACAGCCTGGGTATACCCAAAGAGAGGGAGGTACATAGATGATGATTCTACAGAGAAGTCTGAAAAAAGAGCAGTCACAGAGACAGGAGAACCAAGAAAAAACAATGTCATGAAAACCCAGGGAAGGAGCATCTGGGAGGAGAGGGTGGTCAGCAGTGTCAAATACTGCGGAGAGGAAGGATGGAAGAAAACTGAGAAAAGATTTATTAACTAAAAGATCACTAGGAACCTTGGAGAAAGTAGTTTCAATTAAATAGTAGGTAGTACCAGAAGCTACAGTGATGTGGGAATTATATGACAAGTAATTATTTTTGTGTAGTTTTATTTTGTGACAGCAATGGTCATGAGTACATGCTTCTACTGACAATGAGCTGAGTCATAATATCTGGCCTTGACCAGGTGAAAATGCATTGATCTGGCTTCACCAGTTTAATTAGTACTGTCAGCAGAGTGCTGTATTTCATGTCATACATGACTTTTGTTGTGTTTTTAGTTCTGTTTTTTTTAAAAGAATGTATATTATTTCAAGGAAACATACAAAAGCTGTAGTTCTTAAAGAACACACTTCAATGACTGTTAGAGTTATTGCAGTACTTGCTGGTGTGGGGAATTCAAACATTCCAAGGATCATTTAAGTTCACAACGAAACAAGACTAGTTGTACTAGAATGTAAATGAAAGCATGGCTGAAAACAACTCTAAGAACTTGCAAATTATTGCTGAAAAATAGCCTACCTGATGCTCAGAAAACAAAGACCCTCAGAAGGACTTGGCAGCTAGAGGCATTGTTACTATTTCTCTACAGTTTATAGTCTCTTGAAGTTGGATGAATATAGAGAAAATCAATGAAAAATAGATGCTAGCTTGTTATGAAGAGAAAAGTGCTTGTCATGGGCATGACAATAAATGCAGAGACTGGAGTGCTGAAGATTGGGAAAAGGTAATTTTTACTTATGAAATTCACCTTTTCATTCAAGGCTATATTAAAACCTTTGTTGGAAGTCCTGGTGAGCCTATAAGATCTGTACCTTCAACAGACTGTACAACATCTACTCAAAAAGTGTCAGGGATTTTTTTACTTCCAGTGGGCCTAGAAGTCTTGCCCCTATCAGGGGAACAATGAATTGTAGTAAATATAATTACACACTGATAAAAAAAATTATTCTGAATTATAGAAATTCCTAAATGATGATGGAATACTGCAATGTGACTTTGTATGATGCTACATGTCACTAAAAGTTAAGCAATGAATTTAAGAGATGGATTATAAACATGTCTCAATCACCTTAGAACTCATCTAATTTAAGCTTTCATTGAAAACCTATGAATTATAATGAAGACTAGATTTGGAAAAATCGAGTGTTTATCAATAATATCCAATAATGGTATCCAATGTGATAAAAGTGTGGTTTCATAATGAAAAAAAGAAATAAAAGAATGTCAAAATCTTGTGAATGAATGTCATCATATAAAACAAAAGAACAAATGATTACATCAAAAAGATGACATATTACATAATAAAAGTTTTTTGGTTTTTCTTAAAAAGATCATTGCATTATAGCTTGAACTGGAAAGGGTATTAGATGCCACATAAGTCAACCTCCTCATCTCACAGATGAAAACACCGAGTCCCAAAGAAGTTAGGTGACTGGCTCAAGGTAATAAAGGGTGAGCAACAAAGGCGGCACTTGAACAAACATCAACACATGAAAACTTATGAGGTTAATTATTTTACTTTGTCCCAATTAATTCACACACCACTGTAGATTTCAAGGAATTAAGAAGTGTATGGGAGATGAGCAAGTTGAGGCAACTGTAGAACTTTGGAAGGGACCTTAGAGATCAACCCATCTTATTCTCTCATTTTACAGATGAGGAAACAAAGGCCCAGAGAGTTATTCAAAGTAACACATGTAGTAAGGACCAAGGTTAGAATTTGAACCCAGGACCTCCAGTTCCAAATATAATGCTATTTCCGCTACATCACAATTTACTTGTATGTAAATATTCTAATGGGTCCATGAGATAGCTAACACAATCTTAGGTTATATTAAGCATAAAATTCAAGACCAGGGAGGTGAGAGTTCTGTATTTTGTATTGATCAGACCACATCTGGAATACCGTGTTCAGCTCTAGGCACCTTGTTATAAGCAGGGCTTAGATAAGTCTGAGTGTCCAGGGGAGGGTAACCAGGATAATGAGGAATTTAGTATTCAGGCCATCTAAATATCTGTTGAAGAAATTGAGGATGTTGGGGCAGCTAGGTGGTGCAGTGAATAGAGCAGTGGCCCTGGAGTCAGGAGGACCTGAGTTCAAATCCGACCTCAGAAAAAATAGCCGTGTGAACTTGGGCAAGTCACTTAACCCCAATTGCCCTACCTTCCCCCTCTAAAAAAAAAGATAGTGGGGAGACAGAAAGGTAAAGGGAAATAGAGGCTTGGGAGGAGGGATATAAGAAGTTTCAGAAGAGAAGCAGGGAGAGAGGCAGCACTGGCTCATTGGAATTTAATTTAATTGAGATGGAAGTTGACACCCTGGGAATGCAGAGGGGATACTAAAAGGGGTGAGGGGAAAAAGAAAAGTCAGGGGAGAGAGTAGAATAAGTACAGAGAGGAAAGATAAGGGAGACAAGACAGTATAATGGGTATAGAGGAGAAAGTAGGGGGGGGGACTGGGGGAAAGAAAAAGGAGACAAAGAGGAGAATCCCAAATTGTGAGAGCTGGAAGGGAAAACCACAGGATCACAGGAATCAGATCTATAAGAGACCTCAGAAGCCATGTAGTGCAATTGTCTCATTTTACAGATGAGGAAACTGAGGCTCAAGGAAGTTAAATGGTTCCCTCAATGTCATGTGCTAATTAATCAGAGACTTGAACCCTGGTCTTCTGACTCCTTTGAGAGGAAAAGAATCAGGGTAGAAGGGAGGGACAAAGATTGACTGAGAAGCTCTAAATAAATGCTTGTTAAACTGAATGGTAAGAGAGAACTGGATTTTTGGAATGGTACTAACAAATTTGAGTGTCCAGAAAAAAGGCAACCTCTCTGAGCCTGCAGAGGGATCACTCAAGGAACTCAGGATGCTCTACCACCTAAACTGAAGACCTGGGAACAGGGAAGCTATTGGGAATTATTCCAAAGGCTTTCTGTGGCAGGCTTTGCCAAGCTGAAATAGTCTGAAGCTTGGGCCTAATGTCCAGCTATTGACTGAGGGCCAGCTTCCAAAGAGTAGAAAAGCTCATCACTAGGCTGAGTACCACAGGATGAATTTTTTCAGCCATGAAAACTTTCAATCTATTTCCAAAACTGCTTCCCACTTTTTGGTGATTTATCAGAGCCAGTTCTTCCTTCCTAATCTCTCTGATTTCCCTATTGTCTGTAGATCATACAAAGTAAGAGTCTCAACAGAAGTCACTGTTCATATGTCTCTGTTGCTGTGAATAATGATAATTCCTTGTATTTGCATAGACTTTACCATACACAAAGCACTTTCATGGACAGTTTTTCTGTGGCAGGAAGGGCAGATGATCCCCACCATAAATGATAAAGCTGAAGCTCAGAGAGTGAGAATACTTCACCTATGGTTACTCAGCAGAACCTCCATGTAGCAGAGGTCAGCCCTCTAATCTTTGGAATCTAAGTCATGTTTTTTACCCTCTACTAGGCTGCCTTTTATATCAATATCACTCTCCTTGTCTTCTCTTCGAAGGCTCCCCATCATGAGTCATGCAATATTCTTTTTTCTTATTTCATTTCCCTCTGCATCTTTTGCCATTATCTATTTGTAAATGATTCTTTCCTCTGCTCACTTTTTTCTTCCTATTCTATTTTCCTCAGCTGGCTTCCAATGCTTGGAATATCCTCCTAAGTTAACCAGGTTAAAAGTTGTACTTTAATTCATTAGGGCCACGAAGAGACCCACTTTCCATGAACAGCTGTTAACATTCTCTCTTTTTAAATGGCTCTACATTTTTCCTATTCACTTGTGCACAGTTGTGTGGACTCCTCCCCAGCCACCCCCATAGGATGTAAGATCCCCGGGGAGCGTGACTTTCCCCTTTTTGTCAGTGTGTCTCCATCACCCAGCACAGTGCGTGGCCACATAGTAAATGCTTAGAGAATATATGTTGAAATGTTGAGCTGATTGTTTTGCTTGGCCTCAGAGAGAACAACTAGGAGAAATGGGTGGAAGCTGCAGAGAGGCAGTTTTAGAGTTGATGTAAGGAAAAATTTCCTGACAATCAGAGCTGTCCAAGTGGAATGAGCTTGCCCTGGGAGGTGGCAGGTTCTCTTCACCAGTTCATAAGATCATATATCTAGAGATGAAAGGCCCTCATAAATCATCTGCTCCAACGCCTTCACTTTAACAGATGATGAAACTAAGCCCAGAGAAGTTACTAAGTGCTAAGGTCACACAGGTAGTAAGTGGTAGAGCCAGGATTCAAACTCGGGTCTGGTGAGCCTACGCTGTTTTCCCAGCCCCACACTGCCTCTCGATATTCAAACACCAGTAAGACAATGACAACTTCTCAGGATTACTGTAAAATGGATTCTCATTAAGGTATTTCTGTGGAGTTCCTTCTAAATCTGGAATTCTGTCACTACATGGAAATAAATGAGAGAGTGGAAAAAGAGAAAAAAGAAGGGATGGAGGGAAATGAGAAAAGACAGAAGGGGATATATATAGTGAAGAGAGTAAAGGAAAAAGGAAAAACAAGCTGAAGAAAGAGAAGAGATGGAGAAGAGAAAAAAGGACAAATGGGAAAAAGGACAACAGAAAGAGAGAAATATGGAAGGAAGGGGAGAGAACAGCAAGGCAGAAAGAAAGAAGACTAAGAAGAGACAAGTGAAAGACAAAGGGGAGAGAGGATGGGATCAGAGGAGAGAGAAGGAAGAAAGAGGAGAGATAAAAGAGACTAAATGTAGGACAGAGAAAAAAGAAGGTACCAAAAAAAAAAAAAGACTACCTTTCCCCTTAGTTTTAGGACAGTGGAGCAGAAGTAGCTACTTTTTAACATCCTAGAAGAGACTAGTAGTGGGGGTGACCCCATTGTGGGGAAGCCCTGGAAAAGTGGGACACAGAGCTGAGAGAGGTTGTGGTCTCAGCATCAGAAAAAAACCTGTCCGTGTGGGAGAGAGGACAAACTGTCTCCTCAAAAGGATGTGGGGAGGTCAAGGAACTATGCTCCAAACACAAGCTGAGGTACAACCTCTGGGAATGGGTGCCAGTGATATGCAGGTGTGAGTGTGGGTGGATGCACATGCTGGGAATGACTGGCCTCAGGGAGTGGTGGCTTCTCCTTTGGGGTGTGAGGGCAGCTGAGACTAGAGGTGTGGGGGTGGCTGTGTTGGTATTTGAGGTGTTTAGGCAGCTGTTAAAGTGGGTGTGTGTGTCATGTGTGGACAAGTATGAGGGGGTCTCCTCTGGTCTCCACTGAGAAGGTCTGGTGTGGTATTGGTGGGCAGCTGTAATAGTATCTCCTGTGGGGTGTTCAACCAACCCTCAGTGTTATGTGGAGTTTGCTTTTGAAGGAGGGGCTATGTTTCTTTTTTTGTCTTCCTATCCCAATTACCTGGCATGGTGCCTGACACATAGTAGGCCCTTAATAAATACTTATTGATTAAATGTGTAGGTGACTGAGACAGTGCTTCCTCTGGGATACTTGAATGGCTAGGGCAGTGTACTGGGCATGTGGGCAGTTGTGATAGTGTCCGGGAGTTTGCGGGTGACCACAAGGCACAATATTATCCCGGCCCTTGACCCTGTGGTTTCCAGTCCAGCCTACTCCACACTGCATTCATTGTACCATTCAGATCCTCCCCTCCTCCACACCAGAGACTAAGGTAACTAGCCCCCTTGCGAACCGCAGCTATCCTAGTTCAGTGCGACTCTAAACACTTCTCTAATTCTAGTTTCTGCATCTTCAAAGAGAGACAGACACTGGGCAGCTCATACTCTGAACAGGATCTATGTTCATCCAACTGAAACCCTAGGCAGCCCAAGAGACCTGGGAGATAATCTGATCCAATTCTCTCATTTCAGAGTAGGAAAGAAAAGACTCAGATATGTGACTTGTCCAACGTCACACAGTAAGTTAGCGATACAGTTAGGACCAGAAAGCAAAACTCAACTCCCAGGGTAACACCCTTTCCACTTTCCATCTTTTTCTTCACGATTCTCTTTTTCTGTCTCTTGTCTGTCTCTTCTCTGTTTCTCTCCATTTTGGTCTCTTTGTCTCTGTTTCTGTCCCACAAAATCCACATGCAAGACGTCCTGATACATATACATATGGATGCACACACAAACACACACGGAAAGTCACTCACCCCACTCCCCCGAAGCCACACGCTCACACACACACGCTGACCCACGGACACGCAGGCACATTCGCAGACGCACACATCCTCCCACAATCATACACACTCCAACACGCCCGGCCCATCCAGGCTCCCCGCACTCACACACTCACACGCACACGCAGGCCCCCGACCCTCCTCTCGCTCCCCCCCCATCCCAGTTCCTCCCCACATCCCCATTCCTCCCTCCTCCCCCCTCCCCCATTGTCTCCCGACTCAGAACAAAGCCCCAGCTCTGCGGCTCGGGGCCGGGACAGGGGGAGGACTCAAGGGGAGAGGGGGAAGGGGCCAGGGGACTCGGGCGAGGGGGAGGGGGCCGGAGGGGCCGGGCGGGCACTGACCTCACCGCCGCCTCCACCGGCGCCTCGTCTCCTGGCCGCCTGGGCGGCCCGCTCGGTGATCCGCTATCCGCCCCCCGGGGCCGCGCCCGAACGGGGCCCGGAGCTACTCATCCTCCGACGCTTTCGCCTCTTCTTTCTTGGACTCTGCCTCCGCCGCCCCGCCTTGGCTGCCCGTCAGGTCCCCACTCCAGTCCCGCAGTTCGGCCGTCAGTCCCTCCGCCCGTCTGTCCGGGCGCCGCCTCCCGCTGCCGCCGCCGCCGCCGCCGCCGCCACCGAGGAGTCGAGATTCCCCCCGCCCCTCGGGCCCCCCCAGCCTCCCGAGCCCCCCCACCCCAGCCGCCTGTAACCCGAGCCCCCGCCCCCCTCTCCGCGCGCCCTCCTTCTCTCCATCCCCCGCCCCCGCCCCCTCCCTTCCTACGTCCCGGCCCCACTGCCTTCTCCCTAGCCCTCCCGCCTCGGTCCGGACCTCCTTTCCCAGACTCAGGCTTTGGGTGGACCCAAACCTCCCGGACTAGGTCCAGATCGACCTTCTCCATCCCGTCCTACATTTCCAGGAGGGGTTTGAAACTAGATGATCGCTAAAGTCCATTCCACTTTGAAATCCATAATCCTATGATCCTTCTCTTTCTCCCTCTTGGCATTTTTCTTCTTAACCCCTTCTTTCTCCCTAATCTCTATCTCTTTTATTCCCCGTTCTCTCCTCAACCTCTTTGTCTCTCCTTCCTCCATTCCCCCAAATCCCGAATCTTGAACTCTTTCTTCCCATCACCCTTCTTATTTTCGCTCCCGTTTTCCATTCTTTCTGTCTCTGTCTCTGTCTCTCCTTCTCTCATTCTATTGCCCTCATCCCTTTGGTCTTTCTTTGATCCATCCCATCCTGTCTCCATCACATCCCTTCCTCCTGTTAAATTTTCATTTCCCCCTTTCTTCTTTCCGATCCCTTTCTTCACTTCTTTTATCCCATCCCCTTTCCCCCAAACACTCTTCTTATATTCTCTCCTATCACTTTTTTTCTCCTATCCTTTGCCTTTCCATTATCCTTTCCTCTCTATCTCTTCTTTTTCCCTACTCTCCTTGCTCCTTATTCCAGAACCAAAGAATTAAGAGAGACCTTAAAGTCTACTTTAATTCATACATGAAAAAGAACACACTCTGCTACCTACCCAATAATTGACTTTTCTGCCTTTGGTTCATGGGAATATAGATTTGAAGTTGGAAGGGACCTTCAATCATCTTGACCAACTTCATATTTTACAGACTGGACAAAATGAGCCCCAAAGAGTTTAAATGACCTGCCCTAGGTAACACAAGTAAAGTGGCAAAACAAGGATTTTGTACCAAGCCATGTAATGGAAAGCCTAACCCTCTTTTCACTGAGCCATACCGTTGGGAAATTTCTAGTTAAGGGGAACCCGTCCCATTTTGAGACAGCCCTAGTTTTTAGGAAGTTTTTCCTGACATTAAGCCAAAATCTTCCTCTTTGCAACTACTACCTTATTCTGCCATGGGGGACAAACAGACCAAGTTGTATTCCTCTTTCCTGAAATAGCCCTTGGAATACTTGAAAACAGCTGTCACGTCCCTCCTAAACCTTCCTCCCTCCACTTAAGCTTAAATATCCAAAGTTCGATTAGGTGGTCCTCATATGGCATAGTTTCCATGCTCCTCACCACACCGATCACTCTTCTCCATCCTCAATTTACTCTGATTCCCTTCTCTCTCTTTCTTCCTGCTCACAGCCCTTTCTCTCCTACTTTCCTCCTTCTCTCCACTTTCTCACTCTCTCCTTCTTCCTCTTACATCTCTTTTTCTTTCATTTCCTTCTCTTCCTCTATCCTTTGTCTCCATCTTCTCCCCTTTGGTCCCCTTCATTCCTATTACTCCTTCTCTCATCCTTTTCTCTTCCCACCACTTTTCTCCATTATCTTTTCTCTGTCCACATCCTCTTTTTCCTCCCCATCTCATGTTGCCCAAATTTCCTACGCTTCTCCTTTCTTTTCTCCTCCTATAAATCAATTCTTTTTTGTCTCTGCCTCCCTCTATTATATTCTTCTCTCTTAATCCCAGCCTTCTTTTACCCTTTTCCTTTTCCCCACATTTCTTTCTCTCCCTAATCCATTCTTTCAATAAAATCTCTCATCCCTCCACTTCCCTCTTTCATTTCCCTTTTTCCTTAAGCATCCCTTCTCTTTGGAATCCCTTCCTCATCTATTTCTTCCATCACTTTCAGATCATAGTATGCTTAGATTTCAGTAATAATGCATTTGACAATGCTTGTGGATACGATGTAGAAATATTTGGATGACTTTTGAATTGGTGGAATGGATTGATGTTAACTTGAAAAGAGTTTAGGAAGGACATTGGCAAACCGATACATGAACAAAAGATTACCAATATGTTGAGGAAACAAGAAACTGTTATCATATGAGGACTGCTAGAAGAAACTGAGGATGTTTCCGGAGAAGAAAAAGGAAAATGTAATAGTTATCTTAAAATATTTAAAGGGTTGTCATGGAGAAGAGGGATTAGACCTGTTCTGCTTGGCCAAAAAGAGATGGGGAGGGATAAGCATTTATTAAGTCCATACCATGTGTCAGGCAGAATGCTAAGTATTTTACAAATATTGCCTCATTTGATTCTTACAACCCCCTGTGAGGTAGGAGCTATTATGATTCCCATTTTGTAGCTGAGGATACAGAGGCAGACAGAAATTAAGTGACTTGCCCAGGGTCACATAGCTTCTAAGTATCGAAGGTTGTATTTGAACTCAGATATTTCTATCTCCTGGTTCAAAGGGCAGAATGAGATGGAGGAAGGTCCTTAGTGAAGTGCCTCAGGGATCTATACTTACCACTGTGCTAATTTTACCTAAGGCTTAAACAGAGGCAAAGATCAGGTACATTTGTTAGATTTGCAGAGAAGAAGCCTGGCTAGATACCTAACGTGTAGAGAAGATCCAAAAAGACATTGACAAGCTAATATAAAGTGCTGAATTGAACCACATGAAATTTAAAGGGAATAAATATAAAGCTTCATACTTGAATTCTAAAAATCAACCTTACAAACAGGACTGGGGACAACATTCCTGTGAACAAAATCTGGGTGTTTTGTGGACTAGTCTTATCATACAGCTGCTAAAAAAGCAAAAGTAAATGGAACCTTCATTATTAGAGGCACGATGTCAAAGACTAGGGAAATGACATTCTTGCTGTCTTCTGCCATTGTTCAGACCCTATGTCCAGTGTTCAGTTCTGGGTGCCATATCTTTGGAAGGACATTAATAAGCTGGAGTTGGTTCACAGTGGGGCAGCTGGGCTAATGAAAGGTCCTAAGATCATGCCATATGAGGATCTGTTGAAGAAACTGGGGATATATAACCTGGAGAAGATCTACAAGGATGATGTGATAGCTGTCTTTAAGCATTTGAAGGACCAACTGTTGGAGGAGAAATTAGATTTGTTCTGCTTCATCACAGAGGGCAAGGGGTGAAAGGAATTTGCAAAAACTTTCGAATAATTAAAACTATCTGAAAGTGAAACATTAGATTGTTGTCAAGGGAGAGATTAGATTGTCTGTCAATTATTGGGAATATTGTAGAAGGGATTATTTACCTGGTAAGGGTTGGATTAGATGGCCTTTAACGTCTTCTCCAGCAGTTAGATTCTGTAATTCTATGCAAACGATTGACTTCAAATCAATTCAACAAACTGATGTCCCTCCTATGTCCCAGACACTGTTATATGCTGATTGAATGAATGAATGAATGAAAAAAGATATTTATTAAGGGTTACTATGTGCTAAGCTCTAGGGATCCCATACAAAAGCAAGATAGTCCTTGCCCTCAAGTAGCTGACAATGTGTAATGGCAGTGGTGGTCAACAGTGAAACGATATAGTCTCTGAAGAATTAAAAATGAGTATTACTCAGAAGGAGAAGAACATGGTGATTGTGAGCGGGCTGCAATATGGAATACGTATGGAAAAAAAGTCAAGAGTTTACCTGAGAAATGTCTGATTGAAAGAGACAGCCTGGTCACAAGGCATAGGATGCTCAATATGGAACTGAAAGGCTTCTTGAAGGACATCTAGTCAAGCCCCCTCATTTTACAGATGAGTAGACAGACCCAAGGAGATTAAATGACTTGCTCAAGGTTACATAGGCTGCTAATAACAAGTATGGGATATGAACACAGGTCCTCTGAGTCTAGAGCTTTAGTACCATTTTGATGTCAGGAAAAAGTAAGGAAGAACCCCAAGATGTTAAATGGACCTCCAATGGGGAATTATGAAGAGACAAGAGTTGCAAGGGATATGCAGGCATGGCTGGGTTATGGTCCATCTACAGATACACATTTGAGTATGTTCACAACACTATGCTAAATTATAGTGATAGAAAGACAAACATGAAATGGTTTCTGTGTTTAGTGGGCTTATATTCTACTGGGATGGAGGGTGAAGGAAAAAGAACTGAGAGGAAATGTAAGACAAACAGATTCCTAAATATAAACCTATGACTGACCTCTCACTTGTGTTCTAGGTTGTTTATCTTAAACTTCTGAAGCCACATCCCTACTAATGTGTACTATGACCATTTCAACCTCAACAGGTTCCAGATCAAGGTAGTATTTCCTCCTTTCCCCAAACCTGTTTGTTCCCTTTCTGACTTCATTACTTTGTGGCATCAACATTCACCCAGTCTGTTTCAAGATCTGATGTTGTATTTCTTTTCCCTCAATTCTCACTTAACCAAATCCTCTTCTTCTCTCATCTCATCCATCTACAAGACAGCTCTATTTCCACTAATACCTCTCTAGTACAGGTTCTCATCACCCCCTTGGCCAACTGAAATAGGCTCCTTATCAGGTCTTTCTAGACTCCCTATCTCCAGTCTGCGCCGAATATCACTGGTGGATGCATATGTTAACACCTCTGGCTAGAGCAGTGCTCTGGTCTTAAAACCTTTCAATGATTCCTTGTCTTACAGGGAGAAAAAAGATTCAATTCTTCTAGCTGTCACTCAAAACTCTTTTCCATGTGACATTACCCTATTACTGCACCCATATCTCATGACTCCATATAGTTGATATTCCATCAAAACTGGACTGTTCTCCGCCCCCAGACACGCTGTGTTTTTCTGCCTTGGTACTTTTGCACACATTTGCTCTCTTTGTGCTGGGTACGACCTCCATCAGACCATTTCCCCTACTTGTTTACATTACTGTGAATGCTTTTAAAGCCAACTCAGACACATCTCTTTCAAGAAACCTTTCCTGACTGCCCTGTTAGTAAATGACACCTTGCCTTGGACCTCAAGTAAAACTTCATTCATATTTCTCTTACAAACTTTTGTTATTTTATATTTTAATTATTTTTGTATGTGCCAAACCCTACTTACCACTAGACTGTTTCATGAGGATGAAGACTGTGACAGGACAAAGTCTGTGACTTACCTAACTTTGTATCTCACCTGGAAGCTATGCTTTGTATGCAATTGACACTTAATAAATGTACATTCAATTTGAAGATGGTATTAGAAAGAACATTGGCAAGGTGGAGTATGTTCAGAGGAGGGCTATAATATTGAAGAGATTGGAAATCTTACCGGATGAGGATTAAAGGAACTGGAGAAGACTTGGGGGAAAGGGAGTAATTTCTGTCTTAAGTATGTCAAAGGTTCTTGTATGGAAGAGATACTAGATTTGTTTTGCTTGGCCCTAGGAAGGAGGATTAGAAGGGTTGTAACTACAGAAAGGTAGAGTTAGGCTTAATGAAATGCTCTCTTTGTGTAACTTACTTAATAATTAGAATTATCCACAAGTGAAATAGGCTGGCTCAGGAGACGGTTTTCTAGTGGAATCTGGAAGACCACTTGTTAAAGTGGTTAAAGAGGGAACTTCTGTTTAGTTAAAGGTGAGACTAGATGATCTATGAAGTCTCTTCCAAATCTTGAGTCTTTAAAAACAGGAAATGATAATTTAAAAATGGTCTGTCCAATTACGTAGCATGCTACCTACCTCCTCACAGAAATTATGGACTTACATTTATTTTTTGGACATAGCCAATATGGGAATGTTTTGCAGGATTATGTCTATTTGTTTGAAGGTTTTGTTTTTAATGGAATGAGAGAGATGTTGGGGACAGAAAACAGGTTTTTATTAATTGAAAAAAAATTTAAGTAAAAAACTCAAATGTGGTCTGAATAGGAAAGAGAACAGACCTATTGCCATACCATACTTCTACTAATACAGCCTGATACCACTAAAGGTCTCCTCTGATACCCTGCCATGGCATGGAACTCATGCCATTAAGTTTGTTAGTAACTTGGATGGGGCTTTCTAAAGAAGTACCCCAAGGATCTGTTTCCTTACCATTTTACCTAGACATGGATAGAGCCTCACTAAATGATAAGTGCTTAACATTTGTTGAACTGAAAGATTGTACTTTAACATGTATACTTAACAAGTTTGCAGATGTCCTGGGAGTTAACATAATTTAATGGCAATTAAAATCTAAAAAGATAATGATTGGTTAAAACAAAGGGTTGAATCTAGTAATTAAAGTTAGGGATAAATGTAACATTCTAAACACGGGTTTAAAAAAATCAGCTACACAAATAGAGAAATGGGGTATATGTGTTGCTAGAAAAGTTTCAGGGAAAAAAAGATTTGGGCATTTTATTGAACTTTAAGCTTAAAATGAGCTAACAGTATGACACAGAAGACAAAGAAACAAAGATCTTAAACCTCATGAATAGATTTCTTTTCATCTCTTGATGGACAATGCCCCCAAAAGACCTAGAACCAGGATTCTGCCATTATCACCAAAAGAATGACCATGGTCTGGATTCTCTCATTGTTTCAGAGAGTGACAAATGTCTAAATTACCTCTTCACCGTTTCAGGGAATGACCAACAGAATGAGCTGCTTAAGGCCAGGGACCATTTCATTTCTGTATTTGCATTACCAGGAATCTAGCACCATATAGCAGGTACTTATTAAATGCAAGATGACTGACTATAGCGAGAATATCCTCGCTATTGCTATCTGTGGTGACCCCAGCCAAGATCTGCACATCAATGTCATACAGACTGATCAGGATCAGTATTCCTCATCACAAATCACACAGTAGCCTAGGCCAAAATTTCCCATCTCTTCTCTGAAGAATGATATCCATCACTGTCCTAAAGAGTAACTAGGGTATAGGATTATCCATTGAAGTCCCAGAGTTGCATTAGAGTCAAGAATCTTCTCCTGCCCCACCTCTCTCATTCCTGAGAGTAACCAGGGTCAGGAGTCACCCAGCACTCTCGAAGGGACCAAGTCCACTTGGATTACAATATTTTTATATACGGTGATCCATAGTCCAATATAATACATACCAATGCACACGTACTTGCACTCATTCACTCTTTGAAGGCAGGGAATTTTTTTCCTTTTTGGAGGGGGAGGGCAGGGCAATTGGGGTTAAGTGACTTGCCCACAGCCAGTGTCAAGTGTCTGAGGTCGGATTTGAACTCAGGTCCTCCTAACTCCAGAGGCCATGCTCTATTCACTGCCCCACCTATCTGTCCCTAGGCAGAGAATTTTTTTCCCCATTATTGTCTTTGTATTCAGTTCCTAGTACAGCTAACCACCCTCAAGTGCCAGTCTTAGCCTTATTAGTAGGCTGTTCTTTCTCTTTGCCTCAGCAACAGCAAAATATCCCAATTTTGGTACTCAGGAAAGTCCTGACTTCCCATACCCCCTGACTCCAACACGTTATGTGACTGAAATATGAAAACATCCAGAGTACTGAAGGCCACTGAAGTTTTATGGAATTTGTCTCCCAATTGGTGATCCTTCTCATTGACCTGCCAACCAGAGAGATCTTTATTACACAACAAAGGTGATGAATTAATGCTCGCTGTACTGAACACTCCCCCAGTTGCTATGTCTAATTCCACTGTTATCTCGTATCTCTCCTTCCTTTGGTGAACAGATTCCTTGAGATGTTGATGCACACTAAGTGCCTTCACTTCCTCCACTCTCAACTCTGCTGTCTGGCTTCCAAAATCATCATTCAACTGAAACTACCCTTTCTGAAGTCACCAATGATTGCCAAATGTCAGTCTTTCCTTAATCCTCATATTCTCAATCTCTTCAGTCTTTGACCGAGTCCATCACCTTGTCCTC
Organism: Pseudochirops cupreus; assembly: GCA_028627135.1. Lineage (NCBI taxonomy): Eukaryota > Metazoa > Chordata > Mammalia > Diprotodontia > Pseudocheiridae > Pseudochirops > Pseudochirops cupreus. The sequence goes on along the minus strand of CM053582.1, from coordinate 128,164,415 downwards.
CCTCGTGGTTTTCTCTCTAGCTTTCTGTAATACTGCTCTCCCTTGGTTCTGATGGTCCTTAGTCTCTTACTAAATCTTTGTTCAGGTAATGCCCACTAACTATAGATGGCCCCCAAAGGTTTGTCTTGGCCCCTCTTCTCTTTTCCGTTTTTACTATTTCGCTTTGTGACCCACTGTCATGGATTCTAGTATCATCTCTGTGCTGATGATTCTCAGACCTACTTATTCAGCCCTAATCTCTCTTAACCTCTCAACTCAAATCAACTGCCTTTTGGGGAATCTCAAATTGAGTACCCCACAGATATTTTAAACTCAACATGTCCAAAACCAAATTCATTATCTTTTTTCATCTTCTCAACTGTCCTATTGTCGTCTATGGTACTACCATCCTCAATTCTTCACTTTTTCACCCCTCCTCCTCCCCACCCCATCCAATTTATTGCTAAGTCTGGCCAGTTGTACCTTTACAACATTTTTTCCCTATATATAATCCTACCTCTCGTCTTACACTGTCAGGACCCTGGTGCAGGTCTTCATCACTTCACACCTGGCCTACTACAAAAGCCTCCTGTTTGGTCTCCCTGCCTCCTCTCTCCTCTGCAGTCCATCCTCTATTTGGGTGTCAAACTGACATTCCTAACACACTTCTGACCATATCACCTCTCCTATTCAATGAATTGCGGTGGTTGTCACCTCTAGGATAAAATATAAAATCCTCTGGCATTCAAAACCCTTTATAACCTCCCTAACCCCTTCCTTGCTTCCTTCTACTTTATTCACTTCTACTCACTCTATGAGCCAGTGCCACTGGACTCTTTGCTGTTCCTCAAACAAGATACTCCACCTACCAACTCTGAGAATTTTCACTGGCTCTTACATGCATAGAATGCACTCCCTTATCATCTCTGCCTTCTGGTTTCCTTTAAGTCCTGAGTGAAAATTCCAATTTCTAAAACTCTTCCAAATTCCCCTTAATTTGAGGGCCTTCCCTACATTGATATTCTCCAATTTAACTGGCAGAAGTTTGTTTGTCCAGTTAATTTCACGTGGTCTCCATTAGACTGAGTTCCTTAAAATGAGGGGCTCTCTTTTTGCCTTTCTCATACCCCTAGTGCTTATCACAGTTATCTGGCACATAGAAGACAAGTGCTTGTTGACTTGACTTGAAATCCCGTCACCATCCCAAAAAAACGTCCTAGATCAAGACTTTCCCATCACTTGTAAGAAACAAGTGCTGTGATTCTCTCACTACTGAATCAGTGACCAAGGTTAGGATTCTCCCATCACTGTCTCCCAGAGTTAACAGGGCCATTATTTCTCCATCACGGTCCTACATACAAGTAGAGCTAGAATTCCTTCATAGACCCACAGAATTACCTGAATCAGGATTTCCTTTCACTGTTTTAAGAAACAACCAGGACCAGAATTTCCCATCACTATTCTACTGAATGACTAGAGATGAATCTTTTCCCATTATTTCTGAGAGTAACCATGGTCTGAATTTTTCTATTATTGTACTATAGTGAACAAGATTGATCAATCAATTAAAACTGATTTAAGGATGAGGATTTTAACTTTCCCAGAATAACCAAGGCCTAGATTATGGATCATCATGTGCAAAAATGACCAGGGCCAGTTTACATCACTGAGACCAAGGTCCCCTATTTTTCTATCAGGTAACCAGCACTATAATTTTTAACTATACCCAGAATTGGCCAGGTTTAGGACTCCTGATCCATGTCTGGATAGCGACTGTCCCTAACATTATCCTACAGACAAAACCTATTGCTAGGATTCTTCCATAGCTATGTAATGAAACGACCAGGTTCAGGACTGACCAGTACCCCATCTTTGTTCCTGAGACCTGGGCTAAGACTTTACAAATTCTCTTAGGGTTACCATACTCTGAACTGCTGTCCAAAGAAACAGCAAGGACCAGTATTTCCTCATCATTTTACTGCAGAATAAACAAGGTCAGGATTCCCTTAAAACATTATTCTTGAAAGTACCCAAGACTAGCATTTCCTATTATCCCAAAGTGACCAGGATACAGAACCTTATTTTAGCTGTCAGTTTATCACTCTTCTTCCTATCCCTCCAGAGAGTAACCACAGTCGAAGGATTCTACCCCTGACATTCTCACTTGGTTTCCAGAATTCCTTATCTACATTTAAATCTTGTATGTGTGCTTATCTTGTGATAGTTGTGGGCTATGTATTTAGGGGTGGAGAAAAGTGTGTTAACTTCGGATTTCCTTTAGTTCTGTGGCACCTAAAGCTCTGAGGCTCCCCATATGAATGAGTCTCATTGCTTGCAGAGCCGGATTTCCTCTCCCCAGAAAGTAGACTGAAAGTCAGTACATGGGAAATATTTCCAGGAAATTCCCAGCAGGATCTACATCCTGATTCCCACTCTAGGCTGACCTTACTGAAGCTGGTTTTGGGATTCCCCCTTATCACACCCATTCATACAGGTTAGCCCATATGCATGTTGGGGGGGCACTCGGATGGTCCTTCCCAGTTTTGTATGCATCTTCTTCATCACACTGCTGCAGTCTTCAAAGTCTTGGGGTCTAACAATAATGTGTAAGTGGGTGAAGAAGAAGAGAGTGAGGGTACAGAGAATAAGTTTAGCCTACCCAAAGTTACTATAGATACTCAAGGAGGAAGTTTGGTATGTTCCTGCCTGGACACAGAATGATAGTTGTAATGTCCTCTAAAGCTTCTGGCTTATGTGGGAGACTTGGGGGAATCCTGTCCAGAGCCAGGTCTTCCAGAGAATAGTCTCACCTTGGAGGCCAGAGAGAGAAAAGGACAAAAACATCATTTCAACTACATACAACAACTGTATAGGAACCATCTATTGTACAAACTGAAGCCTATCAGTTCGTCCTTCCTTCCTTAGGGCAGAACAAAATGACTCCAGGACAATGGCCTGCCCCACACATGCACATTTATCTCTTGCTCTGTTCCTGTATCCAGTGTGGCTTAGCCTGAGGTTCTCTAGTAACAAGGGAAGACAGTGACCCTGAAGTTTCAGGAAGTCAGAGAGAGGAAGGCAATACCAAGTTGTTTGCTCTCACAAGCGACCAGGCTGGAATACCCCAACAAGAATGCAGTCTTCTGGGCTATGTTGCTCTGAACTACACCCTTGTGGGCTTTATGCAGTAGAACTTGGGGGCTTCTGTTCCAGGTCCTGGCGAAGGCCCACAAGTAACTGATTGAGGAGTGTGCGATTGTTGTCCCGACGTGGTACCACCAATGGAGGGAGGGGATTCCCCTTGTATTCAATCACTGCCATCTTGGCCCGGTCCAGGTTTTCACGGTTTGGAATCTGAAACATTCTTGTATAGCCCCCAGTTTGATTACTGAAGCGAGGGGCCAGTGTCTGGAACAGCTTTGGGATCAGATCCTTTTCCTGTGGGATAGAAATGAGGGAAAGAGGCAGAAAAGAGTTTGAGTGACAGAAATATATCATGACAAGTCCCTGTGCCCAAGTTACAAGAGCTCTTTTACACAATAAAATGGTACAGGTAAACTCTCAGTGTCTGTCTTCTGTCACATACACTCACGCACACACACAAATACTGGAGGATTTAGAGGAAACAGTAGACATCAACTCTTTTACACTTAAGGAAACAGACCCAGAAGCAAGATGACTTGCCCAAGTCCACATGGCTAATAAGTAGCAGAGCTAAGATTTATGTTCATATAACCCAATGCCTTGTATACTGTAGGAACTTAATGTTTGCTGAATTTAATATACAGACATCTAAACTGTTTGCTTTGCATTATACTGTGAAGTATATAGTATGCCTTACTCATCTTACATTATCAACTAGGAAATTGGGCTAAGAGAGGCTGAGAAATTTGCCTTGGGTTACACAGTTACATAATGTTTGAGCTAAGCCTCCAATTCAATTTCTCATTCTAAGATCAGTATTCTTTCCACTATTAACCTCTTGCTTCTTTTCTACCAGATTTTCTTCCACTTCACTAACTTTTGTACTATAAATCTGTTAGCCTCTCGATTCTTTAGAGATTCTCCACTGTGGATTCAACTTTTTCTAAATTATTTGAGTTTTAAATTCTATCCTGAGGGAATCTAATGAAAACTGAGGTCTACATTCTAACCCATGTTCATTCCTAATTTATTCTTTTATGGAATTTATTTCTTTTTTGAACCACTCTAGAATTTCTTATTGTTTCATGCTCTCTTGGGAAAGTCCATAGATTTCTACATTTCATGAGGCACTGGCTCACTTTTCATTGTCCTAAATTACTTGTTAAGAAAATTTTATATTCTTGTAGAGAATTTACTACATTGTTTTTTAACACTCTTTTTGCTAACATATCTGTTTGTGTTTTATTAAGGATTTTTCTCTTTAAATCTTTGGTGTTATACTTTTAAAAAATCCATCATTTACTTTTTGGAGACTTCCACTTTGCTGGTGGCTGCCTTGGCCTCATTGCATGGGGGTTAGGGGAGAGAAGAGGGATAGGGTTTGCTGGCATGGGGCTCTAACCAGAGTATCATCTTGGGGAACAGAATTGGCCCCAGATGGGTCTGAGTCCACTATTTTTCAGGCCCAGAGCACATGCTCATGCTGTCACCCTATCCAATTCTTCTCTCCCTGACTGGGCTAAATCAGTATATTGGCACCAGGCAGAGGAAGATTACAGCAGAATCCTGTTGTTGTTTTTTGTCCTTCATTCTTGACGAGGACCATGACATCATGGAGGTGATGCCATCACATACAAAGGAACTGGAATCCTATGCTGGGAGGAATCCCAAGATGAGGTCTTGCAGAAATCTGCAAGTAAACTTGTATTCTTGCCTCTGGTTTGTGAAGGCTGGTGAAAGAGGTACAGAGTAAGCAATTAAAGGATTAGAGTTCTCTGTTGTTAATCATAAGGATTTTTAGCTTATCAGAGTTTTGTTTCCCTTCTATGGATTTAGCTGTATTTAATTTACATCATAATTTCTTTCTTTGGAGGGTTGGAAAGTTGGAAGGGGTTTGAAGAAAGTAATTAATTCATCATCGTACTGGCCATGTGACCCTGCCCCTTGAAAATTGTCAAGACTGATAACCATTACCTACTCTGGGTAATTTATGTAGGGACAAATGATATTATCAGAAGGAACTGATAAATCATTTGCTAGGGATTATGAAGTTCTGGGAAAGAAACTGAAGGTCGTAGGGGTAGGGTGGTGTTTTTAATCACTGTTGCTGACCAAAGGTGGGGTCTACAGAAGAGAAAAGCAGATATGAGACATGATCAGCTGGTTAAGAATGGTATCTGAGAATGGGATTTGGCTTTCTAGACCATAGTTGGAGGAAGCAATGGTGGCCAAGGATAGTACGTACATCCCAAAGTCTGGTGGAAATATGTATGGCAGGGGGTTTGCTAATCTGATTAAAAGGGCTTTCAAGGGGAAAAGGAAAGGGAGGGAGATAATAATCTCTCATTCAACAGAGAGTGTAACAGATGCAGCAAAGGCTGAAAAACAATAGAGGATCAGTAATTCACAGAAAAACATCGTAGGGATCTAGGGGGAAAAGCCATGTCCTCATATGTCAATATACAAATGTACAAATTATGATTAACTAAAAAGGCAAACTAGAGTTTCTAAGACAAAAAAACATTATTACATCATAAATGTCACTGACGTTGGATAGAACAGGCCTTGTGACTGCAATATAGTTATATTTTACTAATTCAAAAGGAAAAAGATAAAAGGGCAATGGAGGAATAGTCTCAATAAAGGAGTAGTTAAGTGAAGAAATTCAGGAATCAGAATGCAGAAGAGCAAGGTGGATAGTTTTAGGAGAGGATCAATGGAGGAAGAAACAAAGGGGAAACCATCAAAAGAGTATATTACAAGTCACCTGGACAAACAGTGGACATAGATGGAGTCTAGGAAAAAGAGCCCAAGCCTAGCACAAAAGCATTACATAGGGGTCATACAGTATTTCAATTATCTACAAATCTGCTATAGCTTTCCCTATCAAAAGCAAAACAGTTAACACATGACCTGATTCTGTCCAATAAGGAATAAGCCACTGAGGCAGAAATGATGGGATCTTAGGGAGGTACTGACAGAACTGGTGAATATGGAAAGGGGAGGAAGATCAGGCAAAGCCCGAGGCATATCCTGATTTCAAAGGGTTCAGGGAAAGGAAAGGTAAGGATTCCATGGCCTAATATTTTTACAGGGGAGGGGAAAAGTACCATGAATGAAAGGTCTAAGGAAGCAAACAACATTTATTCCAATGAGCAGGAAAAAAAGGAGGTGTCTAAAGATACTGATATGGATGCACAGGAAACTCTTAAACTAACATAGATTTAAAAGACATACAGAAAATGGAAGTGAGGACAAATCAGACGATAAAAAAATGGCAAAGTCCTATGAGAATAGTGTCAGCAGCACAAAGTTGGGAGCAGAAGCTTGGAGTGATCATTAAGGATAATCAAAGGATCTTTTTTAGTAACACAGGGGAAAGAGTAAGATTCCAGAAGGGACAGGTACACTTCTCTGGGTAAATGATAAAAGAAAACAAAGAGAATGCAGAAATATTAAACCCCTGTTTTTCTTTCAGGGAGAATGAATTTCTGTTTAAGAAAAACAAAAACTGGTTAGGAGTCAATTGAAATCCAAAATAAGTAAAGAGATTTAGAAAAGTATATGATACCTGTACTCAATGAGCTCAAGCAACTAGTCTGGAATGAACTACATCACAGGGTAATGAAAGAACTGGCAACTGTAATTTCCAAACCGCTTTCGATGATCTTCGGAAAAAAGTGAATAGAACATGTGGCATAGGATCAGAAAAGAGAAAACATGTCCTAATGTTCAAAACGGAGTTCAAAACACATGAAAACTATAGTGAGTTGTTTTTAATTCCTGGCAAAATCGTAGGACATATTAAAGGGATGATTTGTAAAGTGAGATGGTGTTCACTGAAAGGCTTCTTTAAGAGATCTTAGCTGACAAACCTTTTTTTGGGGGGAGGGGGGAAGAAAACAAACAGATTGGTAGATAGGGAAACTTTTAGATATAACATACCTATAACTCAGCAAAGCATTTAACAGTTAGTTTTCCATTGTAGACTAAGAGTAGTGATTAATGATTTGCTATGAATTTGGAGGGAGTTCTATACTAGAATATCCTAAGGCTCTGTCTTTGACTTTGTGCTTTTTAACATTTTTAACAGTGACTCAAACAATGTCATGCTTGTCAAATCTGCAGATGATACATGACTAGAATAGCTAAAAATGCTGGATTAACAGAGTAAGGGTCCAAAAACATCTCAATAGATTACAATGATGGGCCAGATTTATTATGATGAAATTTCACAGGAATAAACGTAAAGTCCTACTTTTCAGTTAAAAAATCAGCTTCACAAGTATATGATGATACAATAGCATGGCTATTTTTTACAAACAAATTTTACAAAAAATATTTTAAAAACATTTTACATGGAATATAATAGGAGTTTTAGCGGACTGAAAGATCAATAAGAGTTAAGTGTGCCATCACAAGCCAAAAACACCAATGCCATCGCAGGTTACATCATGAGAGACAAATATGCTAAACGACGCACTTCTGTACTCTGTGCCCTGGCCAAGTCGCATCGAGAGAACTATGTGTGGTTCTGGGTGCCACGCTTCAGGAGAAGCTCGAGTCCACACAGAGGAGAGCAACACGGATGATGAGAGGATTCTGGAACATGTTCTGCTGAGGAAAAGGGGAGCTGTTTAAAGAGACTGATGTGGATGTATAAGAAACTCCTCAACCAGCACAGACAGATCGAAACATCTGTCAACTGAAGGGGCTCGGGATGTTCGGGTTCTAGAAAAGACTCAGTCAGGCGCCACGTGATAATGTTCTTCAAGTTTGTCACACTGAAGTACCATTAGACTTGTTCTGGTTGGCCCCAAATAGAAGAATCAGGAACAAGGAGGAAAAGCTGCTGGGAAACAACTTTAGGCTTCCTACAGATCAAGTGCAGGCTGTCTGACTTTTCCTGGATGATACAGAAAGGTTTTTTATTCAGATATGAGTCAGCCTCTGCACTACCTCCTGACTCTGAGAACCTCTCTAAAACTTAGCCCCTGCCCAGCTATTCTCTGCTTAGTTACCAACTTTGTATTCTTACTCGTCCCTTGGATGACTATTCTTTGCACCTGCTATTTACCATTTGTATGACCAAAGGAAAAAAAATTTCATCTCTTGGGACCTGTTTCCCAACCTGTAAAATGAAGAGAATGCACTAAGTGAGGGTGTCTATAAAGTCCTTTTCAGCTCTACCGGTCTCACGTTATCAATGGCCTATTGGGCATTTTGAAATAGATGTGCTACAGGCATCTTAAACTCAACATGTCTGAAATATAACTTCTCTTTCCTCTCTTGAACCCACTTCTTTTCTGCGTTCCTTTCTTTCTGTGGCAGGCACTTTCTAGTTACCCTGGTTTGCAAGCTGGAGTCATGTCTACCTCTTCTACCTACTTTCCCTTACGTTATAAATCCAATCAGTTGCCAAATTCTGTGATTCTGCTTCCACAACATCTCTCACGTATGTTCCCTTCCCCTTACTCACATGGCTATCACCTCTTGCTTGGACTATTGTAATAACTTCCTAATTGGTCACTTTGTCTCAAGTCTTACCCATCTCAAGTCTATCCTCCATTCACTGGTAAATGTAATCTTCCCAAAGTGTATTAACATTTTCCTTCTACTCAACAAACCCCACTGGCTCCTTATTGTCTCTAAGGTGTAATACAAACTCCCTGGTTTGGCATTTTAAAGCCCTTCACTCCCTGGCTCCAACTACATTCCAGCTTTATAGACACATTATACCCGTTCCTAGACAGTATGGCTCAACCAAAAGGGCTTTCTTACTATTCCACACACAGGATGCTCTATTTCATGCTTCTATGCCTTTTCGGAGGTTGTGCCTAACTGCTGAAAGAAGCTCCCTCTGAATCTCTGCCTCTTCAAATTCCTTGTTTCCTTCAAAGCTTAGCTCAAATGTCACTTTCAACATGAAACCTTCTCTTATATTCCCAGCTGCTCTTGTCTTCCTCTTCAATGATTTACTATTTATTTTGTATATATATGTTTATACTTATTTCCCCTCATAGCATGTAACCTCCTTGAAGGCAAAGACAACGTCATTTTTACCTCTTTATCTCAGTACCCAGTACAGTGCCTAGAACACAGAAAGTGCCTAATAAACGCTTGTTAATTTGATTCCACATCTCAAAGTTTGTTTCTTCTCCCATTCTATCTCCCTTCATTCTGGTCACAGAAGATGAAACTGTTTTCTGCTTTGAGAAAGCTAAGCCCTCCAACTAGCCCCTAGTTTGCTTACTTTACATCTTTTCCAGGAGACTGGAAAAACTGGAGCCCCCCCCCCCCCTCCAATCTTTTTTTTCCCCCTGGTTCCTTCTCCTCAACCCACAAATAGACTCAGGGTTTCCCTTATCTTAAGAATCTCTTCTCTTTGGCCTGCCATTTTATCAAAGTATTTTTCTATTTTTCTTCTTCTCTGCTAACCTGTTAGAAAGGGTGGCCTGTGCTGGAGCCCCTCTACAGCTCCTCAGCCTTCTCTTTTTGTTCTTTAAAACCACACTGAAGCTGTTCTCCCAAAGGTTACCAATTACCTAGAGACAGCAATGAATAATGAGCCTGGATTCAGGAAGATCTGAGTTCAAATCGGTCATAAGGCACTTATTAGCTGTGTGACCCTGGGCAAGTCACTTAATGTTTACCTCAGTTTCATCAACTATAGAATAGGGATAACAGCACCTACCTCCCAGTGTTGTTGTGAAGATAGAATTAAATATTATTTCTAAGAAGTGCTTAGCACAGTGCCTGGCACAGAGTAGGCACTGTATAAATGCTTATTCCATTCCCCTTCCTCCTCCCCTCCCCCTAAGACTCTCAATTACCAAATCTAATAAGAGTTCTTTTTCTTTTACTTACTGCAGCAGTTTACACTTTTTATCACGACGTCCTCTTAAATAAACCCTCCCCAGACTTCTGAGACACTAGTCCTTTCTAATTCTTTTATCTCCTATGTTTCTTTTTTCTCTCTCCATTGTTGCCTTCTCATTCTACTCTGCCTACTATTTGCAGGTGCTTCCCAAAATATTGCCCCGGGTAGTCCCTCTTTTGGTGATGCCATCTATTTTCATGATGTCAATGAGTACCTTCTGCTATAGTCCCCAAAATCTGTCCTTACACTGAGCTCCTAACCCATATTTACATCTCTCTGGTGGGTATGTCTACCTGGAACACCAGGATAAGTCGATTAAAATAAAATTTAACCCTTATAGTAGTCAACTGGAATACCCACTTGAATTCAGGGTTCATGTGTACATCCTTACTTTGACAGCAACTATTTCTTTATGCTCTTATCTTTCATACTGACCAATATTAGAATGCTTTTCATAACATAATCAGAGGTTTGCAATTTCTCCTTCCTATACTCTTCCATCCTAGGCTTAATAGTGCAAAAATTTGATTCTTATTGGGAGTTTATTTCTTTAAAAAATATCATGATACTGAAGCCTGTTTAATTATTACTGGAGCTATAGGAGCCTTGAATCAAGGATCACAAATTTCGAAATGGAAGGGAACTTAAGAGGTCATCTGGTACAGGCCCTTTATTTTACAAAACAAACAAAAACAACCACCCCCAAACTAAAGCCTAAAGGCAGTGATTTGCCCAAGGTTATATTGGTAATAAACAGCACAGGCGGGATACAGGTCCTCTGGCTCCAAATCCAGTACTTCTTCCACTGTCTCATGAAATCAAACCCAGTAATATGGTATGTTTTCAGAATCCATTTTTTTTGGGTAACACCCTTAATAAATATAAAGAGAATGAATTCTTGCATCACAGTAATATCTTTACTAATTGGAGTTCACAGTGAGTAGGATTTGCTAGTGAACAATCTGGTAAAGGGAAAGCCTGTTGTTCCACTTACAGTGAATGTATGAATCTACCCTAAAAGAACAGAGCCATTTAACCATATTCCCTCTATTGTCTATTCCTTTTCATCACTCAGTCTTGATTCTTACTAATTTTGTATTAATATTGCATTTCCTTTCTTGACAGAGTACTGGACTGATAGAACAAAGAAATCCTGTTAATACTGTGCATTTAACTTTCAGAAAAGCTAGGAGCACAAAACTACAGAGTATAGAAGCAGAATTTTAATATCTCCACCTTAGAGTAAATAGAAATTTAAGAAAGACCTTATTACTTAGCTGAACTGACTAGTACTCTAGTTTGGGCCACTGGTTATTGATCAAGATAAACAGCCTACCTGTCCAGACTGACATCAAATGGATAGTATGAAAATACACTAACAGTTTTTATTATGTGACCAGATATATAACAAACCAGTTCGTTCTCATACTTTACTATTATCTGAATCTTTGTAATATACTTAATTCATCCTGTGGTCCTTGAAACTGTATGTTGCTGACAATCATGAACTTATATTACAAGATGTATCTTTCATCTACTTTCCCTTTCTGCTTGAGAACATTTGTTGATTTGTAATCTTAATGCAAACTTTGTAGTCTTTAGTAATTGCTTAGAATTCTAGAGAAGCTGCTTCAAAGTTTATTTAAACCCCAGAATTTGTGGGTCAAATTAGGATACTTGGTTGACAGAGAAAAATCTTCTCTATCAAGCAAAAATACTCCAAGCAGTTGCTCAATACAATTAATACTGTTTCTAACAGGTATTGTCCCTAAATGCTGACAGTAGTCAATCTTGATGTCCTTACTTTCATTCTATAAAGATATCCAATGAATAATACTCAGGTAGGATCTTCGTAACTGACTAAACGGTATAGATAAGAAATCTTGAATAATGGATTTCATGTCACACAATGAGAGGTCACAGTAACATGCTGGAGGATTTCATCATCAAGTCTCTCCTGTTCAACATTTTTATCACACTTAATAAGGAAAACAAAAAGTATGTTTGAAAATTGTGGATGATACAAAGTTGGGAAGAATCGCTAATATGCTGGGGATCCCCCAGAACGGGGATCCAAAAAAATTTCCTATAAGATGCCAACGATGTAAACAATCTAAAAAAAGAACTAAAGAAAAGTTAAATACAAGTAAGTGTAAAGTTCTTCACTTAAGGTTAAACTATCAACCGCACAAGTACGGAGGCAGACGAGACCTGGCTTAGCAATGCATGGGAAAAGAAAAAGAGATTTTGGGTAATGGCGAAGTCAACCTAAATGTTGCAGAGCTACCCAAAGTCACATTTCATAGTCTGCCCCGCGCACTCACCGTTAGCCAGAAGTCAGCCATGCGCATCGCCTTCTCATTGGTGTCTCCTAGCTTCCCGTAGTCAATAAGCTGGGAGAAAAGGGGCGGAGTCAGCGGCAGGGAGCAGAGACGGAAGCAGAAAGCACCTCCCCGACCTCCCAGGCTCCTCCTCTCGCCACGTGTACCCTCCTCCCCCTGCACCCCACGGGCCGTCCCGCCCGCACGACTCGTTCCACCCACTCCCGGAAATCCCGCCCCCTCCCCTTAGGTCAGCTCGCCCTTTGCCATTACCCGCTCAGCATAGCCGCGCATCTCGTCGACGCGCGCCCAGGGAGCCTCAATACGCTCATGGCGCACTAATCCCGTCAGCAGGTTGCGCAGTAAATGGATGCGTGATTCGGGGCCCAGGCCCAGACGGCGATACACTCGCCCATGAGAGATGGCAGCGACAACAGAGAGCCGCATGGTGGCCAGTTACTCCCTTCGCCCCCCGGAACCGGAACTACGCTAGGAATTGGAATGTGTACGCAGGCGTTGGCCGGAGTCCAAACTGACTGGAATTGCGTATGCGTAGTGGGCGGTGGCGGTGTACGTGTCTGCGCATGCGTCAATGCGTCTGCTTTGGTGGCATTAGTCGGTGGACGGTAGGACCGCACCTATTTACTGAGTAGGTTGGGGTTGCGGAACGTACGTGGTACGTGCGCCACGGGGCGGGGATAAGGAGTGAGTGCTCTTTAGTTCTGGCCTTCAGCTGTAATGGGTTGAGGGCATGGCGCCATCTGGCGTCGTAAAGGGGAGATTAGAGAACGCCTCCCTAATCTCGATTGTCTGACGTAGTCCTGGAGAGATAGGGTTCATCCAATAATAACTGAGCGTCTCGGAGTTACCCGGGTATCGTAGTTCAGGGCTGGGCGCTTCTGGGACCTTTCGAGTTCTTGTTTAAGACGATGATTGCGCATGCGTCAGTCTTGCACTAACCCTCTGATTGATGGGCAGAGTTACAGCTCCAGGCCCTCTAGGGGCTTGTGTATTTGTGTATGTGTATTAATCAATCTGCCAACATTTATTAAGCGCCTGCTGTGGGCCAACTGCTGTGCTAAGCGCTGAGGAAAGATAGGAAAAAAGACAGTTTCAGCTCTCCGGGAGATTACTTATGGGGGGGAGCGGGGTATTCGGAAGACGATGTATAAAAAAGGTATAGATAGGATAAATTAGGAGCAATCTCAGAAGGCACTCAGATTTAGGAAAACTGGGAAAGATTTTTTGGCAGACATATGTTTGTATATTTGTGTATATGGGCGCCCTTGTATGTTTCTAGATGATAATATGTGTGTGTCCATGTGTGTCTACAGATATATACATTTTAGATACAGTTTAAGTTACTTCATCTTGGTTATAGGTAATTGCAGAATTGCAGTAGTGTGATCAATAAAAGAAATATATAACAATGTATTATCTTTAGAAAAGGCAGTTAGGCTAAGTAGTGCAACGGATAGAGCAAAGGATTGGGAGTCAGGAAAACCCATCTTGGTGAATTCAAATCAGGCCTCAGACACTTACTAGTTGTGTGATCCCTAAAGTCATTTAATGCTGTTTGCCTCAGCTTCCTCATCTGTAAAATGAGCTAGAAAAGGCACTAGCAAAGCACTCCAGTATCTTTGCCAAGAAAACCCCAAATGGGGCAGGAAGAGTTGGTTATGACTGAAATGACTAAACAGCAACAGATAACCTGTAGGAATAGCAGCAGGGAGTGTATCCTTTTCCAATAGATATTTCTTTGCTACAATCACTTGCATGTACCATAGATAACTGCAGCTAATTCTCATATCTTTTATGTCTTTTAAAAGCAGGTGTTTCTTAATTGTGCTTCCCCCCAGCTCCCATTTATTGTATCTGTTAGTGTAGTCAATCAGAATAGGGTAAGAATTTCCTTTGATTTTGTTGTTGTTTTTGTCTGTGAAGTGTGCATTTGTATATAGATATCTCTGTCCATTGCAGTTGAAAAATTTGTAAATGAGGGATTATAACAAAATTCAGGTGCCACTCTGTGTGTCTCTGTGTGAGTCTGTCCATCTATATGTTTAAGGAAGGGGAAAAGAGATTCTACCCCAACCCAACTAATGTAATCATTGAAGACCCAGACAGTTGTGCATATTCAGCACTTTCTCAACTCTACCAGCTGCCCTTACCATCTGATTAGAAGGTTAGAGGATGGCACAATAAACTCCTCCCAGTGTCTTTCCTCATACAGGGTTCAACACTTTGCAGGTAATTCCATTTTCTTTCACCGACTTTGCATGGTTGCCATTCCACTGGACATTATGCCGGTAGCTACAGTCCAAACACCCTTCCCCACCTCTTTCCTTTTTTTGCTTCATTTTGTGTTGTCTTCCCCCATTTTATTGTAAGCATTTTGAGGGCATGGACTGTCTTCCTTTTTCTTATTTGTATTTCCAGCTCTTAGTGTAGTGCCTGGCACATAGTAGGTTGCTTAAAAAATGCTTATTCAGTTGAATGAATCAACAGAGTATTAGGTCTTAATTTTCCTACAAATATATGACTAAACCCAGTGCTTAGCACATACTAGGCACTGAATAAACATTTATTGACTGACTGGCCTTAATTGATTAGAGAGGATTATAAAGATTTGCGTCATTGGATGTAGGTGGAGAAGGCAAAAAGCAATCATCTTTCATTTTGGCTAAAAGACTCAAGACACATTACTTTGTGCTTGGAAATGGTTGATTGGTTGGTTGTTGTCCTTTGTTCTCAGAGAGGACCAAAATGACATCATTATGCTAGAGTCAAGTTATAATGTGTCCGACTGTGACTGATCAGACCAATACGAGCTTGGAATGTCCTACCACAGGTTAGGCACAAATAGTTCATGTGAAAATTTGGGTTGAATTCTCTAAATTTGCACATCTCAGGTTTTTTTGGAGCTATTCCAATTCTTTGATCATAGAGCACAGCACCTTTTTGATGAGGCTGCACCATGCTGAGTTGTCCTGTGCCAGTGTCTCCCATGTCTTGCAGTCAATTCCAAAGTTCCTAAGAGAGACCTCAAGAGTGTCCTTGTATCGCTTCTTCTGATGTGAGCACTTGCTCTTGAATAACCTAGTGGTGGGACAAGGTTCTAGCTGTACCTTCCTATTTTCTTAGTGATTTCTGACTGTGTTGAAGTGGCTTCCTGGTCACCTGAAGCATGAAAGTTCCTACCAAGGTGGTTAGGGCCCTTCTGAAGTGATTGATGCCAGAGGATCATTTTAGTCACCATATCCTGCTTAGTAGAACAAGTGTTATGCTATATAGAGAAGAGGTGGGTCAGTTCTATACAAGTAAGTTAAATGCTATCGCATCCTTGTTGTATATCCTTGTTATGTTAGGGCTAAGTAAGCCTTTTATCAATTGTTTAATGATCTATGAGTGCTTTATTTCATACCAGTATTGAGTCTGAAATAACGGGGCCCATACTTAATAGTGTATATTGAGGTATAATACAGGGTGTCCCAAAAGTCTTAGTGCAATTATAAAGCTACAAACAAAAAAGAAAACAGATGAAAGGTAAAAAAAAAAGTTTTTTAATATTAATGTATTTTTTTAAAAAAATAATTGTTATTGATGTCTTTTGATTTTTTTATATTACCAGTCTCCCCAACTGTCCTTCCCCATCTCAATCCTAGAGAAACATCACATATAACAAATATTTTTTTTTACTTTTATTTTTTTGCTTTTTGGAGGGTAATTAGGGTTAAGTGACCTGCCCGAGGTCACACGGCTAGTAAATGTGTCAAGTGTCTGAGGCCAGATTTGAGCTCGGGTCCTCCTGACTCCAGGGCCGGTGTTCTATTTACTGTGCCACCTAGCCACCCCTCAAATATTATTTTTTTAAAGACAAAAAATAAAAGAAAAAAATCAACATAACTGATCTGAAACTACCATGAGCAATATTTGTGGACCTCACACCTCTGCAAAAGGGTGGGATGGTAATGTCTTCTTATAACCTTTTTTTGGAACCACTCTTGTTCTTGATAACTTTGCAATATTACTCGCTTTTGACTTTTTTCTGTGAGTTGTTCTTTCCATTTACATTGTTGTAGGCATTGTGTATGTTGTTTTCTTGACTTTACTTACCTCACTGCATCAGTTCTTGTACATCTTTCCATGCTTCTCTGTATTCATCACACCCATTATTTTTTACAGTATAGTAATATTCCATTCCATTCAGGGACTGCAGTTTGTTTAGCCCTTCTCCAGTTGCTGGGTATCTAATTTATTTCCATTTCTTTGTGCTCACATGAAGTTTTGGTGTATATGAGGACTTTTTTTTTTTAATCAATGTCTTCTTTTTTTGTATAAGCTCAGTAGTGAAATCTCTGGGTGAAAGGGTATGGAAATTTTGTTCCCTTCATTTGCATAATTTCAAACTGCTTTCCAAACTGGTTGTATTAATTCACAAGTCAACTAACAATGCATGTGTACCTATTTTCTCTACAACTTCTCCAACATTAACTATTTCCATCTTTGTCATCTTTGCCAATTTGTATGTAGCGAGACGAAACCTCAGGATTATTTTGATTTATGTTTTTCTTATGTTACCATCTTCTTAAAGTTAGTACACACGTGAAAGAAAAGCACCAAAAACCTATAAATTATAGAAGTTTGACATTCTATGTGTAATGTTTGTTTTTCTTGTTTATTCAGTTCAGTTACTGATGAAGTGCACACACATATACACATACACAATTACAAAGACAAATAGAAAAAACAATTCCTGTCTTCAAGAAGCTTGCATTCTTGTGCTTGTTATCTGAATGGCTGTTTTTGTTGGTTTTTGCAAAGCTTGTTCTACCTCCAAAAACAAATACACAAACACTTTAAATATAGTTTCTCCTCTGATCCCACAGTGGTATAAGACAATGTACACATTGACAACAACTCTATTTGCAACAATAGCAACAGCAACAAAATACAGGAAAATACACTCAAGACAAGAAGCTCAGAAAAGTATGTGAAAACAGTCATTTTGTAACTATTGTCGACCATTTAACAAAGGTTTGCTCCAAAGAAACAAATAGAATCAGTTTCCCCCTTATTGGAAGGTTTGTCCTTTAACAAATTGAATGAGGTCTCCCCTTAACTGAAGGTTTGTTCAAGAACAAACAGGATGGGATTTTCCTTACCAAAGATTTGAACAAGGAACAAACAGAATCAGCCTGTACGTGTCTCTCCTTAAGCCAGAGAATCGTGCATGTTGGAGTCAGAAAATCATTCTAAATTCAGAGGTAAACAAGCTGAAGGAGACCTTTTATACACTTAGAGCAATCCCAATTTAGGATGCCTGTGTCAGCCCAAAATTATAGTTTCCATATGTGTTTAACCATAATGTGAGAAAGGAATTTCTTAATGGGATAGGTTATACATACAATAAGATAAGAGAATGTCTAGGTGTCAATTGAAATTATAGGTCCAGGATATCTGTGTTTATTTTATCATCAACATGACATAATATAACGTAAGAAAACATAAGAAAAATCCCATTATTCAAGATAGTGTCTGGTTCAAGGTGCCTTGTCTTTGGTAGTCGTAAACAGAAGAATGCTCCTGGTCAGCTTCATCTAGCCTTGTAGTTGGTAACACAGGTAGGGGCATTTTGGGTTTACTCAGAGAGCAGAGCAAAGCATGTGTGTTATGCCAGAGCACATGGTAGGTTAAGCTCAGAGTGGGCCAAAATGTCTTTCTCCTGGTTGGTCAATTCAGATTTTAGGCCTTTTTCAGGTGATGGGAGGCCCAAAATGGTTCACACTATATTGTTAAAGTTAGTACTCACATTAAGAAAAATAAACTAAGATGTAGCTAGTAGAAGTTCAAAGTTTCCAATACTTTTTGTTATTTTCATTTATTCAATTTACTCCAATAAAAATGAAGCACTTTTAGGCAAAGCATTGGCCTGGGCATTTAAAATATTGACAACATAAAAATAAAAAAAGCTTCTGCCCTCAAGAAACTTTCCACTGTGAACTTGATTGTTTTTGTTGATTTTACAAAACTTAGTAATTTTTCCCCAGAGTAACAATCACTTCTGATTTAAGAGTTTCCCCTCTGAATCCACAGGGAAGGTAGAGTCAGAGAGAGGGTTGGGGAATTAAGAGGAGAATTGGTGACTAGCCATGCTCTTTTCTTCTACCTGGAAGCCATGGCCCTCATGGGAAATAACATGAACTAGAGGCAGGATACTGGGGAATATCATGTCTGAAATTTGTGGACTCTGGGCTAGGAGTATAAGATATTCATACAGACACAAACACATGGAAAAATGATTATGGTCACATTCACTCTATCTTCTCCCTGTGACCACCACATAAATGCCCACAAATTTTCCTCCAAGTCTTTATCATGAAGTACCCTGACCAGCAGTAGAATTTCTGGCAAAATGCTTGATCTCACGTGCTGGTGGCCGGAAGCATCTGAGGGTATATAAAACAGGTCTCCTTTCCACAGGCTAGCAAGCCAAGGAAGGGCCAGAAATAACATCTGTTAACAGAATTTTACCAAGCCAATCTCTAACCTGGAAATTCTCAGACCTGTACAAAACAGGTCTAGGTAAAGCAGTGCTAGTAATCAAGTTGCAGTTTAATTAATCAGTTTCAAAGTGAGGAATGTTCTTTAAGTTGGAGTAAAAGCACAGCTTATATACATAAATCACAGATGGGGAAGGGGGAAGAGGAAAGTAAATTACAAATAGTCGTTTCCCAGGGCCTGAGTGGTTTCCCACAATAAGACCACAAGTGGAGGATAATACAGTTCTTTGATCATTTCAAATTTTGGGGTCTTGACTGCTCCCCAGGGCATAGAACCAGAGTTCTGTGATGGGAAGAAGTTGAACAACTTCTGATTTGCTTCACTTAAAATATAAAGGCACAAGAATACAATGATTGTGAGAGTGTTGTTAAGGGTTTGATTGATCATTTCAAGCTGCATTTTAAGTCTAACTTGCAAGCCAGAATAGGCAATTCTGAAAAATCTAAATTATTAGTATATTCATTACACATATATAAATTAATATGAAAATCATAATTCCTTTCACACTTTTTATGTAAGGGGTAATCCAGCAAAGCTCTGAAGAGGTAAGCCGTGAAAATGAGCTTCTTTGGCCTCCCCAAAGATACTGGATTTGTTGAGAGAAATAGAAGGAAAGGGAAGAGGAGATAAACTGATGTCTGAAGTTTTCCATGACCCAAGATGCCTGGGCCCTCAACCCTATCACATCCTTCAGCCTGCCTGCTACCCTGAAATCTTCCTAAACTGTCACACCTAGAACTTAATTTTGAACTCCATATGTGGTCTTACCAAGACAGAGGACAGTAGAACTACAACCTCCTCCATTATGGGCACCACACTTTTATCAATTCAGTTAAAGATTGAGTTTGGTTAGCTGCCATGTTGTACTCTTCATTCATTTTCCATTTACAACCCAAAGAAATATACAAGTCTTTTTTGACAGAAACTATTTTCTTGCTGTTGTCTTTGATAGTTTATATTTATATGAATGAATAAGCATTTACTATGTGACAGGCATGGTGATAGGTCCTGGCCATACATATATCAAAAGCAAGAAATCTTTGTTCTCAAGAAGCTTAAGTGCCGGTGAAGACAGTTTATACGGGAGTGGTCTCCAGAGAGGGATGGTTTGGGGTCCGGGAAATCACAAGGATAGTGAGTGGAGTCATGGGACTTTTTTCCAGGAAGCAAATATCTTAGATTTCTTAGAGCAGCGGTTCTCAACCTGTGTGTCACGACCCCTTTGGGGGTTGAATGACCCTTTCACAGGGGTTGCCTAAGACCATCGGAAAACACATTTCCCATGGTCTTAGGAACCGAGATATCACACCTCTTTCCATCTCCTGGTGGGTCCACCCACATGCAGATACGCCCACATACAAGTATTAAAGGGTCGAGGCATTAGAAAGATTGAGAACCACTGTTTAGAGCAAGAGGTAGGGAAAGAGTAGAACAGGTACATTTTTAATATTTGTTCCTTGACTCAATATCTCTGAGCCAGGATAGCTACATCTTAGAGTTCTATGTTATTCTGAGATATTATGAAATATCTTTCTTTACCACTCCTGGCTCAAGCCCCTACTGCCTGTGTTTCTCCCATTGTTGGCCCCAGTATGTAGTACTGGAGTTCCATTTAAGCAATCAACCTTGAGTACCTTTTTCAAAAGTATAATTACTTCAAAGATACCACAAGAGCAAAATATAAACCTCTCCTCCAGTATTTCAGTGTCATATTCTTCCCTCATTTACTCAGTCTCTTAGGAAATGGGAAGGTGAGAGGAGTGAGTGGGCTTGTAGCTTAGTTCAGTTCCTATATAGCATTAGTCCCACCAAGTTCATGTCAACATGACTTCTGGTTGAGTTCTTGTCTTAGCTGCTGCTGGGCTGTGGTTCCAAAAGTTGTTCCTCGTTCCTTATGGTATATATACTGCATTGACTCTAAAACTCAGACTCTGGAATTCTGGGCTGCCTAGCTACCTTTAAGAACTTCTGAACTCACTAGGTACTGGAGGCTCTACTCCTTTCTCTAAGAATAGAAGAGAACAATCTGAGCAGTCTAGGATTGAGGCCTGTTTCTTGGAGACATGGCTCCAGAGGGAAGAAGTCCCTATCACCTCTCCCCTCACAGCATCAACATGTTACAAAAGAAGGGGAAGAAGAAATGACTGAAGCTGATAGGTCTTTTTGAGTGACGCTCAGCACTCCCCACCTTCTTTCCTTACTGCATGTCATTACTTGCTGTAAGTGAACGAGTCATTTGCCTCTATACCAAATGCAGGAAAAAAAGAATGACTGTGCTTAGTCAGGTAGTTTTAAAGATAAAGCCCATTGTGACTTTTCAAGGCAATGGAAACAATCCATACGTTTTGCCAGTTCTGTATCTCAAGAGCAGGTCCCAAGCATCTTAGAGGCCACCTGAATCTACCTTGACTTAAGCAAGAGTCTCTTCTTCAGTATTCCTATATTTTCTTGAAGATCTATAGTTAAGGGGAACCCACCACCTTTCCAGGCATCTCCTTTTACTTTAAGATAGCTGCAGTTATTAGGAAATCATTATGTATGTAACATCTGTGCCCCAGGATGGTTTGGTGGTTCCACGAAGAGCTGTCCTATCATCCTGCAGTTGGAGAGAGGCACAACTCAATTAATTGAGAGACCTTTGAGCCTGTGGAGAGACTCTAGAGGAGAGCCACAAATTACTAAACATTCAAACTCTGCTTCAGAGAGCACAGCTCCAATGGGCTGGTCACATTGTTTGAATGCCAAACGTACCCTTGCCAGAAAGATTATTTTATGGAGAGCTCACATAGGGCAAACATTCACATGGGGGTCAGAAGTGATACAAGGACACTCTCAAGGTGTCTCTTAAGAACTTGGGAATTGATTGTGTGACATGGCATCGGACTGCTCAGCATGGCATGCCCACATCAGAGAAGGTGCTGTGCTCTGTGAGCAAAGCAGAATTGAAATAACTCAAAAGAAATGCAAGAGGCACAAATTCAGAGAATCCACCCCAAATGTTCACATGGACTATTTGTGCCCCACTCGTGGTAGAACATTCCAAGCTTGAATTGGTTTGATCAGCCACAGTTGGATGCATTGTAACTTGACTCTAGCATAGTGATGTCATTTTGGTCCTCTTTCAGAAGAAAGGACAACTAACCATGGCAATGAACCTTTGAATGGGAGTCCCCCATTCGTGCAGCTCTGGAAGTGCCCAAAGTTGCAGACATATGGGGAAAATCAGATTCCCAGCATGTCTCTTGATTCCCAGCTCTAGTATCTCCAGACACTATGAAGGGAAGACTTTTCTGTTGAGATTTTTTTTTTAGTTGAACTGAAATTTTTTCTTGCTTAAAAGGTGAAGAGCTCATTTACTCTTAGATATTCTGTTATTTACCCAAATCTATATAACATCCATGATTTCACCATTTGCTTTTGTGTAACAGGCATTTGGTGGGAGGGAACTGAGAGTAAGTTATTATCATTCTTTTCTAGGGACCAGATTGCTTCCTTGCCTGGGTTGACTAGGGAAAGAAAATTTTATTCTGAACCTCCTTGATGAATATTGTACCCTTAAACTGCAGATATCTCAAGTGTAATAGACAAAATGATTCTGCCCCCAATCCCCTTTTGGAGATTGGGTAGTAGAGGAAGGAGTGCCCAGGTATGACTTTCCTATTATTTCACTCAAAGATTATATTGTAGTTTCCCTTTGGACATTGGAAATGGGACTTTGTAGATCCCAGATCTTACCTATCTAAATTATCCCTACAATATGATCTGTCTGGGGTCTCTATTGGGCAGGGTTTAAAGTTTAGGAGTGGGAAACCTGCAGCCTCAAGGCTGCATGTGGCCCTCCAGGTCCTCAAGTGTGGCCCTTTGACTGAGTCCAAGTTTTGCAGAACAAATCTTTTTATTAAGGGATTTGTTTTTGAAGTTTGGATTCAGTCAAAGGACTGTACTTGAGGACCTTGAGGGCCACATGTGACCTTGAAGCTGCAGGTGCCCCACCTCAGTTTAAACTTATTTCAACAACCAAGTCTGCTTTTCACTTACATCTAGCCTGATCTGCCTCTTAGGGCTGCCTTTTCATTGCTCCCAGTTCTTTTTGTGGTCAAATAGACCAAGTTTATTCATTCTTCCTTATGACATTCCTTCAGGTATTTGAAGACAGTTATTGTGTCCCCTTAAAGTCCCTATAAACTCTTTGGACCTTCTGAACTCCCCAAGGCTTGGGAGGTATGTGCACCTACTAAGAATAAGACTGAGACCATCAGTCCTAGCCTTGGCAATGCTTGATATTTCTAAAGAGAAAACTGTCATGGCTAGGAGGCAGAATACCACAAAACAAAACATAGCACAAGATGGGAAAGAGGAGAAGAAAAGTGAAGCAAGCAAGCTTTATTGAAGGGAGAGAAACTATTAAAGGCTTAGTCAGGGAGGATGAACACAGGTCAGTGTGCTGTGGTCCTGGATGGAAGTAGGCACCACAAGTGGGTGAAGCAGGGTGGGTTTTTATAGGATTATTTTCTGGATCAAGCAGTATCAGACACTGGGGACAGATATGGAGAGCTTCAATCTGGTATATAGGTCAAGGTCTGGGATTGGTATGACTCATGTTGGGGTGTAACTGGGGACTAGTTGCTATTCATACTCCCCACAGATGGGAAAGGGGCTTTTGGCCATTACTCCTGGTCTTATTTTGACTATGATTCAGGGTATTTGAACTTCCTTGGGATTTCTTTGTTTTGCAGGGTAGGGATATTACTGAATTCCTTACAGGAAGTTTACTAGTTTGTTGTTGTTTTTAAAAATAACTTAAGATCAGGTCATAGGAATATCTCTTGAAGAAAGTGAGACTGTTTTACCTTAGAGATAGCAGACTTGGGATTGAGATGATAGCTAACTGCAAGTATTTGAAGGACCACTATATGGAGAGACTAAATATCTTCTTCTTGGGGTAGAACTAGGGACAAATGTGAGAGTTGTAGATTTTGTCCCTATGTAAGGAAGTATGGTTCTAGAAGGGTATACCTTTTCTTCTTTTTCTAAAAGAGTATATACCCTTCTTTTATAGAAAAAAATTTTAAATCGGCGGAAACCTTCCCTTTCCACAACTGATTTCCCACCTCCGCCCTTTAAATAGAGGACAAAAGAAAAACAAAACCCATATTATGAATGTGTATAGTCAAATGAAACTGTTGGCCATGTAGAAAAAAATTATGTCTCATTCTGTACTCTGAGCTTTACATCCTTTTATTAGTTGGTAGGTAACATGTTTCATCTTGAGTCCTCTGGAAATGTAATTGATCATTATACTAAGAGTTTTGGAGTCTTTCAAAGTTGTTTGTTTTTACAATATCGTATAAATTGTTATATGTTATCATATATATTTATCTGTTATATATTATGCAATATATACAGTATTGGCTAAATTGTTTTCTTGGTTCTATCCATGTCATTTTAAATCAATTATAAATCTTCCAGGTTTCACTGAAATAATTTATTAGATAACAATAATATCCTATCACACTGTTCAGTCATCTCCAATCTGAGAAATACCCCCTTAGCTTCCAATTTCTTTTTTTTTTTATTTTTTAATTTTATTATAGTTTGCATCATTCATTTCCACAAGATTTTGAGTTATATATTTTCTCCCTGTCTTTCCCCCACCCACTGCCCCAAAACAGCCATCCCAGTGTGTCCCCCCTCCCCCAGTCTGTTCTCTCCTATGTCACTTTTTGGTAGGGCAGGATGGATCTCCCAACTGCAGTGCCTGTGTATCTCAAGTTCCAGTTGGATGTAGTCAATAATAATAATAATAATTGCATATAGATAGATAGATAGATACACATTCATAACATTTGATTATGGAGCTCCATAATCCAGATTCTTTCTCCTCCTCCCTCACCACCCACACCCACTGGAAGGACAAGCAATCAAATACAGGCTGAACATGTGAAATTACACAAAACC
>CM053582.1:128074818-128139069 GCA_028627135.1 Pseudochirops cupreus | reverse complement strand
GGAAGTATCTTTGTGTGCGTTTTGGAGTTCCAGGATTGGTTTAGAGTCCTATTTTATGGGTATTTTGGGGTGGCTATGTGAGAGCTGCGATATGTTGCTGCTTCTACGCGGCCATCTTGGCTCCGCCCCCCTGGACAAAGACTTTTAATAGAAGCGAGAATTTTGGTTAACAGGGAGCTAGCTGGAGCCAATGTCCTGTCGGCCTACATAGAATCTCATATGCACTTCTTAATCTACTATGATTTATAAGAACTAAGTTATATGTATAATTAAAGAATGTGATTAAAGAAGTGGTTTATCAGTAATTGATTAATGTTTCACAATAATCCATCATTATATTCATGCATCACAATTTGTTCAGCCATTCCCCTATTGATAGACTCTACTTTTTTTTTTAGTTACTTGCTTCCATAAAAAAATGGTGTTATAAGTATTTTTGTGTGTAAGAAACCTTTCTTTTTTCTTTATGACTTCCTCAGGGTTTATGCTTCTTAATAGATTCACTGGATCAAGGGGTATGGAAATTTTAGCACCTTCATTTGCATAATTTGAAACTGCTTTCCGGAATGGTATGTGTATACATAGTCCCGCCATTGATGCTTTAGTACAAACTCAAATAGAAAGGGAGACCAATAAAACATAAATATGAATCTGTGTGGATGCATATACATTGACTTAGAAAATTACATATTAACATTATCTGTGTTCTATTGTATTTTAATTTATTTTATTAAATATTTTCAAATTACATTTTAATCTGTTTACTTTACTGTATCTGCCTTTCCATAATACCTCACTTCTCCCAAATAAAAATTTGATTATTTTTGTCTTTTGTTATCTTTGCCAGTTGGCTGGGTATGATGTAAAATCTCTGGGTTGTTTTGATTCTGTCTCTTAGTAGTGTTTTTGAAGATTTCTTTTTTATGATTGCTAAGAGTTTACAATTTTCCTTTTGAACACTATTTCTGTACTTTCAACACTTAACCATTAGAGAATGGTCCTTTTTTGGTTATGTATTTGTTAATTGCCTGTGTATTGGGTCCTTGTTGGAGATATTTGATGCAAATTTTTTCCCCATTTGACTCTTCTTCTTTTATTAGTTACACTAATTATTCTTGGGTAAAATATATTCAATTTCATATAATCTTTGTTTATAACTCCATCTCTTGTTTGTTTAAGAATTGTATCCCTGTTTACGAATAAGAAAGGTACATTTTTTTTCTACTGCTATGAACTTTTATCATTGAAGTTACAGATTAATTTTTATTTGGTATTAGCTGGAATTCTCAGCCTAATTTCTGTGGAACTCTTTTTGAGATTTTTCCACAATTCTTGCAAACAGGGATTCTTCCAGAAATAATTTATATTCTTGCTTATTGAAAGCCCTGAGATTAAGATGAAATGTTTCTGGTTCTCCATTGTCTAGTCTGTCCCACTAAATCTCATTTTATTTTTTTTAACCAGTGATACAGAATTTTGATGATTACTACATTATCATGTATGTCTGGTAATACTATGCATCCATCATTCATGTTTTGAAAAATCACTTCTGAAAGAACAAGTTCTCAAAATGCTCCGCATTTAGGTTCCTTGGTGTTACTGACAATTATTGTTTATTCAGGTCATTCAGCACATCTTGCTTGGTGATTCTGGACCATGCATCAGGAATCTGACCTCTGCCACTGAATCTGAAATTGTAATGGTCTTCTAATTCTGACCTGAAGCGACACACAAACCATTTCCAGTATGGTTGGGCAGATGTGTCTGGAGTGATGTTCCATGTGGCATATTCGCCACCTGCCTGACGATAATTCTTAAATGGGAAGGACCTATCATCATTAAGAACAAAAAGAAGATCACTTGCCACAGAGCTGGTACAGATATCAATTGAAAACTCATCAGTCTTGTGCCAGTTTGTGCCTGTGACAGTCTGAGAACGATGAAAAGGGACACTGTGGTCCTCACAATGATTTATGGCTGTATTTGTACAAATTGCTTTGCAAAAGGGACATTGCTTCCAGCAGCCACTGAGCTGATCAGAGAGCATGGCCTGAATCTCTGGTACCACATTCTCTATGCATATGACTTCACAGGCCTCTCCTACCTTTTGGATTTCTGTATCCAGGTGTTCATTCATGGATTCCTTGAGGAATTGAATGTCAGCTATCTCCTGGTGTTCAATACTTCTTAAGTCTCCTCTTCGAAGTGTCAAATGACGCCCAAGGCAATTACACAGTGTGTCTAGCCATACAGATGCAGAATTGTTTTGGTCCCTAGCCAGAAGAGTTGACTCACAAATAGCAGAGAGGATGACTTTCTTAAAAAATTCCAAACTATTACTTAAAAAATTCTTCAGTTTTTCATTTCCTCTACTTATACAGTATGCTTGGATCTCTTTTTTAATGTAATTCTTAAAAAATCGTTTTGGTGCATTGATGTACTCCCAATAATTCTCAAAGTTTTCTTCCTTAGCCAGAGAGATGAGAATGTGTTTCTCCAGGTTGGATCGGTTTCCATTGAAGGCAGGACAGTTAGCTCGAATCTCCCCAGCAAGGTCAAGAGCTATTTTTTTCCAGATGGCTATAGGTAGGGAAGCAGTGAGCTTGCTCCACAAGAAGTCAGCAAATGCTGTGATAGAGGTTGCACCCTGGCAGGAAATCTTAAAACTCATAAAGAAATCTTCTCTCTTGTTTTCTAAATATGTGACAGGATCATGTGCTCTCTTGAATGCTGTGTGCATGTCCCTAAATTTAGCTGCTGCTCTATGGCATAAACATAAGGACAAATCTATTTTATATTCATTTGTAAATGAGTACCGTGCCCCATCTGATACAGAATCTGTCTTCTTGTCGATCAATCGCAGTATTTCATGGAAGTAACTTATATTATAATCCATTCCCATTCTCAACTTACATTCAATAGTTTCAGTGACGAGTGAGATAATGTTTTGGGTACTTTCCATTATGGACTTCTTATCACTCTCTGCTATGAAGGAACTATAAAATTTATATGTCATCTTCATTGTGACATGTTTCTCATAATCAATGGAAAATGTTTTCTTTCTGGAATAATCTCGAAGTTTGTTTACCACATTCCACTCCTGTTTAAAATGCTCTAGAAAGACATTTTCCAAATCAACATCAATATTGGGGTCTTCAGCAGGAGGGGAAATTGAGGATACTTCACAGACCCACTTTGTCCAAAGTTGACCAAATGTGTCTCTTAGCTCCTTCTCACTTAATTCTTTACCCATTAAAGAGAGGGCCACATCTCTGCTTCTTAACAACAGCTCTTTTTCATATTCTGATTTCTTTTGATCCAGTTTATCTTGACTTTTCCTTGAACTAAGGAAATCTTTGGACTTTCTGATGCTTTCTGAAACAAGTGCCTCTTTAAGATTTCTCAATTTGTTCTCAAAGTTTCCCTTCCACTGGATCAGGATTTCATTTTCTTGGTCTTCATCAAAATACCTTTGAAGCTCTTGCCTGATGGATTCATATTTTTCTGCAATGTTAGCCTCAATAGAACTTCTTGAAAGATCCTGAATTTCCCCATTCTGAATCTGATTGGTTAATTGGTTTTGCAAACCTAACACATGACTTCTTAGATTCCAGGTCCAGTTGTTATACATTGTTTCAAGCTTGATCATGGCCATGATCTCCCAGGTATTCCTAAAACTGAATATAAAGTTTTCATTCACCAAGGCTTTCCACAAATCGTGGATCCGGACTTTCACCTCAGACATCTTCAGGATGCTACCTTTGGATTCTTTTTTGGCAGCCAAGAGAATTCCTCTTTTTAGTTCCTGGATGTTGTGGCTATAACTGGGGTTAGGAGGGGCCATTGGGGGATCCCCTTCCCATAGATGAGCAAAGTAATGGACATGCGTGTTAACATCAAACCGAATGACATCACTGAAGCTAGTAATATCTGAGCACTGTTCCTGTTCTGCAGCTGTGGCTGCCATTTTGTCTAATCTCTCCTGTAGTTGCCTTCTTCCTTCCACGTTTTGATCTTTGGCAGTAATTTCCCCCACATTCTGATGCACAAAGAGACAGCTTGGGGAAATGTTCACTTGTTTCATTCTCAGAAAGGCCTGGACAGCAATTTGCAAGATATCTTGCATTTCTGAAGGATTCTCTCCAAATATATTGATCAAGGTCAAGTTTCCAAGTCCAATAACAAAAGTTGCCAGCTCATTGTCCCGATTCTGTGATTTTCCAGTGAATTCTGGGGCCCGGAGTCCTTCTGTGTCAACCACAAGAACAAAACCAAAGCCCAGCTCTTCCCAGAGTGTGTCTTCCACTTTCAGCAACTGCATGTAAGCTCCTCGTGTGCATCTCCCTGCACTCACATTAAACTGCAAGCCAAACATAGCATTCAGCAGAGTGGACTTTCCTGTGCTTTGGAGGCCAAGAACAGAGAGAACAAAAAGCTTCTGGTCTCCAATTTTCTCAATCAATCTGTCAAAAACAGCTGCCACCCACTTCAGGGGTACATAGGACGCATCCCCATCCATCAGCTCAAGTGGGTACCCAGAAACCATCAGGTCAGCAGCAATTTGAGGAAGAGAGAAGAATACAGTGTCCATTTCAGATGAAGCTTCTTCCAAAGCTTCATAGATCTGGCCAACCTCTCTTAGGAGATGTTCAATACCCAAGGAAGAATCTCTGATCTCCTTGGAGACAGCTTCTAGTTCCATTTGGTGGTGTTTCAAGGAGGCATTCTTTGACCCTTTTTGTTTTTCTGCCAGCACTAGGGACCACAACT
Organism: Pseudochirops cupreus; assembly: GCA_028627135.1. Lineage (NCBI taxonomy): Eukaryota > Metazoa > Chordata > Mammalia > Diprotodontia > Pseudocheiridae > Pseudochirops > Pseudochirops cupreus. The sequence continues at coordinate 128,134,299 of CM053582.1, read as the reverse complement.
GGTTATACCTCTTCTGGAGTTTTTCCAGGTGACCTCTAGTCAGGTTGTCCATGAACATACTCAGCCACTGTAGGAAGTACAACTCAGTGGTATTGTCTTTCTCTGAGTGAGACAGGAGGATTTCAAGCACAGATCTCATCAAGTCATTAAGAGGAAATGCTCTTGTTAGCTGTGTTTGTCTTATTATTTGCTTTTCTGTCTCAATCTCACTCTTGTGCTGTTCAAGACTGCGGTTTCCTTTCTCTCGCAGGTGACAGAGCTCCTTGTCCTTCTTACACCACTGGTGCCACAGCTCTCCTTGAAGGGGCAGTAATCTCTCCTTCATTTCAGACAACTTCATCTCTTTCATGAGGGCTAGCAAAGCCTGTGCCTTTCCCTTAGCCTCCTGACACTCCTTCCTGTCCACATCTACAAGAAAGCCATGGTGCCGAGCAACTTCAACACAGTCTTCCAGACTAAGAAAGGGACCTGAAGACTTCAGCAATCGATTTATGACACTTGTGAGCTCATCCATTAATTCAGCTTCATTTCTATTCCTAATCCCAATCCTCACTTTCTGGCCAGAATCATTGAATGTGTTCTCGTCTTTGTCATCAAACAAATAAACCAAAGGTTTTGTTGACTTCCACAGGTCCCGGACTATTTGGACAGTCCTCTCACTTTTGTCAGAAGTAGACACAAGAACCACTGTGATTGAAGCAATTTCCTGCAGAAATCTGAGCTGCATCTCATAATCTTTGGCATCTCCTCGGAGATTGGTGAAGGCAACACACCTTTCAAATCTGTCCTCATCTCTCCCCCCTGGACAGAACCAGGAGACCTCTACCATACCTCCCATTAAGAGGCAGGATTTGCTGCTACCTCGGCAGTGACGGTGGAAAAAGGCATCATGTTTGTGCTTACTCAGCAGAGAGTTCAAGATCTGAGATTTGGAAGAAGCAGAACTCACAACCCTTATAAAGGACACAATGGGGATAGGTGCCTGGGAGATGAGTTGGTTATTAAAATTAATGACTGTGTCTTCTCCTGGTGATTTCTCCACCTGTCTCCAGCTTCTTTTGATTTGGCTGAGAGACCAGAGAGGGAATTCTATTACAGAAGTACAGGGATTGGGCACTACAAGGGGAAGAGCAAATTGACAAATGGAAAGTTTGTTTGAAATGTATTGTCTCATGAAATCATCAGCACAGTGAAAAATCATCATCTGGGTGTCCATTGGGTGAATGTGGGCCAGGTCTTTTGATAAGAGGAGAGGGGGTGTGTTCTTATCATCAAACAAATCATCATAAGGATCTGTAGTGTCAGCCTCAAGATTCAAAGTTGGTATCTCACCTCCCATTGTGTCTCCATTATCTTTACAGACCAAGTATCTCAGTTTGTAATCCAGCATCAACAACTTCTGTAGGAAATAAAATGGCAATTGTTTGTCTGTTTCTGGCTGACTGTCATGCACAGAAGCCTTGTAAATCAGGTGAAAATCTTCTCGGCCCATCTTCCTTGGATAGTATTGATCCAGACCAAGTCTCTTGGCTAAGTCTAAAAAGTTGGAATTTTTTATCACTTCCTGGTATTTGATGGTACATGGTTCTACTTCAGAGATATTTTTCTTTCTCTGAGAAACACTTTCCAATTCTTTTTTCACCTGGTCCATCTGTATACAGTTTACTGTAGCCTCATATTCCCCACTGATGAGGAAATTCAGATCTTTCTCCAGCGTTTCCCAATCATGACCAGCCCTTGGTTTCAAGAGGACATGAAGCACTTCTTTGGACCATGACTGTCCCATGTGAAATTGCATAATCTTTAAACGTTGCATCTTTTCTTCTGCAGATACAGCTGTAGGTCCAGGAGTTACTGTGAGCCCTGTGAGCAGTAGGAATGCTTGAGCCCTACAGTCACATTCCTTATTAAGGTACTGGTATTTTTCATGGGCTTCTTTCATTTCACATAACAGGAAATTTAATTCTTCATATCCTAGGAGACAGTGGAAGGTTTGGTTTTCCTCCTTGTACCCTGCACCAGCTGCAATGGAAAGTAGCAGCAGGTGTATTCTTGACTCCTCTGCCTGTTTCAAAGCCTTCAGAAAGGAACTGAGAGATGAACTGATCTCAAAAGTAGCCTTTCTTTGAGCTTCTTCCATTTTTCCTAAGGGCTCTGAGTTGTGATTTATTTCAAGAAGATCATTCTTTGTCTTTTCTAAGATCTGAATGAGGTCAGTAAACTCTGTGACATGGATGTCTTGCTGCTCCTTTGCTGAATGGAAAACCCACTGCATGATTGGTTGACTCTGTGGGAAGTCTTCCACTTGATAGACATGAGGATACAGAAGGCTGCGCAACTGGGATTTAATGAATTTGGTTTCATGAACTGGAAAGTCCTTGCAAAAATTGACAATGTCCACCAAGAACTTCTGCAAGGCCAGGTCTTTGAGACAGATATGAATCCACGTGTTATAGTTTTTACTTTTCTCGCTCAGCTTTTGCTTAAAGTCTAGAAGTTTCATCAACTTCTCCTCAGGCTCAGTGATTTCCCAGGATTTCACTTCTTCCATGAAAGACCTGCCATCCTCCACTGCACTCAGTAACTCTTCTCCATTCTGAGTCCTTGCACATTGTGCAGTAAGCGAAGTGTAAATGTCTGTGAGGCAGCGAGTCAGTCGGAGAGGATCCTGAAAATCTTGTCTGTGGTTAGATAGAATTATATCCCAGACAGGCACCAGCTGATAGCCTCGATCAATGACACACCAGGTGTGGTTACTGGCCACAAGACCAGCTTTCCACTGTAAGAGAGAATCTACCTCTGGGGGGCCTCCTGTTTGATATACTGACATTTGGAATCTTGCTTGTAAATTAGCAGAGCTTGTATTGTGAGAAGCCATTTGGGACTTGGAATTTGATGCATTTACCATGGCTCCTGCTGTCAACCCAAACCCACTGTAGCTGCCTCCAATGTACACATCAAGTGCCTCTGAGGCTTGTTTTTTCACGTCATGCAACTCCTCTGACCTGAAGCCCTTGGCTACAGCTTTCCACCAAAACACTCCTCCTAAATGCAATGGGCCCTGGTTCACATGAGAGCCAAATCTTTGGAAAAATGCTTCACATCTATGCTTCAGTAGTTGATGGGCTTCTGTACCATTGGAATGACTCAGAAGTTCCTCCAACTTCTTTAACTCTTGAAGAGCTGACCTAGATAAATAGAGCTCATCCCGTGCAAAGTGACAGAATGCCAGTGGGATATAGCAGAATTTGGTGGTACAGCTGTACGTGTGCTCAGAGAGAGACTTATAAACTTCTCTTGAGTTTGAAGATCTGGTGTCATTGGCACTGGCTTCCAGGCTAAATCCCCAACCTCCACTCTTAGCCAAGAAGCTAACAGTGAAGCCCAGTTTCTCCATGCTTTCAGTAAACATGGACTCTTCATGAGAAGACAAAAACTCTTTTGTTTCCATTCTTGTTCCCTGTGCTGGACTGAGCAGGAAAAAGTTCTCTGGGAGGCTGAGCAGTTCTTCTCTCTTCCCCAAAAGATCCTCAGGGTGATTGGTTTGGTAAATGCCCTGCAGGGCAAGGCCACCTGACACCCTTTTGAGGAGCTCCCTGTCAGAAAGATTCTCCCTATGGGAGAGTGTGCTCTCCATGAGACTGAGGTGTCTCTTCATGGTTTCTATGACCTCTGTTAGGGGTTTCTCAGGGAGTGGCCAATACTTGGGTGGGATTCCCATGGCCTGCCTCAGCTCCTCTTCTTTCTCCCTCACAATCACCTCCTGGCGGCTTTTGCCTGCTATGTCCATCTCCCTCAACTCCCTCAAGGATGACTGTGCCCACTCTTGTCTCTTCTTCACTGTTACCCAGTTTTTCTCTTGCATCTTCTCTGAGTCCTGGCTACTCGACAGTTGAAAAAGTTTCTTTAATGCTTGCTTCTCCCAAGGATGTTTTGCCTGGGATTTTAGTGTCAAGATTTCCCTCTGTTGTAGGTGTTGTAATGCTTGAGCAGAGGTCACACCCAGGTATTTCTGCAGCTTAGGTGCCCAATACTGGGCATCCAGCCCCAGTTCTCTCAGCTTCTCCTCCAGCTCTCTTCTTTCTGCATCTTTGTAGGGTGGTTTATCACCATTATCTCCTCGAATAGACATGGCTGCAGGAGAGGACAGAACATCAATTAGTCAGAAGCTGCTTTTTCTTTGGGAGGAATGATGCACAGAGGGTATGTGGTGAGGGTGTAAAATATAGAAGGAGCTCCCTAGGAAATATATTCACTATTCTCCTGCCCCAGCACCATCACTGCATGTAGATGATATATGTGGAAGCACAAAGGCCTGATATTTTGGGTTTATGGCATTTGGGGTCTAACAAGACCAAAGCTATGTGAAGGATAGAGGTGAGGACAAGAATGTGAAATTGTTTATATAAATCATGTGGTTCAATCCTCTCTCCTCATCAAGAATAGCAAACACCCTTCATTTCAATGAGGAGAAAATCTCTCCTACTTCTGGTATCCTTCTGGGTCTTCTCCCCACAAAAGGCTCATCTTTAGCTGATTTGGAAAATTTTTACTCAAACATAGGTGTAACAATATAAACTCTGTAGCCTTTATTTTAAGGCCTTAAATGATCTGTACCCAGACTACCCCTCTGTCATTCTACATTCCACCAAAATTTGTATATAAGCTACTCCCTGATCACATGTAATTCAATGTACATAATTGATCTACATCCTTTTCACTGACCAAATTCTTTCTTCAGAGCTTATCTTATTTGCTATTTCCTTAGTGAAGCCTTGTCCATATACAGTGCTGGGTCATTGTTCCATGGCAGGAAGAGCACTTGCAGTCAACCACAAAGGAGCAGGTTGCCTGATCGCAGTTCCAAAGCAAAGAGGAACATTAGCACTTGTGGCTACAGGACAGTAGGGACCTGGTCACAGTTTCAGTGCTAAGTACTCGTAGTTGTGGCTACAGGGGAGCAAGGGCCCTTGCTGGGTAAAGACCAGAGCACAGACTAGAAGAGCAATTCACACCTCTTCAAACTGCACCACCTTGGAAGTACCAAAAACTTGTACACCCTCAGTACTCATTCTGAAAACATCAACATGAAAAATCCTGAGGCTCAGGACAGTGCTTCCGCAGCCCAGGTCAGCAGAATCTAATTTTAACACAAAGGTCAAAGTCAAGAAATAGGCTAGAAAAATGATGAAACAACAACAAAGAATTTAACCATAAAAACCTAGTATGGTGGCAGGGAAGAACAAGACACTAACTCAGAAGAAGACAACAATGTGAAAACAACTATAAGCAAAACCTCAAAGAAATATGCTAGTAGAACACAAGCCTAATGAGAATTCCTCAGAGTGTTAAAGAAAGAAATGAGTGATAGAGGAAAAACTGGGAAAAGATATTACAGTTATGTAAGCAAATTATGGAAAGAGAATTAATAGCTTAGTAAAAGAGGCACAAAAAATACTTGGGAAAATCATACTGTAAAAAATAGAATTGGATTGGTAAAAGAGGCACAAAAATTCATTGAAGGGGACTTCTGGGAGCCAAGATGGTGGGGTAAGAAGTAAGTCACTCTCACTCTCCCTTATTGACCTCTGAAAGCCTAGAAAATATTGCCCCAGGAAAAACCCTGGAACAGCTGATTCAGCAGAAAGATGGGGTACAGCAATCTTGTAGCCCAGGAAGTGTGTGAGATTAACAGAAAGGCCCCTCTTGCTCTGGAGAGGGGGAGCAGTATAGGATGTGAGGTACCTCAGCAAGCCAGGTAAGATCCTGAGCCCCAGGGTGGTAGAGCAGGCAAGTTCCAACACCTGGATCCCCGAGTGCCTCAGTACAGACAGAGGAACCAGTAGACACCAGCTCAGAAAACCACCACATGTGCTGGTGAGCAAACGTCCTCCAGCAGCCAAGCCTCCTGGTGCTTCAGCATAACTTCAGGAAGTACAGCTCCAGGAGACATACTTCCAGGCTGGCAGACATCCTCCACCAGCCAAACCTTCTTGTGCTTTAAAGAAATCTGGGTGAGCAGGCATCCTCCATGAGGCCAGACTACCCACCCCAAGAGCTCCAGTGTTGCTGACCCCAGCTTAGCATCAGGTAAGCTGCCAGACTCTTACAGCCTCCAGCAACCAGTACCTGAGCCCCCTGCACACAAAGCCAGTGATCAAGTGCCTGGCTCCTAGCACAGTAAATTCGGGTCAGTGTCCCCTGTTCTCGAGCAGGAGAACTCAACTTTAAAAAAGCCAGGAAATAGGCAAACACTATGAGTAAAAAGCAGAAATGAACAGTGACCACAGATAATTATTATGGGGACAGGGAAGATCCAAGGCACAAATTCAAAAGAGGACACTATTGTCAACATACCCATATCTGAAACCTCTAAGTGAAATATGAATTGGTCTTGAGTCCAAAAACCTTGGAAGAGCTCAAGAAGGATCTTAAAAGTCAAATAAGAGAGGTAGAAGAAAAATTGGAAAAGAAATGAGAGTTATACAAGAGAGTCAATAACTTGGAAAAGGGAGGACAAAAATTGACTGTAGAAAACAACTCCTTAAAAAATATAATTGGGCAAATGGAAAAAAGTACACTGAAGAAAACAATTCCTTGAAAAGTAGAATTGGCCAAATGGAAAAAGGAGGCACTGAAGAGAAGAAATCCTTAAAAAGTAAAATGGGCCAAATGGAAAAGAAGGTACAGAATCTTATAGCAGAAAATAATTTGTTAAAAATTAGAATTGGGCAAGTGGAAACTAATGACCTCATGAGACATCAAGAATCGGTCAAACAGAAACAAAAGCTTGAAAAAAATAGAAGAAAACATAAAATACCTCATTGGTAAAACTACTGACCTTGAAAATAGATCCAGGTGAGATAATTTAAAAATTATTGGCCTACCTGAAAGCCATGATGAAAAAAAGAGCCTGGACTGCATCTTTCAGGAAGCCATCAAAGAAAACTGCCCTGAGATCCTAGAACCAGAGGGTAAAATAGTCATCAAAAGAATCCACCAGTCACCTCCTGAAAGAGATCCTAAATTGAAAATGCCAATTAATATTGTAGCCAAACTCCAAAATTACCAGGTCAATGATAAAATACTGCAAGAAGCCATAAGGAAACAATTTAAATATCATGGAAGCAGTCAGCATTATGCAGGACCTTGCTGCTTCTACATTAAAAGATTAGAGGACTTGGAGTATTATATTGTGTAAGGCAAAGGAGCTTGGATTACAACCAAAGATCAATTACCCATCAAAATTGAACATAATTTCTCAGGGAAGGAGATAAATGTTCAATGAAACAGGAAAATTCCAAATTTTATTAGCGAAAAGACCAGAGCTCAACAGAAAATTTGGTCTTCAAATACAAGACTCAAGAGAGTCATAGAAAGGAAAGAAAAAGCCCCCCAACAACATGTTATTAATAAGGGCAATCTGTTTACATCCCTACAAGGGAACATGACACTTTTCACTCTTGAGAACTGTATTGTTATTACAACATTTAAAAGGGAGCATACATAGAGGGCATGGTTATAAATTGACTTTGATGTAATGATAAAAAAGCTATCTAATTAAATGGTGAAAAGTGATTGTACTGGGAGAAGAGGAAAGGAGGACGTAGATAAGGGTAAATTGCATCACCTGAAAAGGCACAAAAACCTATTACAATAGAGGGAAATAAAGGAGAGAGATGAACATTATTTGAACCTTACTTTCACAAGATTTGGCTCAAAGAGGAAATAACATAATCAGTTAGGTATAGAAATCTAACTTACCCTGTAGGAAGTAGGAGGGGAAAGGGAAAAGAAAAGGGAGGGAGCTGCTAGAAGGGAGAATAGACTAAGGAAGTTGGTGGTCAAAAGCAAAACTTTAGTGAGGAGGAAAAGGGAGAAAGGAGAGAGAAGAGCATTAATGGGGGGAAATAGAATGGAGAGAAAGATGCACATAGTAATCATAACTGTGAATTGGAATGGGATAAACTCTCCCATAAAATGGAAGCAGACAGAGTGGATTAAAAACCAGAATCCTACAATATGTTGTTTACAAGAAACACATTTGAAGCAGACAGATACAGCAGAGAGTAAAGATAAAAGACTGGAGCAGAATATATTATGCTTCAACTGAAGTAAAAAAAACAACAACAGGGGTAGCATTCCTGATCTCAGAGAAAGCAAAAGCAAAAATAGATCTAATTTAAAGAGATAAAGAAGGAACCTACACCCTGCTAAAAGTCACCATAGACAATGAAATAATATCATTACTATATTACTGTATGCACCAAGTGGTGTAGCATCCAAATTCTTAGAGAAGTTAAAGGAGTTACGGGAAGAAATAGATGATAAATATACTTGTGTGGGATCTCAATCTTCCTATCTCTGAACAAGGTAAATCAAACCACAAAATAAACAAGAAAGAAGTTAAGGGGGCAGCTAGGTTGGCACAGTGAATAGAGCACCAGCCCTGGAGTCAAGAGGACCTGAGTTCAGATCTGGCCTCAGACACGACTTGCTAGCTGTGTGACCTTGGGCAAGTTATTTAACCCCAATTGCCCTGCCTTCCCCCCTCCAAAAAAAAAAGTTAAGGAGGTGAATAGAATTTTAGAAAAGTTAGATATGGTAGACCTTTGAAGAAAATTGAATAGGGCTAGAAAGGAATATATCTTTTTTTCAGTGGCATGTGGCACTTACACAAAAATTGACCATGTACTAAGACATAAAAACCTCACAATCCAATGCAGAAAGGCAGAATATGAAATGCATCCTTTTGAGATCATGATGCAATAAAAATTACATGTGATAAAAGACCATGGAAAGATAGACTAAAAATAAATTGGGAACTAAATAAAAGAATGAATGTGTCAAATAACAAATCGTGGAAACATTAAATAACTTCATCCAAGAGAATGACAATAGACAATGTACCATAACTTATGGGATGCAGTGAAAGTGGTTCTTAGGGGAAGTTTTATATCTCTACATGCTTACTAGAGAAAGAAGAGATCAATGATTTGGGCATGCAACTAAAAAAGCTAGAAAAAGAACAAATTAAAAATTCCTAATTAAATATCAAATTAGACGTTATGGAGGGAGTATTCTGGGAAGATGGAGGCATAGGTCAGAAAATTCCAAGCTTTCAAGATTTTCCTCCACAAAAGAGACAAAATAGCACCTTAAGGCAAACAGTGTGTTTGTAAAAATAAATAAGATTAGAGGCACAACAGGAAGCAAAATCCTAGGAGGAGATTTGGTCCTAGTGAAGAGTAAACACCTCTGGGATAGGATCTGCATAAACAACAAGCAGCAAACCCTGGGGTTAGTTGGTTTGAGAGGCTGCCTTGGCCCTAGCTACAGGAACTTTTACCCCGGGATACTGAGGGGAGTTGGACGTCTGGGGAATATTGGGAACATCTGTTGATAAGGAACGACAGACCCAGCTGTGCTGCAAAGAGCTGCAGAGGCCATAAGGAAGCAGCACATGCTGGGTGAGTGCAGAAGCAGGGCAGAAAGATTCTGCCTGCAGGCACTTACAGGAGGTTGGAGGTTTGACTTTGGTTCCAGGTTGGAAGGACGAAATGAAGATCTGGAACAAGAGGTACAGCCCCCATGCCCCAGGGCTAGAGATTACAAAAATTAAGCTACTACCACAAAAAATGCAGAGGCAAAGGAAAAAGAATCCAACCTTAGAAAGCTATTATGGGAATAGAGAAGACCAGGGTTTATCTTCAGAGAAAGTTATTGAAGTAAAGAAACCTGTTCTACTCTGTCAAATGGTCACCTACCCAAAAAGAATCCATAAAAGATCTTTAAAAAGAATTTAAAAATCAAATGACAGAGATGGAGGAAAAACTGAAAGAAAAAAAAGAATAATTGAAGAAAAACAAAGTTATGAAAGGAAAGTCAACCAATTAGAAAAGGAGATCCAGAATCATAAGGAAGAAAATGATACCTTGAAAATTAGAATTGGGCAAGATGAAGCCAGTGAAATTATAACAGATCAAGAAATGATTAAGCAAAATATGGATAATGAAAAAAATAGAAAAGAAAATGAAACATAAGAAAAACGACATCTGGAGAATAGATCAAGAAGAGAAAACATAAAAATAATCAGACTAACCAAAAGCTATGATAAAAAAAAGGAATCTTGATACAATAATACAAGAAATAATTAAAGAAAATTATCCTGAAGCATTAGAACAAGGAAGAGGAAGAAGTAGAAATAGAAAAAGTCCATCAATCACTACTTAAAAGACATTGTATGAGGAAAATGCATAGGAATATTATAACCAAATTCTGAAACCCTCAGCTCAAGGATAAAACATTAAAAACAAGAATAAAACAATTTAAGTATGATGGTGCCACAATTAGGTTCACATAAGACCTAGCAGTGGAGATATTAAAGGACTGCAGGACTTGGAACACTATATATCGAAGACCAAAAGAACTGGGCCTTGGGATGAAAATATCATACCCAGTAAAGTTAAGCTTAATCCTGAATGAAAAAAAGTGGACATTTGATCAACTGTCAGATTTTCAAAACTTTGTTTAAAAAAAAAAACAAAACCCAAACAATCTGAACTTAATAGATTTGAGATACAAGAGCCAAGAGAAACATAAGGTACATACCAAAGACTGCTTACAAGAGATTCAGTAAGGACAGAGTATTTATGTTTTATGTATTTAAAATGTGAAATATATGTCTAAGATTCCTATTAATAATTGGGTAGCTTATAAGAAAGAAACCTGAGTATGATATAAATTTAAAAATAAAAGCATGTAGGAACAGTTAAAATGAGTAATTATTTTATACAAATGAGGTGTAAGAGGAAGAACTGATACAGAGGAATTAGATTAAGGAGGAGGGCTGGTAGTTCTGGTAACCTACTTTCCTTGGGAATGGGTTTAAGAGGGAACAATACATACATATTTATAAGAGTATAAAAGTCTTCTAAATTTGGAAGAAATAACATGGTAGGGATAGGGAAGGGGGGAGAGAACAAGGGAGGAATCTTTGGAGGGGAGGATGAGGATATCGGTAAAAAGGGGATATAGAACCATGTTTAGATCAATGGAAATGGGAGGATAAGAGAGGGATCTTTATAGGGGAGATCGAGGGAATAGGTTACAGGGGACTAGAAAAGGATGTTTAGATTTATGGGAATGGGAAGATAAGGGAGGGATGCTTGGGGAGGGGGGTAGGCAAATAATAATAGGGCAAGGTAGAGCATAGAAGTAAAGTAGAGGAGGCAGGAGGGATAGGAAATGAGATATGCACAAACATAAAAACAAAGATCAGGCGTAGAATTTGTTTGGGAAAGTATATGTCTATATATGTATGTATATATGTATGTGTGTATGTATATATCTATAGCTAAAGAAAAATGTATCCACACTTAGTTGTATGCTTCTGGAGAGAAGAGAGAGGGAAAAAAAAGTAAAAAAAAAAATGCACAGCAGAGAACAAAAGAAAACTTACAAGGAAGCAAAGAAAAGATGGGCAACTTTCAATACAACATGTAGTATTTGTCATACAGGCTTTCTTGAAATAAAAATTTATTATTTAACATAATTTGAATCCTCTCTTATGTTCTGCTGTGCACATGACATGCTTCCCCCCTCCCCTTTCTTACTTTGTATTTACGTTCCAATATTTAAGTTTATGATTTTTTTTCTTTTTTCTATACTGTACTTTTGTTCCAGTCTTTGAGTCTAAAATAATTTTTTTTAAAAGGAAAAAAAATTCTGAAAATCAAAGAAGAGAATAATAAAATTGAAATTAAGAAAACTTTTGAACTAATAAATAAAACTAAGAACTGGTTCTATGAAGAAACCTATAAATTGGATAAACCTTTGGTTAATTTGATTTAAAAAAAAAGAAAGAAGAAAACCAAATTACCATCATTAACAATGAAAAGGGTGAATTCACCAACAATGAAGAGGAAATCAAAAGAGTAATTAGGAGATATTTTGCCCAACTGTATGCCAATAAAATTGACAATGTTAGTGATATGGATGAATGTTTACAAAAATATGAGTTGCCCAGATTAATGGAAGAGGAAGAGAAAAAAATAAAATATACTTAACCCCATTTAAGAAAAAGTTATCAATGAACTACCTTAGAAAATAATTTCCAGTGTCAGATGTAGTTACACATGAATTTTATCAAACATTTAAAGAACAATTAATTCCAATACTATATAAACTATTTGGGAAAATGGACAAAGAAGGAGTTCTACTAAATTCTTATTATACAAATATGGTGCTGATACCTAACCACAGAAGGGCCAAAACTGAGAAAGAAAATTGTAGACCAATTTGTCTAATGAATATTGATGCAAAAATTTTAAATGTAATATTAGTAAAGAGATTACAGCAGCTTATCTCAAGGATAATACACTGTGACTAGGTAGGATTTATACCAGGAATGCAGGGCTGGTTCAATATTAGGAAAATTATCAGCATAATTGAACATATCAACAATAAAACTAACAGAAATAATATGATTGTCTCAACAGATGCAGAAAAAACATTTGACAAAAGACAACACCTATTCCTATTAAAAACACTAGAGAGTATAGAAATAAATGGAATCTTCTTTAAAATGATAGGTAGCATCTATCTAACACCATCAACAAGCATTATATGTAGTGGGGATAAGGTAGAAGCATTTCCAGTAAGATGGGTGGGTGAAACAAGGATGTCCATTATCACAACTGTTATTCAATATTGTATTAGAAAGGTTAGCTTTAGCAATAATAGAACAAAAAGAAATTGAAGGAATTAGAATAGGCAAAGAAGAAACAAAGCTATCACTCTTTGCAGATGAAATGATGTTATACTTGGAGAATCCTAGAGAATTAAGTAAGAAACCACTTGAAATAATAAACAAAATTAGCAAAATTGCAGGAAATAAAATAAACCCAGATAAATCAATGGCATTTCTAAATATTACTAACACAGCTCAACAGCAAGAGATAGAAAGAGAAATTCCATTTAAAGTTACTGTAGACATTATGAAATACTTGGGAGTCTACATGACAAGACAAACCCAGAAATTATGAGAACACAATTACAAAACACTTTACACACAAATAAAGTCAGATCTAAACAATTGAAAAAATATCAGTTGCTCATGGATAGACCAAGCTAATATAATAAAAATGACAATTCCACCTAAATTAATTTACTTATTCAGTGCTATACCAATATAACTGCCAAAAATTATTTTATAAAACTAGAAAAAACAATAAGAAAATTTATCTGGAAAAACAAAAGATCCAGGATATCAAGGGAATTAATGAAAAGAAATGCGAGGTAGGGTGGCCTACCTGCACCAGATCTTAAATTTTATTATCAAGCAACATTCATCAAAACTACTTGGTACTGGTTAAGAAGTAGAGAGGTGGGTCAATGGAATAGGTTAGGTATGTAAGACACAATGGTCAATGACTATAGTAATCTACTATTTGATAAATCCAAGGACTCTAGCTTCTGGTATAAGAACTCACTATTTAACAAAAACTGCTGGGAAAACTGGAAAACAGTATGGCAGAAACTAGGCATAGACCTATATCTTGCACCCTATACCAAGATAAAATCAAAATGGGTGCACAATCTAGATATAAAGGCTGATACTATAAGCATATTAGGAGGGCAAGGAATAGTTTACCTTTCAGATCTATGTAGAAGGGAAGAATTTATGACCAAATAAGAGATAACAAACATTATGAAATACACAGTGGATGATTTTGATTACATTAAATTGAAAACTTTTTGCACAAACAAAGCCAATGCAACCAAGATTAAAAGGAAAGCAGCTGGGAAATAATTTTTACCGACAGTGTCTCTGATGAAGGCCTCATTTCTAAAATGTATACAGAACAGGTGAATTTGTAAGAATACTGGTCATACATTGATAAATGGTTGAAGATTATGAACAGGCAGTTTTCAGAGGAATAAATTAAAGCTATCTATAGTCATATGAAAAAATTCTCTAACTCACTATTAATTAGAGAAATGCAAATCAAAACAACTGTGAGGCACCACCTCTCACCTATCAGATTCATTAACATGACAAAACAGGAAAATGATAAATGTTGGAGAAGATGTGAGAAAATTGAAATACTAATTAATTGTTGGTGCAGCTGTGAACTGATCCAACCATTCTGGAGAACAATTTGGAACTATGCCTAAAGGGGCTATAAAAATGCATACCCTTTGACCCAGCAATTCCATTTCTAGGTCTGTATCCCAAAGTAATCATGAAAATGGGAAAAGGAACCACATGTACAAAAGTGTTCATTGCAGCATTTTTTTTGATGGTGACAAAGAATTGGAAATTGATGGGATGTCCATGAATTGCAGAATGACTGAACAAATTGTGGCATATGAATGTGATGGAATATTGCTGTGCTATAAGAAATGATGAGTAGGCAGACTTCAGAAAAACCTGGAAGATTTATATGAACTGATGCTGAATGAAATGAGCAGAACCAAGAGAACATTGTACACAGTAATACCCACATTGTGTGATGCCTGACTTTGCTAGACTTAGCTCTTCTCAGCAGTACAAAGATCTAAGACAACTCCAGAAGGCTCATGATGGGAAATGCTACCCATATTCAAAGAAAGAACTTTGGAATTTGAATGAAGATTTAAGCATACTATTTACTCTCCTTTTCTTTTGTTTACTATTTACTAAACATACTATTTACTCTCCTTTTGTTTCTTCTTTCTCCTGGTTCCTCCCATTATTTCTAATTCTTCTTTACATCATGATTAATGTGAAGATATATTTAATATGAATGTATAAGTAGAGCCTATATCAGATTGCATGCCATCTTGGGGAGAGGGAGAAAATTTAAAATCTTATGGAAGTGAATGTTGAAGACTAAAATAAATTTACACACACATATACATATATGTGTATATGTATATACATAAAATGGTCAATATAATATAATATCTCTCTGGGGTTAAAAAAATTATTGAAAAACTCCTTTAAAAAGTAGAATAGGCAAAATGGAAATAGAGGCACAAAAATTTACTGAAGAAAAGAAAATCTTAAAACTATAATTGAGCAAATGGAAAAAGAGATACAAAAGCACTCTGAAGAAATGAATTCCTTAAAAATTAGAATTATCCAAGGGCATGCTAATGACTCTATTAGACATCAAGAAACAATAGAAACAAAGTCAAACAAATAAAAAAAATAAAAGAAAATGTGGAATATCTCATGGGAAAAACAACTGACCTAGAAAATAGATTGAGGAGAGATAATTTAAGAATTACTGGACTACATGAAAGCCATCATAAAAACAAAAATAAAAAGAACCTGCACATCATATTTCAAACAATTATAAAGAAAAACTGCAGTGATATATTAGATTCAGAAAGTAAAATAAAATTTAAAAGAATACACTGATGACCACCTCAAAGAGATCCAAAAATGAAAATTCCCAGGAATGTTATAGCCAAATTTCAGAGCTTCCAGGTCAAGGAGAAAATATTGCAAGCAACCAGAAAAAAAACTCTAACCCAACAACATTCAAATAGTATGGAGCCACAGTCAGGATCACAAAAAGCTTAGAAACTACCACCTTAAATTAACAGAGGGCTTAGAATATGGTATCCCAGAAGTCAAAGAGCTAGGATTACAACCAAAAAATAATCTACTTTACAAAATTGAGTATAATCCTTCAGGAGAAAAAAAAAGGAAAGAGGACTTTCAAGTATTCCTTATGAAAAGACCAGAGATGAACAAAAAAAATTGGCATTCAAACATAAGATTTAAAAGAAGCATCAAAAGGTAAACATGAAAGAGTGATCATAAGAAACTCAATAAAGTTAAACTGTTCACATTCTTATCTAGGAAAAATATATTTGTAACTCCAAAGGCTTTATCATTATTCAGGCAGTTTGAAGAAGTAAATAGAGGGCATGAATGTGAGTCATTATATTAGGATGATCTTCCAAAAATGGCAAAAAAATGAAAGGGGAAGAAAGATGGATGTGCTAGGATAAGGGCAAAGGGAGAGGTAGAATCCAGAAATTTTTCTCACATTAAAGGGGTGTTCAAAGAAGAGCTTTTACAGTGGATGGGAAAATGGGGGCAATGGCAGGCAATGTCTGAATCTCACTCTTATTGGAATTGGTTCAAAGAGGGAAGAATATATATACACATTCAGTTGGGTACAGAAATCTATCTTACCCAATAGAGAAATAGGAGAGTAATAGGATAAGAGGTATCAACTGGGGGGAGTTGATAAAAGGGAGGGCATCATATGATTTACAGAAACAAATAAACATAAATAAATAAATATAGTAACCTTGTATTTAAGAATTCATTATTTAGTAAAAATTGTTGGGAAAACAGGAAAGCAGTATGCCAGAAATTGGACATAGACCATATGTCTTACAGTATTTACCAAGATAAAGTAAAAATGGATACATGACCTAGATATAAAGAGAGAATTACCAGAAAATTTGAAGAACAGGGAACATGTTACTTATCAGACTTAAGGACAGACATATCCAATGAGATAATATAACAAGAATGTAACAATTTATGAATAAACAAGAGATAGAGAGTAGAGTGAAGTGTAAAATAGATAATTCTAATTACATTAAAATAGAAAACGTTTTGTACAAGTAAAACAAATGTAGTCAAAATTAGAAAGAAAGAAGAAAATTGGGAAAAAATTTTAAAGCCCTACATGAACTGAAGCAAAGTGAAGTGAACACAACCAGGAGAACAATCTACACAGTAATAGCAACACTGTAAGAATAATCAACTGTAAAAAACCAAGTTAATTTGACCAATACAATGGTCAACCACCACTCTAAAAGACTTGATCTAAAATGCTCTCCCCTTTTATGCAGATAATTGAAAGACTTGATCTAAAATGCTCTCCCCTTTTATGCAGAGAATTGATGAACCCAGAGTGTTGACTGAAGCAAATTTTTCTTCTTTTTTTCCAAAACATAGCTAATGGGGAGATATGTTTTGCATGACTATATATGTATATTGAGTATATTTTAAGTATTTCTTACCTTATCAAAGTGTGAGAGAGGGGGCAAAGAGAGAGAAAGAATGTGAAACTAAAAATAAATGTTTTTTGAAAGAATGTGGGAGAAATTCATAGAAATTACCTGGCTCTCTCAAATGACCACAGAAATAATTTAAAATAAAGCCTTAAAGTGAATTTCTAAGTTGCAGAAATAATTAAAAGTCAAGGTAAAGCAGTTGTCCAACCTAGGGCAACTTGAGAGGACTAGGAAAGACCTGACCTTCTGGATTAGTGGGCTAGTCTGATTGAAGTACAGATACCACTGGGCAGATACCACCAAATCAACAAACAATAAGTCTTGGGGACAACTGTTTAGGAGGCAGCCTCAACTTCAAGACCTTTTAACTCACCCACAGTGTGAGGGTCAGGCTGCTGATAAGAGAAAGATTGCAGGGCTTTCCACTGGCTAGGGTTGGACCCAGGATGCATGTGTGCTGACCAGATGCAGTCCCAGGCTCTGGCTGTGGGCAAGGAGGAAGTACACACTATAGTACACACTTTAAGGCTTTATTTTAAATTATTTCTGGGGGAATTTGGGGGAACCAGGTAATTTCCATGAACTTTCTGCCACATTCTTTAAAAAAAATATTTTCAGTTCCATATTCTCTTTGCCCCTTCCCTCACACTTTGAGAAGGTAAGAAATGCTTAAAATATACATGTATAGTTATGTAAAACATATCTCCCCATTTGCTATGTTTTGGAAAATAAAGGAAAAGATACGATTTGGTCTATGCTTTGAGTGTGCAGAGAAGTGGGGCCCTGATGGCTATGGTTATTCACAGGAGAGTGGAGTCCCTGGTTCTGGTCCTGGGACAAAAGGAGTGAGGTGAAGTTTGCAGCTGCTGGAGGAACCACAGGGAGTAAGAGCATTTGTGGTGACTTCATGGCTGGGGGCCCTACTTGCAACTCAGAGGCAGAGAAGAATGCATGACGTTACTTACAGACCAAGGCATGAGCTGGAGGAGGTGACCATGCTGGCCTTGGATTATAAGACATTGGAAGAACCAAAAGATCAAAAGTCCCCAGAAAGAGCTAAAAAAAAAAAAAAAACAACACAAAAAAACAATAGCATGAAAAACCTGAAGCCTGAGACATTATCCCTCACACCTCAGGGCTAGAGCCTGACTCTAACTTAGAGTTAACAGCCAAGAAATAGACTATTTAAAAAAAAATAGACTGTTTTAAAAAAAACAAAGGAAAAAGAACAGGACCATAGATTACTACTATGGTTATGGAGAAGATCAAGGATCAAACTCAGAAGATAGTAAAGTCAAAAGACCTCCTAAAGCTTCAAAGAAGAATGTAAAATGGTCACAAGTGCAAAGGGAGTTCTTGGAAGAGCTTTAAAAGGATTTTTAAAATCAGAGAGTTTGAGGAAAATTGGGGGGAAGGGAAATAACAAAATGAAGAAAATTATGAAAATTCAACTAATTGGAAAAGGAGATCTGAATGGCAAGGGGAAGCTAATGACTTCATAAGCAAATGACACCAAGAAATGATAAAAGAAAATCAAAAGAATGAAACATAAAAGAAAATGTGAAATGTCTTATCACAAAAACAACTGATCTGGAGAACAGATTGAGGAGAGTTTTAAAACTGTTGAACTACCTGAAAGTTATGATGAAAAAGAGTTTAGACAATATACTCAAAAAATTATTAAGGAAAATTACCCTAACATTTCAGAAGTAGAGGGTAAAATCGAAATGGAAAAAATACACCAATCACCACCTGAAAGACATCTCAAGGTGAAAACTCACAGGAACATCATAGCTAAGTTTTGAAGCTTCTAGATAAAGAAGAAAATGCTACAAGTGAAAAAACAACTGAAATACTGTGGAGCTACAGTCAGGATAACATAAAATTTAGCAGCCTATACATTAAAAGACCAAACAGCAAACGATATTCCAAAGAGCACCAAGAATAATTTGCCCAACAAACCTGAGTGTGATCCTGCAAGGGAAAAATGGACATTTAATGAATTAAAGAACTTTCAGGTATTCTTGAAGAAAAAAATCAGAACTCAACAGAAATTTTGACCTACAAGATTCAGGAGAAACATAAAAAGGCAAACATGAAAGACCAATTATAAGAGATATAAATAGGTCAAGCTGTTTATTTCTTATATGGGAAAAAACCATCTGCAACTCTTAAGAATGTTATCATTACTAGAGTAGTTTGAACTGTATTACTATTTGTCAAATATATATCAATGTTGTTCTCATCAAGATACAAATTCATTTGGCAGAATCACTTAATTTATTCTAGCTTCCTCCCCCCACCCCCCACGTTATAGCTTTGCTTTTATTTTTTGTTTATTATTTTGCTTTTCCCAATTATTTTTAAAAAACAGTTTTAAACTTTTTTTAAAAAAATATTTGATTTCCAAAGTCTCTCCCTTCCTCTTTCCCCATTCCCCTCATTGAAAAGGCAAGCAATTTGATATAGATTATACATGTGTAGTCTTGTAAAACAGATTTTGATTTTAGCCATATTTTGAAAGAATACATGGATCTTTTTTTATTTATCTCTTTTTGGTTACAGACCTAGTAGTGGTATTGCTAGGTCAAAAGGTATGCATAGTTTTGTAACTCTTTGGGTATAGTTCCAAATTGCTCTAAAGAATCATTGAACTCCACCAAGAGTGTATTAATGCCTCATTTTTTCCATATACCCTCCTTTTGTGCCATTTTCCTTTTTTGTCCTATTATCCCATCTAATAGGTATGAGGTAGTACCTCAGAATTGTTTTAATTTGCATTTCTTCAATCAATAGTGCTTTATATCATTTTTTTTCATATGGTTATAGATAGCTTTGATTACTTCCTCTGAAAACTGTTCAAATCTTTTGATCATTTATCAATTGGAGAATTACTTTTACTTTTATAAATTTGACTCAGTTCTTTATATATTTGAGAAATGAGGCCTTTATCAGGGAAATTTTTTCAATTTTTTTCACAGTTAAAATTGCTAACTGTGTTTCCATCCTTCCTATCTATCCCCATTTATTCTGTTCTCTCTCTCTCTCTCTCTCTCTCTCTCTTTTTCTCTCTCTCTCTCTCCCTTCACCCTGTCCCTCCTCAAAAAGTGTTTTGCTTCTGACTATTGTCTCTCCCAGTCTGCCCTCCCTTCTATCACCTCCACCCTTTCTGTTATCTCCTTCCTCTCCTACTTTCCTGTAGGGTAAGATAGATTTCTATACCCAATTGAGTGTGTACATTATTTCCTCTTTGAGCCAATTCTGATGAAAGTAAGGTTCACTTACTATATCTCACCTCCCCCCCTTTCCCCGTCCAATGTAAGCTTTTTGTTGCCTCTTTCATGTGAGATAATTTACCCTGTTTTACCATTCTCTTTCTGTTTCCCCCAGTGCATTCCTCTTTCTCACCCCTCAATTTAATTTTTTAAAGATATCATCCCTTCATATTCAACTCACACATGTACCTTCTCTCAACATATACTCCTTTTAACTGTCCTAATAGTGAGAAAGTTTTTATGAGTTATAAGTATCATCTTCCTATGTAGTAATGTAAACAGGTTAGCCTTATTAAGTGCCTTATTGTTTTCTCTTGAGTTTTGTATTTGCAAGTCAAATTTTCTATTCGACTCTTGTCTTTTCATCAAGAAGGTTTGAATGTACTCTATTTCATGGAATGTCCATTTTTTCCCTGAAGGATTGTACTCAATTTTGCTGAGTAGGTGATTTGTGGTTCTAAACCTAGCTCCTTTGCCCTCCAGAATATCATGTTCCAACCCCTTAGATTCCTTAATGTAGAAGTCACTAAATCTGATGTTATTCTGACCGTGACTGCGTGACACTTGAATTGTTTCTTTCTGACTGCTTGGAATATTCTCTCCTTGACCTGAGAGCTCTAGAATTTAGCTATAATAATCCTGGGAGTTTTAATTTTGGATCACTTTCAAGAGGAGATCAGTGAATTTTTTCAATTTCTAATTTACCCTTTTGTTCTAGAATATCAGGGCAGTTTTTCTTGATGGTTTCTTAAAAGATGATATTTAAGCTCTCTTTTTGATTATGGCTTTCGGGTAGTACAATAATTTTTAAATGATCTCTCCTGAATCTGTTTTCCAGGTCAGTTGTTTTTCAAATAAGGTATTATACATTCTCTTCTGTTTTCTCATTCTTTTGGTTTTATTTTATTGTGTCTTGATTTCTCCTTTATCTTGGTTCCAATCTCCAATGCCATAAAGTCATTAGCTTCCATTTGCTCAATTCTAATTTTTAAGTAATTATTTTCTTCAGTGAGTTTTTAAACTCCTTTTCATTTGACTACTTCTACTTTTTAAAGAGTTTTTTTTTTCAGAGAATTTTTGTGTTTCTCTTTATGTTTGTCCAGTTCTGCTTTTCAAAGCATTCTTCTCCTCATTGACTTTTTGTACCTCTTTTACCATTTGGCCTATTCTGTTTTTTAAGGAGTTATTTTCTTCAGTAATATGTATGTGTGTGTGTGTGTGTGTGTGTGTGTGTGTGTGTGTCTTCTCTAGCAAGCTGTGACTTTTCCCCCACGATTTTATTGCATCACTCTCACTTCTCTTCAAAAATTTTCTTCTACCTCTCTTACTTGATTTTCAAAATCTTTTTTGAGCTTTTCCATGGACTGAGACCAATTCATATTTTTCTTAGAGGTTTTGGATGCTGGAGCTTTGACTTTGTTGTCTTCTGAGTGTTTTGATCTTCCTCATCATCATAGTAACTTTCTATGTATGGTCAGAACACTTTTTGTTCCCATTGTTTGCTCATTTTCCAATATGTTTCTTGACTTTTAACTCTTTGTTAAAGTAGGACTCTGTTTACAGAATGGAAGGTGCACCATCTCAAGCTTCAAGGGTTTTGTGTGGTTATTGTGCCCAATATCTATTGACAGAGATATTTCTAGGGATCTGTAAGTTTTCAGTTCTTCCAAGGTAGTATGATCAAAGGAGAGGTGTTTTATACTCTCTGGTCTGTGCTCTGGTCTATGAGTGACCACAAGTACTCTTTTCTGCCCTGGAACTGTGGTGAAGAACCTCCTTACAATTTGGCCACAAGTTCTGGTGTGCTAATGGTTCTCTTTTCCCTGGGATTGCCACCTAAGACTGCAATCCAGATCTTGGTATAAGCAAAGCAATAGAGTCCTGCCTCCAGTGTCAGCAAAGAGACCCCTGTGATCTCTTTCTGATCAGTTTTTCAACCCCCTTATTATCTGCGGGTTGAGAGTTCTGGAAGTAGCCACTGCCACTGCTGATTCAGTGACTCCTAAGACCTGCTCCTGGTTTGCTGGGGCCTGGTGTGCACTGGCATGGCCTGTGCTGGACTATACTCCACTCTTACCCAGGTATGAGAAACCTTTCCTGCCAACATTTTAAATTGTCTTTCACTGGAAAACTATTTCCCCTCATCCTTCTGTGGGTTCTGCCACTCCAGGAATTTTTAGGGCATTATTTAAAGGTGTTTGGAGGAGTTTGGGGGACAGCTCAGGTGAATTGCTGCTTTTTCTTCTTCATCTTACCTCTAACACCCAGTGTTATCCATGTATTTTCTTAATCAGTGGATACTGAAAACATAACTACTACTGTGGGGTTTGATGATGTTTTTTGAAACCAAATGGGAGTCTTCATTCTTGGAAATGTTGAGAAATCACAAAATAGAAGGAAGGGGGTGGAATGGGGAAGATCTGTGATGATCTGCCCCCCTTCCCCTCCTGCAATATGCTCCACTCCCATAACAACAAATTTAAGTCCTGGTTTGGAGATAAGAATTGCATGCCTGTATATAGGCAAACTCCAAACACACAGAGATTCGATTCCTTTTTTCAGACTCCCTCTCTTTCCCAGGAAGGACAGAAGAGAACATGGCATCAGAGGAAATAAATGAACCTGCTCTAACAAGCCCAGTCGAGCAAGAAAGGATGAAAGATAACTTTTCTGGATGATGGAGAACAAGGCAAAGCCCTCCAGAGCCATCCATAAATGAATCTACCATAGAAAGATTTTAAAAGTGTGGGTCCTGGTAAGGTGGAGAGAGGAAAATGGAAGAGAGAATGCACTAATACTCTACCTGGGGGTCAGTAAGGTTCCCCAGTGCTGTCCCCCAAAGCATACACCTGCCTGAAAATCTTGAAGGCTGTGACCCAAGAATCCTGAACCACCTGAGCTCCCCAAACCTTCTGATCTCCCTCATTCCCTGATTAATCTGACTCCAACAAAACTCCTCTCTACATCTCTCTTTTTTCCATCTTTCTCTCAGTCTTTTGTTACCTGCTTATCTTCCTCTTTATCTTCTTTCTTTACTACATATCTTTCTGTCTCTGTTAAAGTGTTCTCTCTCTCTCTCATTCTCTCTCTCTCTCTCTCTCTCTTTCCTACCCTTGTTCCCATTCTCTCTCTTCTCCCAACCTCATTTTGTCTCTGTCTCTGTCTTTCTGTTTATATATCTGTCATGCCAGGTTCCTGACCCATGTGTCTCTACTCTTAGATCTATCTTCTTATCTCTTTTTCTCACTTTCTCCTACAAGCATGAACACTTTCATTATTGTCTGTCACACAGACAATAGCACACAGCATAGAACCTGGCACATAGCAGAGACCTCATAAATGTTTAATGATTGATAAGCTTTTCCTCCTTTGATCTCTGTTTCTTTGTCACTCTTACTCTGAATACTGGCTCCACTATTAATGCAAGGTAAGTCCATTCTCTTCTCTAAGACTTAGTTTCCCCATTTTACAATGAACAGATTGGCTTAGACTGAACCTAAAGTCCCTCCTAGGAGTCCCTTTCACTCTTCCTTGGGCTCACTTGGTCTCAGCTCTGTCCTCTCTGTGTTTCTCTCCTCCCTCAGGATGCCTGCAGCCCTTCACTCCCCACCAACCTTGTTCTGCAGATCACACGTTGTCTGCTCTCCTCACAGATGGAGGGGCTTATCTATCTAAGCCCCTCTTTCTTTGTAGATGCTGGTGCGGGTAGCCTTCCAGAGGACTGAAGCTTCATCTGCCTTGAGTCTAATTATTTCACAACACTGGGGAGGGCTTCAAAGGGTGAGGCAGGGCAGCCTGAAGAACATGAAATGAAAGCATTTTCAAACAAACAGAAGGGAATATTAAGAGAAATTTACAGGAAAAAAAAACCCCAAGGAGAAAAATGGGACTTGCAAATTATAGCCAGATTTAGGGACACAATAAAAATTTTTAAAAAGATCAAATAAAGGTAGTCCAGATTTAGAGCCAATGGCATACAGCTCTACTACTACTACTACCAATAATAATACTATTTTAATTTTTCTCAGACCTGTGAGTCAATTATTATGGAGAGCTCCCTCCACCAATAAAGAGCTACCTCTAATCTGCAACTTTTATTCATGCAGAGTTGCCCTGGGAAACTGAGAGGCTAAGGAACTCACCTAAGAGAAATACAGCCAGTTTGTGTCTGCGGCAGGACTTGAACTCTGATCTTCTGGGCTCTTCAGCTGGCTCTCTTTCTACTATACTTTAGTAGTTCTTATATGTTTAATGATTGTGTCCAAGCTGACAACTAACAAATCTTTATTTCCAGCCTTAGTCTCTCTCCTGACCTATAACCCTGCATCATGAACAGCCTACTACTCATTCAGAATTTGAAGTCCCATACACATTTCAAGCTCAACAGTTTTAAAACTGCCCTCATTATCCTATCCCCCAAACCTGCCCCTCTTCTGATCTTCCATTTTATCTGTTGAGGGTACCACCATCCTGCCAGTTACCCAAGTTTACAATCTCCTTATGTTGCTCACCTGATGCACCCACTCAGTTGCCAGATCTAGTGACTTCTTCCTCAGTATCTCTCATATGAGTGTCCTTCTCCTTGCTTGCACATCTACTGCCTTAGTTCATCACCCACTGTTTGGACTATTAGAGTAGCATTCTAATTGGTCTCACAGACTTATCAGTTCCCCCTCCTATACATTATCAGCATAACTACCGAAGTGATTATTCTGAGGTCCAAGGCTAACTATGCCACTCCCCTACTTGATAAGCTATACTATATTTTTATTGCCTAGGATTAAAACATAATTACATAGGGTTAGGATTCAAATATAAACCGTTGTCTTTTCATTAAAGGTTCTAGATTCAAATATAAACTCTTTGACTGAGTGATTGGTAAATGGAGGCTGAATGGTCTGTTGAAGGCACAATAAAAGTTAAAATGTGTCCTTAGGTTCACAACCTCATTGTCATTTTTAACTCTTTACCATCACCTCATATACTCCATAGTTGCCGGATCTAATGGCTTCTTTCTTTTTACCCTGGCTTATAAATTTCACATTGAAAAGTGTTTGGTCCCAACACACAAAATGCCACTTTGAACCACAAAAAAATATATTCAGACCAAAGAGACATTTAAAAAAGCTCTTCTTTCCTCTCAATCCTAGTTTACCCAGTCCAAAAATAAATAGTGCAAGATGGGAGAAGGAGTTCTGGTGTCCTCTTTTTTTTTAAAGACAAATCTAAATTGGTAAATCTTTCCACTCAGAAATAATTTCATTGTTTTAATTCTTGTCTACCAGTTAAGTATATCATTTAATTTTAATGCTATATATACGTACACTCACATATGAACACAATTGGGTTGACCATTTTTACTCTGGTGCACTGTGCAGGGTTGCAGGGTTTGGCAGTGTGCTCCTCTCTGGGGCCCTCCATATGGCTCAAAGCCAGTATTCCTG
Source organism: Pseudochirops cupreus (assembly GCA_028627135.1). Lineage (NCBI taxonomy): Eukaryota > Metazoa > Chordata > Mammalia > Diprotodontia > Pseudocheiridae > Pseudochirops > Pseudochirops cupreus. The sequence goes on along the minus strand of CM053582.1, from coordinate 128,108,549 downwards.
CTATAGGCATAGCAGTTGTTGTTGTTGTTCAGTCATTTCAGTCATTTCCAACATATAATGACCTCATTTGGAGTTTTCTTGGAAAAGATATTGGAGTGGTTTTTCATTTCCCTCTCCAGTTCACTTTACAGATGAGGTAACTGAGGCAAACAGGGTTAAGTGATTTGCCCAGGGTCACACAGCTAGTAAGTGTCTGAGGCTCAGTTTGAACTCAGAAAGATGAATTTTCCTGACTCCAGACTCCAGACTCAGCATGCTATTCACTGTGCCACCTAACTGCCCCTGGCTGCCTCAGTTTCCTCAAATGTAAAATAGTAATGATAATAGCTTTTACCTCCCAGAATTGTTGTGAGCATCAAATGAGATAAGATTTGTAAAGTGTATGCATAGTGTTGGCTACACTGTTGGTCCTTAATAAATCCATTCTTCCTTCCTTGTTCCTTCCTTCCTTCCTTCCTTCCTTCCTTCTCTATTAGCAAGGCCTCACAGAAAAGAATGGCTGTGCCATAAGGACTATAGGAATGACCCAAAGAAATAAATCCGGAGCAAATAAAGCAAAATGAAAATAGAGCTGCTGGGGGGAAATAAATTGGAAAGAGACTAGATTAGAATTGAAGATGGAGACCATTGCTTAAGCAGTTCAATCCCTGAAGAAATGTCAAATGCAGGAACTCGGTGTCATTTCATTCTATTTTGTCACTTCTAAGAGATAAAGGGGAATACACATGGAATAAGGAGAGTATAAGAACTTACTGTTTCTCTCGGTTGGAGTCCTTGAGAAAACAAGTATGCCGAGACGAAAAATCAAGGGTGGATGTGGGTGTCTCATGTGTCTCATCCTTCTCTAAATTGGGAAAGAAAAGGTGCAATACATATATGTAGAGTTTGTTGTACAAACACATTGAAATTCAATAGGAAAGCAGTCGAGGAGAGGGAGAAAGAAGGGAAGGCTTGCACCAGGGATAGGGGAAATCGGTAAGGGAATATGGGACATAGAGGACTAGGTATTGTGAAAGAAAAATATAGTCCTACATACAAGCACACTGTATTTATCCACTTTCCCACCTCAGACCCAGTAAACAGAATGTCAGGTTCATTTTCCTTTCAAATCTCAGAATATATCTGTTTTCCAAAAGTATCCCATTCAGCAGCAACACTTCAGATCAGGTGCTCAGGGGTCTTGTTTTCAGTATCATGCAAAAGGGGCATCAGAAGAAATAAAAGAGCCTATTGGTCTTGATCCACTGAGTTAAGGAAAGTTCCTGCTCTACTGTCTTTCTAATTATATCCTCCAGAGTGATGAGTGTGCACGTACATGCGGGGACAACTCTGAAATGATTTCCTATTTCACACACTGTCCAATCTAAGACCCTCCCATTATGACTGGAAAATCCTCTAGAAGTGGACCAGAACGACTTTCCTGGATATCAGCATGGTATAGATGGCTGTCTAGGACCTTTTGATTGAGGGAAAATAGGAAATTCCACCCAAGTGGAAGGAGAGATGGTGAGTTTATAGTATAATTTCAGAGAAGGAGAAAGAGTAGATTGAGTGAGATAATTCTTTCCCTTTCTCCTTGTAACTTGGACAGTGGGGCAAGGGAAGTGAGTGCTTTCCTAACAAAATCATCCAACATTCGTTCCTAAATCTCTAGTCAGGGATGCTCACTACCCTTTGAGGAAGCCTATTCCTCTTTCCATCAGTCTGAATTGTCAGCAAGTCTCTATTTACAGCAAACTAATCTAGGCTTTTAGCAACTTCCATGAACTGCATACCCCCTAGTTCTTGTCTCTTGGACAAAACAGAACATATCTTATCCTTCTCCCACAGGACAGATATTCTAACACTTGAAAATATTTAGTAGTCCCCCCCGCCCCATCCCAAAACTATAAATGCCCTCATTTTCTTCAACCAGTCTTTCTATGTCATGATCTCAAGATGTATCAACGTCTTGATCTACTTTTTCTGTGTGCTCCTCAATCTGTCAATGTCCATTGACTTCATCATGTTCCTCATAAACTGCATCTTCCTGCAAGATCACATCAACCCTGGAACTCACACCTCCTCATTCCTCCATGACTCTAGGGCTCCTTCCTCCTTCTGACTGGAGAGACTGAGGATGCAGAATGGAGAGCCCTTCTCAGAACCTTCATTTAAGGAGGGTATCCAGGCCAGCCATCAATTAATTTTTCATGTTTCTTGCCTGCCTAAACTCTTCTGTACTGCATCAGTCCTCCAGCACAGGGAACCCTATGCCCACATTTTTCAGTTTCTTTATATTTACTGTTTTCTCCCATTTGTTCCTTAATTCCTTGGCAAAAGTGGTGCTAAACTTCTCCCAATATAAACCATTACTTATAAGGTTTGCTAGGGAAACACTTGGGGGTATTGTCCAAGTGATCATTATAGATTATTAATATATATGATTATTTGAGAGAAGCTCTGGCACAGATAAAGAAATTATACGATAATCTTTATAACCTCTAGTTGTCTTAGGAAAAGTAAGATTATGGATACATTTAATTACTTTGCCAAGGTCAAAGGTATTATAGGGGCCTTGGTCCTGAGCAGTACCAAAGGGAAAAGGTGGTAGAGGTGTACTAAGAGCTACCAAGGCAGTTTGTGTCCTAGCATACTGTTCTCCCCAGGAGTTATTTATATTAAACAAAATGTAGTCTCTCTTTAGGGAGGTAAAAGTTACTGGTCTAGGACTGGTCCAGTTAAGCAGCCTTCTCTTTGGAGCTTCCAAGATACACTGAGCTAAAGCTACAACTGCAAATTTCCATGTCAAGGATGAGACCTTGGCTGTGGGATGGTACCATTCTTTGTGACAAGGACCATTTCTCACGTGTCCGGCTCCCCTTGGTGTATGTGATGATGCACCCAACATCCATGAAGTCCAATAGCTTTAAAGTGCTACAAAGCCTGCCCTACCTCACCATGTAGTTTACTAATAGCATTAAGCCTTTTCCAATCCCCCTGGGAGGAGTGGACTGGAAAGGAAATGCGAACAGGATAATGGAAAGCAAACAAAGTGAAAACATCAAGAATCAGTATAAATGACATGTTTCATATGGGAGCAATGTATCCAGGAATCCTTCCCCCAACCTTGACTGCAGTCCGTGTATTTGGTAGTACTTGCAATGGGCCTTCCCAAGTGGGCTAAATTCTGTTAGTCCACTAGAAGTTCTTGATATAGACCTTATCTCCAGGATGAAAATCATGTTTCAAAAAGTCCAATGGCTCTGTCTGTACCGTAGCTCCTGCATCATGAGTTTCCCTCAGACTGTTTTCTAGTTCTTGCATATGAGAAGCAACAGAAGTATCTCTTCCCAGTAACTATGTATACACTAGGAAATATGGTCTCACTTTTATTGGAGGGTGGCCAGAAAGCATTTCCAAAGGAGGGAGATAAAACTCCCACCCTCATCTGTAACAAAGATAGAACAAAGCAAGAGGAAGTACTTCAAGCCACTTAAGGTGTATTTCACAACACAATTTACCAACCAGGGTCCTAAGTTCTCTGTTCATAAATTCAACCACACCTGAAGTCTGAGAGTGATAAAGATTATAAAATTTAGGTGTCCCTTTGAGACTAGAATAAATTTGGGAGAGGACAGTGGTCAAGGAAATGAGACCATTTGTCTGAGTCAATGAAAGCCAGAGGGTTAAAGAAGGGCACTGTTTCTTTAAGAATAATTTTAGCAGCAAAACCCACAATGCCTTAGAACAAGGAAAGACCCCAAACCAAGGAGTGACTTGATAAAAGCTAATGAAGCAGACCCTATAGTGGCCAGACTTAGGCCAATCTGCCTGTGACTAAAGATAGTTTTAATTTCTTCATCTGAAAGATAAGTAGTCCTTTGACCATTTATCAATTGGGGAATGACTTGTAGTCTTCTAAATTTGACTCAGTTCTCTATATATTTTAGAATCAAAAATGAAAAGGGTGAATTCACTACCAATGAAGAGAAAATTAGTACAATAATTAGGAGCTATTTTGCCCAACTGTATGCCAATAAATATGACAATCTAAGTGAAATAGATGAATATTTGCAAAAAATATAAATTGCCCAGATTAACAGAAGAGGAAATAAAATACCTAAATAACCCCTTTTAAGAAAAAGAAATTGAACATCAATGAATTCCCTAAGAAATTTCCAGGGCCAGATGGATTTACAAGTGAATTCTACCAAACATTTAAAGAACAATTAAATCCAATACCATATAATCTATTTGTAAAAACAAAACACAAAGAAAGGGTCTTACCAAATTATTTTTATGACTCAAATATGGTGCTGATACCTAGACTAAGAAGAGACAAAATAGGAGGAAAAAAATACAGACCAATTTCCCTAATGAATAATGATGCAAAAATTTTAAATAAAAAAAAAACAAAGAAATTACAGAAATTTATTACAAGGATAATATATTATGACCAGATTAGGTTCATGCCAAGAATGCAGGACTGGTTCAATATTAGGAAGACTATCAGCACAATTGACCATATCAGTAACAATATTAATAGAAATCATATGATTATCTCAATAGACGCTGAAAAAAACTATTGACAAAATACAGCAACCATTCCTATTAAAAATACTAGAGAGCATAAGAATAAGTGGAGTTTTGCTTAAAATGATAAGTAGTATCTATCTAAAACCATCAGCAAGCATTATATGCAATGGGGATAAGAGAGAAGTTTTCCCAATAAGACCAGGGGTGAAGCAAAGATGTCCATTATCTCCTCTATTATTTAATATTGTAACCGAATTGTTAGTTTTAGCAATAAGAGAAGAAAATGAAATTGAAGGAATTAGAATAGGCAATGAGAAAGCAAAAAAACTATCTGTTTTTGCTGGTGATATGATGGTATACTTAGAGAATCAACTGAAAAACTACTTGAAATAATTAACAAATTTAGCGAAGTTGTAGGATATAAAATAAACCCACATAAAACAGTGGCATTTCTATATATTACAGCAAGAGATAGAAAGAGAAATTCCATTTAACATTACTGTAGACATTATAACATTTTTGGGAGTCTATCTGCCAAGACAAATCCAGTAACTATATGAATTACAAAATACTTTTCACACAAATAAAGTCAGAGCTAAACAAATGGAAAAATATCAGTTGTTCCTGGGTCAGCTGAGATAATACAGTAAAAAAAAATGACATTTCTACCTAAATTAATTTACTTACTCAGTGCCATACCAATCTAACCAACAAAATATTATTTTATAGAGCTAAAAAAAATAACAAAATCCATCTAGAAGAACAAAAGGTTGAGAATATCAAGTGAATTAATGAAAAACAAATGCAAAGGGAGGTGACCTAATCATACCAGATCTAAAACAATATTATAAAACAGCAATCATAAAAGCTCTTTGGTATCGGCTAAGAAATATAGTGGTAGATCAGTAGAATTGGTTAGGTAGACGAGACAGAATTCAATGTCTATAGTAATCTACTGTTTGATAAATCCAGATTCTGGCTTCTGGGGTAAGGACTGACTATTCAGCAAAAACTGCTGGGAAAACTGGAAAATAGTACGGCAAAAATTAGGCCAATATCTTACACCATATACCAAGATAAAGTAGCAAATGGGTATATGTAGAAAAAATAGTAGCAAAATTCATCTGGAAGAACAAAAGGTCCAGAATAAATAAAATTAATAAATTAATTAATAAAAAGAAATGCTAGGGAAGGTGGCCTAACCACACCAGATTTTAAACTGTATTATAAAGTAGCAGTCTCAAAACTACTTGGTGCTAACTGAAGAAGAGAGTAGTGGATCAGTGGAATAGATTAGGTACATGAGACACAGCAGTCAATGACTATAGTAATCTACTGTTTGATAAACCCAAAGGTCCCAGCTTCTGGGATAAGAACCCATTATTTGACAAAAACTGCTGGGAAACTGGAATATAGGATGGTAGAAACAGGACATAGACCAATAACTTATACCATCTGCCAAAATAAAGTCAAAATGGGTACATGATTAAGATATAAAGGCTTATACTGTAAGCAATCTGGGAAAACAAGGAATAGTTTACCTGTCGGATTTATGGAGAAGGAAAGAATTTATGACCAAACAAGAGACAGATAGCATTATGAAATGCAAAACAGATAATTTTGATTACATTAAAATGAAAAGTTTTTGTACAAACAAAGCCAATATAACCAAGATTAGGAGGGAAGTGGAAAACTGGGAAAGAAATTTTACAACCAGTGCCTCTGATGAAGGTCTCATGTCTAAAATATACAGAGAACTGAGTCAAATTTATAAGAATACAAGTCATTTCCCAGTTGATAAATTGCCAAAGGATATGAACAGGTAGTTTTCAGAGAAAGAAATTAAAGATATCTGTAAGCATATAAAAATGCTCTAAATCACTATTGATTAGAGAAATGCAAATCAAAATCTGAGGTACCACATTTCACTGGTCAGATTGGCTAAGATGACAAGACAGGAAAATGATAAATGCTGGAGAAGATGTGGAAAAATTGGAGCACTAATGCATTGTTGGTGGAGTTGTGGACTGATCCAATCATTCTGGAGAGCAATCTGGAACTATGCCCAAAGGGTTATAAAAATGCATACTCTTTGACCCAGTAATACCACTTCTAGGGCTGTCTCCCAAAGAGATCATAGAAGTGGGAAAACGATCCATATGTACAAAAATATTTATAGCAGTTCTTTTTGTGGTGGCAAAGAATTGGAAATCAAGGGGCTGCCCATCAATGGAGGAATGGCTGAACAAGTTGTGGTATATGATTCTGATATAATACTATTGTGCTAAAAGAAATGAGGAGCAGATGAACTTCATAATAACCTGGAGAAACTTATATAAACTGATGCTGAGTGAGGAGAGCAGAACCAGGGGAACTTTGTACACAATCACAGACACATCGTATCTGTGATGACTAACTTTGATAGACTGAGCTCCTCTCAGCAATGCAAAGTTAGAAGACCACCCTGAAAGACTCATGATAGAAAGGGCTATCCACATCCAGAGAAAGAACTGCAGAGTATGATTGCAGATTGAAGCAAACTACTTGCTCTCTTTTGAGTTTTGTTTTGTTTTGTTCCTTCTTTCTCATTGTTCACTCCATTGATTATAATTCTTCTTTACAACTTGACTAATGTTTAATGTGAAAGTATCTGTAGAACCTATATCTGATTGCATGCCACCATGGAGGGGAGGAGGGAGAAGAGGTAAGGGGAGAAAATTTGAAACTCTAGGGATTGTGGAACTGAATATGGTAAACTAAAAGTAAATAAATAATTTTTTTTAAAAATGTGTATGTGATTTAGACATAAGGACCAATACCATAAGCATATTAGGAGAACAAGGAATAGTTTACCTTTCAGATATATGGAGAAAGGAAGAATTTTTGAATGAACAAAAGATAGAGAATATTATGAAATGCAAAATGGATAATTTTGATTACATTAAGCAAATAAAACCAATGCAACTAAGATTAGAAGGAAACAGGAAGCTAGGAAACAATTTTTACTGCCTATGTTTCTGACAAAAGCCTCATTTCTAAAATATATAGAGAACTGAGTCAAATTTAAAAGAATGCAAGTCATTCTCCAATTGATAAGTGGTCAAAGGACTATTTATCTTTCAGATGAAGAAATTAAAGCTATCTTTAGTCACATGAAAAAAATGCTCTAAATCACTATTGATTAGAGAAATGCAAACCAAAATAACTCTTAGGTACCACCTCACACCTATCATATGGACTAATATGACAGAAATGGAAAATGATAAATGTTGGAGAAGATGTGGGAAAATTGAACTGATCCAACCATTTTGAAGAGCAATTTGGAACTATTCCCAAAGGGTTATAAAACTGTGCACGCCCTTTGACCCAGCAATAATACTATTAGGTCTGTATCCCCAAAAGATAATAAAAAAAGGAGGGAAAAGGACCCATGGGTATAAAAATATTTGTAGCAGCTTTTTTTGTTGTGACCAAGAATTGGAAAGTGAGGGGATATCCATCAGTTGGGGAATGGCTAAACAAGTTGTGGTATATGAATGTAATGGAATCCTATCATTCCATAAGAAATAATGAATAGGCTGATTTAAAAAAAAAACTGGACTTACATGAAGTGAAGTGAGCAGAACCAGGAGAACATTGCACACAGTAGCATCAATATTGTGCTATGATCAACTTTGACTGAGTTGGATTTTTTCAGCAATACATTAATCTAAGACAATTTCAAAAGACTCATGATGGAAAATGCTATCCACATCTAGTGAAAAACTATAAAGTCTGAATGCAGATCAAAGCATACTGTTTCTGTTTTTATTTTTCTTTTTCAAAGTTTTTCCCTTTTGTCCTGATTCTTCCTTCACAACATGACTAATATGAAAATATGATTAATATGATTGTACAATGTATAAACCATATCATCTTGTTTGCTGTCTTGGGTAGGAGAGAGAGGGAGGAGGGGGAAAACATTTGGAACTCAAAATCTTATATAAATGAATGTTGTAAACTTTCTTTACATGTAGTTGGAAAAAATATAATACTATACAATTTTAAAAAAATGATTTATGGGAAAAACAAGACCTTGATTTCTCAGAGAGTCAATAATAGCTGAAATACCTTCCATAGGCTATTGACAAAGGATATTGAGGAATGGATGGCAGAGGTCCTCCTTTAGTGTTTTTGGTGGCAGGGACAGCAGAGTTAAACAATCGTACATCTGAAGATGAAGTAACATGCTTAGACAAGTTGGAATAGGACATTGTTGCTCTCACATAAATATATATAGGCTCAGTGGAAAGAAGAACTGCTCTTAAGAATAATACATGTGGAATTCAAAGGTAGGGAACACATTAGGATAGACAGTTAAGAGTACATGCATGGAGAGGTCATTCATGCCTATGATGCTGCAGGACCAGCAATATCTTCTATGATTCCTATTGGTCCTATAGTAGTTTTATGGTGTCTCTGTTAGGGATTACCCCCTGCTACCATCTTCCAGGTCCATCATATTAGTTGCCATGACAGATCCTTTCTTATTGAGAGAAATTATTATTATTTTTTATTATATTAACTAAGAATTATTAAATTGGAATCTAGGCTTTTCTCCTCAATTTCTTCATTAAGGCCCAGCTCTTGTTAAAGTCAGTCTCTAAAGGACATGACTGATTGAGGTGATTACCGCTAACCCTCTCTAATAGCAAGCACCCTGGCATACCCAGGATGGCTGCTAGCATAGGTTCTTTGATCTGCTTTTCTAAAGGAAAGCGACTCAAAAAGGATTAACAATCTTTCTTTAATCAAATGTATATATCATTCACTTTGTTCAGGGGGAAAGTCAGCACCCTGAACTTCAGAAAATACAAACAGACATTAGAAGCAGACAAAAAATACAGACAGAGAAAATAACACAATTCAATAGACCAACAGACAGAGATTCTAGCCGTCTGACCATTGCATACATACATAGTTAGTTACCAAAGAGAGAAGCACCAACATCTGGATTTTCAAAGCCGGGGGCTCAATGGCTACCCAGAGTCTCATCTAGCCAAATCACACAACTCTTCCCATAACTAAGCCCCAATGTATATATTCCTGAAAAGCAAGCCTCCCCTAAGCAAGCCTCTCTTGTTGGACTCCAAGTGAGACACATTAAGGGGCGGGGAAGATCTTCAAATTTCCTAGACTTATTAAAGGGTAGGGAAAATCTTCAAAATCCCTTACCATTATACCCTCAAGGAACATGCCCTTAAAACCTGGGATGGACACCATCCAACTAGGAGACTTAACTTCTGTTTAGAGTATAAATAGACACCAATCCAGATGAGTTTTTATCCTGGGGAAAGAAGCCCCTGTCCTTATACTCCTTCATTAGAGTTTAGGATAACCCAGTTCATAAAGGAGAAAACCAACCAGAGTGGTCTGGATGGAGGTGGATTCCTCTATCCAGATAGCAGAAGGTGGCTAACTCTCATGATCAAGCTACTGTCTCAGCAGGAGAAGTGTCCACCAAACAAGGTTGATTTTCACTTGTCAAGGGAATTCCCTTTCAGAAAAGATTTAAGGCTTTCAGAGTCTCCATTGGATGTCTTTGGTTGCCAAGAGAAACCATTGACCATCAATTTATTGATTGTCAGCTAGCCTAATTAATAAGTTGTTTTTTTTTTAGCAACTTGTTTATTTACTTTTAGTTTACAAGATTCAGTTCCACAATCCCTTGAGTTTCAGATTTTCTCCACTCCCTTCCCCACCCCCCTCCATAGTGGCATGCAATCATGTATAGGATCTGCAAATACTTTCACATTGTACAACAGTCTGGTTGTATAGAAGGGCTGTAACCAATGAGTGAACAATGGGCAAAAAGAAACAAAATCAAACATGAAAAAGAACAATAGCATGTATTACTTCAGTCTCCATTTAAACTCTAGTCTTTCTGGATCTTACTCTGAATGTAATAAGTTGATTATTAATTACCCAGAAATTCCATCTCTTGAATTTTGTTATATTTGACAACCACCATAAAGGGAACAGGGTTCAGCACCCCAGATTCTTATCAGAAAACTCCCCTATGGCTTTTTTTGGCCCAAGTGAAAAATCTGTCCACGAGAGGCAACTTTCCATTAGGACTCTGGCTGTGACTCTCTTCCTATTACCAGCAGTTGGATCTCCTGCGGGTAGGAACATCTATCTGTCTGTCTGTCTATCTGTGTGTATGTATATATGTGTATATATACATATATACACATATATATATATATCTATGTAATATAGAGATAGATATAGATATACATACACACATATACATATGTATGTGTATATATGTGTGTATGTGTGTGTGTATACACACATTGTCAACTGGACCAAACTAGCCTCTAACCTTTGGATGACCAGAGCTGAACCTAGCAGGCTAGGGACAGGGGAGTCAGGCATCAAACAGAAGTTTAATTTCAAAGTGAGAAAAATGGCTTGCAAGCAAGGAGGCAAATTAGACACATGTATTGGAGCCCCAGCCCTAGTAGGGGAACTCTCTTTTGTGTGGGTAGACCTCAGGACCTGTACCAGGGAGCTGCAGCCCTGACAATGAGGGGTAACAGCAACAGTGAGGCAGGTTTGCTTCATAGAAGGGCTTCGTGATCCACACATGGATACAACAGATGCTTGCCTGCACTCAGAAAACACCTGGTGCTGGTCAAAGCAATATAATCATTTTATGAAACAATTTTGGGATTTTGCTGTGGCAGAGATCATCCAGAGGGTGAGCATAAAGAACTGTTGTTTTATCATGCTCAAAGGCACAGCTTGCTTGCTGGGCCTCGCCTCTGGAATACAGGATGTCTCCTAATATCTTGATAGTGTGTGTGTGTGTGTGTGTGTGTGTGTGTGTGTGTGTATGTGTGTGTGTGTGTGTACACACATATATAATGTTCTATGTTTTTCAGTGTTTTCTTTGTGCTTTTTGTGCTGCAGCTTTTAAGTTTTACTCTCAAAATTGGGAGTGGAGGCAGGAGTTGCATCAGTATGATGAGGTGCAGGCTCTGGGAACCCCCTTGAACTCTGATTAAATCTTCCCACTTGATCAGGCATTTGCAGAGGCCATAAGCTTTTCACTGTGGCTCTTCCCAGCCCTCTGTTACTAGCCTAGCTCTCCATTGTCCATCTGCTTCCCACCCTTGAGCCTATCAAAATATCAATCCACCCTTGAATTGGCCTATCCCACCATTGTCTGTTGGCTCCAGGTAGCCTCCAGCAACTTCCTATTAACCCCTCCTGAAGATCCTCCCCGAACTCCTTACTGGAGTCTGATGTCATTGACTCCTCCTGAAGACCCTCCCCAAACTCCTCCTCCAGACCACCCCTAGATTCCTCCCACAACCTTTCTGTATATAAGACCCCTTCTTGCCATGTGTGTGAGAGTGCCATAGAATGACCTAGCACAGACTTACTCTGTGACAGACTTACTCTGGCCTGCTTGCCCAATGCAAGCACCTCAGATACCTAGGCTCCCTAGGAGTTCACACAATATGGTGAACTTTTAATAAACTTTGCTTTTCTTTGGGTGAAAGAAGACTTGAGTTTAATTCATTCAGCAGGACCCAGCACGTTGGTATTTTGGGGTCTATACCTCAACAAGTAGAATGCATTCTATTGAAAGACATCTCCTGAAGTAGTCTAGGGAGATAAACTGGGGGAAAATTTGTACATACAAAATATAGGGGGCCACCTAGGGAGTTTGGAGTATTTCAGGGTTTCTGCCTATGAACTTCAAGCTACGTAACAGTATGCACCAAAGTTTTTTGCAGGATTAGGGTTTCAAAAAGGAAATCTGGGCCGTTGAGCTGTAAGATAATAAACTCTAAAATTACAGATCCTCGATCGTCAGGTCTCTGGAGAGATGTCAGATACTAGATCCCTGTCAGATTAAACAGAGTAAAAGATTTCCTTGAGCAGAGGAAGTAATTAGGTATTTTCTTATTCTGAGTGAAAAAGACATTGCCTTGAGCAGAGTAAGGATGGAAGAAGAGTAACTTTATCTCCAGTAACTTTCATTTTTTAGTCAGTAAGACTGCCTGTTCTCATTTGCATTTTGTGTTTTTTGAGGTCTCTGGGGTTTATAGTTTGATATGCAAGATTAGCTGGTTATTTGCTTTAGAGTGATTTCAATTGCCCTAATGTAAAGAGCTGAGAGAAGGGTGAGGTTTTAACAAACTAGACCAGCAAGACTTTGCCTGGAGGCCCTTCTGCTGCCTCTTTTGTTGTGTTATCTATGTTTAAAGTTTAAAGGGCAAGAGTAAAGAGAAAACTCTCAAAATAATTTCTTTCTGTCTTTTGATTGTGGCCAAAATCGAGAGACAGAGAAGGGGATCTTTCCCCAATTTATAAAAGTTGGTAGATTTGAAAGTAGAATCAGAAAAGAGATTTTTTTTTTTGATGGGGGCCTGCAGTGCTGCTTCCATGAGTATAAACCAAGCTGTGTTGTTGGGTTTTTTTGGGGGGTGGGGAGGATTTAATTGTTAAAAGATTGATATAAATATGTTTAAAAAATCTTTAGAAATATAATATGAAACAAAGTGATGATGGTTTCTATGGAGGTGGCATGGGACCCTTTTAAGCAAGGACTCTTAAAATGTTGCCTGCTGTGAATGGTAGAGTCCTAAAGTCTTGCTAATAGTTAATCTTGTTAATAGTTTAAAGTAATGATAAGTGTGGTTTTTTTTGTTCCAACTGACTACTGAGCAAGTATATAAAAAATAAACAGACAGTTTAAGTGTGATGAGAAAGGTTGAGGAATTTTGACTTTAAGTAGAAAGATTAAAGTAGCAATGAAAAAAATGTGCCTTGATTTGAAAGCCAATAGAGAAAGTTATAGGGGTCAAGAGAAATTTGATAAGAAATGTCTTTTTAAGTGTGATAACTGAGGTAGATTACTGTCACTTTTAAAATCTTTGGCCGAGGAAATAGCTTGAAATAGAGAATCCCATAATATGAGATGTTTGGGATAAATAGCCCTTGTGTAAAATATAATGATGTGGTTAGGGTTAGGGTTGCTCTGGAGACCCCAAAATACCAACATGCTGGGTCCTGCAGAATGAATTCGACTCAAGTCTTCTCAGCCAAAGAAAAATAAAGTTTATTAAAAGTTCATTAAAAGTTCCCCATATTGTGTAGATGCTTAAGGAGCCTGGGTATTTGTGATGCTTGCATTGGGCAAACAGGCCAGAACAAGACTGTGCTAAGTCATTATATGGTGCTCTCACACACGGGGCAAGAAGGGATCTTATATACAGGAAGGTTGTGGGAGTGGTCTGTGGGGTGGTCTGGAGGAGGAGTTTGGGGAAGGTCTTCAAGAGGAGTTAATGAGGTCAATGAGTGATTAAGGGTGGGAAGTTGCTGAATGCTACCTGGAGCCAACAGACGGTGGTGGGATTGGCCAGTTCAAGAGTGGATTGACATTTTGATAGGCTCAAGGGTGGGAAGCAGATGGACAAGGGAGAGCTAGGCTAGTAACAGAGGTCTGGGCAGAGCCACAATGAAAAGCTTATGGCCTCTGCAAATGCCTGATCAAGTGGGAAGATTTAATCAGAGTTTAAGGGGGTTCCCAGAGCCTGCACCTCATCATTATACTAAATAATTGAAAATAGAAATTGAGATGCTGTATGATATATTTGGAAAATAGATCCAGGTGTAATTGAATTTATTCTAGTCTCATTTTAAATGAAATGTGTCTCTCTCAATCAAATGCTTTTGGTTAGAATTTATTATACTACTTGACATTAAGACAAGTTAAAAAAATGTATGGATCAGGAAACTTGTTAACAGTGTGGTTTTAAGCCAAGTTATCTCAGTGTTTTGATTTGTAATGTACATAAAGATAATGCCTAACATTAATTTGGTAATTCATTGTATTAGAAATATTGTCAGAAAAGTGAACTCTTCTTTCATTTTTTTCGGTTAAGGATTTAATTGTTAAAAGGTTGATATAAATATGTTTTTAAAAACTCTTTAGAAATATAAAAGATAGTGATAACGGTTTTCTGTGAAGCTGGCATAGCAAAAACAGAGTCCTAAAATCTTACTAGACCTATGAACAGTTTAAAGTAGTGGTGTGCTTGCTTTTGTGGCAGATTCACAGCTGAGTAGAGTGTCGGTACTTTAAGACTTCAAGGGGCAGCTAGATGTCCCAGTGAATAGAGCACCGGCCCTGGAGTCAGGAGGACCTGAGTTCAAATTTGACCTCAGACACTTAACACTTACTAGCCTGTGCCGTTCGGCAAGTCACTTAACCCCAACTGCCCTACCCTCCCCGCTCCAAAAAAAAAAGCAAAAAAAAAAAGACTTCAAGGACTCGCCCCATGCTCAGGTTTGAGTGCAGTGATTTGAGTTTAGTGAAGAACTAGAAATTAGAAAGAGAAAAGATTCAGTCTCTAACCATTGTACCACACTGCCCTAAGAATTTCAGTAGTTTTAGTTTTAGTCTCCTACTACAAGTAAGGTTAGATAAACCTCTGGTACTCATGTCTACCCACCTTTCAGGGTGGTTTGTAGGAAGCCCATATTATATATCTGACACTATAAAAATATTGGTTATTGTGATCTGTGACTATTATATAGGACCCTATGAAATGTTCCTTAAATTATTCAAATTTAGAATTGTTGAATTAACTCCTTCTGTGGAAACTCTTAAGGGTATTTATCTGCCTGAGAAAAACTGACTATGCCCTGTGAGCCCTGGATCAAACTCTTTTGCTTATGCCAAAACCCAGTCCTTTAACTATAATCTTAGAGCACGGTTCTCAACTTGTGGGTCGCGACCCTTTTGGGGGGGTCAAATGACCCTTTCACAGGGGATGCCTAAGACCATGGGAAAACGCATATTTCTGATGGTCTTAGGAACCAAGACATCGCTGCTCTATCCATCTCTAGGTGGGTCTGCCCACATGCAGATACACCCACATACCCCACATATGAGTAGTAAAGGGTCTCAGCATTAGGAAGATTGAGAACCACTGTCTTAGAGTGAGAAATTTTAACAGCAATGGTTTATAATACATAAGCACACTTTAAGTTACCTAATAATAACAGGAGTGACTTCAAACTGGTAAAGCTTTATATACATACATACATATATATATATATATATATGTATGTATATATATTTCTTAGTATTGTTAATGCAGAATTAAGTACATGTATATATTGTGAAACTTGGTAGAACCAACATAGTCAGAAAAATAGATTCTCTTGTAATTTGGATACTGTTAGGTTGTAAATTCAGTTTTAAGAGTATTTTATTTTATTTTGATTATAACGATGGGGGAAAATTTCCTTGCTTTATCTGATAAAATGTTTTGACATCATTATGTTTGTTTTTACTCTGCTGGTGACATAGTATTGTTAAAGCACAGTTCATATTTCCCTTTTCCCCCTCACATTGTCTCCCCTTATAAGCCCCATAATTAGAAACCCTTGATGAAGTGTTACTATCAGTTGGTGATTCATTGAGGAGGCCATTCCTCTCAATAAAATCAAATGGGGTAATGAGAGAAACGGTTATCAATCACCAATACCTTAGGGAAGATTCAGAGTTCTCTTCTTCTAAATTCCTGATTTTAAAAAGTTCAATCTCTTGTAGGATGTAACTGATAAGATTTCATTGATTTTCTTCAATCTTGATCAGACCCCACCTAATTTTACAAGGAATTTAATCTAAGGTGGGAAAGCCCTTTGTGTTCTACTGAAGTTTGGGTGGAGACAGATCCTTTTATCTATGGGATATCTGTGGCCTTGACTGAATGCAAACTTCCCAGAAAAAACTCCCTTAACAAAAGGATTTGTTCTGTAAAACTTTGACTCAGTCAGAAGGCTTCATCCAAGGACCTAGAAGGTCACATGTGGCCTCGAGGCAACAGGTTCCCCATCCCTGGTCTACATAGCCTAAAGCTAGGAGTATTTTCTGGCATAGAGATAATTTCTCTGTCTAAGGGTAAGTGATGTCACCCTCAGCCCCACACCTACTCTATAAACTGTGAGTCCTGGCCACCAGGATTGTCTTTTGCCTAAGTGAGAGACTAAATGACCATCCTTTTATTAATAACCTACTGGCCTTACTAATACAAAGATTAAATTACCCAGAAATTATGTCTCTTGAACCTTTTAAATCATCACAGTAGGTATGACCTAGGTGAAGATCAAACAATGGAGACTGACACAGAATGGAAAGAAGTAGGTGAACAGAATGGTATCCTGAAAATCTAGAAAGAAAATAGTAGCCAGGAGAAGAGAGTGATAAATAACGTCAAAGATTGTTGAGAGGTCAAAAAGGATGATAATTGAGTTAAGTGGCCTTAGACTAGGCAACTAAAAGATGATTTTGAAGTGGTGCTGAATGGCCTTTGTAATATATTTTTTGGGGTGATTTTTATAATTTTGAAGCATTGTTGTGGTTTCAGTCTTGTGTTAAGTTGGAAAAGCCACATTTCTTCTCCCCCAGCTGTAAAGTATTAACTCTGTCTCTTCCCTGCCCCCAGCCCAGAGGTATATCCTCTGAAACCATTAACTCTATAGCTATGATAACAAGAATCTTTTCAAGGCATTACCTTCTTTTGTTCTAGTAAACAAGACTCATCCATTTGCAGACTGGATGAGGTACTTCTCATTTAAATTTGACCTCAAATCTGACCGCTGGTTGACTTTATGGTTTCAAGGCAAAAACCACACCTCCACTTCAAAACCTCCTGCTGTTTCTCCCAGTGAAGTATGGGCAAAGCACATGGGCAGTTGATGTGAAAGGTGTGTGTCCCTTTAAGTATTAGTCACTCCCTGGCCCCTCCCAGGCTCCTCCCTAACTCCACCTTTATACACCTCATTAGCCTAATGAACTTTATAACTGACAGTTTTAGGTCTTTAAAAACTGCCTCTCTACCTCCTGCTCTTTGCAGGTAGGCTTTTTCTAGCAGGCCATCTGCCCGCTGCAGAGTGTCACACTTTCAGGCTTTCTCTGACCCCCTCCTACTCCCCCAGCACCTTGAGGGCTTTTTCTAGCAGGTCTCCTTACCCCATCCCTTTTGCCCTTGTGTAACAAAAAACTTTTATAACTCTGCCAAAAGACAGCTGAGCCTGGTAATTCTTTCGGACGCCCACGAATCTAGAAAGGATTTCAAAAGAAATCCCCCCTACCTATACCTCTTCATTTTGACCTTCCTTTCTGCCTGTCATCAGCTGCCTTTCTTCTTTACCTCCATGAGAAGAAACTATGGAATGAGTGGGGATCACATTATTGGTAGTTTCAGAATGGTTGCTAAACACAGTACCTGGCAAATTGAGACTGGGTCTCGTAGGCTGGAACAAAGTCTTAGCCTCTGTAATAGCCAGAATCCAGCAGTTATAGAGGACTAGTGGAAGGTCTTACTGGCAGCTACATATCATAATCCACATACGTACAGGTATACAGGTGTACAGGTGACACATGGATCTACCAGCTTGTAGAGAATTCTCAGCAGCAACTTCAAGGTACTATGAAACTCATTCTTACCTAATCCATAGAGGACCTCAGAATGTGAGGTGACACTCTCACAGTGTAGATTAGGTCACTGGGCCAGAACTGACTGCTTCCTTGGGATTTAACTGTGTATTCATCCCCAGAGGACCAGTTTTGGCAGAAAGAGACACCAGAAAAGCTCCAGATAAAGATCCGTGAGATGACAGTGAAATTTATGAAAAATTACTACTTCGTAGGGCTGAAGGATGATATCAAATGAGAACTAAGTACTGAAATCCTCTGCTATCATTTCCTTGACAATTTTGGAGAGGTGGTATCCCCATGTGATCTAAAACTGACTCAGGAGTCAATTGTGGGGCATAGTGAGGCTTGGTTGAGGTGACAGTGAATAGACTTGACACTGTGAGGGTCCCTATGCCTGCAATGAACTTTGTGAAGACCAAGATCAAGAGATACAAACTTTGGTTTGTCCTGCAAGTTTCCAAGTAAATGGTTCCTACCAACTTCTCAATACCCTCATTTGCACTCTCTTTGGCAACTAAAGGCTCTCAAGCTCCCTGCCCTCAATCAGCAGAGATAGGTCTCCTGGATATTTCTTTCTTTATTCTCACCCAGTTTAAGGTCTTACTGTATAAGGGTACCAGAGGGAACCCCAGCTGTCATTTGTCTTTGTCACTTATAACTTGAGCATTTCCAGCACCCTCTCTCTTTTCTTCCACCGTTTTTACTGCAGATCTACTTAGGAAATATTAGAGTCAAAAACATGTGATAAACTGGATTTGGAGTTAGAAACAAATTAGATGACAATTGAATGGAAAATAACCCAGCAAATCATAGGGTATGGGAGGGGAAACTATTACTGTAGCATAAGAAATGTTATATACGATGAATACAGAAAAGCATTAACAGATCTATTTAAACTGATATAGAGAGATGTAAGCACAGTCTAGAAAACAAAATATCCAAGGACTAAAATAGGTAGCCCTTCTACAGTGCCTACTATGTGCTAGGCACTGTGCTAAGCATTTTATTAATAGTACTTCATTTTATCCTCACAACAACCCTGAGACATAGGTGCTATTATTGGCCTCATTTTACAGATGAGGAAATAGGCAAAGAGGGTTGAATGACTTGCCCAAGGTCACATAGCTAGTAAGTAGCTGAGGCTAGATTTGAACTCAGGTCTTTCTAACTCTGGGACCAGTACTATATTCACTTAGCTATGTAGCTACATGTAGCAAATCAATGTAAACAGAAAGAATAATCACAAAGTGAAAATAAGTGACTCTTACAATCCCATCCAACCTGTGGCTACGGCCTGTTGATTTTGTCTTTGCAACATCTCTCAAATGCGCCCCCTCTGGACACAGCTAGGGGGCTCAGTGAATAAAGCACTGGTCCTGGAGTCAGGAAGACCTGAGTTCAAATGTGACCTCAGACACTTGACACTAGCTCTGTGACCTTGGGCAAGTCACTTGTAGAACTTAACCTCAGTTGCCTTGCCTTCCCCCCTCCAAAACAAAAAATGTGCCCACTCCTATCTTCTGACACCACCACAGTTCTAGGGTAGACCCGCATCACCTCATAACCTGGGTTATCACAATAGCTTGCCTGTAGGTCTGCCTATCTCAAGTCTTCCCCTGCTCAAATCCATTCTCCATTCAATAACTAAAGTGATTTTCCTACAACACCAATCTGATCATGTCACCCCCTCCTACCCAATAAATTCCAGTGGTTTCCTTTTGCCTTCATGAGTGAATACAAATTTTTTTTGGCATTCAAAGCCCTTCATATCCTAGACCCTCCTGTGTTTCCTATATTCTTATACCTTACTTCCCAACACATACTTTTTGATTCAGTGACATCGGCCTCCTGACAAGCAAGACACTCCATTTCTCTGCTCTGGACATTCTCTCTGTCTGTCCCCTCTATCTAGAATGTTCTCACCCCTCTGCTGTCACTACTGACCTCCCTGATACTGATTAAGTATCAACTAAAATCCCACTTTCTACAGGAAAGTTTCCCTAATCCCTCTTAATTTTAGTGCTTTCCCTCTTTTCATTATTTCCTATTTATCAGGTATATAGCATTCTTTGTATATATATGTTTGCATGTTGTCTCTGCCATTAGAATGTAAATTCCATGAGGGCTGGGACTGTTTTTTGCCTCTTTTGGTATCCCCAGTGCTTAGTACAGTGCTTGAAACATAATAGGCACCTAATAAATGTTTACCGAATTAAAGTTCTACATCTAATTCCCACCATAACTTTGTCTGTAAATACAGTAACCTTCTAAAGATCAAGTACAAATACAAGGGTGTGGCTCAGCTTCATGATTAGCCCTGACTCAATCACTTCTCCTTATCTGTAGTGATCTTTTTGCCAAAGAATATAAAATCTGACATTGCTTCCATTTCTTTTCTATTTGCCAAGAAGTGATGGTGATGGAATATAGACTCTGGGAATCTTTGAACCCCTTGAATCTTCCTGTAACTCCAAGGAAAAGCAACTTCCAGGTTCGGATTATGAGCATAGCAAAACCTTAATTCCAGTTTTTGATTTATCCTGCCTAGCATTTCACATGATGTACTGTCAAATCTGAAAACAAATGACCAAAAAGTCATAGAGGTTATGCAAAAAGCTGTTAACTCTGAAAAATGTCAGCGCTCAGAGAGGTCATCCCAATCATAGTGAACTCTAAGAAGTAAAATAAATAAACAAAACAGAACCAAAGAGCTAACAGTGACCTTAGGCAAAAGGCTTTCTTCATTCTGTCGGAGGAGAGCAACTAGACACGTGCTGGGGCCTCTTGTAGAAGGAAACTGGTGTTAGTGAGGCCAAATCTTAATACGTGCAGCAACGGCTGCACAGCGAATTGTATCCCTGACAATGACAATGCTTAAAAGGCTCCTATGCCACCTTCATAGAAAACCATTATTGCTATGTTTTATATTTCTAAAGAGTTTCAAAAACAGATTTATATCAGTCTTTCAACAGTTAAATCCTCCCTCCCCCCCAAAACCCAGCTTGGTTTATGCTAATAGCAGCACTCCACCACCTTGCCTTCTCCCTCCCCCAAAATCTCTTTTATGATTCTACTTTCAAATCTGCCATCTTCTATAAATTGAGGAGAGATCCCCTTTTCTGTGTCTTAAATTGACCACAGTCAAAAAACAGAAAGAAATTTAAAAACTTTTCTCTTTACTCTTGCCATTTAAACTTTAAACATAGATAACACAAAAAAGGGGCAGCAGAAGTCTGAGAAATTTTTCAGTTAATGGAATTCTAATAAAGCTGCCCCCTGCCCCAATATTTTGACTTCCTTATAGGCCTGATCCCACTGAACAGCCCACTGTATCTACCTAGCCCCCTTGCCAAGGTCTTAACTTTTTCACATATGCCTCACTGCTCACTGGAACAACAGGTGTGTCCCTGAACTCTTAGTTCCCACAGAAACAGCAAGTCCGTCCATGTGATGGGAATCCAGCTACTGCCTCTATCTAGCCACTGTCCGTAGACCCATTCCCAGAGAAACAGGTGTGTTCTTGTATTCAATCACAATCACATCATCCATCTCGCCCAAGACAGGACCACAATATCAATCTGTCTTAACAAGCAGGACCACAATAGCTAGCCAGCTGGAGGACAGAATGACCAGAACCATAGATAGGACCCTTCCTTCATTACCTAATCCCCTAACAAACTCCTCCTGCCTTTTTAATATTCATGATTTCTGTTATGTAATTGCATCTTTACGCTATAAAAATCCATCTTGCTTTCTCTGAAGTTGCCGGTTCCTCTTGGAACTTAGCCTACTCCATGAGAGGCGTCACTCTCAATAAATGCCTATGCTTGCATTAGAGGTGGTCTGACTCTAAGTTCTTTGAGACAGTTCTACCATAACACATCATGAAACCCAACAGTTTTTGGGTGGGCAGAGCCCCCACCTCAACATATGGGTATATAAAACAGGTATACAAATCAAACGTTTACTGATAATAAAGCATAAAGAAATTTATTTTAAAATAATTCTTTGGTATACGTGTAATTTTACCATTTATTAAAGACAAAAACAAATTTGCATATTAATGAGATGAATGTGCTTGCTTATTTTTATATGAAGAATTAAATCTTGGTGGAATATTATATACTGCAGGACATAGAACACCTTCAATGTTTTTCAGAGTTGATCGATATTTTGATTTTATAATTGTCAATGCTGGGAATGCTGCTTTCCATTAATACATAGAACAAAATGGCAGAAGTACGTTTAGGCCATTTCAGAAATTGCTGAAAATTCTGTCCGAATCCCAAGCCCACATTCATTTAACAATTTTGAACATACAGCAAAAACACTGCAATTGCTAACATAGAATAGTTTTGAATCTGAGCTGAGGAAGTTCTGGCAAAATTGACTGGTGTTGCATGGTGTGACGGTATGAGCAACGCAAGGTGTGCGTGTTGAGTGTATAGAACCAAGACTTCAATGAAGTTGCATGACATGGGCAAGGACTGCCAGAGATACCTCGGATTCATTATGTGTTTGATTCTGAATTAATTTTTGGTTGTTGAATATTCAGAAACCTTTCACTGTTGACAAATATTTTGTGACCCCCCCACATTCAGCTACTTGACCTGCAGCTTAAGAAGTGCGGGCAGTTTGTTAAGAGCTCACCCTTCTCTCAGCTCTTTGCCTTAGCGCAACTGAAATTCCACCGAAGCAAATAGGGGTTAAGCTTGCAAATCAAACAATGAGCACACAGAGACTTCAAAAGATGATAAAAATGCAGATAAGAACAGGCCAGTGTTAGTGACTAGAAATGAAAGTGACTAGAGGTCAAGTTGCTCTTCTTCCATCCTTACTCCGCTCAAGGCAGTGTCTTTTTCACTCAGAATAAAAATACCTAATTATTTCTTCTGCTCAAGGAAATCTTTTACTTTCAGCTTAATCTGACAGGGATCTACTGTCTGACGTCTCTCCAGAGACCTGACAATTGAGGATCTGTAATTTTAGACTTTATTGTCTCATAGCCCAATGGCCTAGATTTCCTTTTTGATACCCTAATCCTGCAAAAACTTTGGGGCATACTGTAACATAACTTGAAGTTCATAGGCAGAAGCCCCCAACTAGTCCAAACTCCCTAGGTGACTCCTTATAATTTCCATGCACAAAATTTCCCGCACTTTATTTCCCTAGATTACTTTAGGAGATCTCTTCAGCAGAATGAATTTTATTGTTGCAACCCCCATACCCACTCCCCACTGTGAGAGTAAAAATTAGAAGCTACAGCACAAAAAGCACAAAGAAAACACTCAAAAACAGACACAGAACATTACACACACACACACACACACACACACACACACACACACACACACATTTCAAGATATTAGGAGACAATGTGTTTTTCAGGACTGAGGCCCAGCAAGCAAACTGTGCCCCATGTTTGGCATAACAACAATCTTTTGTGATGGTCTTAGTCATAGCAAAATCCCAGGATTGTTTCATTTAATTTTTGTATTGCTTTGACTAACACCAGGTATTCTCTGAGCTCAGGTAAGTACTTGCTGTATCCATGTTTGGGTCCTGAAGCCCTGCTGTGAAACTTATCTTGTTAATGCTGCTACCTCCCATTGTCAGGGCAACAGCTCACTGTGTAGCTGCTAGTCTAAGTATTGAGGTCTACCCACACTAAAGTGGCTCACTCAAGTAGGGGCAGGGCCCTGGCACATGTGTCTAATTTGCCTCCTTGCTTGCAAGCCATTTTTCTCACTTTGAAATTAAACTTCGGTTTGATTCCTGACTCTAGCCTGCTCTGTTCAGCTCTGGCCATCCACAGGTTAGAGGTCGGTATGATCCAGTTGACAACATTTTATGTATGGATGTGAATGTGGATGTGGATGCATACACATGTGTGTATGTGTATAGGCATAGGTACACACATCTATGCATACATACACACATGAACACATGTGTATATATGCACACACATGCACTTGTGTTCACACATACCTGTGTGTATATGTATTTGTGTATGTATGAATATAAATATATATATATACATATGTATGTATATTCTTGAAGATGATCCAATTACTGGTTATAGGGAGAGAATCAAGGTAGAGCCAGAGTCCTAACAGAGAGTTCCCTCTTGTGGACAAATTTTCCCCTTGGGCCAAAAAAGACATAAAGGAGTCTTTTTTTTTTGCTTTTTGGAGGGCAGAAGGCAGGGCAGTTGGGGTTGAGTGCCTTGAACAAGGTCATACGGCTAGTAAGTGTTAAGTGTATGAGATCGGATTTGAACTCAGGTCTTCCTGACTCCAGGGCCGATGCTCTATCCACTGTGCCACCTAGCTGTCCCAAGGAGTCTTCTGATAAGAATCTGGAGTGCAAAGTCCTGCTCCCTTTGTGGTGGTCATCAAATATAACAAATCAAAAACCTCAAGAGACAGAGTTTCTGGGTAATTAATAATCAATTTATTGATTAGGCTAACCTGCAATCAGTAAATCGGTGGTCAGTGGCTTCTCTCAGTAACCAAAAATGCTAAATGGGAATTCTTAAAGCCTTAAATATTTTCTGAAAGGGAATTCCCTTGACAAGTGAAAATCAACCCTGATTGGTGGACATTTAATGAGGAGGTGGACTGAAAGTCTTTAGCTCTTCCTGCTGAGAATATGGCTTGATCATGAGACTCAGCTGCCTTCAGCTATCTGGATAGGGGAATTCATCTCCATCCAGATCATTCTGGTTGGTTTTCTCCTTCATTAGATGGGTTACCCTAAATTCTAATGGAGGAGTTCAAGCACATGAGTTTCTTTCCTCAGGGTATGAACTCATCCAAATTGGTGTCTGTATATACTCTAAACAGAAGTTCTCCTAGTTGGGTGGCATCCAGCCCAAATTTGAAGAGCATGTTCTTTGAGGGCTAGGGGTAATCACCTCAATCAGTCATGTCCTCCAGAGACTGACTTTAACAAGAACTGGGCCTTAGTGAGGAAATTGAGGAGAAGAGCCTGGGTCCAATTTAATAATTGATTGTTAATATAATAATAAAATAATAATTTCTCTCAACTGGAAAGGAACTGTCATGGCAACTAAAGAGATGGACCTAGAAGATGGGGGTGGGGTAACATCTGACAGACTCCACCCCAAAAAACTCCTGCAGGATCAACAGGAATCACAGGAGATCTTGCTGGTCCTATTCTCTGTGTGTCCCAACCATGTGTGTTCCCTACCTTTGAGTCCCGTGTGTATTATTCCTATGAGTGCCCCTTCTTTCCACTGAGTCTATCTGCTTTTATGTGAGAGTAAGCCCCAGTTTTAAGGGAGGGCAATGTTCTATCTCACCTTGTCTAACTATGTTACTTCATCTTCAGATGTAGGATTGTCAAATTCTGCTGTCTCTGTCACCATAAGGACTAAAGGAGGAGGGGCAGTCAGGTGACACAGTATTAGAGCCCCATATTGGAGTTAGGGGGAATCTCTGTTTCAAATCCAGCCTCAGACTCTTGACACTTACTAGCTGTGTGACCTTGGGCAAGTCACTTGACCCCTAATAACTTCGATTGTCCCTGCCATCCATTCCTTAGTATCTTTTGTCAAGAGAAGCTGTTGAAAGTATTTAACCTATTATGGACTCTCTGACAGATCAAGATATAATTGTTCCTTGTAAATCCTCTTGTAACACTCCTGGCCTTTCTCTTAAAACCCTCAAGCCAGGTCCTGATGGTAAACCTGTTTATCACGTTATACAAGACTTACACATTATTAATGCTTATGTTGTACTCAGACAGCCAGTAGTACCTAACTCCATTTTTATCATCTCAATTCTATGTGAGGCTACCTGCTTTATTGTGATAGATCTTAGCTCAGATTTTTTTTTTTAATCATTCCCATTCACCAGATTCTCAGTAGCTGTTTGCCTTCACCTGGAAGAACACATAGTGGAGAAGGATTCATCTACCTCAAGGGCATGCTGAAAGCTCTATTCTGTTTTCTCAAATCTTGCAATAGGACTTTGCTTTCATCACTTTTAAAGATTTCTCTTTGGCTCAGTACATTGTTCATCTTACTGGTGGCACCTTGTATTGGGATCTGCTGCTATGAGAGCCATTATCTTCTCCATTGGCTTCATCTAAAGAGCCACAGTTTCCAAATCAAAGGTGCAGTGATACTTCCTCCAGGTGGAGTATCTCAGTTTCATTCTGTCAGCTGGCACTTGCTCAGTTTCTCCAAAGCATATTCTGGCTCTTCAGGAATAGTTCCTTCAATCAAAAGACAATTGTGTGCTATTTTAGGAGCAGCTAGATATTGCAGACAATCCATTCCATCTTTTGGTGAGATCACTAAGCCTATAGTATCAGTGGTGGGGAACCTGCAGGCTCAAGGCCACATGTGGCCCTCAGGTGCGACTCTTTGACTGAATCCACATGTCATTGAACAAATCCCCTTCATAAAAGGATTTATTCTGTAAAACTTGGACTCAGTCAAAAGGCTGCATCCAAAGACCTAGAAGTCCACATATAACCTCAAGGTCGCAGGTTCCCCATCCCTGCATCTAGTTTCTCTAACCACAGATTCTGGTTCAGAGTCCTCGCAGTTTGAGCCATAACATCTTGCTGCTCTTGTAGACCTTAGCTCCAGCACTGGAATGCCTGGATTACAGTAAGACCTTTCCTCTTTTTGATCTTGAACATAAAGAGGTGACCTGTAGTGTACTCACTCAAATGTTTGAACCCTCTCTTTGCCCTGTGGCATACTATTCCACCCAACTTGACACTGTTGCTATGGGGGCATCCCCTTGTGTATGAACTGTTGCTGCCACTTCCTTGCTAGTAGAGAAGGCATGTGATCTAGTTTTAGGAAACCCTCTGATAGTTCAGTGCCCCCATGAGGTCAAAGCTCTTTTGCTACACCATCAGACTTAAACTGTTTCTTATTAGAGATTTGCCAGCTATGAGGTTACTGTGCCAGGGAAAGACAAGGTTACCCTCAAACATTGCTTCATTCTGAACCAGGTAACATTGCTCCCAGACATACCAGGGGAACTTCTCCATGATTGTACCTCTGTGGTAGGCATGGCCAAAAGGTGTCACAATGACCTTTCTGACACCCCTTACCATCCTGGCCACATTTTATATGCAGATGTCTCCTCTTTTATGAGCGACGGTCTCTGGTACACAGATGCTGCTGCAGTTTATGATCGTGACACTGTTTGGGCAGCCTCTTTGCCAACTAAGCTTGGTACCCAAACTGCTAAATTCATTGTGCTTACACAAGCTTGCTGTCTTGCTGACAGACACAGCATGACCACTCATCTATACTTGTTACCATTATACCTTTGGAGCTTGTCAAGCTGTTGGGATGTTATGACTGCAGAAGAATTTTCTAACTTTTTGTGGTTAAGTCACTGCCAACACACATACACTGATGAATTTCTATTCTTCCTATGATTTCCTTGTGCTCTGGCCATTGTCCAGTGTCCTGCCCACACTAATGGAACTGACCCTGTCATGGGGCCTTAATATGTGATTCCTCTTTCTCTATCTGATAACGCTGACCTTCCTCTATCTTGCAATGACTCTGAGATTGCAAAATGGAAACAATGTTTCTGTAACAAGCAGGTGTCTGGGGTATGGGTGACTGTAGAAGGCAAACCACTCCTCCCTCCTTGACTTCACCATCAGGTAGGTCTGTCTGCTCATAAGGGGTGGGGAGGCACTTTGGTACACAAGCGATTGCTGATATGTTTTGAGCGGTGTGGGCTGCCCTCCATATTACTCTTGTTGCTGTGTGTGTTTGTGCTTGTCAGGCATCTAATCATGTATTCTATGCCGTCATTTTCAGCAGCCATTCTGCAGCTTGTACCCCTTTTAAGCACTTGCAGATTGGCCTAAGTCTGGCCACTCCAGGGTCTGCTTCATTTTCTTTGAACAGCTGACTCGTTGTATTGATGTCTTTCCTGTTTCTAAGGAATTATGGGGTTTATTGCTAAAATTTTTCTTAAACTGACCCAGCAATATCACTCCTAGATCTGTATCTCAAAGAGATCATACACATGGGAGAAAGACCCACATGTACAAAAATATTTATAGCAGCTCTTTTTGTGGTGGACAAGAATTGGAAATTGAGGGACTATCCGTCCATCAATTGGGGAATGGCTGAACAAGAGCTGGTATATTAATGTAATGGAATAATATTGTTCCATAAGAAATGATGAGCAGGCAGACTTCAGAAAAACCGGGAAAGACTTACATGAACTGATGCTGAGTGAAGTGAGCAGAACAGGAGAATATTGTACACAGTAACAGTTACATTCTGTGATGACCAACTTTGATAGATTTAATTCTTCTCAGCGGTGCGAGGATCTAACGCAAGTCCAAAAGACTCATGATGGAAAATGCTATGTGCAACCAGAGAAAGAACTATAGTCTGAATGCAGATCTAAGCATATTATTTTCTTTCTCCCTTTTTTTGTTTCTTCTTTCTGTTGGTTTTTCCACTTAGTTCTAATTCTTCTTTACAACCTAATGTGGAAATATGTTTAATATTATTGTACATGTGTAGTCTATATCAGATTACATGCTGTCTTGAGAAGGGAGGAGGGAGAGAGGGGAGAAAATTTAGAACTCAAAATCTTATAGAAGTGAATGTAGAAAATTAAAAAAATACATATTTATATATATTTATCATATTATGACATATATTGAAAAAATATATTTAAAATTACTCTTACAGAAACTGTTTCCTTCTTTAGCCTTCCTGCTTGCTCTGACTCAGACAAAGGGTCTCATTTTCTTGACCACTGTCCTCTCCCAAATTTATTCTTGTTTCCGAGTGACTCCTAGGTTTTATAATCCGTATCACTCTCAGACTTCAGGTGTGGTTGAATTTATGAACAGAGAACTTAGGATCCAGATCGATAAATTATGTTTTGAAATATACTAAGTGGCCTTATGTACTGCCTCTTGCTCTGTTCTATCTTTGTTATAGACCATGGTGGGAATTCTACCTCTCTCCTTTGGAAATGCTTTCTGGCCACTCTCCAATAAAAGTGAGACCATATTTCCTAGTGTATAACTGGGAAGAGATACTTCTGTTGCTTCTTATTTACAAGAACTAGAAAATATCCTGAGGGAACTTCATGACTCAGGATCTGCAGTACAGACTGAGCTGTTGGACTTTTTGAAACATGATTTTCATCCTGGAGATAAGGTCTATATCGAGAACTTCCAGTGGACCAACAGAACTTAGCCCACTTGGGAAGGCCCATTACAAGTATTGCTAAATACACTGACTGCAGTCAAGGTTGGGGGAAGGATTCCTGGATACATTGCTCCCACATGAAACATGTCATTTATGTTGTTTCTTGATGTTTTTGCTTTGTTTGCTTTCCATTGTCCTGTTTGCATTTCCTCTCCAGACCACTCCTCCCAGGGGGATTGCAAAAGGCTTAATGCTATTAGTAAACTACATGGTGAGGTAGGGCAGGCTTTGTAGCACCTTAAAGCTATTGGACTTCATGGACGTTGGGTGAGTCATCACATATACCAAGGGGAACCTGACACATGGGAAATGGTCCCTGTCACAGAGAATAGTACTATCCTATAGCCAAGGTCTGAGTTGGCCTCATCCTTGACATGGAGATTTGCGGTTGTAGCTTTAGCTCAATGTATCTTGGAAGCTCCAAAGACGTTACTTAACTGGACCAGCCCTAGACCAGGAACTTTTACCTCCCTAAAGAGGGACTACATTTTGTTTAAGATCAGTTGCTCTTAGGGAGAACAGTATGCCAAGACACAAACTGCCTTGGTAGCTCTTAGTACACCTCTATCACTTTTTCTCTTTGTGCTGCTCAGGACTGAGACACCTATAATACCTTTTACTTTGGCAAGGTAATCAACTATGTTCATAGTCTTACTACTCCAAATATAACTAGAGGTTATAGAGGTTATCATATAACTTCATCTGTGCCAGAGTTTCTCTCTAATCATCATATATAGTAATAATCTATAATAATTACATGGACAGTACCCCCGAATGTTTCTCCAGCAAATCTTACAAGCAATGGTTTAAATTGGGAGAAGTTTAGCACCACTTTTGCCAAGGAATTAAGGAGCAAATGGGGGAAGACAGCAAATACAAAGAAACTGAAAAAAGTGGGAATGGGGTGCCCTGTTCTGGAGGAATGATGCAGTACAGAAGAGTGCAGGCAGTCAGGAAATGTGAGAAATGAATTGATGGCTGGCCTGGGTATCCTCCTTCAATGGAGGTTCTGAGAGGGGCTTTCCATTCTGCATCCTCAGCCTCTCCAGTCAGAAGGAGGAAGGAGCCCTAGGGTCAGGGAGGAATGAGGAGGTGTGAGTTCCAGGGTTGATGTGATCTTGCAGGAAGATGCAGTTTATGGAGAGCATGATGAAGTTCAAAGGAGTGTAGCCAGTTAGGAAATATGGGAAAGGGACACCGACATATTGGAGTGTACACAGAAAAAGGAGATCAAGATGGTATAAAAAGGAGATCAAGATATATCTTGAGATCATGACATAGAGAGACTGATGAAAATGAGGGTAGTTATAGTTTTGGGGGTACAGTGGAGTACTTCTAAATATTTTCAAGTGTTTGAATGTCTGTCCTGTGGGAGAAGGATAAGATATGTTGTTTCGTCCAAGAGGCAAGAACTAGGGGTAGGCAGTTCATGGAATTTGCTAAGAGTCTAGATTAGGGTTTTTGTAAACAGGGACTTACTAATGATTCAGACTGATGGAAAGAGGAATAGGCTTTCTCAAAGAGTAGTGATCATCCCTGACTAGAGATTTAAGAATGAAAGTCGGATGATCTTCCTAGGAAAATGCTCACATCCCTTGCCCCACTGTCCAAGTTACAAGAAGAAAGGGAAAGAATTATCTCACACACATCTACTCCTTCTCCCTCTCTGAAATTACACTGTAAGCTCACCATCCCTCCTTCTGCTTGGGTGGAGTTTCCCGTTTGCCCTCAGCCAGAAGGTCCTAGAATCAGGGGTGGAGAATCTGCAGCCTCTAGGTCACATGTGGTCCCCTAGGCCCTCAAGTGTGGCCTTTTGACTGAATCCAAAACTCCCAGTACAAATCTTTTTATTAAGGGGATTTGTTCTGTGAAGTTTGGATTCAGTCAAAGGGTCGCTCACACTTGAGGACCTAGAGGGCCACATGTGGCCTCAAGGCTGCTGGTTCCCCACCCCTGTAATGACCAGCTATAACATGCTGATGTCCAGGAAAGTAATTCTGGTGCACTTCTAGGTGACTATTCCAGTCAAAATGGGAGGGTGTTAGAATGGACTGTGTGTGAAATATGAAACCATTTCAGAGCTGTCCCTTCATGCATACACACACTCATAGTTCTGAAGAGTATCCTCAGAAAGACAATGGAGCAGGAACCTTCTTTAACCCAACAGATGAAGACCAATAGGCTCTTATTTCCTCTGATGCCCCCTTTGTATGATGTTGAAGACAAGCATCTGACCTGAAGTCTTGTTGCTGAATGGGATAATTCCGAGAAACAGAAGTATTCTGGGAATTGAAAGAAAAATGAACCTGATATTCTTTTTACTGGATTCTGAGGTGGGAAAGTGGGTAAATACAGTGTGCTTGTATGTAGAACTGTATTTTTCTCTCAGAGTACATAGGTCCTCTATGTCCTGTGTACTTTAGATCCCTTACCCATTTTGCCATCCCTGGTGTAAACCTTCCCTTCTTTCTCCTTCTCTTCAACTGC
Organism: Pseudochirops cupreus; assembly: GCA_028627135.1. Taxonomy (NCBI): domain Eukaryota; kingdom Metazoa; phylum Chordata; class Mammalia; order Diprotodontia; family Pseudocheiridae; genus Pseudochirops; species Pseudochirops cupreus. Next base: position 128,076,792 of record CM053582.1, on the reverse strand, counting down.
TTTCCTATTGAATTTTTATATATTTGTACAATAAATTTTGTGTGCATGTATTGGACCTTTTCTTTCCCAATTCAGAGAAGGATGAGACACATGAAACGTCCACTTCCACTCTTGATTTTTCAACTTGGCATACTTATTTTCTCAAGCACTCCAACTGTGAGAAATAATAAGTTCCAACATGCTTCTTACTCTCTTTGTCATTTCTTTTATTTTTTTTTATCTCTTAAAAGTTGCAAAATAGAACAAAACTATACCTAGGTCCTGTATTTGGCAGTCTTTCAGAGAGTGCACTGCTTAAGCAATAGTCTCCATCTTCTGTTCTAATCTATTCTCTTTCCAATTTATTTTTCTCCCAGCTGCTCTAATTTCATTTTGTTTCATTTGCTCTGGCTTCATTTCTTTCGGTGATTCTCACAGTCATTATGGCCAGCCCAGATCTTCACTACTTGGTGCTAGGTAGGGGCTGAAATTAAAATAGGCTAAACTTCTTCAGGCCCAAGATAGGCTTTTAGCCACTCACTTTCCAAGTAATGGTATAATTAATGATTTATAATATTTTGCAAATAAACCATATTTTAAAAAGGGAAATTTCAATTGTCAATTAATTACATTTATTACTTAAGATTTTTATTTATCATGAAATTACATTAATGTTAAAAAATTTCTTTGCAGAGTAGTACAAGTTTTAATACTTTTTCAATTTTTCTTACCATTTACATTTAGTTAATGGAATGTATTACACTTATTGTCAGCAATCAGTTTATCACCAGCTACTCTTCACTGCCCAGTCATATGGGACAAACTTATATTCTCAAAAACACTTTTTAAAAAATTGGGATATAATCCAAAATCTGCAATCAGCAAACACTTCTTTATGAAGTCACCTTCAGTAAAAGACTTCCCAGCAGCAGCAATTTCTTTGGGAATCTGAAAACTAACTTTAGTAGTTGCCTCATTTTCTGAATTTACTTTCTTGAAAAACCATTGTTTCCCACTGAGATTTTTCAATAGTTTGGGCACTTCAGTTTTTTTTTTTTTCCATTGGTGTCCAATTTGCTTAAGTCAGGATGTTTTGATTCAAAATGTTGACAAAGATAATATTCCTTTGGAACGGCTATTATTTCTCATCCAACAAGGCACAATATTTTGTCTCTTGTGTAAGTAAGTATCTATTTGTCCATTCTGGATTAAACACTTTATGTTCTGATTCGATCTTCCCTTTCCTTTTACCACCTATTTCACAAAGTCACCCCCAAAATTTTAATGTTAGAACCAAAATATGTGCACAGCAACTGCTCATATACAGTGAAATACTGAACTGAGTGTCTGACCTTGGAGAGTGTTGGACACTCATGTAACTTGGAGGGGACTGTGCAGCTTGGGAGGGGAAGAAGCCCTTGTGTGACTGCTGCTCATTGCATAGCAAGGGTCAATTGCATTGGCAAGTGATTGTACTCATTTTGTCCCTGTCCAACACCAATAAGGGCTGAAAACACAATGAAAAGATATGATTCTTGCTACTCTCCAATTAGAGATAGACTGGAGGGTTGGTTGCTGCAGATCACACAATAAACAGGAGAAAATGTTCAGTGGCAACCCACTGGCCAAGTTATATGATGGGCACAATAGTGACTAGTGGAAGGTGGATTAAGTTGGGTACAGACAAAGCACCCATTACATCTTTACTTTCTTTACATCTTCTACATTTGTCATAGACTGCGTGAAACCCTTTGGTGAGCCACAAGCAGCCTATGGGCCATACAGTGTGCTGACCTGGCCTAGCCAGCCATTCTTTTGTCTAAGGTTTTACTTACGGGAAGGAAAAAAGGATGGATTTATTAAGGATAGAGAGTGTGCATGAGAGTATGCTAAGCACTTTAGAAATCTGATTTCATTTGATCCTCACAACTACTCCGGGATGTAGGTGCTGTTATCATGCTCTTTTTATATTTGAGGAAACTAAGTCAGCTAGTT
>CM053582.1:128050788-128074318 GCA_028627135.1 Pseudochirops cupreus | reverse complement strand
GCCTGGCGCCACAGGCTCCACATGACCACATTCAGCCTATTAGGGAACAGAGTATACTTTCAAATATCCAAGGGTCCTCAGTCACGTAGACACTTTAGCAAAGGGCCTAGGGGCAGGGAAGATCTTCAGATTCCCATAACATACTGATAGGCCACCTTCATACTTTTTTGTTAATTTTTTTGATATTCTTGATCATTTGTTTTTCCAGATGGATTTTGTTGCTATTTTATTCTAACTCTATAATCCTTTGATAGTTTGAACGATATGGCACTGAATAAGTAAATTAATTTAAGTGGAATTATCATTTTTACTATATTGGCTTAGCCCACCCATGAGCAATTAATATTTCTCAAATTCTTTAGATCTGTTGTTATTTATATAAAAGAGTTTTGTAATTGCATTCATACATTTCCTTAATGTGTCTTGGCAGGTAGACTCCCAAGTATTTTATATTGTTTGTAGTTAATTTAAATGAAATTTTTATTTATATTTCTTTCTATTTGTTTTTTTTGGGTAATATATTGATGTCTTATAATTTATGTGGGTTTTATACCCTGAAACTTTCTTAAAGTTGTCAATGCTTCCAACTAGTATTTTAAAGTTGATTCTCTAGGGTTTTCTAAGTACACTATTATCTGCAAAGAGTAATAGTTTTGTTTCCTCATTGCCAATTCTCATTCCTTCAATTTTGTTCTGTTGCTATAGCTATCATTCCCAGTACAATATTGAATACTCATAGTGGTAATGGGTATCTTTTCTTCATCCCTGATCTTATTGGTAAAGTGTCTAGTGTATTTCCATTACCAATGATGCTTGCTCCTCAGTTTAGATAGACATTTTAAGAAAAACTCCAATTATTCATATACTTTCTAGGATTTGTACAGGAATGGGTGTTGTATTTTGTCAAAAGTCTTCTCCTTCATCTATTGAAGTAATCACATAATTGTTCTTTTTGTTTTTTGATAAGGTCAATTATGCCTAGAGTTTTCATAATATTGAAATAGCCCTCTGTTTCTAATATAAATGCCCTGACTGGTCATATTTCATGATCTCTGTGATATATTGCTGCAATCTCCTTGCTATTTAAAAATTTTTTTGCATCAATATTCATTAGAGAAATTGATCTATAGTTTTCTTTCTTTTTTGCTGCTCTCCCTGATTTAGATATCAAAACCATGTTTGTGATACTATAAGAATTTGGTAACACTCCTAGTTTACCTATTTTTTTCTATATAGTTTATAGTTTATAGCATTGGAATTAATTGCTATTTAAATGTTTCATAGAATTCACTTGTAAATCACTCTGGACGTGGGGATTTTTTTTTCCTGAGGAAATTCATTTATAGCATGTTCTATTCCTTTTTCTAAAATTAGTTTACTTAAGTATTCTATTTCTTCTATTAATCTGGGCAATTTATATTTATATTTTTATAAATAATCACCTTTTTCTTTCAGTTTCTCATCCTTCCATTCTTTTCTTGAGATCATCCCAACACAATCAACTCATACCTGTGCTCTCTGACTTTGGAGAGTCCTTCTAACCGCCCTAGAAATGATAAATTTCAGAAATGTTACCTTCTTGTTTGTGAATGTAAACATTTTAATCTTATTAAATTCCTTATGATTTCCCACTCATGTTTACCTTTTAATGCTTCTCTTGAGTCTTGTGTTTGAAAGTCAAATTTTCTACTCAGTTCTGGTCTCTTTATCTAAAATGCTTAAAATTCTTCTATTTCATAAAATATTAATTTCCCCCTTGAAGGCAAAATAGCTACTAATTATTGCTTTAATTTCTTCTTCTTTGGTGGTGTATTCACTTTTTTTTAGTTTTGATACTGATAATTTTTTTCTTCTCTTTTTCATCTCCTTATCTTCTTTTTTTCTTTACCAGGGGCACACAGCTGGTAAGTGTCTGAGGCCAGATTTTAACTCAAGAAGATGAATCTTCCAGAGTCCACACGCAACACTCTATCCACTATGCCAACTAGCTGACTTAGTTTCCTCAAATATAAAAAGAGCATGATAACAGCACCTACATCCCAGAGTAGTTGTGAGGATCAAATGAAATCAGATTTCTAAAGTGCTTAGCATACTCTCATGCACACTCTCTATCCTTAATAAATCCATCCTTTTTTCCTTCCCGTAAGTAAAACCTTAGACAAAAGAATGGCTGGCTAGGCCAGGTCAGCACACTGTATGGCCCATAGGCTGCTTGTGGCACACCAAAGGGTTTCACGCAGTCTATGATAAGTGTAGAAGATGTAAAGAAAGTAAAGATGTAATGGGTGCTTTGTCTGTACCCAACTTAAAGATTTAGATTTATCTAGTTCTGAGAGGGGTAAATTGATTTATCTAGTTCTGAGATGGGTAAATTGAGGTCTCCCATTAGTATAATTTTACTTTCTACTTCCTTTATTGACTAATTTAACTTTTCCTTTAAGAATTTGGATGTGCACTCTCTGTCTGTCTGTCTCTCATTTATGCTGTCCCTCCTCAAAACTCTGTTTTGGTTCTGACCACTGCTTCCCTTAATCTCCTCTCTTATTGCTTCCCCCAACCCCATCATAGACCCATTCCTTTTTATTTGTATACCCAACTGAGTGTATATGTATGTGTATGTGTATGTATATGTAGACATACATATGTAACTGAGTGTGTGTGTATATCTATATGTGTATTGTTCTCTCTTTGAATCAGCTCAAATAAAAGTGAAGTTCAAACGTTGCCCACTTATCCCTATTTTTCTCTCAACTGTACTCTTCTTTGCATGCCTCCTTTATGTGAGAATAATATCCAGATTCTGCTTCTTCCTTTCCTTTTCTTCCAGTGCATCCTTGCTTCTCACCCTTCCATTCTTTTCTTGAGGTCATTCCAACACAACCAACTCACACCCATACCTTCTGTCTATGTAGAGTCCTTCTAACTGTCCTAATAATGGTTAAGTTCTGAAGTATCATCTTTCCATTGAGAATGTAATCATTTTAATCTTTTAAATTCCTTATGTTTTTACCTTTTAATCCTTCTGTTGAGTCTTGTGTTTGAAAGTCAAATTTTTTATTCAGCTTTGTTCTTTACATCTAAAATGCTTGAAATCCCTCTATTTCACTAAATATTGACTTTTTGTTCCCTTAAAGGATTATACTCAACTTTGTTGGCTAGGATATTCTTGGTTATAATACCAGCTCTTTTGTTTTTCTGGAATATCATATTCCAAGCCTTCTGCTCTTTTATTGTTGTAACTGTTAAATCTTTTGTGAACCTGGATGTGGCTCCACAGTATTTAAATGGTTTTCTTCTGGACACTTGAAGTATTTTTCCCTTTCCCTGAAAACTCTGGAGGTTGATTGTAATATTACTGGGAATTTTTGTTTTGGAATCTCTTTCAGGTGGCCATCAGCAGATTCTTTCAATTTCTCTTTTACACTCTAGTGCCTAGGATATTATGACAGTTTTCCTTTATAATTTCTTGAAATATGTTGTCTACACTCTTTCTTTGATAATGGCTTTTGGTTAGCCCAGTAATGCTTAAATTATCTCACTTAATGATAAGGTTCTTTTCATTTTCTTCTATTTCTTTTTCATTCTGTGGACATTGTTTTATTGTGTCTTGATGTCTCATGGAATCATTAGCTTCTGCTTGCCCAATTCTAGTTTTTAAGGCATTGTTTTCTTCAGTGAGCTTTGTTTTTTTTTTTGTTTTTTTGTTTTGCTTTTTGGAGGGGGGAAGGTAGGGCAATTGGGGTTAAGTGACTCGCCCAAGGTCACATGACTGGTTTTTCTGTTAAGTGTCTGAGGCCACATTTGAATTCAGGTCCTCCTGACTCCAGAGCCAGTGTTCTATTCACTGCACTACCTAGCTGCCCCGAAAGCAGACAGTTCCTTGATTTGTTTTTTTTTTTGGCTTTTTGTATGGGCATTTGGGGTCAAGTGACTTGCCCAAGGTTACACAGCTAGTAAATGTTCAGTATCTGAGGCTGGATTTGAATTCAGGTCCTCCTGACTCCAGGGCCAGTGCTCTATTCACTGTGCCACCTAGCCACCCCATGTCAGTGAGCTTTTATTCTTCTTTTTCATCCAACAAATTCTGTTTTTAAGGATACATTTTTTTCAGTTCTTTTTGTTCCTCTTTTACCTATCTGTGAATTGTTTTAATAATTTCCTGGCATTGATGTCATTTCTTTTACCAATTTTTTTTCTTCTATTGCACTGATTTGATTTGAAAATTTTTTTCCCCTTTTTTATCTCTTTACGGATCTCTTCTAGGAATTCTTGTTAGGCTTGTGCCCAGTCTGTATTTTTATTTATTTATTTATTTGCTTTTTGGAGGGGGGAAGGCAGGACAATTGGGGTTAAGTGACTTGCTCAAATTCCCATGGCTAGTAAGTGTTCAATCCATATTTTTCCTTAGAGACCTTGCTTATAGATATTTTCATGTCATTTTTTTCTCTTGAGTTTTTGTCTTAGGCACCCTTGTCACCATAGTAGCCTTTTATGATCAGGTTTTTGTTGTTGTTTACTAAATTTTCTTGACTTTTAAATTTGTGTTGAAGTTGGGTTCTGCTCACTTCTGATTGGAGAGTGGGGTCATTATTCAAACTTCAGGCTTTCCCCCGCCCCCCCCCCCCCCCCGTTATCTTCTTAGATAGTTCTGGAGGTCTTTATGTTTTTGATGTTTCTACAGTTGGTGATCTAAAGAAAAGTGTGGTCACTGCTCTCTTACTCTTTGTTCTGGTCCTTACACAGGGAAGGCTCCTGTCCCCTCACCATTACGGTGGCTAGTACTCCTTCCTCAGCCCTAGAGCTATATATTGGTAATGGGAAATAGCAAGATCTTCCCCACCCATTAATAGGCTTCACTTGGAGCCCATGAAGGTAAGCTTGATTTGGAAAGGCTTGTTTTGTAGGAAGGCCCACACCTTTTGCTAATTTCCATTTCTCACTGGGTCAGAAGGGTTGTGATGCCCTCTGGCTCTAAAAAGGGTATATATATTCTGAGGTTAGCATTTTGCTTTGGGGCTCACTCATTGGAAGAGTGTTCTTGTGATTTGATCAGATGAAATTGGGTTAAGGAACCCCCTGGCTTTGAAAACCCAGATGTTGGTGCTTCTCTCTCTGGTAACTGTATGTATAGCTTTGGTCAGACAGGTGGATCTGTCTGTTGATCTGTGCTAATTTCTCAGACAGATAGAAGTCCTATCTGTTGGTCTTTATTTCCCTGCTTCTATTTTCTCTGTTGGTATATGTAATTAAAAGTATGAATTAGATTGTTGATCCCTTTAAAGTTGCTTTCCTTTAGTAAAGCAGATGCAAGAACCTGTGCTAGAAAATCTCCTGGATGTATTGGGGTGCCTGCTATTACAATTTACTACCAGGAATTAGTGCCCCTACTTTCTTTGTGCCCTAAAACTGTTCCCTCATGACTGCAGGCACCCCTCTTCATCCTTGAACTGTAACCAGGATTTGGATTATGGTCAAAGGGGTTGCCAAGCACACCCAAGCACACCTAGTCCTGTGCCCAGTGTCTGCATGAGTCCCCTGTAATCTCTTTCTGACTGATTGTCCAATGCTCCATACTGTGATCTGTGCTGGTCTCCACCTCGGGAGAAAGGTCTTTCCTTTCAACTTCTTAAATTTTCTTGAGTTGGAAAAATATCTCCAATCTTTTGTCAACTATATCACTCTAGAATTGATTTGATACACTATTTTACAGTTGCTTGGAGGGGACTGTTGAGAAAGTTCAGTTGGGGCTCCCTCTACTGTTGCATCTTGGTTCCACTTCCATACAGTAAATGTTCTATGGACATTATCCCCCCTTAAACTACTAGCCTTTTACTCTTCTACATTTCTCTGCCCACCCCCCAGAAACAGCAATCTCTTCTTATTTGCTGCCTTCACTACTTTACTATTCTACTCATTCTTCAGGTTCCTGAAAACTGGCATTTTTATATATCACCCTGTGGAAATTGGTCTCACCAAATAAATCACCAGTGATCACATGATTCATAAATTAAAAGGCCTCTTTGTAATCTTCACGCTCCCTAACCTCTCTGTCATACATAACATTAATGATCATCTTCACATTTTCTTCCATCTTGTCTTATGCTGTATTGGTTTTCTAGGTTTTTCTCTAATCAGTTTCTCAGCGAAGAAGAAAGAGCAATGTGCTAATATTTTGTTCAGTCATTTTTCAGTCATATCTGACTCTTCATGACCCTAACTGGATTTTGCTTGGCAAAGGCACTCTAGTGGTTTCCTTTCGTAGTTCATTTTACAGATGAGGAAACTAAGGCAAACAAGGTTAAGTGACTTGCCCAGACTCACACAGCTTAGTAAGTATCTGAGGTCAGATTTGAATTCAGGAAGAGGATTCTTTCTGAATCCAGGACCAGCACTCTTTCCACAGAGCCACCTGTCAATGCCTTGCTGGTATTAGAGGAAGGCAAATTACAATAAATAGTTTCCTAACTATTGTGACTGCAAAAAAATGGAAAGAGCTGTCTAAAGGGGTAGTGTGTTTTCTGCTTCTTGTGGGATACTTGGTACATTGAAGGGAAGGCAAGAACATCACTTGCCATTTCCACTTTCTTCTCCTCCCTTCTTTACAACATTGACTCTCATGTGAGTTATATGTTCCTTTTATTTGCTTATTTATTACAAAGTAGTTGTTTAATAAACGCTTGTCAAATTGAATTGGATCACGGATCATAATAGGTACTTAATATATGTTTGTTTGCCTGGAATAGGGTAGGTGCTAAGCTGAATAAATTTTGATTGAGTTGAATTTTATGCATTGCAAAATCAATATATTTTGAGAAGCTGTCTTTGTAATTCCTTGGAAATTCTTCTTAAACAAGTCCCAAATCAACTATCCCATAACCCTCTTCTGTCCTCCTTTCACAGACAGAACTCAACTCTGGTGAGTGCATGGATTTCCCTCATATCCTTTTTCTTTATTTAAAAAAAAAAATAATAATGATAATAATTCTACACTGAAAACGGAATCCATCCCAAGGACCTATATTTAATAATGAATGTCTAAGTTGTTCTGCATGCAACTGGAGGAGGAAACCAGTAGATAATATTTTCAGAACTGCGTAACAAAAAACGTTTTGGATAATTTCTTAAGTTTTTTTTAAAAAAGGTGTTGCATGGGCTTAAATGATTAATGTGAGAGCCTTCAAGATGACTTAAGTTATACATTTAAGATCCTTGCCTGCCCTTACTGAGAATTCTATATTTGCTTAGATTTTTCACATTGGAATGGAGGAGAGGAAATGCCTCTGTGTCTCTCTCTGGGAATTTCCTTCCTCATTCCAATATGCATTTATAACTCCCTCATTCTGATGATAGAAAGTTAGTATTTTTTGCTTGCTGGCAAGTGGTAGGCCTTCAGGGAAACTTGCCACGTATGTGAAAGGAAGCTTCCAATGGACCAGGAAATCAAGTTGTGGAGGGTGTTTCTGCTTTCAAGAATGTCTTGCTCTTTTAAGGAATGGAGAAGAGCTCAGGGACCTTTTCATGCTACTCTTGATTCTTGTATTTGAAAGTGAAATTTTCTGTTCACCTCTGGTCTTTTCACCAAGAATACTTGGAAGTCCTCTATGTCACTGAATTTCCAATTTTTCCCCTGAAGGATTATACTCAGTTTTGCTGGGTAGGTGATTCTTGGTTTTAATCCTAGCAACTCTGACCTCTGGAATATCCAATTACAAGTCCTTCAGTCCATTAATGTAGAGGCTGATAGATCTTGTGTTATCTTGACTGTTTTTCCACAATACTCAAATTATTTCTTTCTAGCTGCTTGCAATATTTTCTTCTTGATCTGAGACCTCTGGAATTTGGCTATAATGTTCCTAGGAAAAAAACTCCCAGGAGTTTTCCTTTTGGGATCTCTTTCAAGAGGTGATTGGTGAATTCTTTCAATTTTTATTTTACCCTCTGATTCTAGAATATCAGGGCAGTTTTCCATGATAATTTCTTGAAAGATGATGTCTAAGCTCTTTTTTTTTATCATGACTTTCAGGCAGTCCAATAATTTTTAAATTATCTCTCCTGGATCTCTTTTCTAGATCAGTGATTTTTCCAATGAGATAGTTCACATTGTCTTATATTTTTTTCATTCTTTTGGTTCTGTTTTATAATTTCTTGATTTCTCATAAAGTCATTAGCTTCCATTTGCTGCATTCTAGTTTTGCAGGAATTATTTTCTTCAGTGAACTTTTGAACCTCCTTTTTCCTTTGGCCAATTCTGCTTTTTAAGGCATTCTTCTCCTCATTGGCTTTTTGAGTTAGTCTATTCTCTTTTGCCATTTGAGTTAGTCTATTCTCCCCCCCTTCCCCGAATTTATTTATTTATTTTTAGTTTTCAACATTCATTTCCACAAAATTTTGAGTTCCAAATTTTCTCCCCATCTCTCCCCTAATCCCACCCCAAGATGGCTAGTATACTGATTACCCTTTCCCCCAGGCTTCCTTCTCTTCTATTTCCGTATGTCCCACCACTTCCCTCTTACTTTCTTGTAGGACAAGATGGATTTCTATACCCCATTATCTGTATATCTTATTTCCCAGTTGCATGTAAAACAATTTTTAAAAAACATTTGTTTTAAAACTTTGAGTTACAGATTCCCTTCTTTCCTACTACCTTCCCCCATTGAGAAGACAAGTAATTCAATATAGGTTATACATGCGTAGTTATGCAAAACATTTCCATAGTAGTCATATTGTGAAATATTAACTATATTTCTCTCCATCCTATCCTGCCCCCCATTTATTCTATTTTCTCCTTTGCCCCTGTCCCTTTTCAAAATTGTTTGTTTCTAACTATCTCCTTCTGCAATCTGCCCTCCTTTCTATCATCTCCCCTTCTTATTCCCTTCTCCCCTACTTTCCTGTAGGGTAAGATACCCAATTGAGTGTGTGTGTGTTATTCCCTCCTTAAGTCAAATCCAATGGGAGCAAGGTTGACTAATTCCCTTTCATCTCCCTACTCTTCCCCTCCACTGCTCTTGCCCTTTTTATGTGAGATAATTTACCCTACTCTATTTCTTCCTTTCTCCTCCCAATATATTCCTCTTTCACCCCTTAATTTTTTTTTAGATATCATCATTTCATATTCAACTCACCCTGTGCCCTCCATATGCATAGATATGCATACACACATGTATACACATATACATACATACATATATACATGTACATACACATATACATATAGATACATACATACACATACAAATATACACACATGTACACATTCCCTTCAACTATCCTAATGCTGACAAAAGTCTCATGAGTTAAAAAATACAGTCTTTCAATGTAGGAATGTAAACAGTTCAACTTTAACAAGTTCCCTATGATTTCTCTTTCCTGTTTACCTTCTCATGCTTCTCTTGATTCTTGTATTTAAAAGTCAAATTTTCTGTTCAGCTCTGGTCTTTTCATCAAGAATGTTTGAAAGCCCTCTATTTCATTGAATGTCTATATTTTCCCCTGAAGTATTATACTCAGTTTTGCTGGGTAGGTGATTCTTGGTTTTAATCCTTGTTCCTTTGACCTCCGGAATATCATATTCCAAGTCCTCTGATCCCTTAATGTAGAAGCTGCTAGATCCTGTGTTATCCTGATTGTGTTTCCACAATACTTGAATTGTTTCTTCCTGACTGCTTGTAATATTTTCTCCTTTACCTTGGAATTTGGCTATAATATCTCTAGGAGTTTCCTTTTGAGATCTTTTTCAAGAGGCAATCAGTGGATTTTTTCAATTTCTATTTTAACCTCTGGTTCTAGAATATCAGGGCAGTTTTCCTTGATAATTTCTTGAAAGATGATATCTAGGCTCTTTTTTTGATCATAGCTTTCAGTTAGTCCAATAGTTTTGAAATTATCTCCCCCAAATTTATTTTCCAGGTCAGTCATTTTTCCAATGAGATCATTCACATTGTCTTCTATTTTTTAATTCTTTTGGATCTGTTTTATAATATCTTGATTTCTCATAAAGTCATTAGCTTCCATTTGCTCCATTCTAATTTTACAGGAATTATTTTCTTCAGTGAGTTTTGGGACCTCCTTTTTCATTTGGCCAGTTTTGCTTTTTAAGGCATTCTTTTCCTCATTGGCTTTTTGGACCTCTTTTGCCATTTGGATTAGTCTGTTTTTTAAGGTGTTGTTTTCTTTGGTACTTTTTGGGTCTCCTTTAGCAAGCTGTTTTTCATGATTTTCTTGCATCATTCTCATTTCTTTTCGCAAAATTTTCTTCTCCTTCTCTTACTTGATTTTCAAAGTCCTTTTTGAGCTCTTCCATGGCCTACAACGAGTTCATATTTTTCTTGGAGGCTTTTGATTCAGGAGCTTTGATTTTGTTTTCTTCTGGTTGTATGTTTTGATTTTCTTTGTCACCAAAGTAAGATTCTGTAGTCCAAGTTTTTTGTACACTGTTTGCTCATCTTCCCAGCCAACTACTTAACTTTCTAACTCTTTGTTAAGGTAGGACACTGCTTTCAGTGGGGGTGGATGTGGGTGTACTGTCACAGGTTTCAGGGGTTTTCTATCAGTTACTTGATCCCCCACAATCTTTGGGCCCAGAGCTCTAGAAGCAGTCACTGCTGCTGCTGCTGCCACCACAGTTACCTCTGCAGCCCTGAGGTTGGGGTTGGACCCCAACCAGACTGCACCCCTCTTTTACCCAAGTCCCACAGAGTTTTCCCACTGACCTTCTATACTGTCTTTGGCTTTTGTGGGTTGCCAGAGCTGCCAGTGATTCAGTCCCCTGAAGCCTGCTCCAGTCTGTGTGTGCCAGTGTGACCCATGCCAGACTCTTCTCTGCTCTCAGTCTGGTGCAATATATCCTTCCTGTCAACCTTCCAGCTTGTCTTGGGCTGAAGATGTGTTTCCCTTTGTCATTTTGTGAATTATGCAGCCCTAGAATTTGTTTTGGGTCATTTTTACAGGTATTTGGAGGGGTTTGGGGGAGAACTCAAGCGAGTCCCTGCTTTTGCTCTGCCATCTTAGCTCTGCCCCCTATATGTCCACTTTAGACTGACCTCTTGATACTATCTTATCACCTGTATCTCACTTTAGTTTCCCCTCTTTGTAGCACCTTCTTTCTATGAAACCTTTCTTTCTTTCAAAACAAACAAAAAAACCCCAGCTTCTTCATCTCCTGTTGATCCTTCCTTCTTACATAATAATAACCCATTGAACATCCCACCTGGTACCTTCAGGCAGTGCTGTCCATGCTGGTGTGGGTGTATGTAAACCAATCAGCCCATAATTAATTCAGGTCAAGACTCCAGACCTCTGACTTCCAGGCCACTTGGTCTCCCAGGAGAGAATAGAAGCAGTGACTTATCACTTAGACTTCTTAATTTCCCACCAACCAACTAGATCAACCTAGATCCAGAGTTTCAACTCTTCCACCAAAGTGAGAAAATAAAATTGATTTTCTAGTTGGGACCCTGATTATCCTTCTTTTTGCTACTGTGAATGATAAGAAAATCTATTCTCCTGTAGCTGGCAAACCTCTTCATTCTATAAAAATGGATTCACAGTTCAAAGCTGCAAGCAAAACTTTCATCTAATGCTCATTCCTTACTCTTTCTTCAAAACTTCCCTTCTAATGCTATCATTCCTTCCTCATTTATTCCTGTTAACTTGCCCCCTGTCTCTCCATGTATATATATCTTGCTTGGATTTCCCCTTGCAATGTACCGTGAAGAGCTACATTCTATTGCTAGCAAACTTCCCTTGACATGAGACATTTGTCTCACATTTTTTCCATTTCCTTGCAAATATGAAATCTAGGTTCCCCTAGAAGATGCTGCATTTGTGGTCAATGAGTTATTAATAATGAAAAGGTGATATATTTAGGAGAAATGAGTTTTGATTTAAAGAAGGATTTGGAAGGAGCTTATCAATAATGATGTTAGGATTTCAGGGGGCAAAGTAGAATTGTCTTCGTGAGGTGCACAATGAATTGGAATGGGTCATAAGGGGTAATATTATATTCATGATGAGGTAATATAGACATTCTAGTTTGACTACCTTTAAGGACCCAGCATAATAGGAAGTAGATGAGTGGTATTTTGGCAGCGGTACAAGGATATGGCTGACTTAAAAGAAATTAGACATCAGGAGAGCTTGGAGCACTGGAATGAGAAGATATTCTTTTGTATAAGTAGGTCAAGGTAGAGAGCAATGAGATTTACTTTACAATAAATTAAATTCAACTAAATAAATATTTATTAAGCAGCTGCTGTGTGTAAGTCCCTAGGCTCAACACTGGGGAGAAAATGATTAAAAATGACATAGTCTCTCACCTCAAAGAAACTGTATTTAATTGAGGATAATACAATAAATAATATGAAGCAAGTATGTTGGAGAAAAGGAGAAGTCTACCATAAGCGTTGTAAGAAGTTTCAAAGAGGTACAAAACACTTTCAAATGGGACCATCAAGAAGGCTTCCATGAGAAAAATAGAAACTAAGCTAAGCTCTGAAGAAATGATTTCAACAGTCAGAGCTAGGGATGGAAATCATTCCATTTATGTACATTGAATTTTGGTAGAATGTAGAATGATGGAAGGTAGCAATGTCATATAACAATGGAAAGGTGGGGGTGGGGTAGCACAGATCACGTAAGGCCTTAAAATGCAGGGTAAGAAGTATATATTTTCATACTTAGGTCTCAGGGGAAATTTTCCAAATTGGCTGAAGGTGAAACTATAATAGAGAGAAGACAGAATGCTACCAGAAATAGGAGAGATTTTATTCTTACTGGAATGAGGGCTGTTTAGTATTCTTGGTGGGGAAAGAAGATTGCACCACACAATTTATTTAAACAATTTCACATTCTTGTTCTTAACTCTATCCTCCACATCACTTAGGTCTTGCTAGACTCCAAAAGTTACAAACCCAAGTCAGCAGACCTTTGTGCTTCCACACATATCATCCACATGCAGTAATGGTGCTAGGACAGGAGAGTACAGTGAATATATTTCCTGTGGAGCTCCTTCTATATTTTATATCCTCACCACACACTTTCTGTGCATCATTTCACCCAAAGTAAAAGAAAGTTCTGACTAATTGATGTTCTGTTATCTCCTGCAGCCATGTCTACTCCAGGGGATAGTGATGATGAACCACCCCATGGAGACTCAGAAAGAAGAGATTTGGAGGAGAAGCTGAGAGAATTGGGACTGGATGGCCAGTACTGGGTAACTAAGCTTCAGGAATACCTGGGTGTGACCTCTGCCCAAGCTTTACAACACCTACAACAGAGGGAAATCTTGAAACTGAAATCCCAGGCAAAACATCCTTGGGAGAAACAGGCATTTGAGAAACTTCTTCAGCTGTTGAGTGGCCAGGGCACAAAGATGCAAGAGAAACACTGGGTAACACTGAAGGAGAGACAAGAGTGGGCACAGTCAGCCTTGAAGAAACTGAGGGAGATGCAGGCAGCAGACAAAAGTCACCAGGAAGTGATTGTGAGGAAGAAAGAAGAGGAGCTGAGGCAGACCGTGGGAATCCTACCCAAATATTGGCCACTCCCTGAGAAACCCCTAACAAAGGTCATAGAAAACATGAAGAGATACCTCAGTCTCATGAAGGGCACACTCTCCCATAGGGAGAATCTTCCTGATAGGGAGCTTCTCAAAAGAGTGTCAGGTGGCCTCTCCCTACAGGGCATTTACCTAAGCAATCACCCTGAGGATCTTTTGGAGAAGAGAGAAGAACTGCTCAGGCTCCCAGAGAACTTCTTCCTGCTCAGCCCAGCCTAGGGAACAAGGATGGAAACAAAAGAGTTTTTGTCTTCTCATGAAGAGTCCATGTTTACTGAAAGCATGGAGAAACTGGGCTTTAGTGTTACCTTCTTGGTTAAGAGTGGAGGTTGGGAGGTGGAGGACTTTCAAGCATTCTTGCTGAAAAAATCAGAACTGAAAAGAAAATTCGACACTCAAATACAAAAAGCATGAGAAGGTAAACATGGAAAAGAAATCATAAGGACCTTATCAAAGTTGAATTATTTACATGCCAACATGGGAAAATGATAATTGTAACTTATGAAACTTTTCTCAGTATGAGGATAGGTAAAGGGAATACAAATGTATATATACATATACATACACATATGTCTGTATAGGAGGGTTTATATATGCGTATGAACACATATCTGAGTATGTGTGTATATATGAGCACATAGAGGGCACAGGATCAGTTGAACAGGAAGGGACGATACTCTAAAAGGTAAAATTCTGAGGTGGGAGAGGATTAGAATGAGAGGAAACAGGGAGAGACAGAGTGGGGTTAATCATCTCATATAGAAGAGGCAAGGGATAATTGTTACAATGGAGGGGAAGAACAGGAAGGCAAAAGGTAAAGGGTCAACCTTACTTTTACTGAATTTGGCTTAGGGAAGGAATGACATAAACTCTAAACTGGGTATCTTGCCACACAGGAGAGTAGGGGGATGGGGATGAGAGGT
This sequence comes from Pseudochirops cupreus, assembly GCA_028627135.1. Classification (NCBI taxonomy): domain Eukaryota; kingdom Metazoa; phylum Chordata; class Mammalia; order Diprotodontia; family Pseudocheiridae; genus Pseudochirops; species Pseudochirops cupreus. Next base: position 128,059,837 of record CM053582.1, on the reverse strand, counting down.
GGGATGATGGAGGGGAGGGCAGGGTGGGGGAGAGGGTTGCTGGAAGGACACACTTCTGTAAAGGGACAGAGACAGGGTAGAGAATAGAACAAGGCGGGGCGAGATAGGAAGGAGGAAACCAATTGTCTCTCACAATATGCCCACTGTGGAGATGTTCTGCGTAATTACACACATATAGTCTGTATTTAATTGCTTGTTCTTCCAGTGGGGGTAGGTGACAAGGGAGGAAGGGAAAGAATCTAGAATTTAAAGGTCTATAATCAAATGTTAAAAATACATATGTGTATACACACACACACACACACACACACACACATATATATAATTATTATTATTAACTACATCCAATTGGAAATTAAGATATACAGGCACTGGGGTAGGGAGATCCATCCTACCCTACCAGAAAGTCAGAGGGGTGAGGGGGAGGACATAGGAGAGAGCAGATTGGGAGAGGGGTAATACAATTGGATGGCTGTTTTGAGGTGTTGGGTAGGGGACAGATGGGGAGAAAATTTGTAACTCAAAATGGATTTTGAATGGAAATGAATGATGTAAACAAGAAAATAAATTAATTTATTAAAAAAAAAAGAAAAAGAAAAAAAAGAAATTAAAAAAAAGAAAAAAAGAGAGTGGAGGTTGGGGATTTAACCTGGAGGCTAGTGCCAATGACACCAGATCTTCTGACTCTAGAGAGGTTCATAAATCACACTCTGAGCACACGTACAGCTGTAACACTAAGTTCTGCTATGTCTCACGGGCCTCCTGCCTCTTTTCACAGCACCAGCTCCATCTGTCCAGGTCAGCTCTTCAAGAGTTAAAACATCTGGAGCAACTTCTGAGTCTTTCCAACGGTGTAGAAACCTATCTGAAGCATAAATGTGAGGCATTTTTCCAAAGGTTTGGCTCTCATGTGAACCAGGGCCCATTGCACTTGGGAGGAATATTCTGGTGGAAAGCTGTAGTTGAAGGCTTCAGGTCAGAGGAGCTGCAAGACGTCAGGCAACAAGCCTCAGAGGCACTTGATGTGTACATTGGAGGCAGCTACAGTGGATTTGGGGTGAAAGCTGCAGCCACGGTCAATGCATCAAAATCTAAGTCCCAAATGGCTTCTTAAAGTACAAGTTCCACTAATTTGCTAGCAAGATTCCAAATATCTGTATACCAAACAGGAGGCACCCCAGAGTCAGATTCTCTCCCACAGTGGAAAGTTGGTTTTGTGGCCAGTAACCACACCCAGTGTCACTGATAGAGGCTATCAGCTGGTGCCTGTCTAGGACATAATTCTGTCTAACCATAGACAAGATTTTCAGGATGCTTTATGACTGCCTCACTGCCTCACAGGCATTTACACAGCCCTGACTGGATGATGTGCAAGGACCCAGGATGGAGAGAAGTTACCTGGAGGATGCCAGGTCTTTCATGAAAGAAGTGAAATCCTGGGAAATCACTGAGCCTGAGGAGAAGCTGATGAAACTACTTGACTTTAAGCAAAAGATGAGTGAGAAAAGTAGAAATTCTAACACGTGGATTAATATCTGTCTCAAGACCTGGCTCTGCAGCAATTCTTGGTGGACATTGTCAATTTGTGCAAGGACTTCCCAGTTCATGAAACCAAATTCATTAACTCTCAGTTGTGCAGCCTTCTGTATCCTCATGTCTATTGAGTGGAAGACTTCCCACAGCATCACTCAATCATGCAGTGGGTTTTCCATTCAGCAAAGGAGCAACAAGATATCCATGTCACGGAGTTTGTCGAGTTCATCCAGATCTTAGAAAAGGCAAAGAATGTCCTTCTTGAAATAAATTGCAACTCAGAGTCCTTAGAAAAAATGAAAGAAGCTCAAAGAAAGGCTACTCATAACATCAGTTTGTCTCTCAGTTCCTTTCTGAAGGCCTTGAAACAAGCAGAGGAGTCATGAACACACCTGCTGCTACTTTCCATGGCAGCTGGTGCAGGGTACAAAGAGGAAAACCAAACCTTTCACTCTCTCCTAGGATATGAAGAATTAAATTTCCTGTTATATGAAATGAAAGAAGCCCATGAAAACTACAAGTACCTTAATAAAGAATGTGGCTATAGGGCTCAAGCATTCCTACTGCTAACAGGGCTCACAGTAACTCCTGGACCTATGGTTGTCTCTGCAGAAGAAAAGATGCAATGTTTGAAGCTTATGGAATCTCACATGGGACAGTCATGGCCCAAAGAAGTGCTTCATGTCCTCTTGAAACCAAGGGCTGGTCATGATTGGGAAACGCTGGAGAAAGATCTGAATTTCCTCATCAGTGGGGAATATGAGGCTACAGTAAACTGTATACAGATGGACCAGGTGGAAAAAGAATTGGAAAGTGTTTCTCAGAGAAAGAAAAAGACCTCTGAAGCAGAACCAAATGCCATCACACACCAGGAAGTGATAAAAAATTCCAACTTTTTAGACTTAGCCAAGAGGCTTGGTCTGGATCATTACTATCCAAGGAAGATGGGCCGAGAAGATTTCCACCTGATTTACAAGGCTTCCGTGCATGACAGTCAGCCAGAAACAGACAAACAATTGCCATTTTATTTCCTACAGAAGCTGTTGATGCTGGATTACAAACTGAGATACTTGGTCTGTAAAGGTGCTGGAGATGCAACAGGCACTGGGATACTCACTCTGACAAATCTTGAGTCTGACACTTCAGATCCTTATGATGATTTGTCTAGTAGGAACATACCTCCTCTCCTTTTATCAAAAGGCTCACCCCACATCCACCCAATGGACACCCAGATGTGGATTTTTCACTGTGCTGATGATTTCATGAGACAATACATTTCAAACAAACTTTCCATTTGTCAATTTGCTCTTCCCCTTGTAGTGCCCAATCCCTGTACTTCTGTAATAGAATTCCCTCTCTGGTCTCTCAGCCAAATCAAGAGAAGCTGGAGACAGATGGAGAAATCATCAGGAGAAGACACAGTCATTAATTTTAATAACCAGCTCATCTCCCAGGCATCCAACCCCATCGTGTCCTTTATAAGAGTTGTGAGTTCTACTTCTTCCAAATCTCAGATCTTGAACTCTCTGCTGAGTAAGCACAAACATAATGCTTTTTACCACCATCACTGCTGAGGCAACAACAAATCTTGCCTCTTAATGGGAGGTATGGTAGAGATCTCCTGGTTCTGTCCAGGGGGGAGAGATGAGGACAGATTTGAAAGGTGTGTTGCCTTCACCAATCTCCATGGAGATGCCAAAGATTATGAGACACAGCTCTGATTTCTACAAGAAATTGCTTCAGTCACAGTTGTCCTTGTGTCTGCTTCTGATAAAAGTGAGAGGATTGTCCAAATGGTCCGGGATCTGTGGAAATCAACAAAACCTTTGGTTTATTTGTCTGATGACAAAGATGAGAACATATTCAATGGTTCTGGGTAGAAAGTGAGGATTGGCGTAAGGAATAGAAATGAGGCTGACATCATGGATGAATTCACAAGTGTCATAAATCAATTGCTGAAGTCTTCAGATCCCTTTCTCAGTCTGGAAGACTGTGCTGAAGTTGCTCGGCACCATTGCTTTCTTGTAGACGTGGACAGGAAGGAGTGTCAGGAGGCTAAGGGAAAGGCACAGGCTTTGCTGACCCTCATGAAAGAGATGAAGTTGTCTGAAATGAAGGAGAGATTACTGCCCCTTTAAGGAGAGCTTTGGTACCAGTAGAAGGACAAGGAGCTTTGTCACCTGTGAGAGAAAGGGAACCGCAGCCTTGAACAGCACAAGAGTGAGACTGAGACAGAAAAGCAAATAATAAGGCAAACACATCTAACAAGGGCATTTCCTCTTAATGACTTGATGAGATCTGTGCTTGAAATCCTCCTGTCTCACTCAGAGAAAGACAACAGCACTGAGCTGTACTTCCTACAATGGCTGAGTATGTTCATGGACAACCTGACTAGAGGTCACCTGGATAAACTCCAGAAGAGATAGAATCAGTTGTAGTCCTTGGTGCTGGCAGAGGAATTAAAGAATGACTCCTTAAAACACCACCAAATGGAACTAGAAGCTGTCTCCAAGGAGATCAGGGATTCTTCCTTGGGTATTGAACATCTCCTAAGAGAGATTGGCCAGATCTATGAAGCTTTGGAAGAGGCTTCTTCCCAAAGGGACACTGTGTTTTTCTCCCTTCCTGAAATTGCCAGTGACCTGATGGTTTCTGGGTACCCTCTTGAGCTGATGGATAGAGATGCTTCCTATGTACCCCTGAAGTGGGTGGCAGCTGTTTTTGACAGATTGATTGAGAAAATTGAAGACCAGAAGCTTTTTATTCTCTCTGTTCTTGGCCTCCAAAGCACAGGAAAGTCCACTCTGCTGGATGCTATGTTTGGCCTGCAATCTAATGTGAGTGCAGGGCATTGCACACGAGGAGCTTACATGCAGTTGTTGAAGGTGGAGGACACACTCTGGGAAGAGCTGGGCTTTGGCTTTGTTCTGGTTGTTGACAGAGAAGAACTCTGGGCTGCAGAATTTACTGGAAAATCACAGAATTGGGACAATGAGCTGGTAAGTTTTATTATTGGACTTGGAAACCTGACCTTGATCAATATATTTAGAGAGAATCCTTCAGAAATCCAAGATATCTTGCAAATTGCTGTCCAGGCCTTTCTTAGAATGAAATCAAGTGAACATTTCCCCAAGATGTCTCTTTGTGCATCAGAATGTGGGGAAATTACTGCCAAAGATCAAAACATGGAAGGAAGAAGGCAACTGCAGCAGAGGCTGGATGAAATGGCAGCCACAGCTGCAGAATAGGAACAGTACTGTGGCATTACCTGATTCAATGATGTCATTCGGTTTAATGTCAACACACATGTGCATTACTTTGCTCATCTGTGGGAAGGAGATCCTCCAATGGTCCCTCCCAACCCCAGTTATAGCCACAACATACAGGAACTAAAAAGAGGAATTCTCTTGACTGCCAAAAAAGAATCCAAAGGCAGCGTCCTGAAGATATCTCAGGTAAAAGTCTGGATCCATGATTTGTGGAAAGCCTTGGTCAATGAAAACTTCATCTTCAGCTTCAGGAATACCCAAGAAATCATGGTTTGAGATGCTGTATAACAAGTGGACCTGGAGTCTAAGAAGTCATGTGTTGAGGTTGCAGAATCAACTGACCAATCATATTCAGTGGGGAAATTCAGACTCTCCCAAGAAATTCTATTGAGACTAACATTGCAGAAAAATATGAATCCATCAGGCAAGAGCTTCAAAGATATTTTGATGAAGACCAAGAAAATGAAATCCTGATCCAGCGGAAGGGAAACTTTGAGAACAAATTGAGAAATCTTAAAGAGGCATTTGTTTCAGAAATCATTAGGAAGTCTAATGATTTCCTTAGTTCAAGGAAAAGTCAAGATAAACTGGATCAAAAGAAATCAGAATACGAGAAAGAGTTGTTGTTCAGAAGCAGAGATGTGGCTCTGTCCTTAATGGGTAAAGAATTAAGTGAGGAGGAGCTGAGAGACACATTTAATCAACTTTGGACAAGGTGGGTATATGAAGTATCTTCAACTTCACCTCCTGCTGAAGACCCCAATATTGATATTGATTTGGAGAATGTCTTTCTGGACCATTTTAAACAGGAGCACAATGTAGTGAAGAAACTTGGAGATTATTCCAGAAGAAACATGTTTTCCATTAATTATGAGAAACGTGATAATGAAGGCAAAATTAATAGTTTTCAGACCTTCCATACAGAGTGTGATAAGAAGATCATAATGTAAACTATGTAAAACATTATCTCATTGGCCTATGAAAATTTTGATGGTAAATTGAAAATGGAAATGGATTATAATATAAGTTACTTCCATGAAATACTGCAATTGATAGACATGAACACTAATTCTGCATCTGATGAGGCACGGTACACATTTGTAAATGAATATAAAATAGATTTGTCTTTACATTTATACCATGAAGCAGCAGCTAAATTTAAGTACATAAACACAGCATTCAAGAGGGCACATGATCCTGTCATGTATCTAGATAATGAGAGAGAGGATTTCTATATGAGTTTTAAGATTTCCTGCCAGGGTGTAACCTCTATCACAGCACTTGCTGACTTCCTGTGGTGCAAGCTCACTTCTTCCCTACCTATAGCCATCTGGAAAAAGATAGCCCTTGACCTTGCTGGGGAGATTAGGGCTAACTATTCTGCCTTCAATGGAAACTATTCCAACCTGGAGAAACACATTCTCATTTCTCTGGCTAAGGAAGAAAACTTTGAGAATTATTGGGAATACATTCACACACCAAAATTTTTTTTAAAAAATTACATTGAGAAAGAGATCTAAGCATGCTGTATAAGAAGAGGAAAAGAGAAATAAAGCAATTTTTTAAGTTTTAGTTTTGAATTTTTTAAGAAAGTCATTCTCTCTGCGATTTGTGATTCAACTCAGGTGGCTAAGGATCAAAACAATTCTGCATCTGTATGGCTAGACACATTGTGTATTACCTTGGATGTCATTTGACTCTTCCAATAGGAGACTTAAGAAGTATTGAACATTAGGAGATTACTGACATTGAATTCCTTAAGGAAGCTATGATTGAATACTTGGATCCCAGAATCCAAAAGATAGGAGAGGCCTGTGAAGTCATATGTATAGAGAATGTGGTACCAGCGATTCAGGCCATGCTCTCTGATCAGCTCAGTGGCTGCTGGAAACAATGTCCATTTTGCAAAGCAATTTGTACAAATACAGCCATAAATCATTGTGAGGACCACGGTGTCCCTTTTCATTGTTCTCAGACTGTCACAGGCATAAACTGGCATAAGACTGATGAGTTTTCTCTTGATTTCTGTACCAGCTATGTGACTAGTGATCTTTGGTTGTTGAAAGATGTGTTGATGGAATAAATAATAATTGTCAGAAACACCAAGGAACCTGATTGTAGAGCATTTTGAGAACTTGTTCTCTCAGAATGATTTTTCAAAATATAAATGATGGAGGCATAGCACTACCAGAGATATACGATAATGTTGTAATCATTAAAAATCTACATCACTACTTAAAAAAATGAAATAATGTTTAGAGGGACAGACTAGACAATGAATAACGAGAAACCTTGATTGTAATCTAACAGTTTTCAATAAGCAAGAATATAAATTATTTATGGAAGAACTCCTGTTTGCAAGAATAGTTGGAAAATCTCAAAAGGATTTTCACAAAAATTAGATTTAGAACACCAACGAATAGGAAATAGCAGTGTGAGTAGTAATGGATATGTAACCTCAATGATAAAAGGTCATAGCATTAGAAAATTAGAAAAGCAACAGAAAATGTACCTTTCTTATCTGTGACTGGGGATACAATTTTTAAATAAAAAAGCAAGATGGACAGTTATAAAACATAGATCATAAGAAATTGAAAAGATTTTACAGAAGAAAATTTAGCATAACATCTATGAAGAGGAGGGTTGAAATGGGAAAAGAATTTGCATTAACTATCTTTGACAAGGATCCAATACACAATTAACAGTTAACAAATACATAACCAAAAAAGGCCATTTTCCTAATGGTTAACTGTTGAAAGGATATAAATAAGTAGTATTCAAAAGAAAATTTGTAAACTCTTAGGAATCATAGGAAAAAATCCTCAAAACCACTACTAAGGGAAATCTGAATCCAAATAGTCCAGAGGTTTTATATCATATCTAGCCAACTAGCAATGATCACCAAAGATAGGAATAATCAAAATTTTATTGGTGGAGGGGTGGTACTGTGGAAAGGCAGATATAGTAAAGTCACCAGATTAAGAGGTAATTTGGAAATAAAACGGAGATAATGTTAAGATGTTTTCTAAATCAATATACATGTACAAAGATAGATATTCATGGCTTATTGGTCTGCCTTTCTATTTGAGTTTGAGACATTGCACTAAAGCATTGGGGGATGGTAAACCACTGGATATTGCTCACTTGTCAAAGTTCCCCATTCTCTTGAAAATTCCCTATTCTTGTCAAGGATGATTACAAAAGATTGGCTTCCATCATTAAGATGGAATTCATCCCCAGATATCTCAACAATCAGAAGGTGGAAACTCCTGCCAGAATCAATATCATGTCCCTCAATATGGGATTAATGTTTCTAATTTATTATATTCCTTATTTGGATGATTTTCATTTATGTCTATAAAAGTGCTCTGTAAACTCAGTTTAGGGTCCTTGTACCAACTGAGGTGGTCTTGGACCCATTTTATTAGCAAATGGGTAGCAATGGCTAATAAACTGATTGTGCTTGAATTTTTTTTTTGCTTCAGTTTCCTTGATTTACAGATTCAATGAACATCATAGTGCTTTAAAATGACATGCTGAATACAGGAAAGCATGGAAAGAGTTGTAAGAATGGATGTAATGTGAAGTTAAATGTTTAAAACTTATACACACACATATATATGTGAAATGACAATGTAAATAAAAAAAATAATCAAGATGAATTTTGGAAAATTACAAGGCTCCAAAAAAAAAAAATGACATAACTCTATCCAGCTCTTAGTGGGGATGGGTAGGGATCCACAAGTATAAAATTTCAGATTTTTTTTTTTTACTTTTTAAAAAATTGACTTATTTACTTTTAGTTTATAAGATTCAGTTCCACAATCCCCTGAGTTTCAAATTTTCTCCCCTCCCTTCCAATCTCTCACCCTCCCTGCCCCCCCGCCATGGCGGCATACAATCAAGTGTAGGATCTGCAAATACTTTCACATTGTACAATAGTCTGGTTGTATAGAAGGGTTGTAACCAATGGTGTGAACAACGGGAAAAAAGAAAGAAAACCAAACATGAAAAAGAACGATAGCATGTAGATTGCTTCAGTCTCCATTTAAACTCTGTTCTTTCTAGATCTTTCTCTGAATGTAGATATCTCCTTCCATCCTGAGACTTGCAGAGTTGTCTTAAACCTGTGCGTTGCTGAGAAGAGTCTAGTTTATCAAAGTTGGTTGTCACACATATGATGTGTCTTGATTGTGTACAAATTTTTCCTGGTTCTGCTCTTCTCACTTAGCGTCAGTTTGTATAAG
>CM053582.1:128022888-128040812 GCA_028627135.1 Pseudochirops cupreus | reverse complement strand
TTATGGAGAGGTCTTTTCATCTTGACTTGGGGTAGGCTCTCAGATTCCCTGGATCCCCTTCCATGGTCCCAGATCCTACCTGGATTCACCAAACTGTCAGCTGGGTTCAGAGGCAGACAGCTCCCAGTTCCTTGTCCAGCTCTCCATGAAGTTCCTGTTCCATGCTGAAGCTCACAGCATCCTCCACCTCAAATCCTTCACAGTCTCTCTTGTGATGAGAGACACAACAAACAGTGGTATACCACCTCTGACGAATCTTGAGGCTGACACTTCAGATCCTTATGATGATTGCATAAGCTTCAAACATTGCATCTTTTCTTCTGCAGACACAGCAGTAGGTCCAGGAAAAGTTCTTCTCTCTTACCCAAAATGTCCTCAGGGTTACTAGTTTGGTAAATGCCCTGCAAGATAAGGCTACCTGACACCTTTTTGAGGAGCTCCCTGTCAGAAAGATTCTCCCTATGGGAGAGAGTGCCCTTCATGAAACTGAAGTGTCTCTTCATGGTTTCTATGACCTCTGTTAGGGGTTTCTCAGGGACTGGCCAGTACTTGGGTGAGATCTCCACAGCCTGCCTCAGCTCCTCTTCTTTCTCCCTCACAATCACCTCCTGGCGACTTTTGCCTGCTGCCTGCATCTCCCTTAGTTCCTTCAAGACTGACTGTGCCCACTCTTATCTCTCCTTCAAGATCACCCAGTGTTTTTCTTCTATTTTCTCTGAGCCCTGGCCTCTCGACAACTTAAGGAGATTCTGTAATGCCTGTTTCTCCCAAGAATGTTTTGCCTGGGACTTCAGTGTCAGTTTTTCCCTCTGTTGTAGGTATTGTAAAGCTTGGGCAGAGGTCACACCTAACTATTCCTGCAGTTTAGTCACCCAATACTGGTCATCCAGCCCCAATTCTCTCAGCTTCTCTTCCAACTCTTGTCTTTCTGAGTCTCTATGGAATGGTTCATCACCATTATCCCCTGGTGTAGACATTGCTGCAGAAGAGGACAGAACATGAATTAGTCAGAACCTGCTTTTACTTTGGGAGGAATGATGCACAAAAGGTATTTGGTGATGATGGGGTTTAGGCTCTAGAAACCCCGTTGAATCTTTCCACTTCATAAGACATTTGCCTGATGCCATAAGCCTTTCATTATTGCTAGGTCCAAATCCATTCCTCTTTACCTAGCCTAGCCCTCCATTGTCCAGCTACTTACCACCCTTGATCCTATGGAAATATCTATACCCAATCTGTTACCCTTAAACTATCCTAGCCCTCCATTGTCTGTCATTTCCAGTTGACCTTCAGCTGTTTCCCACCCTTAATCCCCATTCCTGGAGTCTGACTTTTGTTCCTCAAGATCTTCCTTAGACTATTCCTCAAGACCCTACACTTTTAGATCCCTCCCACAGTCTTTCTGCATATAAGATTCATCTTACTTCCATGAAGGTACTGAGATTCAATCTAGCACAGACTAGGCTGTGTCAGATTGTTCTGGCCTGCTTGTCAACACAAGTTCACATATATTTAGACTACTTAAGATTCTACTTATTGTTAACCTCAAAAGTTTAGTTAAAGGAAACAAACAAGTTAGGTGATATACAGTTATTTCGTTTATTCCCCTTAAGTTAGCTGATACGTGTACATAGAGTTCAGAGTCTAAATTCTGAGTGCCTGATACAAGATTTAACAAAGCTTTTACATGTTTTTGCCCAATCCCAAGATGTTTGTAGCCCTCAGATTTATGACCTCCACATGAATACAGGACAAATGACAAAATAGTGGAGATGTACATTCTCAGGATGTCTCTGTGTTCCCTATCTGGAATGTATCCCCAAGAGAATTTCTGACTTTCCAAGCATTCTGTCATAAGGTGGGAGAAGGGGCTGGAAATATCTATTCCCAATCTTATCTGGTCTTTCAAGTTGCAGACACAGGAAAGGGCCTTTTAAAGCAGAGCAAAGCAGTCTGTTTGATTAATTCAGACTTCAGATAAATTTGATATTTAATAATTTTCACCATTATGGTGAATCTTTAATAAACTTTGCTTTTCTTTGGCTGAGAGAAAACTTGAGTCAAATTCATATGGCAGGACTCGGCATGTTGGTATTTTTGGGTCTTGAGTACCCCTAAAACCCCAAATCTCAACTGTGAGGGTGTAAAGGATAGAAGGAGCTTCACAGGAAATATGTTTACTCTCTTCTCCTGCTCCAGCACCATCACTACATGTAGAAAAAAATTTTTTTTTTTGCTTTTTGGAGGGCAATTGGCCTGCTCACCTATGCAAGAGTACAAGAGAGAACAGAGCCTGGTCCAGCACAAAATCAAAATCCAGGAACTGAGGTTATAGATATGAGTAAACAGTAGACAGTTCTAAATATAATAAAGAGATACCATGAGTTAAGAGAACCTTAAGAGCTAAATCCAGAAGAGAATAATAACACAAAAAGTATAAAGCACCTAGGTGAAGTAAATAGAGCACTGGGCATAGAATCAGGAAGTCTTGAATTCAAATATGGTGTCAGATACTGTCTGTGTGACCCTGGGCAAGTCATTTACCATCTATAGGAATTTTTGTTATTGTTTACTCATTTCCAACTCTTTGTGACCTCATTTCAAGATTTCTTGGCAAAGACGTTGAAGTGGTTTGCCATTTCCTTCTCCAGTTCATTTTACAGATGAGGTAACTGAGGCAAACAGGGTTAAGTGACTTGCCCAGGGTCACACAGCTAGAAAATGTCTGAGACCAGATTTGAACTCAGGAAGATGAGTCTTCCTGACTCCAGAACCAACAACACTCTTTCTACTATGCCACCTAGCTGCCTTAGTTTCCTCAACCATAAAAAGGGCATGATAATAGTACCTCCCTCCCAGAATGGTCAGGAGGATCAGATGAAATAAGATTTGTAAAGTACTTAGCACGCTGTCAGGCACAATGTCAGTCCTTAATAAATTCATCCTTCCTTCTTTCCTTCCTTCCTAGAAGTAAAGCCTTAGAGAAAGGAATGGTTAGGCCATAAGGACTTCAAGAATGACCCAAAGAAATAAAGTCAGACATCATTTCTAAAATATGTAGAGAACTGAGTCAAATTTATAAGAATACAAGTCATTCCCCAATTGATAAATGGTCAAAGAATATGAATAGGCAGTTATCGGATGAAAAGATTAAAGCCATTTATTGTCATATAAAATTGCTCTAAATCATTATCTACTAGAGAAATGCACATTAGAACAATTTTGAGATACCATGTCACACCTATCAGATTGACTAATATGACCAAAAAAAAGGAAAATGATAAATGCTAATGCATTGTTGGTGGGGTTGTGAATAGATCCAACCATTCTAGAGAGCAATGTGGAACTATGCCCAGAGGGCTATAAAACTGTGCATACTCTATGATCCAGAAACACCACTACTGGGTCTGTATCCCAAAGAGATCATTAAAAAGAGAAAAGGATATATTTGTACAAAAATATTTATAGTAGCTCTTTTTGTGGTAGCAAAGCATTGGAAATTGAGGAGATACCCATCAGTTGGGGAATGGCTAAACAAGCTGGGGCATAGGAATATAATGGGATGCTATTATGCTATAAGAAATGATGAACAGATGGATTTCAGAAAAACCTGGAAAGTCTTACATGAACTGATGCTGAGTGAAGTGACCAGAAACAAGAGAACACTATACACAGTAACAGTAACAAGTAAGCTAGTGTAACCAGCAGGAAAGTCCAGAGAAATGAGGGCACCTAACAGTGGAGCCTAAGGAGGGGTTTTGGACTTGGAACTTAGGGCTGCTCTTTCTAATAACTGAGCTAAGCAAGTGAACCTAATCTCCATCCCTTCCCAGAGATCAAGGTGGTATACGAGAAAGATTATGCCTTCTGTGCGCTGGAAATCTGTTTCTATATTGGCTATTTTACATTTTGAAGCAAATATTCCTTTGAAAAGCTAAACTATTAGTGGCTAAATGGCACTGAGGTGTGTGAAATGATTCCTGCAATTGAAGAGAACAACATCAGTTGGGACTATAGCCATTGACAGAGAGCCCAGGCAACTTCAACAACTTTAAGGGTACTAGAGACCCCTGTGGGGGTAGTTAAATAATATCTCCCAGGCCTTCAGGCAGTTAGGGTCAGGGCAGTTAATGTTATGTGATTATCTACAATTTATCTTGAATGTATCTTATTGGTACATAGTTGTTTTCATGTTAGACAACATCAAAAGTAGATCCTTAAGAATACAGACTATTTTTGCCTTCCTTTGTCTGATAGAGTCTCAATGCAGATCAAAGCATATTACTTTTTCTCTTTTTTCTTTCTCATGGTTTTTCCCTCATGTTCTGATTCTTCCTTCACAACATGACTAAGATGGAAATATGTCTAATAGGGCTATACATGTATGGCCTATATCAGATTGCATGCCATCTTGTGGAGGGGTGAGGGAAGGGAGGGAGAAAAAATAGAACTCAAAATGTTATAAAAGAGAATGTTGAAAAGTATCTTTACAAGCAATTTGGAAAAATAAAATACTATTAAGTGGGGGGCAAGGGAAGAAATAAAGCCAGAGGGGGGAAAGAAAGGAAAAGGAAATTAGAGCTGCTGGGAGAAAAAAATAAGTTGGAAAGATTAGAACTGCAATGGAGCTCAGTTCATTAACCTAAGGACTAGCCTTAGATTGTCTTCTTAGGAGGGAATGAAGAGACCAGAGATGAGAGAAATGTGTAGCTGTTCTTTATTTCATCATGGTGCTCCTTATATACTCTAAAGGCAACATGATTCAAGCATGATTTCCTCGTGCACAGGGAATGTGGACCAATGGCAGGGGCCGAACCAATCAGGTAAGCTGCTGCTCATCAAGCAAGCAATTCCATAGGAGACTTCCTTGTGAGTCAGCAACAGGACTACGACCCTCAGCACTTCCTTATCTCTCAAGGGTACAGGAAGGCCTTGAAACCAAGAGGCCCCAAGGCAATTCCTGATTTTCTGTGGGACAAAGGTGTCTTGAACTCACGTTGTCCTCTACATAGAACCAAACATGGAGACCATTGCTTAAGTAGTGTACTCCCTGAAGAAATGCCAAATTCAGGACCTACATATAATTTATTCTATTTTGTCACTTTTAAGAGGTAAAAGAAAAGGGAATTTTTAAATGGTATAAGAAGGGTATAGGAACTTACTATTTCTGACAGAGAGCTTGAGAAAACAAGTATGCCAACATAAAAAATCAAGAGGGGATGTGGACATCTCGTGTATCTCATCCTTCACTGAGTTGGGAAAGAAATGAACACAGAGTCTGTTGTACAAATACCTAAAACTGCAGTAGGAAAGCAGTTAAGGAGAGGGGAGAAAGAAGGGGAGGTTGGCCCCAGGGATGAGAAATGGGTAAGGGGTCTCAGGTGTGGGACTTAGAGGACAAGGTACTCAGAGAAAAAAAACAGAGTCCTACATGGAAGCACATTGTATTTGCACGCTTCCCCGTCCCCCCTTAGAACCCAGTAAACAACGTCAGGTTCATTTTATTTTCATTTCCTAGAATACTTCTGTCTCCCAAAATGATCCCATTCAGCAACAATACCTCATGTTAGATGCTCACGTGGCTTTAATTTCTTTTTTCTCCTATCAGAATCCAATAAACAGGATTTTGGTTTCATTTCCCAGAATACTTCTCCTTCCCAAAATTATCTCATTCAGCAATACTTCAGGTCAGATGCTCAGGGACCTTGTCTTTAATATCATGCAAAAGTGGCATCAGAGGAAATATAAAAGAGCCTATTGGTTTCACTCTACTGGGTAAAAGAAAGTTTCTGCTCTATTGTCTTTCTGATAATATTCTTCAGAACTGTGAGCATGTGCATGCACACAGGGACAGCTCTAAAACAGTTTCATATTTCACAGACAGCCCATTCTAAGACCCTCTCATTTTGACTGGGGAAGGTAAAAAAACCTCCCAGGGAGTGACTGAATGATAGTCTAATAGCAAGGGAGATTATGCCTAACCCAATGAACTTAGGGGAAAGAAGAGCTTTCTTTACCCCTTTCTTAGGGTTGGGAAGCAGATGTGTTAAGCTAAACCTGTGAGGAGAAGCTTAATTGCCCCCTAGCCAACATGGGAAAATGTATGAACACTCCCAACTGGGTAAAAGTGATAAATTTGGTATTTAAAAAAAATGTTTAGTAGTTGACTTTAAGGTCCTTATGACTCTGTGTTCTATGTTTAGATGTATAATGGTCTAAAGGCAATGGATGACTTATCTTAAAGTCAACAGAAGCCCCACAGTAAAGGAAGGTGTGACTAAGAGATCACAAAGAATTCTCCAGAAGTGCTTGACTTCTTACTCAAGAGCCAATGTTTCTGGTCATTTTGGAGTACTTGACGCAAACTAGTCATTGGATGCTCCTGCCTGAATTAGGTTATTAAAAGAAGTGGATCCTCAGGAATGGGAAACAAAGTTAGAGATGTATCTAAATGACTAGGTTTCCTATTATAGGTAGTGGAATTAGAATTGGGCTATTGTTGGTCAATTTGATTTGAAAACAAATTATGAGGTCAGTCCTGACCATTGAACTTGGGATAAGTCAGAGAACATCAAAGTGAGAAACAGAGAATAGAACAATGTCTCTGTTCTTGAAAAATTGGCATTAAATTCTTACCTACTAGATAAATGAACTATTTAAATATTTGGATAAAATGACTTGGCTGAAATTTTTTGTTTAAAGGATCCTTAAGTAACTTGAGTAAGAATGTATGCTGTGGATTTTTCTGAATTAGTACTGCCAGCAATGTAAATGTTTGTTTTTATCTTTTCTATGAGGTTCAGTTGAAATCTGTTCAGGTAAACAGCACTCGATCAGTAAACAGTTTAAACAGAACCAAGTTTAAAAGTATTTTTCCTCCAGTAACTCTGAAGAGGGAGAAAACAAGTAGTCTCAAAATTAAGCCTTTCCTGGCATTCTCTTAAATTTTCTTTTGCTTGAATTATCTGGAGCAAAGTTTAAATTGTCCTGAGATTTTTCCTCAGAAAAGATGAGTAATTTTTCAAGGGAAGGCAAAATTTCATTTTTAGGAATTTGGTTGGGCTGACTAGTGTGAGCTTCTGATTGATTTGGCAGGATTTAGTTGCCTAAGTAAATAAGAAGCAAAAATAGAAGGAATTAGAGTAGACCATGTATTGACAAATTCTTAAGGAAAATAATAAATTTGAAATGGTTTACATGTGAAAATAAAAAACTTTCTGGAAATTTGTAAGTTTCATCTCTGATCAACTAAAAGTAAAAGTTGCAATGAATTCTAGGTCACACCTTCTGAAAGTGGGTATGCCCCAGCACTTTGTCTTGGACCCTCTTCTTTTCTTCCTCAATATTATTTTATCTTGGTGATCCCATGAGCTCCCACCAATTCAATTATCATCTCTTTGATAAAGATTGTTAGATCAGGGCGGCTAGATGGCACAGTGAATAGAGCACCAGCCCTGCAGTCAGGAGGACCTGAGTTCAAATCCGACCTCAGACACTTGACACACAAAAACTAGCCATGTGACCTTGGGCAAGTCACTCAACCCCAACTGCCCTGCCTTCCTCCTCCAAAAACCACAAAAAAAAAAAGATTGTTAGATCTATTTATCCAGCCCTAACCTCTCAACTAACCTGCAGACTAATCTCCAACTGCTAATTAGGTTGAACTGGACATCCTGTACACATCTTAAACTCAATATGTCCAAAACTGAACTCATTTTCTTCCCCACAAACTCTCTCTTTTCAACTTTCCTGTTTCTGTTGAGGACATCATGAGCTTTCTAATCACCAAGTTTGCAATCTAAGTGTCATCCTCAACTCCTCAGTGTCATCTCTCTTACTCCTTCCCCACCCCCCCTCCATCCAATCTGTTGCCAAGTCTTGCTGACTTTTCCTTCACAACTCTCACCTCTGCCTTTGACACTGCCACCACACAAGTCCAGACCTTCTTCACATCATGCTTGGACTGTTTCATGCTGGTTGGTTTCCCTTCCTTAAATCTCTTCCCAGTCCAAGCCATTCTTCCACTCAGCTCTCAAATTAATTTTCTTAAAGTGTAGATCTTACCATGTCACCTCAACCTCTATTCTCATTCTATCTAAACCAGTGGTTCCCTATTGCCTGCACCATCAAGTGTAAAACGCACCATTATTCAAAATCCTTCACAACCTGACCCACTTCTACCTCTGTGGTTTTCTTTCACCTCATTCCTCACCAAGTACTCTGCCATACAGTAACACTGACCTCCTTCTTGGCCTCCTTGTTGTTCTTTGAACAAAGAGGCTCCATCCTCATACTCCAGGCATTTTCATTGGTTTTAATGCCCATGCCTGGAACTCTCTCTCTCTCCTCATTTCAGTCTCCTGGCTATTCTGGTCTCTAAGTTGCAGCTAAAATCCCACCTTCAAGAAGACTTTCCTGATACCCTTTAACCCTAGTAGCCTCTTTCTCTGTCTGTCTCTGTCTCTGTCTGTCTCTCCTACCCTTCATCCTTTTCCCATCCCCTCATGCAAACTCTTTTCTGCTCCATGTTGAGGAGAAAGATCACACTTCATTCCCATCATGGGTACCCCAATGGTCCCATGAACAGAACCAGTGAGGGGAAATGACATCCGTACCCTTCTCTCTCTCTCTTTTACTTTTGCCAACTGGGGATGTTTCTTTCTCTTTGGTCTCAATTATCAGCATTTTTAGGTGCCAGTGGTGATCTCCAACCATCTTGTAGTTAGTTTTGGAAACTGCAGACATGGCAATAAGATTGCAGGTAAGATAGTGTAGCCAAGCAGCTTGGCAGGAAAGACCAGAAAAACTAGGGTACCTAAGACTGGAGTCCAAGGAAGGGTTTTGGACTTAGAATTTAGGGTTGCTCTTTATAAGGACTGAGCTAAGCAATGAACCTAATCCCCATCCCTCCTCAGAGACCAAGGTGGTATACAAGAAAGATTATGCCTTCCATGTGTTGGAAAGCTGTTTCTGTGTTGGTTATTACACATTTTGAAGTAAATATTCCTTTGTAAAGCTAAATTGTTAGTGTCTAAATGAAGCTAGGGTGCATGAAATGATCCCTGCAATAAAAGGGAACAACAACAGCTGAGACTATAGCCATTGAGAGAGAGCCCAGGCAACCCCCAACGCCCTTAAGGTACTAGAGAACCCTGTGGAATAGTTAAATAGTATCTCCCAAACCCTCAGGCAGTTAGGGCCAGGGTAGTCAATGTTACTGAATATCTATAATTTATCTTGAATGTATCTAATTGGTATATAGTTGTTTTCATGTTAGAGAACATTAGAAGGAGCTCCTTAAGAAGACAGACTATTGTCTGCCATTCTTTGCATCCACAATGCAACAGTGCCTGGCACATAGTGGGGTCCTTGATAAATGCTTGGTGATTGACAATGAATTTGAGATATATAAGAATATTGAGGTAATTTGCAAAACAGATTTAATTGAATAAAAGGAAATTAGACCTAGTTTACAAGTAAAAAAAGCCAAGGGTAAGAAATTTACCACATCTGAAAGAAAGTGAAATATTGAATGAATATATAAAGAGAAACGAAATTCTGTGATTTCCAGAGATTGGTTGAGGGTAAAGCAGGATTGGTGACTGAAAGGCAATTTGAAAAATTAGTAGTTTCCACTGACAAAATGTTGACATAAGTTCAGTCAATAGATAAGAAATGTACAAAGGTGCTGTTAAAAGTAAAAAGCAAATTCTAAAAAGGTAACTGCAGAAAGTAGAATTTACTGATTTGGAACTCAGAGAAATGATTTCCATTTCCAACTCCCCAACAGCAATCACTCAAGAAAAAACTATGTGAGGACCTTGTTATTACCAGAGATCAAAATAACCAGCCAGGGCCCACTTTACAAAATGGCAGAGGAAAAGAAAAAGTGAGGATTTCAGAAAGGAGCAATGCAAGATGAAGATTGATTAGACCTTGTTCTGACGACAGGAGAATAGTGAGACCGATGTGCCTGGAAGTCTGGGAAAGACACTGGGAAAAATTCCTATTTCCTCCTCACAGAGTAACAGTTTTTATCAATAGTTTCCAAGCTGAATTTCAGATTCTCCTAACCTCAAGGATGCAGAAAAGTGACATAACCTGAGGGACTTAAGAGTGTCTGGCCTCCAAGATCCTCTCAGATGCCACTGTACACACTATTGGCTGTTTCTTGCACCAGATGCTCCATCTCCTATCTCTTTTCCTGACCATGGGTTATCTATCCCCTGTGCCTAGAACACTGTCTCTCCTTGTCTGTATCTCTCAGTTTCCCTGGCTTGCTTGAAGACAACTCAGATCTCACCCTGTGCAGCAGGCCATTCCTGATCCCCCCTTCTACCTCCCTCCATCTGCTAATGCCTTTCCTTCTGAGATTACCTTCCACCTTTCCTGGATATCACTTGGACATACCCAGATCTTGGACACTGTCTCTTCCATTAGAATGGGAATTCCTTGAGGGCATGAAACATTGACCTTTTTTGTTTGTGTATCCTCAGCTCTTAGTAGAGTGCCTAACACTGAGTGAACGACACTTATTAAAGCTTGTTCACGGCTGGCTGACTACAGTTCAGTTTTTTAAGTGTATATGAGATTGAACATGTCAGTAAAACCCAAACCTGCTCTCCTTCTCCTGATTTCATTTCCTATGATGCCATGACTTCTTGCACTCTCATATCAGTCTGTATTTGATGACTGTACAGTAACTGGTGCTAGAGGAGCAATTTCAGGAAAGAGAAAACTAAGAAAGGAAACAGAAAGTTGGCTTCCTTTGTGGATAATAGAGAGAGGTGGGGCAGCTCAGTGAGTGGGTGTGTTTACCTGATTTGGTTTGTTTCTCCCTCTGTGACTGTGCCTGCATCTTAACCCCTCTGTGACCCATAAGCCAGACTCTGTTTCCATGCTCTTCAGATTCTGCTGTTCCCACAAGTCCCCAGATCAATTTCTTTACCCAAAGGAGAGTGGACAGGGAAGGCAGAAGAGAGGGCACTCTTACAGTCATGAGCCATCCAATTCAAACACAACCCTCCTAAGCTTTTTCTTCAATTTCCCCAAAATAGTCAGAGGGGCAAAGCCTAAAATGAAATGGATTTCTGTCCCATATCTTAAGCCTTCCTCTACCTCACCTTGACCTGGGTGGAGTGACACCCTGGGGAAGGTATTTCATTCCATAGCAAGCACATCTGGGGCCAGCAATCCTGGAGGCTGAGTGAGCAGAGGAAGAAAACCCAGAGACCAGGGCAGAGAAGAAGTTGGAGAGAAGGAGAGAAAGAGAGGGAGAGAGGGAGGAATAAAGAAGAGAAGGAGAAAAGAAGGAGAGCAGAAGAAAACGGGGGAAGAGAAGGAGAGAGAGAAACAGAGAGAATAAAGGAGAACAGATGGCTTCACCATTAAAGCAAAGGGACTAGAAAAACATTACAGCTCACAAGTCCTCGCTGATATGCTCCCTGTTAACAATCAGTCAGACATAACTAGCTTTTCAAAAGTTATGTACTAAGGAAATATAATAGGAAAAGCTGGTATAAACCGTAGTAAAACAGCAAGAGGAGCTAGGTGCTACAGTGGATGGAGTGGTATACTTGAAGGCAGGGGGATCTCACTTCGAATCCAGTCTCAGACACTTACTAGACGTATGACCTTAGGCAAGTCACCTAAATTCTGTTTGCCTCAATTTTTTTTTATCTGTGAAATGGGGATAATAATTACACCTACTTCCCAGAAGTAGTATAAACAGAGAAAAATACTGGAAGAGGGGTTACAATAACCACTAGGAGCATCAAAGACAACGAAACAGACCCTAGAGTGTGGCCTTGATCCCTCAGCCAACAGGTGAAATACCTTCAACAGCTCCCCTTGACAAAGGATACTGAGGAATGGATGGCAGGGGCCTCCCTTCTGTCTTTACGGTGACAAGGACAGCAGAATTTGACACGCTGGGATAGAACATTGTCCTCCCTTAACCCTGGGCTTACTCTCACGTAAACGCATAAAGACTCGGTGCAACGAGGGGCGCAAAGGTAGGGAACACGCATGGTTAGAACACACAGAGAGCATGGGTGGGGGAGGGGCACTCGGGCCTCTGAGGCTGCGGGACCAGCCGGGTCTCCCGTGATTCCTGCTCGTCCAGCAGGAGTTTTAGAGGGTGGAGTGTGTCGGGGGTTACCCCGCCCTCACCTTCTGGGTCCATCTCTTTCTTTGCCATGACAGCTCCTTTCCTGGGGAAATTGTTACTTCACACTCACACACTTTCGTCCGCCCGAGCATGGAGTGGCGGGGACAAGGGGAAGAGAATCTTCTCTGACACGAACACTAGCATGGTCCGATCTGTTCACTGACCGTCTTCAGGGACACTGTCCACTTTTACGCCAGTTCTCAGACAAGGGCATGGACCCGCTTGACCTCGCGCCTGCGCCCTGACGGAACCCGAACTACATTTCCCAGAATGCACCAGGATCCCAAGAGGCCTGATCAGAATTCCACCAAAAACCACTAGGGGGCAGCTAGAGACCGCAGTGAATAGAGCGCCAGCCCAGAGTCAGGAAGGCTCAGCTCCCTGAGGTCAAATATGGCCTCTTACACTTACTGGCTGTGTGACCTGGGCAAGCCACTTCACCCCGTTTGCCTTAGTTTCCTCATTTGTAAAATGACCTGGAGAAAGAAATGGAGAATCACTCCTGTACTTTAATTGAAATAGCAGATAAAAGCTTGTATTTGGGCGGGATTTGGGGGCAATGGAGTCTGGTCACAAGAGCCTGTTTTGCCCCGATGAATTCTGGGAAAGGGATGAACCATCTCTCAGAAGTATTTTTGAGTTTGGTGGTAGAGAGGGCCCCCTAGTGGAGGGCTGAAACACTGAAGGGGACAGTTTTCAGTTGGGAACTGAAAGAGCCTTTAGTTCACTTTCCTGATGAGGGAATTAAGGACTAGAGAGTCAAGGGGCCTTGGCCAGGGACAGACAGGTGGTCAGCAGTGATGAGTCTGGGAACACATTTACACCTGGAAAGAAAGTCAGTCTCTCTATCTCTCTCTAGTCTCTCTCTTTCTCTCTCTCTCCATATATATGTAAATATACACATACATACATATAGGTCTATATGTATGATATATACACATGTATGGATGCATACATACATATATAGATATAGAGATGCATACACACATATCACATGTGTATATGCATGTATTACTTGTATCACCTGAGTCCAAATCCAGTCTCAGACATTTAACACAAAAAACTAGGCGTGTGACCTTGGGCATGTCACTTAACCCCAATTGCCCTACCTTCCACCCTCCAAAAAGCAAAACAAAAAACAGAATTACACTGATATATCAGATTGGTTAATATGACTAAACAAAAAACAAAAAACAGAATTACACTGATATATCAGATTGGTTAATGTGACTTTAAAAAAAAGGAAAATTATAAATGTTGGAGCAGAGGTGGGCAAGTTGGGACGCTAATATGCTGTTGGTAGATTTGCAGATTAATCCAGCCATTCTGGAAAGCAATGTGGAACAATGCCCAGAGGACAATCCAACTGTGTATATACTTTGATCCAGCAATACCACTACTAGTCCTGCATCCCAAAGAGATGGTTAAAAGTGGGGGGAGGGGTGCGACAAAATACAGAAGCTCTTTCTGTGGTGGCAAAAAATTAGAAATTGTACAAACCAGTAGCTGGCTCTACTACCTTTGACGAGGACACAGACCACTGACTGGCCATGTCATCAGATCTGTGGTAACTCCAAAAGCACTAATCACTCGTGGTGTTGCTTTTTGTCCGTCTTATCCCTGCTTGGCTGTATGACATTGACAGAGACAATGCTGTAAGGGTAGAACTCTCAGGCCCGCTCCATCTGAGATGAATATCTGTCCTATGAATGCGGGTCTCGGTTATTTGATTCTTTGCATTTGTCTTTTCCTATTTTAGATGGAGATTAGAAATGGTTATGACCTTGTGAACTGAAAAACGTCAGGCATATTAAACACCAGAGTCTGGAAGTTGGAATCCAAAGCAGAAGATACAAGGTGAGGTGTGAGGCCCTAGGCAACTTAAACCTAGGTCAGCAGGAGCAGAGATCTGTATCTCATCTATTAGTCATACCACACCTGGAAACTTGCTACAATGATTGATAGGTAAAAATTTAGTTGTCTGATCCCTCTCTCCCCACATTAGAGATGGTTTAGGTAATATGTGGCCCCAACTCGGGGTTAGAGGGGGAAGGGGAGCAGTGACAGAGTTGGTGAGAAGAAGAATGTTTATACTTCTGTTTTTCCTATTAGCTACAAAGTGACTATCCCTTTGCAAAAGCAATTCTATACTAATTAGAGCAATTGGTGTGCTTATCACTGGGTGCTAACAGCAGGAATGGGGATAGAAATAGACTACAAGGAGGACTTGAGATAACAGCATTGCTGAAAGAAAGATGCAGCTGGCCACCCCCTAGAATCAAGAAGGGGAGGTATATGTCATCTAATTCTGAGGCAGGAAGTCCAAAGTATCACAATTTTATTCGTCATAATCACTGAGTTGGGATTTTTTTGGTTTTTTATGGCTATACCATTCCATTCATGTCACAGTTCGTTGCCATTCCCTAATTAATGTACATTTTCTTTTTTGAAGTTCTTTGCTACTACAAAAAGTATTACTGTAAATAATTTGATAACGTGTAGGATACACTATATTTTCTTATCTTGGCCTGTCTTACAGCATATGCCTAGCAATAAGCTCTCTGGGCCATAGCATATGGTGAGAAACGTTCATTCATTTCTATCATAATTCCAAATTGTTTTCCAGAATGGTTAGACCACTTCAAAACTCTACCCACAGTGTATTAGTTTTCTTCTTTCCACAGTGCATCTAGCATTAACTTTTCCAATGTTTTATAATCATTGTCAGTTTGCTTGGTTTGAGGTAAAATGTAAGAGTTGCTCTGACTAGCATTTAGTTTATTTTTAAGTATAGGATTTTTGTAGATTTTTTTTTCAAAATCACCTATATTTCTGCCTTGTATATTACGTCCTCTCAGCTGTCAGAGGATCATCTCTTGCAATAATTTTTTTAATAAAAAGAGGAGAGAAAAAAAATCAAAATAACCAACAAGTACATTGAAAATATGTGGGGCAGAGCTAATGTGGTAGAAAAGAAGCAGTAGCTTTTCCAAGCTCCTCCAAGAATTCTGTTGCTAAAAGCTAAAAAGTAAATTTGAACGGATTTAAGAGTGACAGAACCCATTAGGAGACAGAGCATGGCAGAGTGCCAGGCCAGGAAAATGCCTACTCAGGTCTGGGCAGGGGGAATGCGGAGCACACAGGAGCTGCACAAGCGCGGATCTGAGAGCAGAGTACAACAGACTGAGAAGCCCCAGCCAGCCAGCAGACTCACGCAGCCAGAGGGTGTGTGGCAGCCGTCTTACCACAGGGCGGAGGATGGCTGTCAGAGCTGGGTGAGAGAAAACTCAGGGCCCACAGCAGGGTCAGCAGCTTTTCCTGGGGCTACTAGCCCGCAGCCTGGATGTTTAAAAATTACATACCTGGGGGTGGCTAGGTGGCGCAATGAATAGAGCACCAGCCCTGGAGTCAGGAGGACCTGAGTTCAAAAATGACCTCAGACATTTAACACTTACTAGCCATGTGACCTTGGACAAGTCAGTTAACCCCAATTGCCCTGCCTTCCCCCCCTTAAAAAGCAAAAAAAGTAAAAATAAATAAAAATTTAAAAAATAAAACTTAACTTACATACCCAAACTTCCAGAAATCAAGAGAGAGGAATAAAACCTAGTTGCTCTGATCCCCCCTCCCTGACCCAGAAAGGTCCGGAGATAATCGCCCCACCCAGAGTAAAACCCTGAATTAGTGGAAACAGCCTCAGGCTTGCTAGGCACTGAGGAAGGGGGAAGCCCAGGAGGGTGGATCCAGCAAACTCTAACTACTCAAGCCCAGGTGCAAGCTTTAGCACTACCAGGAGGGAATCAGCAGATAGCAGCCCTGCTGGACCCCTGCTGCTGAGCCTGCCTGAGCTGTAGCCCAGAGACACAGAGGTGCAAACCTGAAGGAGCCACACCACCCTGCCCCCATAAGTTACTCTGTAAGCCTCAGGGTTTCTCAGGGGAAACACTGAGAGTCCTGGCCTTGGCCTCTCTAGTCATTCAGATGCTACAGCTCACCAAGTTAAAAACCAAACCCCTACCTCCCAGCCTGAGAAGCTCAATATTTCTACACCCCAGAAGCAGATATCTACTCTAAAAATCCAGGACATGGGCAACCACAATGGGGCAGAAGGAAACTGTGAAGGCTAGGACCATCAAATCTTTTTATAGTGAGCAAGAACAACCAAATTCAGAAGGCAACACAGACTCTATATTCACACTGGAGACCACAGAAGAAAATGTGAATTGGTCTCAAGCCCAAAAAGCATTCTTGGAGGACCTCAAGAGGGATTTTAAAAATGAAATTAGAGACGTAGGAGATAAATTTAAATCTACAGTGACCAAATTGGAAAAAAAAAACTCACTGAAGAAAACAAATCTTTAAAAAGTAAAATTGGAGAACTAGGACAGGAAGTCCAAAATCTTAACTGGGGAAAAAAACCTCCCTAAAAATGAAAACTGAACATATGGAAAAGGAACTTAAAAACTAATTGAGGAAAATAATTCAATAAAAATTAGAATCAGTCAAATTAGAATCAGTCAAATAGAATCAGTCAAATTGAATTAAGGACTCTATGATGCAGCAAGAGTCAGTCAAACAAAACATAAAGATTGAAAAATTAGAAGAAAGTGTAAAATATCTCACTGGAAAAACAACTGACCTGGAAAACAAATCCAAGAGAGATAACCTAAGAATTATCAGCCTACCAGAAAGCCATTATGAAAAAAGCAGCCTGGACAGCATCCTCCAAGAGATTGTCAAAGAAAACTGTCCTGAGGTCCTAGAATCAGAAGGTAAAATAGTTATTGAAAGAATTCACCAATCTCTTCCTGAAAGAGATCCCAAATTGAAAACTCCAAGAAATACAGTAGCCAGATTCCAGAGCTACAAGGTCAAGGAGAAAATACTGAATATAGCCAAAAAGAAACAATTCAAATATCATGGAACTACAGTCAGGATTACACAGAACTTAGCAGCTGCCACATTAAAAGACCGGAGGGATTGGAATTTGATATTTCGTAAAGCAAAAGAGTTAGGACTGCAACCAAGGATCAACTACCCGGCAAGACTGAGCATAATCTTTCAGGCAAGGAGATGGTCATTTAATGAAATAAAAGACTTCCAGACTTTCCTGATGAAAAAGCCAGAGCTCAATGGAAAATTCAATCTCCACTTACAAGACCCAAGAAAGACATAAAAAGGTAAACAAGGAAAATACACACTCATACATACACATACACACACAGATGTTCACACATGCACATAACTTGGGACTCAATAAGAGCAAACTGTTTACGTCCCTTTATGAGAAGCAGATACCTGTCAGTATTGAAATTTGTATAAGTATTGTGACACTTAAATGGGATGTATATAGAAAGAGGGTGTGGGTATAAGTGAATTAATCTGAAGATTTTTTTAAATACTCTATTAAGGGGAAGAAAGGGATTGTAATGGGAGAAAAGGAAAGGTAGAGGCAGAAGATGGTAAATTATGCTACAAGAAGAGGCATAAAAACATACTAAAGTGGAGGGGAGGGAAGGAAAGAGATGTTGCATCATATGATCATTACTCTCATTGGTTCTGATTTAAAGAGGGATCAATACAAACAGTTAAGTTTAGATTCTAACATGAAAAGACACAAAAATTCATGACAGTAGAGGGAAAAGAGGGAGGGAGAGGAGCACTGTATGAAATTTACTAGCATTGGTTTGGGTTCAAGGAGAGAATAACATACTCTGTTAAGAATAAAAATCTATTGTGCCCTACAGGCAGTAGG
>CM053582.1:127995750-128022388 GCA_028627135.1 Pseudochirops cupreus | reverse complement strand
AAAAAAAAATAAAAATTAAAAAAAAAAAAGAAAATGGGTGGGGAGGGGGAGAAATGATTCTGTGAGACCAATTAGGATGCTACTCTAATAGTCCAGATGATGGGTGATGAACTAGGGCAATAGATGTGCAAGGGGGAAGAAGGGGACTCATATGAGAGATAATGGGGAAGAAGAAGCCACTAGATCTGACAACTGAGTGGGCACACAGGGTGAGGCACAGGGATGGATGTTGTTAACTGCTGTTAACAGGGCTTTTACTGAGCTAGTCTCCAACCTGAGAATGCTCAGTGTCTCACAAAGAAGGCCCAGAGACCACAGTGCCAGTAATCATGCAGTTTAATTAATCAGTTTCAGAGTGAGGAATATTCTCTTAGCTGAAGCAAAAGCACAGGTTATATACTTAAATCACAAATGGGGAAAGAGGGTGGAGGGTGGATCACAAACAATCATTTTGCAGTGGTTCTCAACCTTTCTAATGTTGTGACCCTTTAATACCGTTCCTCATCTTGTGGTGACCCCCAACCATAAAATTATTTTTGTTGCTACTTCATAACTGTAATTTTGCTACTGTTATGAATCATAATGTAAATATCTGACATACAGGATGTATTTTCATATATACACGACCCACAGGTTGAGAACCACTGATTTAGTGGTTTCCTAAGAGAAACCCATACATCCCACAATACAACAATTCTGGAATCAAATCTTTGGGGATTGTGACTACCTCACCTAAAGTATAAAACCAGAGTTCTGTGACAGAAATTGATTCTACAGTCTTTGATTTGCTTCACTTCAGGGAGGTAGGTAGAAGGATGCCTTGTAAAGGTTTGATTGATTGGTTCAAGTTGCATTGTGAGTCTGACTCAAAAGATGGGAAAGGCAGCTCTTGAAAAAACTAAATTGTTAGTATATTCATTATGCATATCATAGCAATTAATATGACAATTATAAATTCCTTCCTCAATACTGAGGTTGTGAACTTGGGTAACTGTCAGGATGGTGGTAACCTCAATAGAAAAAATGGAAGATCAGAAGAAGGGTGGGTTTTGGGGGGCGGGGTAGGAAAAAGAGGGCAGTTTAAAAGAGGTTGAGTTTGAATGTGTATGGGACATCAAATTCTATATGAGTAGTAGGCAGTTTGTGATGTGGGGTTGGAGGTCAGTGTAATGGTAAGAGAATTTGAAGATCTTTCCTTCCCCTTAAAAGGCCTCACATGGAGCCCAAAAAGAGAAGCTTGCTTAGGAAAGGCTTGTTTTTCAGGAAGGCCCATACCTTTTGTTTCTTTATAATTAGTTAGTGAGTCAAGAAGGTTGTGATGTCCCCTGATCCTGGAGAAGGCTATATAAATATATTTTTGAGGTGAGGTTTTGCTTTGGGGCTTACTTATGGTAAGAGTTGTGTGATTTGACCAGATGAGAATCTGAGTAGCTGTTGAGCCCCTCAGCTTTGAAAATGTGGATGTGGGTGCTTCTCTCTCTGGTAACTAACTAGGTATGTATGTAATGGTCAGATAGCTAGACGCCCTGTCTGTTGGTCTGTTGAACAGTGTTATTTTCTCTGTTTGAATTTTTTTGTCTGCTTGCAATTTCTGTTTATATTCTCTGAAGTTAAGGGTGCTGACTTTTCCCCCTGAACTAAGTGAATGGTATACATGTTGGATTAAAGTAAGATTGTTAACCCCTTTTGAGTTGCTTTCCTTTAGAAAAGAAAATCCAAGAACCTGTGCTAGCAGCCATTCTGGATATGTTAGGGTGCTTGCTGTTACAGTCAAGAGAGAGACTAAGACTAGAAATAAAGATTTGGTAGTTGTTAGCTTGGACACAATTATTAAGCATATAGGAACTATTCAGGTATAGTAGAAAGAGAGCCAGCTGAAGAACCCAGAAGATCAGAGTTCAAGTCCTGCCTCAGATACAAACTGTCTGTATTACCTTAGGCAAGTCTCTTAACTTCTCAGTTTCCCAGGGCAACTCTGCATGAATGAAAGTTGCAGATTAGAGGTAGCTCTTTTTGGGTGGAGGGAGCCATAATAATTGAATCACTGGTGTGGAAAACAACCAATAAAATATTATTACAGCTGTATGCCCTTGGCTCTAAATCTTGACTATCTTTCTTTTATCTTTTAAAAAATTTTAATGGTGTCTTAAAGTCTAGCTAATTAGCACTTTAGGGTATAATTTGAGTGGTGGTAGGGCAAATTCCACTTTCCTCCTTGTTTTTCTTTTCCTGTAAATTTCTCTTTATATTTCTTTCTGTTTGAAATGCTTTTACTTTCTGTTCTTCAGGTGCTCTGCCTCACCTTTAAAAGGTCTCCCCAGTGTGGTGGATTTCAGTCTCCAGGAAGAGGAAACTTCAGTCCTGTGGAAGGCTTGCTGCAGCCAGCATCACTGAAGACAGAGGGGCTTGGATAAGCCCCAGCATCTGAGAGGGAGAGCAGCCAAGTGTTCGCTGGAGAGCAAGGTTGGTGGGGAGTGAAGGGCTTCAGGCATCCTGAGGGAGGGGAGAAACAGAGAGAGAGAGGATGGAGCTGAGACTAAGTGAGCCATAAGAGGAGTGAAAGGGACTCCTAGGACAGACTTTAGGGACAGTCTAGGCCAATCTGTTCATTGTGAAAATGGGGAAAGTGATTTTCAGAGAAGTAAAGGGACTAAAGTTACATGAATAGTGGAGTCAGGATTCAGAGTAAGAGAGACAAAGAAACAGAAAGAGGCCAAAAGAGGCACAGCTAATTAATCATTAAGCATATATTAGGTACCTATGTGTTAGTCACTGTGCTTTGTGCTAGGGAGACAAAGGCAATGGTAATAGAGTAAGTGCTTAAGAGAGAAAGTGAGTAAAACAGAAAAGAAGATGGAACAAAGGGGAGAGACACATTGGTCATGAGTCTGGCATGATGGATATATAAACGGAAAAAGAGACAGAGACAAAAATGTTGAGATAAGGGCGGTGGTGGTGGGGGGATGCAGAACGAAGTGGGGAGAGAGAATGAAAGACACAGAGAGAGAGAGACAGAGAGAAACACACTAGCAGAAACAGAGAGAAATGTAGCAAAGAAAGAAGACAAAGAGAGAGATCAGCAGGCAGGAAAGGCAGAGAGAAAGACAGAAAAAAGAGACAGAGTGGGGTTTTGTTGGAGTCAGATTAATCAGGGAAGAGGGAGATCAGAATGTTTGGGGAGATCAGGTGATTCAGAGATTTGGGTCACAGGCTTCCAGACCTTCAGGCAGGTGTATGCTTCAGGGGGGCACTGGGCCACCTAGATCACCCCTAGGTATAGTATCAGTGCATTTTTCTCTTCCATTTTTCTATGTCCCGGGATCCAGACCTTTAAAGTCTTTTTATGGGAGATTCACTTATGTTTGGTTCTGTAGGGCTTTGCTGTGTTCCCCTTCATCCAGCAAAGTTATCTTTGGTCCTTTCTTGCTTGGTTGGGCTTGTCAGAGCAGGTTCATTTATTTCCTCTGATGCCATGTTCTCTTCTGCCCCTTTAGGGAAAGAGAGGGAGTCTGAAAAAAGGAATTAAAATCTCTGTGTGTTTGGAGTTTACCTGTATATAGGCACGTTATTCCTATTTCCAAACCAGGGCTTATATTTGTTGTTATGGGAGTGGAGCATATTACAGGAGGGGAGGGATCAGATCGTCACAGATGTTTCTCATTCCACCCCCTTCTTTCTATTTTGTAGTTTCCCGAACTTTTGAAGAATGAAGACTCTCATTTGGTTTTGGAAAACATCAAGTCCCACAGTAGTAGTTGTGCTTTGAACATCTAGTGACTAAGAAAATACATGATGGCAAAAAGCTACAATGAATTCAGTGGTACTGGCAAATGAACTTGTATCTTACTGATGATAACAACATCTTTGACCAATAGTAGTACAGTTGCTTACCATTATTTGGGCTACAGAAGTCTTGATATCTTGATATCTATCTCTATATCTTGACAAGTAGACTCCCAAGCATTTTATGTTGTTTGCTGTTAATTTAAATGAAACTTATCTTTCCATTTCTTTCTGTTAGGTTTTCTTCATAATATATAGGAATCTCATAATTAATTTTTTTACTCTTTTTTTCATCTTTTTTGCAGGGGGGAAAGCAGGGCAATTGGGGTTAAGTGACTTGTCCAAGGTCACACAGCTAGTAAGTGCTAAGTGTCTAAGGTCATATTTGAACTCAGGCCCTCCTAAATCCAGGGCCAGTGCCACCTAGATGCCCCGACATCGCATAATTTATGTGGGTTTATTTTGTACCCTGACATTTTCTTAAAGTTACTAATACTTCAACTAGTTTTTTAAGTTGATTCTCTAGGGTTCTCTAATTACAATATCATATCATCTGCAAAGAGTAATAATTTTGTTTCATCATTGCCAATTCTTATTCCTTCATTTTTTTCTTGTCTTGTTGCTATAGCTGTCATTCCTAGTACAATATTGAATACTGATAGCTATAATGCATATCATTTCTTCACCCTTGATCTCACTGGGAAGGCATCTAATTCATCCCCATTACCACTGATGCTTGCTTCTTATATTAGATAGATATCTTATTAAGAAAAGTTCCAATTATTCATGTACTATCTAGGGCTTTTACAAGAATGGGTGTTGTATTTTGTTGAAAAAGCCTTTTTCTTAATCTACTGAAGTAATCACATAAGTGTTGTTGCTGCTGTTTTTGATATGGTCAATTATGCCTAGAGTTTTCCCAATATTGAACTGGCCCTCCATTTAATATAAATCCAACCTGGTCATATTTTATGACCTTTGTGATATATTGTTATAATTCAATTGCTATAAAAATTTTCTTTGCATTGATGTTCATTAGAGAAATTGATCTATAGTCTTCTTTCTTTTATGTTGCTCCCCTTTCTTTAGGTATCAAAACCATGTTTGTGTTATTGTAAGAATTTGGTAGGACTCCCAGTCTACCTATTTTCCCCTCAAATAGTTAACATATTATTGGAATTAATTGTTCTTTAATTTTGTGGTAGAAATCACCTGTAAATGCATCTAGCTCTAGGGAATTTTTTTTCCTTAGGAAACTCATTTATAGCTTGTTCTATTCCTTTTTCTAATATAGGGTTATTTCAGTATTTGATTTCTTCTTCTGTTAATCTTTGTAATTTACATTTTTATAAATACCTCTTTCATTTAGCTTGTTGGGTTTTTTGGCATACAACTAGACAAAATAGATGCCAATTATTGCTTTAATTTACTCTCCCTTGGTAGTACATTTACTTTTTTCACATTTGATATTGATAATTTTTTCTTTTCTTTTGCAAAAATTCAAATTAACCAAAGTAGTCTTCTATTTCTCCCCATAAAAACATCTGCTAGTTTTATTTATTACTTCAATGGTCTTTTTATTTTAAGTTTTGTTAATCTTTCCTTTGATTTCTAATGGCTTTTTTGGTGTTTAATTTTGAATTTTTATTTCATTATTTTTTATTTAAAAAAACTCTATGGCTAATTGACTGATCTGTTCTTTTTCTTTTTTTATTTATGTAAGCATACACACCCAAACCCACACCAATTCATGCCCATACTAACACTATATATATATATATATATATATATGTATGTATATATGTAAAAACATGCATACATGTATTTCACCACTAAGTATTGTTATGGCTGTGTCTCACAAATTTTGGTATATTGTCTCATTATTTCATATTGAATGAAATTATTGATTTTTTTCTGTAGAATCAGAATTATAATGAATGAGTTTATCAGTTCTCTAGAGATGAATTAGAATTAAAAATGACTGAATTAAAGAATGAAGGAATAAATTTTTTTATTTATGCTTCCAAGGTGCTTTATTGAATGTAAGTTTTATTGTATTGTTGCCACCAAAAGAATGCACTTGATTCTGTTTTTCTGCATTTATTTCTGGAGATTTCAAGGAGGTTGGGCAGAGAAAGGTAGAAGAGGCTAATAGAACTAGGTAATACATGGTAAATTTTTTAGGAATATGTCATGTATAGTTGAGACAAAAAACATACTCTTTTCTGTTCCCATTTTTTTTCTTCAGAAGTCTATCATCTCAAACTTTTCTAAAATTCTATTCATCTCCTTAAATTCTTTCTTCTTTATTTTATGATTAGATTTATCTAGTTCTGAAAGGAGAAAAATGAGGTCCTCCAGAAATATAGTTTTGCCTTCTATTTCATCTATTAACTAATTTAACATTTCTTTTAAGAATTTGGATGTTCTCTGTTTCTCCTCTCTCTCTCTCTCTCTTCCATTTATTCTTTCCCTTCTCAAAACTCTGTTTTGCTTCTGATGATTGCTTCCCTTAATCTGTTATTATTGACCCCTCCCACTCTATCTTAGACCCATTATCTTTTACTCCCCTGTTCAGTCTGATAGATTTCTATACTGAACTCATGTAACTGAGTGTGTGTATATCTATATTTATATATATTGTTTGCTCTTTGAACCAGTTCAGATGAGATTGTAGTTCAAATATTGCCCACTTACCCCAATTTTTCTCTCAGCTATAAATACTCTTCCTTGTATGCCTCTTTTATGAGGGAAAAAATTTCCCCATTTCTCTTCTTCCTTCCCTTTTCTTCCAGTGCATCTTCCGTTCTCACCCTTCCCATCTTTTCTTGAGATCATTCCAACATAATCAGGTCACATGCATACCCTCTGTCTATGTAAAATCTTTCTAACTGCCTTAATAATGATTAAGTTCTAAAGTCTTATCTCATTTGGGAATGTAAGCATTTTAACCTTATTAAGTTCCTTGTGATTTCCCACTCATGTTTACCTTTTAATGCTTCTTTTGAGTCACATTTGAAAGTCAAAATTTCTATTCAGCTCTGGTCTTTTCATCTAGAATGCTTGAAATCCCTGTATTTCATTGAATATTGACTTTTTTTATTCCCTTGAAGGATTATACCCAATTTTGTTGGGTAGGATATTCTTATTTATAATCCCAATTCTTCTCTTTATAATCCCAAGCCTTCTGCTCCTTTATTGTGGTGACTGCTAAATCTTTTGTGAACCTAGCTGTGACTCCACAGTATTTGAATGTTGTTTTTTTTTTTCCTGGATGCATGAAGTATTTTTTCCTTGTCCTGAGAGATCTGGAATTTGCTTATAATATTACTGGGAGTTTTCATTTTGGAATCTCTTTCGGGTGATAATCAATGAATTCTTTCAATTTCTCTTTTACTCTCTGGTTCCGAGGATACTATGGCAGTTTTCCCTCACAGTTGCTTGAAATATGTCATATATACTCTTTCTTTGATAATGTCTTTTTGTTAGCCGAGCAATGCTTAGATTATCTGCCTTCAACCTCTTTTATAGGTTTGTTACTTATCTGATGAAATAGTTCCCATTTTCTTCTATTTTTTCCTTCTTTTAATTTTCTTTTATTGTTTCTTAAAGTCTCATAGAATTGTTAGCTTCCACTTGCCCAATTCTAGTTTTTAAGGAATTATTTTCTTCAGTGAGCTTTTGTTCTTCTTTTCACATCTGACCAATTTTATTTTCAAGAATTTTTTTTCTACAATATCTTTTTGTGCATCTTTTACTCTCTGTTAATTCTCTTTTCATAATTTTTTTGGTTTGCTCTCATTTCTTTGCCCAATTTTTCTTCTATTTCACCAATTTGTTTTGTAACACACTTTTTTTCTCTCCCTATCACTTTTTTTTAAAATCTCTTCTAGGAATTCTTCTTGAGCTTGTGTAAAATCTGTATTGTTCCTCTAAGACTTTGCATGTAGATGTTTTCATGTCACTGTCTTCTTCTGAGTTTATGTCTTATGTTTTCCTGTCAATATAATAGCTTTTCAAAATTGGGTTTTTGTTGTTTTTTGCTCATTTTTCTACCCCATTTCTTGCCTTTTAAATTTGTGTTGGAGATGGGTTTTACTCACCTCTGATTAGAGGTGGTCACCATCCCAAGCTTCAGGCTTTTTTCCTCTACTGTTTTCACAGATAGTTCTGTGGTCTTTAAATTTTTGGTGCTTCCAAAGTGTGTGATTGAGGGAAAAGTCTGGTCACTGCTTTCTTGGTCTGTGTCTGGTTCTTACACAGGGAAGTTCCTTGACCCCTTATCACTACAGTGAAATACTCCTTTCTTAGCCCTAAAGGTATTAGCAGGAATTAGTGCCCCTGTTCCCTTTGTGCCCTTGAATTTTTCTCTCATGACTTTAAGCACTCCTCCCTATCCAAGTGCTGTGAGCTGGAACTGGATAATGATCAATGGAGTTCCCAAGCACACCCAAGCACAACCAGTCCTGCGCTCAGTTTCTGCACAAGAGTCCCCTGTAAGCTCCTTCTGGCTGGTTATGCAATGCTCCATGCTGTTATTTGTGTTAGTCTGCACCTCAGTGGGAAAGGCCTTTCCTTTTAACTTCTTAAGTTGTTTTGAGCTCAAAAAATATCTTATCCTGCTGTATTGTCAGTTATATCACTCCAGGATTCAATTTGATACACTATGTTAATGTTTTTTGGAGGGGAATGTTGGGAGAGTTCAGCAAGAGTTCCCTCTATTGCTCCTTCTTGGCTCAACCTCCCTACAACAAACTTTCAACGGGCCTTATTCCCCCTCAAACTACTAGCCTGTTCTACTAGCCTCTTCTACCTTTCTCTGCGCAACCTCCAGAAACAGCCATCTTTCCTTACTGTCTTTATTTCTTTACATTCTACTCATTCTTCAGGTTCCTGAAAACTGGCATTTTTATACACTACCCTGTGGAAATTGGTCCCACCAAATGAATCACCGGTGATCAGGGAATTTATAATTTAAAAAACCTCTTCTTAATCCTCACACTTCCTAACCTCTCTGTCATATATAGCATTATTGATCATCTTCTTCATATTGTCTTCCCACTTGTGTTATGTGGTATTGGTTATCTGGGTTTCTCTCTAACCATTCTTCTGTGAGCAAAGAAGAAAGTTCAATGTGTTAGTATTTTGTTCAGTCATTTTTCCTTTACATCTGACTCTTTGACAACATTTGGATTTTTCCTGGCAAAGATGCTGGAATGATTTCCCATTTCCTTCTATAGCTCCTTTTACAAATGAGGAAATTGAGGCAAACAAGGTTAAGTGACTTGGCCAGAGGCACACAGCTAGTAAGTATCTAAGGTCAGATTTGAATTTAGGATGAGTCTTCCTGAATCCAGGCCCAGCACTCTATTCCCTGTGTCACCTAGGAGTCCTTTGCTCATATTAGAGGAAGGCAAATCACAAGAAATAGTTTCCTAACCTGTGGCTGTTTAGAAATGGAATGAGCTGTCTGAAGTGGTAGTGTGTTTTCTGTCTCTTAATGGATACTTGGAAAATTGAACGGAAGGCATTCATATCACTTATTATCTCCATTTTCTTCTCCTCACTTCTTTACAGCCTTGATTCTCTTGTTAATTATATGTCCCCTTTAGACTGACCTCTTGATACTACCTCTCCGGTCAGCTGTGTCTCCCTCTAGTTTCCTCTCTTTGTAGCACTACCTTTCTTTGGAACCTCTCCTTCTCTCAGAACAAACAAAAAACCCAACCTCTTCCTTTCCTGTTGATCCTGCCCTCTTTAATGAAAGTAATCAATTGAACTTCCTACCTTGGTCTTTCAGGCAGAGTTTTCCATGCTTATGTGGGTATATATGTAAACCAATCACACCATAACTAATGCAGGTCGGGACATTAGACCTCTGACTTCCAGGCCACTAGCCTCACAGAAGAGAAGAGAAGCAATGTCTCAGTCACTTAAGACTTCATCATTTCAAACCAACCAACTGGATCAACCCAGATCCAGAGTTTTATCCCCTAATTTTCATCTCTTCCACCTAAGGGAGAAAATAAAATTGATTTTTCAGTTGGGGCCCAGAGTACACCTCTTTTTACTCTGGGAAATGATAAGAAAATGTACTCTCCTGTAGCTTCTCTTCATTATGTAAAAATGTATTCAGAATTTAAAGCTTCTAAAGCAAAATCTCCCTTCCAATGCTATCACTCCTTCCTCACTTATTCCCATTAACCTCCCCCCAGCTTCTTCATGTATTTATCTTGCTTGGCTCTCCTCTTGCATTGTACCATCAAGAATCACAGGGGTAGCTAGGTGGCACAGTGAACAGAGCACCAGCCTGGAGTCAGGAGGACTTGAGTTCAAATCTGCCTCAGACACATAACACTTACTAGCTGTGTGACCTTGGGCAAGTCACTTAACCCAAATTGCCCTGCCTTCCCCCTTCAAAAAGCCAAAAAAAAAAAGGAATATTAAAAAAAATCACATTTTATTGCTAGCATACTTCCCTTCATATAAGCCCTATTCCTCTCACATTCCTTCCACTTCCTTGAAAATAGGGAATCTAGATTATGATGGATAGTTAGATATTTTGGTGTTGTCTTGGGTTAATGGATGACTTGTTTGTGGTTGAGTACAAGGATACACCTGTTAAAAAATGTTAATTGGACCTGATGCAGTTGCTAGCTAGGAGCAGTGGCTGTATTGAGTCTGGGGGACTGTTGTCACAGTCAGATTGTGTGGTTAAATGAGGATATTCTTGATGTTCAGTGGATCCAAGAAGGAAATTAGAATATTGGGGCTTGGGACAGCTTTGTTAGGATTCCACCAGGTGAATTTCAGAAAAAGTTGGAAAGACTTATATGAACTGATATTGAGTGAAGTGAACAGAACCAGGAGAACATTGTACACAATAACAGCAACATTGTGTGATGACCAATTTTGAGAGATTTGGCTCTTCTTAGCCATGCCATGATCTAAGACAATTCCCAAAGACTCATGGTGGAAAATGCTATCCACACCTAGGGAAACAGCTATGGAGTTTGAATGCACACTGAAGCATACCATATTCTCTTTTTTTCTCCTTGTGTTTTTTTCCTTTTGTTCTGATTCTTCTTTTACAACATGGCTAATGTTGAAATATATTAAAAAATAACAGGGGTTGGGAAGGAGTTTATCAGTAACGATATTAGGATTTCAGTGGGCGAAGTAGAAAGGTCTTTTAGAGAGTTACACACCAAACTGAGATGGGTCTGGTATGCAGTAATCTTACATGAACAGGGGTTAGGGTTCATGGTGGTAGTAGGGACATCCTTGTCTGGCTACCTTTAAGGATCTAACACAATAGGAAGTAGATGCGAGTAGTATTTTGGCAGTGGTACAAGTTGATGACTGACCTGAACAGGAATTAAACATCGGGAGAGCGTGGAGCACTAAATGAGAAGACATTCTTTCCCATAAGTAGGCCAACGTGGATAGCAATGAGATGGACCTTAGAGTAAATTAAATTCAACTCAATAAGTCTTTATTAAGCAATTGCTGTGTATAAGTCCCTGTACTCTGCAGTAGGGAGAAAATGATTGAAATGGACACTCTTACCTTAACAGGCTTGTATTTAATTGAGGATAACACAACCAATGAGATGAGGCATGGTATGTTGGAAGAAGCCCAGTAAAAGTGTTTTTAATAAATTAAAAAAAGGTAAAAACACTTTCAAAGAAGGCTTCCCTGAGGAAATAGCAACTAAACTAAGCTCTCAAGAAAGGATTTCAACAGTCAGATACAGGGAAGGGGATCATTCTATTTATGTA
Source organism: Pseudochirops cupreus (assembly GCA_028627135.1). NCBI lineage: Eukaryota > Metazoa > Chordata > Mammalia > Diprotodontia > Pseudocheiridae > Pseudochirops > Pseudochirops cupreus. The sequence continues at coordinate 128,010,824 of CM053582.1, read as the reverse complement.
CATTGAATTACATGAGATCAAGGTATAAACTCTATACAATTTGGGTGGAATGCAGAATGATGGAAGGGGAGCAGTCAAAAAAGGTTGAAAAGGTAGGGTGGGTGTAGATCTTGTAAGGCCTTAAAATCCAGGCTAAGGAGCTTATATTTTCATACTTAGGTTTGAATAGAAAACTTCTAAATTGTCTTAAGATGAACCTATTCTAGGGCAAAGACACAGAAGGCAACCCGAAGTAGAAGGATTTTCCCCTCACTGAAATGAGGGATGTTTGCTATTCTTGATGGGGAGAAACAATTGAGCCACACGATTCATTTAAAACATTCTTGTTCTCACCTCTATCCTCCACATAGCTTTGGTCTTGCTAGACTCCAAAAGCAATATCACAAACGAAGATCAGCAGGACTTTGTGCTTCCACATATATCATCCACATGCTGTGATGGTGATGGGGTAGGAAAATAAAGTAAATATATTTCCTGTGGAGCTCCTTCTATATTTTACACCTTCACCACATACCTTCTGCACATCATTCCTCCTAAAGCAAAAGCAGGTGCTAATGATTTCATGTTCTGTGTTCTCCTGCAGTCATGTCTACACCAGGGGATAATGGTGATGAACCACACCATGGAGACTCAGGAAGCTGAGAGAATTGGGGCTGGATGCCCAGTATTGCGTGCCTAAGTTGCAGGAAAACCTGGGTGTGACTGCTGCCCAAGCTTTACAACTCCTACAACAGAGGGAAATACTGACACTGAAGTCCCAGGCAAAACATTCTTGGGAGAAACAGGCATTACAGAATCTCCTTCAGCTGTCAAGTGGCCAGGGCTCAGAGAAGATGGAAGCAAAACACTGGATGATCTTGAAGGAGAGACAAGAGCGGGCACAGTTAGTCTGGAAGGAGCTGAGGGAGATGCAGGCAGCAGGCAAAAGTCGCCAGGAGGTGACTGTGAGGAAGAAAGAAGAGGAGCTGAGGCAGGCCATGGAGATCCCACCCAAGTACTGGCCAGTCCCTGAGAAACCCCTAACAGAGGTCATAGAAAACATGAAGAGACACCTCAGTCTCACGAAGGGCACACTCTCCCATAGGGAGAATCTTCCTGATAGGGAGCTTCTCAAAAGAGTGTCAGGTGGCCTCTCCCTACAGGGCATTTACCTAACCAATCACCCTGAGGATCTTTTGGAGAAGAGAGAAGAACTGCTCAGCCTCCCAGAGAACTTCTTCCTGCTCAGCCCAGCCCAGGGAACAAGGATGGAAACAAAGGAGTTTTCATCTTCTCATGAAGAGTCCATGTTTACTGAAAGCATGGAGAAACTGGGCTTCAGTGTTAGCTTCTTGGCTAAAGGTGGAGGTTGGGGATTTAACCTGGAGGATCGTGCCAATGACATCAGATATTCTGACTCTAGAGAGGTTCATAAGTCACATTCTGAGCACATGTACAGCTGTACCACCAAGTTTTGCTATATCCCACTGGTCTCCTGCCACTTTTCACAGGACCAGCTCCATCTATCCAGGTCAGCTCTTCAAGAGTTAAAACAGCTGGAGCAACTTCTGAGTCACTCCAAAGGTGCAGAAACCCATCTGAAACATAGATGTGAGGCATTTTTCCAAAGGTTTGGCTCTCATGTGAACCAGGGCCCTTTGCACTTGGGAGGAGTGTTCTGGTGGAAAGCTGTAGCTGAGGGCTTCAGGTCAGAGGAGCTGCAAGATGTCAGGCAACAAGCCTCAGAGGTACTCGACATGTACATTGGACACAGCTACAGTGGATTTGGGGTGAAAGCTGCAGCCACAGTCAATGCATCAAAATCTAAGCCCCAAATGACTTCTCATAATACAAGCTCTACTAATTTGCTAGCAAGATTCCAAATGTCAGTATACCAAACAGGAGGCCCCCCAGAGGTGGATTCTCTCCCACAGTGGAAAGCTGGTCTTGTGGCCAGTAACCATACTTGGTGTGTCATTGACCGTGGCTATCAGCTGGTGCCCGTCTGGGACATAATTCTGTCTAACCACAGACAAGATTTTCAGGATCCTTTAAGACTGACTCGCTACCTCACAGGCATTTACACAGCCCTGACTGGACGATGTGCAAGGATCCAGGATGGAGAGGAGTTACTGAGTACAGTGAAGGATGCCAGGTCTTTCATGGAAGAAGTGAAATCCTGGGAAATCACTGATCCTGAGGAGAAACTGATGAAGCTGCTTGACTTCAAGCAAAAGCTGAGTGAGAAAAGTAGGAACTCTAACATGTGGATTAATATCTGCCTCAAAGACCTGGCTCTGCAGCAATTCTTGGTGGACATTGTCAATTTTTGCCAGGACTTCCCAGTTCATGAAACTAAATTCATCAAATCCCAGTTGCATAGCCTTCTGTATCCTCATGTCTATCAAGTGGAAGACTTCCCACAGAGTCAACCAATCATGCAGTGGGTTTTCCATTCAGCAAAGGAGCAACAAGACATCCATGTCACAGAGTTTGCTGATTTCATTCAGATCTTAGAAAAGGCAAAGAATGACCTTCTTGCAATAAATCATGAATCCGAATCCTTAGGAAAGATAGAAGAAGCTCAAAGAAAGGCTACTTTTGAGATCAGTTCATCTCTCAGCTCCTTTCTGAAGGCCTTGAAACAGGCAAAGGAGTCAGGAATACACCTGCTGCTACTTTCCATTGCAGCTGGTGTAGGGTACAAGGAGGAAAATCATACCTTCCACTGTCTCCTAAGAGGGGAAGAAATAAATTTCTTGTTATGTGAAATGAAAGAAGCCCATGAAAAATACCAGTACCTTAATAAGGAATGTGAGTATAGGGCTCAAGCATTCCTATTGCTTACAGGGCTCACAGTAACTCCTGGACCTACAGGTGTGTCTGTCGAAGAAAAGATGCAACGTTTGAAGCTTATGCAATCTCACATGAGACATTTGTGGTCCAAAGAAGTGCTTCATGTCCTCTTGAAACTAAGGGCTGGTCATGATTGGAAAACTCTGGAGAAAGATTTGAGTTTTCTCATTATTGGAGAATATGAAGCTACAGTGAACTGTGTACAGATAGACCAGGTGAAAAAAGAACTGGTGAGTGTTCCTGAGAGAAAGAAAAAGACCACTGAAGCCGAAGAAAGTACTGTCAAACACCAGGAAGTGATAAAGAATTCACATTTTCTAGAGTTAGCCAAGAGGCTTGGTCTGGATCATTTCTATCCAAGGAAGATGGGCCGAGCAGATTTCCATCTGATTTACAAGACCTCTGTGCATGACAGTCAGCCAGACACAGAGAAACAATTGCCATTTTATTTCCTACAGAAGCTGTTGATGCTGGATTACAAACTGAGATACTTGGTCTGTAAAGGTGATGGAGACACAATGAGCAGAGGGTCAGTGACTCTGACAAATCTTGAGGCTGACACTTCAGATCCTTATGATGATTTATCTGGTAGGAATTCACCTCCTCTCCTCTTATCAAAAGACCCAGTCCACATCCACCCAATGGACATCCAGATGATGATTTTTCACTGTGCTGACGATTTCATGAGACAATACATTTCAAACAAGCTTTCCATTTGTCAATTTGCTCTTCCACTTGTGGTGCCCAATCCCTGTACTTCTGTAATAGAATTCCCTCTCTGGTCTCTCAGCCAAATCAAGAGAAACTGGAGACAAGTGGAGAAATCATCAGGAGAAGACAGAGTCATCAATTTTAATAACCAGCTCATCTCCCAGGCACCCATTCCCATCGTGTCCTTTATAAGAGTTGTGAGTTCTGCTTCTTCTTCCAAATCTCAGATCTTGAACTCTCTCCTGAGTAAGCACAAACATGATGCTTTTTTTCACCGTCACTGCCGAAGCAACAGCAAATCCTGCCTCTTAATGGGAGGTATGGTAGAGATCTCCTGGTTCTGTCCAGGGGGGAGAGATGAGGACAGATTTGAAAAGTGTGTTGCCTTCACCAATCTCCGAGGAGATGCTAAAGATTATGAGATGCAGCTCCGATTTCTGCAGGAAATTGCTTCAGTCACAGTTGTCCTTGTGTCTGCTTCTGATAAAAGTGATAGGACTGTCCAAATAGTCCGGGATCTATGGAAGTCAACAAAACCTTTGGTTTATTTGTTTGATGATAAACACAAGAATTCATTCAATGACTCTGGCCAGAAAGTGAGGATTGGGATTAGGAATAGAAATGAGGCTGAATTAATGGATGAGCTCACAAATGTCATCAATCATTTGCTGAAGACTTCAGGTCCCTTTCTCAGTCTGGAAGACTGTGCTGAAGTTGCTAGGCGCCATGGCTTCCTTGTAGATGTGGACAGGAAGGAGTGTCAGGAGGCTAAGGGAAAGGCACAGGCTTTGCTGGCCCTCATGAAAGAGATGAAGTTGTCTGCAATGAAGGAGAGATTACTGCCCCTTCAAGGAGAGCTTTGGCACCAGTGGTGTAAGAAGGACAAGGAGCTTTGTCACCTGCGAGAGAAAGGGAATCGTAGCCTTGAACAGCACAAGTCTGAGATTGAGAGAGAAAAACAAATAATAAGAAAAAGACAGCTAAAGAGGGCATTTCCACTCAATGACTTGATGAGATCTGTGCTTGAAATCCTCCGTTCTCACTCAAAGAAAGACAAGAGCACTGAACTGTACTTCCTACAGTGGCTGACTACGTTCATGGACAACCTGACTAGAGGTCACCTGGAAAAACTCCAGAAGAGATACAACCAGTTGTGGTCCTTGGTGCTGGCCAAGAACCAAAAGCAATCAAAGAATGACTCCTTGAAACGCCATGAAATGGAACTAGAAGTTGTCTCCAAGGAGATCAGGGATTCCTCATTGGGTATTGAACATCTCCTGAGAGAGATTGGCCAGATCTATGAAGCTTTGGAAGAAGCTTCTTCCCAAAGGGACACTATGTTCTTCTCCCTTCCTCAAATTGCTGCTGACCTCATGGTTTCTGGGTACCCTCTTGAGCTGATGGATGGGGATGCTTCCTATGTACCCCTGAAGTGGGTAGGAGTAGTTTTTGACAGATTGATTAAGAAAATTGGAGACAAGAAGCTCTTTGTTCTCTCTGTTCTTGGCCTCCAAAGCACAGGAAAGTCCACTCTGCTGAATGCTATGTTTGGCCTGCAGTTCAATGTGAGTGCTGGGCGATGCACACGAGGAGCTTACATGCAGTTGCTGAAGGTAGAGGACACACTCTGGGAAGAGCTGGGCTTTGGCTATGTCCTCGTGGTTGACACGGAAGGACTCCGGGCCCCAGAACTCACACGTAAATCACAGATTTGGGACAATGAACTGGCAACTTTTGTTATTGGACTTGGAAACCTGACCTTGATCAATATATTTGGAGAGAATCCTTCAGAAATGCAAGATATTTTGCAAATTGCTGTCCAAGCCTTTCTGAGAATGAAACAAGTGAACATTTCCCCAAGTTGTCTCTTTGTGCATCAGAATGTGGGGGAAGTTACTGCCAAAGATCAAAACATGGAAGGAAGAAGGCGACTGCAACAGAGGCTGGATCAAATGGCAGCCACAGCTGCAGAACAGGAACAGTACTGTGGCATTACCTGCTTTAATGATGTCATTCGGTTTGATGTCAACACCCATGTGCATTACTTTGTTCATTTATGGGAAGGAGATCCACCAATGGCCCCTCCCAATCCCAGTTATAGCCACAACATCCAGGAACTAAAAAGAGGAATTCTCTTGACTGCCAAAAAAGCATCCAAAGGCAGCATCCTGAAGATATCTGAGGTGAAAGTGCGGATCCACGATTTGTGGAAAGCCTTGGTCAATGAAAACTTCATCTTCAGCTTCAGGAATACCCGGGAGATCATGGCCATGATCAAACTTGAGTCAATGTATAACAACTGGACCTGGAATCTAAGAAGTCATGTGTTGGGTTTGCAGAACCAACTGACCAATCAGATTCAGAATGGGGAAATTCAGACTCTCCCTAGAAGATCCATTGAGGCTAACATTGCAGAAAAATATGATGCCATCAGGCAGGAGCTTCAAAGATATTTTGATGAAGATGAAGAGAATGAAATCCTGATCCAATGGAAGGGAAACTTTGAGAACAAATTGAGAAATCTTAAAGAGGCACTTGTTTCAGAAATCATTAGAAAGTCAAATGATTTCCTAAATTCAAGGAAAAGTCATGATCAACTGGATCAAAAGAAATCAGAATATGAAAAAGAACTGTTATTAAGAAGCAGAGATGTGGCTCTTTCCTTAATGGGGAAAGAATTAAATGAGGAAGAGCTAAGAGACACATTCAATCAGCTTTGGAAAAAGTGGGTCTGTAACATATCCTCACCTTTCCCTCCTGCTGAAGACCCCAATATTGATGTTGATTTTGAGAATGTCTTTCTAGACTATTTTAAACAGGACCGCAATGTGGTGAGCAAACTTCGAGATTTTTCCCAGAGAAAAATGTTTTCCATTAATTATCAAAAACATGTCATAATGAAGGCAAAATTAATAATTTTCACACCCTCCATAGCAGAGAGTGATAAGAAGACTATAGAGCAAACTACCCAAAACATTATCTCCTTGGTCAACAAAAATATTGAAGGTAAATTGAGAATGGGAATGGATTATAATATAGGTTACTTCCATGAAATACTCTTATTGATAGACAAGAACACTGATTCTGCATCTGAAGAGGCACGGTACACATTTACAAAAGAATATAAAATAGATTTGTCCTTATATTTATGCCATAGAGCTGTAGCTAATTTTAGGGACATGCATATAGCATTCAAGAGAGCACATGATCCTGTCATATATCTAGAAAACAAGAGAGAAGATTTTTATATGAGTTTTAAGATTTCCTGCCAAGGTGCAACCTCTGTGACAGCATTTTCTGACTTCCTGTGGAGCAAGCTCACTGCTTCCCTACCTACAGCCATCTGGAAAAAGATAGCCCTTGACCTTGCTGGGGACATAAGGGCTAACTGTCCTGCCTTCAATGGAAACCGTTCCAACCTGGAGAAACATATTCTTATCTCTCTGGCTAAGGAAGAAAACTTTGAGAATTATTGGGAATACATTCACACACCAAAACAGTTTTTTAAGAATTACATTGAGAAAGAGATCCAGGCATATTGTATAAGTAGGGGAAATGAGAAGCTGAAGAATTTTTTAAGTAAAAGCTTAGAATTTTTTAAGGTAGTCATCCTCTCTGCTATTTGTAAGTCAACTCAGGTGGCTAAGGACCAAAACAATTCTGTGTCTGTATGGCTAGACATATTGTGCAATCATCTTGGGTGTCATCTGACCCTTCCACGAGGAGACTTAAGAAGCATTGAACACCAGGAGATAACTGACATTGAATTCCTCAAGGAAGCCATGAAAGAAAGCCTGGATACCAGAATCCAAAATGTAGGAGAGGCCTGTAAAATTACATCTATAAAGAAAGTTGTACCTGAGATTCAGGTCATGCTCTCTGATCAGCTCAGTGGCTGCTGGAAGCAATGTCCTTTTTGCAAAGCAATTTGTACAAATACAGCCATAAATCATTGTGAGGACCACAGTGTCCCTTTTCATCGTTCTGAGTCTGTCAGTGGCATAAGGTGGCACAAGACTAATGAGTTATCAATTGATTTCTGCACCAGCTCTGTGGCCAGTGATGCTCGCTTTCTTATTGATGATGGTAGGTGGATACCTTATAAAACTTATCGTCAGGCAGGTGGTGAATATGCCACATGGAACATCACTCCAGATACATCTACACAACCATACTGGAAATGGTTTGTTTGTCACTTCAGGTCACAATTAGAAGGGCATTATAATTTGAGATTCAGTGGCAGAGGTCAGATTCCTGATACATGGTTCCAAATAACCAAGCAGGATGTGCTGAATGACTTGAATAAATAATAATTCTCAGTGATGCCAGGGAGCCTTAATGTAGAGCATTTTGATAACTTGTTCTCTCAGAAATGATTTTTCAAAATACGAAGGATGGAGACATAGCACTACCAGACATATTTTATAATCTAGTAATAATCAAAAGTTTATCCCAGGGGTTAAAAAAATAAAATGAGATTTAGACTGAAAGATTAGGCAAGGGAGAATCAGAACACTTGTTCTTAATCTAATGGTTTTCTAATAGGCAAGAATATAAATTATTTATGGAAGAACTCCTGTTTGCAAGAATTGTAAAATCTCAGAAGGAGTTTCACAGAAAATAGGTTAATTGTACCAGCTACACCAAGTACCAGTGTAAGCCAAATCAGATATACAGCATCTATGATAAAAGATCATAGAAAATCAGAAAAGAAACAGAAAACTTATCCATGAACAGGGGTACAATTCCTGAATAAACAAAAGAGATGGACAGTTGTAAAACTTAGATTATATGAAATTGAAAATATTTTACATAAGAAAAATTAGGATAACTGACATAATAAGAGGAGGGATAAAATGGGATAAAAATTGCATCAAATATCTCTGACAAGGAACCAATACAGAGGCAATTAGCAAGTACATAGCCAAAAAAGGACCATTTTCTAATGGCTAAGTTTCAAATGATTATAAACAAACTGTGTTCAAAAGAAAAATTGTAAACTCTTAGCAATTACAAGAAAAAATCCCCAAAACCACTGCTAAGAGAAATCAGAATCAAAGCAACCCAGAAGTTTTATATTATAGCCAGGCAACTGACAAAGATGACGAAAGATAGGAATAAAATCAAAATTTTATTTTTGGGAGGTGTTATTGTGGGAAAGCAGATACAATAAAGTTAAGCAGATTACAATGTAATTGGGAAATATTTAACAAAATTAATGAAAACAAGGAAGGACAGATTTTGTTAATATGTGATTTTCTATATCAATATGCATCCACAGAGATCGATAATTATGGCTTATTGCTCTGTTTTTCTATTTGAGTTTCACACATTTAAAGTATCTATGGTGTTACTTTGTATACACACAACTATTCTGGAAAATGATTTTAAATTATGCAAATGAAGTGGCTAAAACGCCCATACTCCTTATCCAGTGGTTTTATTTAGAGGCGTAAACTTTGAGGAAGTCTTAAGGAAAAAAAGAAAGATTTCTTTCACACAAAATATAGTTATAACACCACTTTTTATAGAAGCAAGGAATTGCAAACAAAGTGGAGTCTATCAATAGAGGAATGCCTGAACAAATTGTGGTGCATGAATGTAATGACGGATTATTGTGAAATATTAATCAATTATTGATAATTTATTTTTAGTCCCATTCTTTAATTACGCATGTAATTTAGTTCTTATGGATCATAGTAGATTAAGAAGTATATATGATATTTTGTGTAAGCTGATAGGACATTGGCTCCAACTATCTCCCCTGCCAACCAAAATTCTCATTTCTATTAAAAGCCTTTGTCAAGTTAAGTTTCTTATTTCTATTAAGAGTCTTGCTGTAGACTATAGCTATAGTTACTCCATGACTAAGTATAAGTTTCATGAGGATGGGAAATCCCCTGGGTAATGCTCACCCGTCAAAGTTTCTCATTCTAATAAAAATTCCCTATTCTTGTCAAAGATGGTTACAAAAGATAGACTTCTGTAATGGCACTGGAACGGACCCAAATACTCCAACCAATCAAAATGTGTAAACCCCTGTGAAAATTAATATCATATTCCTTAATTTGGAATTAATGATCCTCATTGATTATGTTCCCCATTGTGATGTTTCTTTTTTTTGTCTATGAAAGTGTTTTGTAAACTCAGTTCATGGTCCTTGTACCAACTGAAGTGGTCTTGGACCCATTTTATGAGCAAACTGCCTGCCATGGCCAATAAACTGATTGTGCTTGAAATATTTTTGCTTCAGTTTTCTTCATTTGCAGATTTCAATCATGGCATTCTAATGCTGTAAAAATGACAATCATACTGAATACAGAGAAGCATTGAAAAAATTCTATGATTTTGTGTAACATGAAGTTGAGCGTTGAAAACTATTTTATATATATGTATACACACAAATGTACTCAATGTAAATGGGAAAAAACCCAACCATGTATCAATCAAATGAATATTGTAAAAGTATAAGGCTCCAAAGAAAAGATATAATATATCTCTACCCAGTGCTAGAAAGAGGTGGGTAGGGGTCCACAGGTACATCATTTTAGATATTTTCCATGTATTCATTGGTTATTTTTAATTTTTCCTCTCCTCTTTTTCTTAAAAAAACAAAACAAAGTTTGTTATAAGGGATGATTCTCTGTGATGAGAGAGTAAGTAATATACAAGGCAGAAGTCTAGATAATTTTGAAAAAAAAACCTACAGAAGGCCTATACTTAAAAAGAAGCAAAATGCTGATCAAGAACAACTCTTACATTTGACCTCAAACCAAGCAAACTGACAAAGATTATAAAAGATGGGAAAAGGCAATGCTAGATGTACTGTGGAAAGAGGATAACCAATACACTGTGGATAGAGTTTTGAAATGGTCTAACCATTCTGGACTAGGATTTGGAATCTTGATGAGACATGAATGAACATTTCTAACCACATCCTGTAGCCCAGAGATCTTATTGCTAGGCACATACCATAAAACAGGCAAAAAAAAGATGATATACTGTATCCTACATATTATCAAATTGTTTATAGTAATACTTTTTTTGTAGTAACAAAGAACTTCAAAAAAAGAAAATGCACACTAATTAGGGAATAGTAACAAATTGTGTTACATGAATGGATGATATATCCATGAAAACCCCAACCCAAACCAATTATTATGATGAATAAAATTACGGTGATACATTGGACTTCTGTACCAGAATTAGATGAGTTATATGTCCCCTTCATGATTCTATATTCATTATTTATTTACACATTCATTTTTAAAAATTTTGAGTTCCAAATTTTTTACTTCCCATTTCACCCATTGAAATCGCAAGCAATATTATATCAATTATATATGTCAAGTCATGTAAAACATATTTCCATATTAACCACGTTATTGAAAAAGCAAGAAAAAGAAAGTAAGTAAAAATATTTTTCTGTTTTCACTCAGAGTTCATCAGTTCTCTCTTTTGTTGTATGTAGTATTTTTCTTCATGAACCTTTTGGAAATGTCTTGAATCATTGTATTGGTTAGTGCAGCTGAGTCTTTCATAACCAATCACTGTTACATAATTGCTGTTACTGTGTACAGAGTTCTTCTGGTTCTGCTCACTTCACTTTCCCTTATTTCATAGAAATCTTCCTCGGTTTTTCTGAAACCATCATCCTTATAGTTTTTTAATGATGTATACACTAGTACTCCAATCACAATCATATACCACAGCTTTTCAGCCATTCCCCAAATAGTGGACATCTTCCCATTTTCTAATTCTTCTGTACCACAGAAAGAGCTGTTATAAATATTTTTGTACATATGGGTCCTTTTCCTTTTCCTTTCTTCTTTTTTGGGATACCCTTCTAGAAGAGTACTGCTGGGTCATAGAGTATGTACTGTTTTATAGCCTTTTGAGAATAGTTCTAAATTGTCTGCCTGAATAGCTACACCAGTTCACATCTCCACCAACCGTGCAAGAGTCTACCTATTTTCCTACATTTCCAACATTTCTCATTTTCTTATCCCATCATGTTAGCCAATATGATGGGTATACAGTAAGAGGGATCATTCCAAAACAGATCCAGAAGTGGTGGAAAAGTTCTCTGGATCACCCATGCATACCAAGCTTGAATGAAATTCGAGCAATGAGAATTTCCTTATTGGGATCACAAACTGGTGGGAGGATCCAACATTAACTATCTAAGGCAGTAAAAGGAGAATGATGACTCAAGACCCCTGTGATAGGTCAGAATTCATCTCATCAAAGGCTTCAAGTCTTATCTGCCTGACACAGAATTAATAGAAGAAAAATACAGACTGTCTCACCTATGTTTCTTTTTTGTTGTTGTCGCTTTTTGGGAGGGGCAATTGGGGTTAAGTGACCTGCCCAAGGTCACACAGCTAGTAGGTGTTAAGTGTCTGAGGCTGGGTTTGAACTCAGGTCCTCCTGACTTCAGGACCAGCGCTCTATTCACTGTGCCACCTAGCCGCCCCTCACTTATGCTTCTATGGGCATTAGTGCCACTTAACCTAACAACTTAACATTGAAGGCCAATCGCTGTGAATACATAACATCGAACCATAATGATTTTTGACATTGAGTCACTTCAGTTCTGTCTCACTCCTCGTGACCCCATTTCAGATTTTCTTGGCAAAGATACTGGAGTCATTTGCCATTTCCTTCTCCAGCACATTTTACAGATGAGGAAACTGAGACAAACAGGATTTAGTAACTTGTCAAGGGACACAGCTAGTGTCTGAGGCCAGGTTTGAACTCAGGAAGATGAATCCTCCTGACTCTAAGCCCAGAACCCTATCCACTGCATCACCTAGCTGTCCAATCATAACCACGATATCAAATATCGTAAGGTTCGTAATTATCACAGCTCACTTCTTGACCTTAATGACCAGTAAACTATCAATAATAGGCTCATACAAGTCACATTTTGTTAATAGTTTAATGGAAGAAAACCCTGGAATGCTAGGGGGTGCAGTGGATAGAGTGCTGGGCCTGGAGTCAGGAAGACTCATCTTCCTGAGCTCAAATATGGCCTTAGACACTTATTAATTTTCTGAGACTGAGAAAGTCACTTCACCCCCTTTGCCTCAGTTTCCTTGTCTATAGAAGGAAGTGGAGAAGATAATGGCAAACAACTCCAGTATCTTTGCCAAGAAATCCATAAATGGAGTCACAGAGTCAGACATGAGTGAATCTATAAAAATCCCTAAGGATTTTGATATGGAGAAGTTGACAAAGAAACTTGGTGGCAATTACACACAATTATATGATAATAACCATCTGTAATAGATCACAGTTCAGTTGTAGTACCCCAAATAGATCCCCAAAATGAAAGTAGATGGGAAAGATCTCTTGAATAGTCCCAACCAACAAGTCTCCAGGTCAAAGTCCATCTCTACTTAGGCCTCAAAAATTAAGTCCAAATCTGATTCATGGATATTGGTACAAGAATTAGATACAATTCCCAATTAATCATTAAAAAAATACAAAATAAGATTGGGCATCACAATTTTCAATTTTACTCTACACAGTGATATACTAAGGTAGAAGATTGAGAATTCTCTTTTTGACATAGCCAATGCATCAATTTACATGGTTTGGCTATCAATGTTTCAAACAGGTTTTGCTTTTCTTGTTTTCTCTTGATGAGAGCAGGAGGGAGGTAAAGGAAGAAGTACAGAATGTTTATAAGGTGTGCAGTGAGGACTAGCATGTTTGGTGTGAGGGATTACTGAGCCCTTTTCACAGCTGCTTATCCACTTTTTGTGTCTAACAAGTCATGCCACTCTTATGTGTCCTCCAAGAAGCTGTAACATGTGCAGCAGGCACACCCTGGTAAAACTGTCTCAGCAGAGAGCCTAAATTGTGTTGAGGGTAATCAACAGGCCTCAAACCCATGGGTGAATTAAGGGGGTATCTATTTCAAGCATGTGAAGACTTCCGTCAGCAGAATGGGCAAATGAGAACAATATGTTCCAATGGTCATCAAGGTGGCTGAATCAGGCTCTGTGGTGTGCTTACAGCATGGGCAGACATCAGAGATACCAAGGTCATCCATTGCATCCTAAACCATTGGCAGTCTTTCTCTTTTTGTCTTGCCACTGGAATTCTATCTTTCTGGAAGAGAGAGTGAGGCTTATGAATTTGTACAACTCTGCTCATTTAAATCCACTTCATGTTCAAGTTAAGGTGTCACTGGTAATGTCATTGGTCACCTTTGAGAATTAAAGATCAATGACAGCAACAGATTATAAAGTGTAGAGGCTAATGTAGAGCTGATTAGTTTTCAGGTAAAGGTTGGAATGGATGGTGGCTGTGGTCCCTGTGTACTCTGAATGAAGGACCAACAACAGCAACACCACCAAGAAATAAAATTGAGAGGAAAAAGGACAACACCGCATGCTGGAGAATGCCTGCTCCCTCCTGCTCAGCTGAAGTTACTATTTAGTTGGTACAGTCTCCTCATCATATTTCCAGGAGTTTGGTACTTTGCCAGGTCCAGCTTTCCCAGATCAGTTCTTGGATGTATGGGTGCTAAACAGATTCCATCCCAGGCCTCTACTGTTCTACTGCTGGTGTTCCTTCTGCTGTGGTTTTAGATTTTAGCACAACGCTCAGTGTATAATAGGGATTTAATAAATGCTAGTTCTGCTTCCTGGCTAGCCAGCTACACCATGGAACAAAAAGTAGGCAAGCTCAACTTATTTCATTTCACAGTTTTTGGACAGTCTTGGCTCAGGAAACTGCTACTTTTCACTCTTTTTCTGGGGGGAGAGAGGATATGCATACCCAGAAAAATTTATAAACAATTCACAACAGAAAAGAAAACTTCACTCAGGGCAGGAAGAAAACCAAGGTGACTGAATGGTAAGTGATCCACTGAAAACAATAGGCTTCGAGTCTGCTGCTCCTTATAGTTATGATTATAGGAACATGATTAAGGTATGTACCCTTTTAAAGCCAGTAAGAAATAATCAAAATAGCATTTGGAACAAAATGCATATTATGATTAATAGAAACAGATATGAAGAACATCAAAAGACAGCAATTTTACCAACAGAAGATGCTTCAGGCGGATGAGAAAAAAGTTGGAGAAAAAGGGAAAAAAATCAGGAAATTTAAAAGGCAAAATTCTAACTATAATAAGAAAGGGGGTGTGTGTGTGTAACGCCATGCACCAGCAGATTCCCAAAGGAATGCTACTGTGAACAGCTTTTAGAGTTCAGATTACAAAATATAGTGAACACTCTGTTTATTCCATTACAAATCAAGACAAACATTCAAAACATTATAATATTCACAACATTACATCTTATCACAGAAAACGGCCACACAGTTTTCACTACAGTGGCCACAATATTTAGAACAAAGAACAATAGGATCAAACTTCCACTCATGGGGCAACTCAATCATTAACAAGAAACAATAGAATACTCAAACTTCCACTCATGGGGCAACTCAGTCATTAACAAGAAACAATAGAATACTCAAACTTCCACTCATGGGGCAACTCAATCACTAGTCAT
>CM053582.1:127980002-127995250 GCA_028627135.1 Pseudochirops cupreus | reverse complement strand
ATGCGAGAGCCCTGGCCTGAGTTCAATCGCTCAGTCCCCCTGCTGCCTGCAGGCTGGGGCAGGAAGCTGCAAAGCCGAGGCAGGTGCAAAACCTCTGCATTTCGCTTTTCCACTCTGGAGGCCTTCTGGCTGGACTGCTTATCTCCCCCTTTCACAATTCCCATTCACATCTGCCACTAAGCCGCTCACCTGAAGCTCCTCCGCTCCTCCCGTCTAGCCGCCCCCGGGGCACAGCCGCGGCTTCAGGCCAGGCTGGTTTCGGTTCACAGAGCTGATATGGTTCCTTGTAGCCGAGCTGACTTTAGTGGGAAGTATCTTTGTGTGCGTTTTGGAGTCCTAGGATTGGTTTAGAGTCCTATTTTATGGGTATTTTGGGTTGGCTATGTGAGAGCTGCAATATGTTGCTGCTGCTATGCCGCCATCTTGGCTCCACCCCCCCAATGTTCTCTTTCTTTAATTACAGACCTTAGGAACTTCTCACCACAAAACATAAAGCATTTAACACAGACAAGGTATTTGACAAGATAAAGTGCACATGAATCTAAACTATTCAAATTCAAATGAATTCAAATTCAGACTGATCAAAAACTCAGAGTTGTAATTTATCCTGACTGATTTCTAGCTAATTTCAAAAAAGATAACCTTCCCAAGATCTCTCCATCACCCAGCACTACAGACATCTTGAGATATTTTCACACCCTCCACTAAGAGACTGTTTTTGGAGGGGTGCCTTTCTCTTGTTGTTCTCATCCCACCTTCCTGGACTGAGATGTTTTTATCTTACAATCTCACTTACTTCTCCTTTCTGCTCTTATAGGTCCAGGATAAGCCACCCTCCTTCAATTTGACCAAAACCCCTCTCTTACTTGTAGGATACTCCAACCATCAAAGTGATACCTAAATAGTCAATTTTCTCACTTTGCCCTATACACGGGGTCTCCTGGTTGCCAAGGATATATGTCTCTTATTATTTTACCCATGTTCCTAGATTCACAGCAATTCCAAAAATAGTCCCAGGAAGTTAGCAGTTTGAAGAGTGGAAAACTCCCCCCTGAGGATATTCAGGCAATTGGTAACCAATGGTGGCTCTTCCCATTCTCCATAGTGGCTTTTCCCTGTTCTGATGCTAAATCCCGGATAAGCACCCAAATTGCAAGAAACATGATCACTCTACCAGTGATTCTCAACCTTCCCAATGCCAAGACCCTTTAATACAATTCCTCATGTTGTGGTGACCCCCAACCATAAAATTATGTTCGTTGCTACTTCATAACTGTAATTTTGCTACTGTTATGAGTCATAATGTAAATATCTGATATGCAGGATGTATTTTCATACATACTTGACCCAGAGGTTGAGAGCCATTGCTTAAACAAAGAACAATACTGGTTGTGAAGCCTGGAAAATCCTCATTTTATTTTAGCCAATTATTCTACAATCCTAGTAAATAGGTCCCTCCCAAATGGAGAGAACTTTTGCTCAGACAAATGCCAATCTTTTTATGCTGCTTCCAATTTGAATTCCCCTCCCCCTTGCTCTCCATTGGCTAGGCACAATCCCCCTCAAACAGCTCATTAATCATGCATATAAGCTTCTGAACTTTTACCTGATAAGAAGCCTGGTTCTGCTCTCTGATTAGAATTAATCATCTCTGACTTACATTCTGCTACCACTTAGAGCTGGGAGGAGCTTCAATCCTGTGGAAACAAAATTCCTTTGTTTCCCAAGCCAAGCTCAGAAGTAACTAAATCTAAAGTAGGTAGGCCTATTATGTTATTCTTAGGCTTAGGCAAAGATAGAATCTTACCAAGGTTTTTTTCATTTTCTACTTCCTTATCCAGAATCCAATCAGTTCGGGGAAATCTTTCTTAAAGATTTACTCAGCCCAAGATCTAATTAGACTAAAAGAAACTCTAAGTTTGGGCTAATGGATGTATTCCTGCTCATTGTATTTGCCCTGACAGGTCTGGGGAAAATGTTGATTCTCCCTATTGTCAAGACAAATGATATGGAAATTGATGACTCTTTGATCAAGACTTAGGTGACCTAAGTCACCGACCCCAAGACTCTTATTTTAATACAGCCCACCTCCCAGTGTATTTTCCAATCAGAGTTGATTGACACCCCTTGGGAACACCTACTCTTCCAGAGGGTGTATGAAGTGCATAACCAAACCCCAAAAGGATCTCTCAGTTCCAAACTGTTAGCTCCCATGAAATGCATGGATACCACCACCTTTGAGAGAAACAAAACAATGGATGCAACCTAATCATATTTGTCTTCTTAGACCAACTCTGAGGTTAACAGGATATTGAGTGGGGGTGGGGGAGGAGACAGTGGCTAGGTAGGGGCAGTTAGTGTATTGAGTCTCGGGGCCTCTGGTATGGTTAAAGTTAGATTGTGAGGTTAAATCTGGGTATGCCTGCTGTTCAGTGAGACCTATAAGGAAGTTAGAATATTGGGGCTGGAGGGCAGCTTTATTAGAATTCCGTCACCAACACACAGAATGGCACTTTGAACCACCAAAAAAAAATTCAAATCAAGGAGACATTGAAAAAAACATTTCTTTCCTCCCAACCCTACTTCGCCCAATCCAAAACAAAGAGTGCAAGATGGCAGAGGGAATTCTGGGCCTTTTTTAAATTTATTTTAAACATAAATACTGAAACAAAATAAGAAAACACAGTATGAACTTAGATACTAAAACGTAATAACAAAATAAGAAAAGAAAGCATTGCCATATGTACCGCAGAACTTAAAAGAGGATTCAAAACATACAGCAAAAAATTTCCGTATCAAGAAGGCCAATATAACACATACTACACGTTTTATTCAGAGCTGTTCATCTTTTCTTCGCTTCCTTGTAAATTTCCTTTTGTTGCCTGCTGTGCACTTTTTACTTTGTTCTTTTCCTCCTTCCTCCTCCCCCAAGAAGGTCACAATTAAGTGCAGATATAAATTCACACACACACACATAAATATATACACACATATCCATATACACGTACATACAAGTACACATGCACATACTCCTACATACACATACATATATTTAGATATCCAGAATCATAGTCATATATTGACATACACATTCAGATGTATCTATGCCAAACCATACAATATTTGTTTGTCCTCTGTTTCTCTGAGGATAATGTTTTCTTCATAGGGACAAGTCTTTCCATATTTTTCCAAGTCCACCAACTTATTGTTTCCTCTACCACAACAATATTCTAACTTTATACCATTTAGTTGGGTTTTTTTTATAGTCTAAAACAATATTGATTACTATGGCTTACATGCAATGGTTTCCTTTGAAGTTGTGAAGATTGATTTTTCTTAATAATCATTACATTGGAGACTCAGAGCTTTCCCCATCTTCTAAAGTTCCATTTACTGATACTGAGATTTCATTGAGTGTCCTTATCCTGGTCAATCCCCAACCTAAACCTCAATTGATTTAATCAAAGGTACAGAGAAGCTCCATTGTGTTCTGCTCAAGCTGGGGTGGAGACAGATTCTTCTGTCTAGATAGATCAGGACTGGAAGTGGTCTTGGATGGTTGGGGAGTAGTTTGACAAAAGACATTTCTTCTTCCTAGAGGTGAAACAATAATGGGGTAATATCAGCCCCTGTTGAAAAAGTACATAAACTGGGCACCCCAACCTCCAAATCAAATCAGATCTGGACTTGACTCTGTCAGGCAAGCATTGCAATTCCCATGGTAAAAATTAAAATGTGGACACAAACTATTTTCGTTTGTCTTTTTTAGAACAAACTCTGTGGAAGTTGACATTTAATGGTATCATAACTCAGATTAGGACTGAGATCAGACACTGGACTTTCTTCCCCCAACAGCCCAGGCATTGGGCACCCACAGGACTCTTTTCTCCTGAAGTCCTAGCACTGAAGGGTGGGTGAGTCTTATGCCCAAAATCCCTACTCCTATGTCTCAGACTCCCTCTATTTGGTTGCAATCCACCTTTCTCTCCAAACAACTCTGGGGGCAGAGGCCTAAAGAAAGGTCTGCTCTGAAAGGGTATTCTTTATAATTTGGCTATGGGCCACAGTAAATTGGTATGTGATAAATTGTATTGTAATCTGATTTGGTTGCTTTTAGAAGGATATGAGGAGAAAATTAATTAGAGTAACTAAAAGATAACTCTGGATTACATATGCCAGTCTAAAAAAATAAAATAAACAAAATCCTAATACTAAACTGTTTTATCTTAAAAACAAACCATGCCTAAAAAGCCAACAAGAAAATTAGATTTGTACACCCTCTGTCTTGTCACTCTGTTTGTGTTTCTGTCTGTAAAATGACTGCCGTATTTGAGGTGGAAGATTTAAAATGAAGCCAGGAAAACTTCTAAGGTATATAATTAGAGAGAACACTGGGAAATAACTCCCACCTTAAGCTTTCAGTGGGAGATTAAGATTTTTTTTTGCGGGGGGGTGGGGGGGTGGAATCCTAAAGATTGACCAAACTGGGGTTACAAAAATAAAGTTTGATAATAAGTAATGGAACTGAAAAAGCAGAGTGAGACTTTCCCAGAAGTTAGTTGGAAGGTAGAATCAGATAGCAGCAGCTTTGTGGGAAACATCTTTAGTTTAGGAATAAACAATATTCGTTGGAAAGCCAGGGAGGTTTTCATTACCTTTATTTTATATTTATTTTACATAACTAGTGAATGAGTAGCCCTCCCCCAAATGGAGAGTACTGTGGGAACTTAGACAAATGCAAGCCCTTTTATACTGCTTCCATTAGAATTTCCCACCTTGTTCTCAATTGGTTAGGTTCAACCTCCTGAACTGACCACATCATGCTCCCCTCAGACAAGACATCCCTCTTCCTGGACTGCTATTTGCATGCTACATCTTGACATGTCCCTCCTCCCTCATCATGTGACACATGAAAATGATGCTGTCCCATGGGGTGTGTAAGTTGATATGCATGAGACTAGTTAAGCATGCATGTTAATAAAAAGTCGGTGATCGTCTCTTGACCCTAGCAAGTTTGAATTGGTTTCAGCCTGAGCCCCCTTCGGGAGGAACTTATAGATTTCTTCCAGTTATATGATTGGATATGGTGGCTCTGGCCTTCCTCCCCTCATCCTGGGTTACACATTACTGCATGTCCTGTGTAACATCTGTCTTTGTAACATCCGTTGTTCCTACAGAATCTGTGGAAACCAAACTGTTAGCATTTCTCACAATGCTCATTTTCTTTTGGATAAGAATTTGGTTTCCACACCCTTTAATACTTTCTTGTTCTCTTTCTCATATGAATTACTCCCCTTATCCATCTCCCCTTTAAGTAAGATCAAGACATTGACAAATTACAAGGGGACAGTCCCCTTTATGAATGCAGATACAAAGACCCCAAAGAAAATAATAATAATAAACAATCAATAGTCCCTTCAAGGTTCAGAAATCCCTTCTCACACAACTCTCTGGTGGGGGAGGCGACATCATCTAATGGAAGTTCTCTGGTCCTTGGGGTGCTTGTCCCAGCCATCTTCACCACTACATCTCAACATATTTTTCTATTTCATCTTCCACCTTCTTATGTCCACTATCCCACAAAAGTGACCTTGGAACAATTTTAAGTTACCATTCCTAAACCTTATACTCTTATCATTCTTACAAAATCATAACTGGAACCCTGGCCAATTGTTATGTTCAAGAAAACCCACATTAGAACCCAGTTTCTTATACTTTACATTAATCAATTATTAGTTCTCCTATCAGGAGGATGAAATTTCACTAAGGAATTAATAACAGACTCTAATACACACATAAATACATTAAGTAATCAATTTTTAACACAAAACATATCAAGTAATAAAACAATTCCAACTTCTGGTCATGTTATACCTTTTTATTAAGGCAGTTACAAAGTAAACCACCAGTCATTCTTCTTTGAACATTAACTAATGGTAACAAAACTGAGACATGTATGATATTAACTATATAACAGACTAATATTCTCAGAAGCCCTTGACCTAATTGTCTCCATACTATTACAAAGAATTAAAGGACTCTGACTTATCCTGAAATACATGTACTAGTAACAGACATCAAGTCTAAATAGCTAGTTGTTGTTTTGGCTAAAATCCTAAGCATAATAGCTCAATCTTATAGCAACCTAATCAGTTATTTAATAGATTTGTTACTATGCTTACAAAACTTTTGATCATAGAAATTTGTCATTAAGAGAATAGGAGCATAATGAAAACAAGGGAATATCTCCCAATTTCATGTCAGTTCCAGGCAGAAGGTATGGCATTGAGCCAGGCCTAAAGTCTGCCAGGTGTCAATGAGGAAATTAAATCAGGAGAAGTCTGTCTCAGCTCATGTGGAACAGTCATTCTCCCAACCTCCCCATGAGATCACCCTCTGCAGTTCATACCTGCCCCTCGCAGAGTTGCTGGCTTCATGGATCAGTGGCTCAGACAGCCTTTCTTGATATTCATACCTGGAGTTAGACTCAGGAAAACAATCAGTTTACAATCCCATCAAATCTTAAATAGCAAGCTCCAATAATCAGTTTCAGATATGACTATAACCTCACACTGGTTAAGGAACATCTTTAAAGTGAACCTTAGGGGCAGTTAGGTGGCACAGTGAATACAGCATCAGCCCTGGAGTCAGGAGGAACTGAGTACAAATCTGGCCTCAGAAACTTGACACATTTATGAGCTGTGTGACCTTGGGCAAGTCACTTACCCCCAATTTCCTTGCCGTACCTCCTCCAAAAGAATAAAATAAAGTTAACCCTAAATAGCTTGCATGCATTTCTATACCCGTTCTTGTTCATAAAAATCAAATCTCCCATTAAGATCCTAAGCTATTGCTTTAATAGATTTGCATCTGTTTCCCAAGCTTCTCTATCTTCCTCTGACCATGCTTGATCTGAAAGAATTGAGATATAATCAAAAAATACTAACTTTATCCTTTTTTTGCTGTTTTTTTTATGATTTATTAAGACATTTTCCACAAGATTTCTTCAATTAAAAGTTCTTTGAAACAATACCATAATTTTTTGCCAGCCAGAGAATAGAGTCATCAGATTCCCCCATTCTTCGAACTGCTCCACAGATTGCTTCGGTTTTAAACTGGCCATTGAATCTGCCCGTAACCTTGTCAACCTTGGCCACGTTCGTCTGGATGGATGCACGGTCCTTGGCTCCAATGATCCTGTTGCTCGCGGAGCATTTCCACAGCATGTACAGGTCCACGAACTTGCTGGCATCGTTCTGCATGTTGGAAGCTGAGGGGTGCAAATGTGAAAGCAGTGGAAGAGAAAAAGCTACTAACTTTATCTTATGTTCTATGCCATGGAATGAATTCAAATCAAAACAGAAGCACTCCACAAGTCACCTCCAAGAAACTTACACTAAAATTCTTTTTCCCTAAACTTAAGATGTCTCTGATATAGTCCCAGTAATTGATTCAGTCAATTGTATTAATACTCAATTGCTCTTACATTACTTTGAAATACACAAGGACCCCATTCCACACAGATATACCTTTATTACAATAACTTTAAATCCCAACTTTAGTCCATGGGATGATTCAACATTGTGTTTGCATCTTTATTTCTTTTCCTTTTTCTAATTATTCCCATAACATTTAGAAAGAATGTTCTTATCATTCACATGACTATCAAAGAGTGCCAGTTTACCCAGTTATTTGATTGAAAATAGCAAGATTTCATATGATTTTATTATGCCCAACTTTTTATTGATTACAGAAACCTGTCATAAAGATGAAAATCAGGGACCTGATTGGATAAACCATCCACCTGCAGTATCACATCCACCTTGTAGCCAGACTCAGGAATAGTTAGGTGGGAAACATTCCTTTTCCAAGGCCAGATGCAGATGTCCACCTGTTAACAGTACAGAATCATACACCCTCTGAATAATTTGTGGAACTTCTTTCAGATACTGATATGATGTGGACAGCTATACCTAAATACAAATTCAAAACAAAATTAGCTATAGTCCTGAGAACATTTTACCTTAAAAATCAAGTTTCAGGGGGGAGCCAAGATGAAGAAGTAGTAACAGGACTTCC
Organism: Pseudochirops cupreus; assembly: GCA_028627135.1. Lineage (NCBI taxonomy): Eukaryota > Metazoa > Chordata > Mammalia > Diprotodontia > Pseudocheiridae > Pseudochirops > Pseudochirops cupreus. The sequence goes on along the minus strand of CM053582.1, from coordinate 127,987,171 downwards.
GTGTGGCTCTGGCTTCCACCTCCCCCAACACATGTAAAAAATGACTCTAAACAAACTTTAGAGCTACAGAACCTACAAAGTGACAGAGAGAAACAAATCTCCCACTGAAGGAAGCCTGGTAGGCTGGAAGAAAGGGTCCGTCACAGCAGGCTGGGAGCCCAAAGCAGTCCCGCCTAAACTGCAGTTTTAACCCCAGGATGGCCCCAACCAAAAGTGGCTGGAGCAGATTTCATGAGAGTAAGTCAGCAGCAGCTGTAGTGGTTTCCAGACTTCTCAATCCATAAATGCCAAAGACAAAGTAAAAGGTCAGTGTAGAACTTGGTTGGTCCGGGGGGTATAGAAGAGTGTGATCCAGCAGCTACCTCCCGAGCTAGAAGCAGAGGAGGTGCAGTGGCTACAACCGCTGCCATGTGGCTGCTTCAGAGCTCCTGGCCTGCAGATGGTAGGGAAGCCAAGTGACCATTCAGAGGGTAATCTCTCTTGCTTTGACCTGCTTGGATCCGGATTGCAGTCTTGGGTGGTGATCCTGGAGTGTGTGACAAGTGAGCTATAGCATGTGGGGGCTGTAGAGAGGGCACCCATCTCAGCAGCTCCAAAATTCCCAGAAATTTGGGACATAGCTCTCTCCATTCTGGAAGCAGAGTTCTACTGTGGCAAAGAGCTCAAAAGTCAAGTAATTGGCTGCCAATATGAGCAAGCAACTGAAGGATAAACAGACAATAGAATCCTTTTTGTGGGACAAAAAGGATCAAGGCATGAAGCAAGAGGAAGACAGCAAAGTCAGAACTCCTGCATCAAAAGCATCCAAGAAAAATATGAATTGGTTACAGGCCATGGAGGAGCTCAAGAAGGATTTTGAAACTCAAGTAAGAGAAGTGGAGGAAAACTTGGGAACAGAAATGAGAATGATTAAAGAAAATCATGAAAAGCAAGTCAACAGCCTGCTAAAGGAGACCCAAAAGTACACTGAAGAAAATAACATCTTAAAAAACAGACTAACCCAAATGGCAAAAGAGACCCCAAAAGCCAATGAGGAGAAGAATGCTTTAAAAGCAGAATTTCCAAGATGGAAAAGGAATTTCAAAAACTCACTGAAGAGAATAACTGCTTCAAAATTACACTGAAGCAATTGGAAGCTAATGACTTTATGAGAAATCAAGATATTATAAAACAGATCCAAACAAATGAAAAAATAGAAGGCAATTTGAAATATCTCATTGGAACAACCACTGACCTGGAAAATAGATCCAGGAGAGATAATTTAAAAATTATTGAACTACCTGAAAGCCATGATCAAAAAAAAGAGCCTAGACACTATCTTTCAAGAAATTATCAAGCAAAATTGTCCTGATATTCTAGAACCAGAGGGCAAAATAGAAGTTGAAAGAATTCACCAATTACTTCTTGAAAAAGATCCCAAAAAGAAAACCCCTAGGAATATTATAGCCAAATTCCAGAGTTCCCAGGTCAAGGGGAAAATACTGCAAGCAGTCGAGAAGAAACAATTTGAGTATTGTGGAAACACAATCAGGATAACACAAGACCTAGCAGCTTCTACATTAAGGGATTGAAGAGCTTGGAATATGATATTCTGGAGGTCAAATGAGCTAGGACTAAAACCAAGAATAACCTACCCAACAAAACTGAGTATAATGCTGCAGGGAAAACTTTGGTCATTCAATGAAATAGAGAACTTTCAAGCATTCTTGATGAAGAAAAAACAGAGCTGAACAGAAAATTTGACTTTCAAATACAAGAAGCAAGAGAAGCATGAGAAGGTAAACAGGAAAAAGAAATCACAAGGAACTTATTAAAGTTGAACTTTTTACATTCCTACATGGAAAAACGATAATTGTAATTCATAAGACTTTTCTCAGTATGAGGATAGCTGAAGGAAATGTGTGTGTGTGTGTGTGTGTGTGTGTGTGTGTGTGTGTATACATATATACACACACACACGCACACACACATACACAAATACATGTTTGTATAGGAGGATGTACATATACACAAATATATATGTGAGTGTGGGCATTTGTATGTTCACGTATACTTAGACAGAGGGCATACGATGAATTGAATATGAAGGGATGATATCAAAAAAATAAAATTAAGAGGTGAGAAAGAAATTTATTAGGAAAAGGAGAAAGGGAGAGATAGATTAGGGCAAATTATCTCATATAAAAGAGGCAAGAGAACACTGTTACAATGGAGGGGAAGAGCAGGAAAGTGAAAGGGAATGGGACAACCTGATTCTCATTGAATTTGGCCTGTGGAGGGAATAGCATACACACTCAATAGGGTATCTCATACTACAGGAAAATAGGGGGTTAGAGGGTAAGAGGGGGGAGGATAGAAAGGAAGGCAGCTTGGGGGAGAGGGTAGTTAGCAAACATTTTTGAAAAGGGATAGGCTCAAAGGAGAAAATACATTAAGTGGGGAGTCAGGATAGGATGGAGGGAAATATAGTAAAGTCTTTCACAATATAGCTGCTATGGAAATGATTTCAGTAACTACACATGTCCAATCTATATCAAATTGCTTATCTTCCCACTGGGAGTGGTTGAGGAGGGAAGAAGGGGAAAAAATCTGGAACTCAAAATTTTAAAAACAAATGCTTAAGAATTTGTTTATTTGTTTTTTACATGCAACTGGAAAATAAGATATACAGGCACTAGGGTATAGAAATCCATCTTGCCCTACTAGAAGGTAAGTGGGGTGAAGGGGGAGGATATAAGAGAGAACAGATTGGGGGAAGGAGTATTCAGTTAGCTTGCTACTTTGGGGTGAGGGATAGGGGAAAGACAGGGAGAGAAAAAATTGTAACTCAAAATCTTGTGGAAATGAATGTTGAAAACTAAAAATAAATAATTTTTTTAAATCAAGTTTCACTAATTACAGCTTAGAGTTAAATAGTTATTTTTACTCTCATTGAGATGCAATAAGTAATAAAGATTTATCAGGACTCACATACATAAAGGATTCCATTTAACATCTTTTCCTTCTCAAATTTAAATTTGTCCTGTTGTAAAAGCCAGTTGTTAGAAATCCTTTCTATAGGTTGTACATAAACTTACAACTCCTCAGCAAATCAAGATTATTGTTTAGGAACTTCATAACTAAAACAGGTTCCTTTCCTGAGGCTGGTGACCTTGTCCACAGAGGTGGTTTCCATGGGCCTTGGAGAGTTTATAAAATAAGGGAAATTGACATGGATCCCAGGGAGGGGCTGATACTGGTGCCCCTGCCTGCCAACGTCCATACATATGGGAGGAGAATTATTCTGAATAGGCAGAACCAAGCCAGATAAGGTTTTCACCTAATCCTCTCCCTTCCATACACATTAACAATTTTAGATTTTAGCATTAAAAGAGTAACCAACAATAATATAATCAAATTGCTCTTACCATAACACAAACAATTAACTTCAAATGACATCAAATGCATTTCCAGATCATATAAAAATTATCAATAAAAGAGTGAGTTTTCTTATCCTAAGTATAGACACTGACAGGCAGGTTTCTCCACCTGTGGTCCCTCCCCCTACTTCCTTTTTCCCAGGGTTGTTGCTGTGCTCTGATACACCTTCTTGATGGAGAAGGAGGGAGTGGGGGAAGGGAATGATGAGATTGCTTCCCCATCCTGGGTCATAAAATTTTCCCTGTCTCCCCTATCTTGTGTCTCCTATCCTGTCATCCATCTTCTACATCCTGTTCCTTATCTTCCCTCATAAAACCCCTGAAACTGCTCCACTATTCTGAAACCTCTGTGCAAGCTTAACTCTCCAAATATTGGCGTCTCAGCTAGCCTTCTCATCTGCTAATCAAGTTCTGAGACCTGACAAAATGTTGCTTAGATCCCGAATCTTCCCATTTTTCCCAGGATCTTGACTTATACTTTCTCTGGCTATTCAGTTTCACTTTCTCATTCAATCTCTTTTTACCTATGTTCCTGGGTTCATGACGATTCCAAAAAATAGTCCCAGGAATTTACCAGTCTGAAGAAGGGAAGCTCTAGCCTGTGGACACTCAGATCCGTTGGAAACCAGCAGGGGCACCTCTCATTGTCTGTAGTGAGACCTCCTTTTTCTGATGCTAAGAAATCCCAGACAAGTCCCCAGATTGTGAGAAACATCCTTAGTCTAGGAGTAAACATTATTCTTTGGAAAGCCAGGAAGGTTTTCGTTACCTTTCTTTTATATTTATTTTACATTCCTAGGGAATGAATAGTACCCCCCCACATCCGCAGTGGAGAGTATGGGGACTTAGACAAATGCAAGCCCTTTTATGCTGCTTCCATTAGAACTTCCCACCTTGTTCTCCATTGGCTAGGTACAACCTCTAGAACTACCAATGTTATGCTCCCCTTAAAAAAGACATCCCTCATCCCTGACTGCACTTTGCATGTTTTTTCTTGATGTGTGCCTCCTCCCTTGCCATGTGACACATGTTCAAAAGTAAGTTGATATGCATGAGGAAAGTTAAGCATACATGTCAACTAAAAAGTCGGTAATCATCCCTTGGCCCTGGCCAATTTCAGCCTGTTTCAGCCTGAGTCCCTTTCAAGAGGAACTTATAGATTTCTTCCAGCTCTGTGATTAGATAGGATGACTCTGCCTTTCCCCACCACATCCTGGTTTACATATTCCTCCATGCCATGTGTAACATCTGCCTTTACCAGGGCAGCTAGGTGGTGCAGTGAATAGAGCACTGGCCCTGGAGTCAGGAGGACCTGAGTTCAAATTTGGCCTCAGACACTTAACACATATAATCCGTGTGACCTTGGGCCCCAATTGCCCTGCCTTCCCCCAGAAAAAAAAAAGAAAGAAAAAAACATCTGCCTTTACAATATCCATTGTTCCTATAGAATGTGTGGAAACCAAATTGTTAGCATTTATCACAGCTTTATACTAATAAGATCTACACCAAGCAGTCCAAACACATCAGTAAAATTTCTTTTGCACTTCTCCCCCCAACATATCTGACATTAGGGCAGCATGTTTAAAACTGCAAAAATAAGTTTTTTAGTCTTTTAATTCACTTTGATCAGGGTTTTTATATCATAGCCTTAAATGCAATCACTTTAGGATTTCAGTGATTTCTTTAAGATGCATATTAATATTATAAAAGCTGTTTGTGAAGGGTGTGAGAGAAATACAGATCTTTTGATGCATAAATTATTTAGCATTAACTCCCTCCAGATTCTAACAGGTGCAGAGAAGCAGGACAAAAAGAGAATAAGTATGATTTTTAATTTTGAAGACCTTGTTACTTAGACAGTAAATTATTTAATTATTATCACTGGAAGTTCTGAAGGCTTCTCCCTGGGGAAACTGGCAACACCCTGCCAGCATGAAATCAAATTCCTTAGGTCTTTTTGCCTGGAAAATGGAGCAGTACAACCTAGAGTCTTAGAATAGAGGTACCTCACATTTTAAGCTAACCTGATGATAACAGGTGTGATTTCAAATTATTTGTAAAACTTTACATGCGTTTTCTAGAATATACAGCCTGAAATTCCCAGGACAATGGAAGGGGAACTGGAATGCTTACAGCAGCTCTTTTTCTGGTAAGTCTCAAAAAGGAGACAAGATTTCAGCTCTTTATGGAAGTAGAGAAAAAGTTTATTCAGAGCTGGGAATTGTCACCAAGTGTCTTTTTAAGGGAATGTATGAATTTATCGATAATATTTCCTATTTAAGTTCCAAGAGTACTGGACTTTTAAAAAATTAAAGTGTTTACCATTAGTAATAATAAATCCAGATTTGATTTGATTTAAGTCAAAATCTGAAGGAATAAGAGCAGTATCTGAGAGTACTCTTCCTATCAGAATTAAGCACAAAAAAGATATTGTTATTTGGCATTAAAAATTATTAAATATATGGCCCCATGAAAGTTCTATTTTTCTCAGTTTACTGTTCTGTAATGGGTTAATAATGAAGCCTACTCTCCAGAGATGTTGTGAGGATCACAGGATTATAAAGTGCTTGGCACACTGCTTCACATAGAACAAATGCTATCTGAATGTTGTTTAAATTAAATGTAATTGTTTCATTCCTCATAACTTTGTATGAATTTTTAGAAGTGATCAGCATGCCAATGATGATAAGATAAATGATTTTCTGTGTAAAGCAATTTGGAACCACATCAAACTAAATTAAGGTCACCTGATGGATAATTAAGTGGGTTTGTTTCAAGTTTTAAGACGATGATAATTGTTTATGGCATTGTTATATTTCTAAATATTTTATACTGTGTAATTTGGTAACAATTTTGTCACCTACATTGTTAGAAAAGTGATTTCTCTTATAATCTAGGTGTTAGATTGAAAAAACTGAATGGGTTAGGAAGCTGCTAGGTCATTTTTTCTAACCATTTGCTGTAATATTCTAAAATTTAAAAAACCATGAACTTCCAAATTCTGTCTATATATAAAATGGGAGATTTCAGTTAAAGTTATTTGGTCCTCACTTGTGAAAATTAAGACTGTTAGCTAAGTTATTGGAGTTCTTGTTCAAATCAAGTATTCACAGAAGTATTTTTGTGAAAGGAAAATTGGTAATTATGCAAAGAAAAGACAGTACAAAATCTCCTTTGTAATTCTTATCGACCCTGTGCAAGAGTTTTGTGTTGTGGAATTCCGACTGAGTAAAGGGGTCCTCATTTCCAACACCTTTTGACTACAGAATTTAGGTAGCTAGGAATTTTGTGGTAATTAGGAATTTAGTTTGTTATAGTAACATCATGACAAATTGTAAGCTGCTTTTTCAAAGGGGAAATACTTTTATGAAGAAATATTTTGCAGAATCTTTTGTGTGATTTTTAGAAAGTCTACTACATTTTCATTTGCAAGCAAATTTATTGCTATAATAATTTGACATTGATAACAATTATGTCCAAATCTACTGTGAATTTTTGAGTTTCATTCCTAGATTTCTTGTATCCTTTGGACCAGCCTTAAATTAGTGTTTTCAGAGAAATCGAGTTGGAGAAGCAGCATCAGAGCGCTCAGGCTAGTAATTAATACTAAAGCTGTAAGTGGGAAGGGTCTTACTGTTTTGATACGAATTCATTTTCATGGTCTAGCAAGAGTTAAAATTAGTGTTTAAACATAGAATATGTATGTTAGGGTTCTCTCTTAGAGTGCCCTAACTTACCAGCAGAGGCAAC
>CM053582.1:127964483-127979502 GCA_028627135.1 Pseudochirops cupreus | reverse complement strand
CCCATATCACCTACAGCAAATACGTCATTTTCCTTGTCTTTCATGTTATCTAATCTGATAGATCTGAGGTGGTACCTCAGAGTTGTTTTAATTTTTTAGAGAATTTTCTTATGACTTTTGATAGCTTTGACTTATTCTTCTGAAAACTGTCTGTTTATATCCTTTGGTCATTTATTGACTGGACAATGGCTCTTAATCTTATAAATTTGACTTTTATCAGAGAAACTTGCTGTAAAATTTCCCCCTAGTTTCCTGCTTCCATTCCAGTTTTCTTTGTATTTGTTTTATTTCTGCAAAAACTTTCTAATTTTATGCAATCAAAATTTTGCACTTTGCCTCCCATGATTCTCTCTATCTCTTATTTGAGCATAAAACCTTTCCTTCTTCATAGATCTGACTGGAATTTAATCTAACTATGAGATAACACTTCATTTCTACATCACATATCCATCTATACCTTATCTTGGTATATGGTGTGAAATATTGGTCTAAGCCTACTTTCTGCCAGATTGTATTGCATTTGTTCCTAGCAATTTTTGTCAAATAATGTGTTCTTACCTCTTCTGTTTGAATCTTTCAATCTATCAAAAACAGATTTTGGTGGTCATTTACTTCCATATGCTATATACTTAATCTATTTTACTGATCAACTACTCTATTTATTAGTCAATAACAGATTATTTTGATGATTACCACTTGGAAATATCGTTTGAAATGTGGTACTTCTTTCATACTTTCTTCATTGATTTCCTTCATATTCTTGATCATTTGTTCTTCCAGGAGAATTTTGTTACTATTTTTTTTCTTTCTCTATAATTCTTTGGTAGTTTGAATGTTATAGCACTGAATAAGTTAATTAATTAGAAAGAATTATTGTTTTTAATGTATGGTCTCAGCATACCCATGGGCAATTAATATTTCTCAAATTCTTTAGATTTGCTTTTATTTATGTAAGAGTGTTTTGTAATTGAATTCATATTGTTTCTTGATGTGTCCTGACTAGTAGACTCCCAAGTGTTTTATATTGTTTGCTGTTAATTTTAATGGAACTTATCTTTCCATCTCTTTCTGCTTGGTTTTGAAATATATAATATATAGAAATCTTATATTTTTTAATCTATAGAAATCTTATAATTTATGTGGATTCATTTCATACCCTGAAACTTTCTTAAAATTTTTAATGCTTCAACTAGTTTTTAAAGTTTATTCTTCAGAGTCCTCTAATACGCTATAATATAATCAGCAAAGAGTAACATTTTGTTTCCTCATTGCCAATTCTTATTCTTTCAATTTTTTCTTGACTTACTGCTATTGCTATCATTCCTAATATGATATTGAATACTAATGGTGATAATGGATATCCTCTGATCTTATTGGGAAGGCTTGTAATTCATCCTTATGATCAATGATGCTTGCTCTTTATTTTAGATAGATGCCAATGATCATGTTAAGAAAAGTTCCAATTATTCATACACTTTCTAGGGTTTTTACAAGAATGGCTGTTGTATTTTGTCAACAGCCTTTTCCTTCATCTATTGAAGTAATCACATAATTGTTATTGTTGAAGGGGAAATATAACTTATTGCATTTGGGAAAGTTAGGCCAGATGAACAACATTGAAACCAAAAAAAGGTAAATAAAACTGGGTTTTGGATTAATAAATAAAACTGGGGCCTGTCATACCAATAAATAAAAGTGGGACCTGTCATACAAAACAAACTACCAAGGTATTACTTCATACAGCTAGAAAAAATGATTTATCTGGGGGAATTAAAGGTCAGGAATATCAGGGGAACTAATTTAAAAAAACAGGAAAAAATGGGACCTAGAGTACCAAATCTCAAACTATACTAGAAAGCCATAATCTTCAAAACGAGTCATGGATCAATGGAACAGATTAGGTACTCAATACAGAGAAGCAAATGAGTGAAATGTTACCTAGTTTTTGATAAACCTGAAGATCCCAGTTATTGCGAAGAATACTCACTATTTAACGAAAACTGTTTGGTAAATGACTTTTGAGAAGCAAATTATGTCTCACTGATTGTTCTAGGGGAGCATACCAGAGGGGGCTTGTGAGCCATAATGCAGTCTCTTTGCATTAATGATAAAGTCCCTCTTCTCTTCTCTCCTTTATTCTTTCTTTGTTTCTATCTCTCCTTTTCTTCCATTCTTTTTTCTTCTTTCTTTTCTCTTCTTCTGTCTTCCTCCCTCTCTCCCTCTCTTTCTCTCTTTCTCTCCAACTTCTTCTCTTCTCTGATTTCTGGGTTTTCTGCCTCTACTCACTCAGCCTCCAGGATTGCTGGCTCCACATGGGCTTCCTATGGAATGAAATCCTTCCCCAGGGTCTCACTCCACCCAGGTCAAACTGAGGTAGAGGAGGGGATTAATATATGGAACAGAAAGCCATTTCATTTTAGGATTTGCCCCTCTGACTCTTGGGGAAATTGAAAGAAAAAAAATTAGGATGACTGCATTTGAGTTGGATGGTTTTTGACTGTAAGAGTGCCCTGTCTTCTGCTTTTCCTTGTCCACTCTCCTTTGGGTAAGTAAATTGATCTGGGGGTTGTAGGAACAGCAGTATCTGAAGGGCATGGAGATAGGGTCTGCTTTATGGGTCACAGAGGGGATAAGGTGCAGAGGGATAAACAAACCAAATTAGGTAAACACGCCCACTCACTGAGTTACCCTGCCTCCCTTTCTCACCCACAAAGGCTTTCTGTTTCCTTTCTAAGTCTTCTCTTTCCTAGAATTGCTCCACTAGCAGCAGTTACTGTACAGTCATCAAATATAGACTGATATCAGAGTGCAGGGATACATGGCATCATAGGAAATGAGATCAGGAGGAGAGCAGGTTTTGTGTTTTGCTATCATGTTCAATCTCATATACTCTTAAAAAAAATAGAATGGTACTCAGCGAGCCCATGAATGAGCTTTACTTAAGTGTTGTTGACATAGTGCTAGGCTCTCTGCTAAGAGCTGAAGATATACACACCCAAAAAGGTCAATGTTTCCTGCCCTCAAGCAATTCCCATTCTCGTGGAAGAGACAGAATATCCAAGATCTGGGTATGTCCAAGTGATATCCAGGGAAGGTGGAAGGTAATCTCTGAAGGGAAGGCATTAGCAGGTGGAGGGAAGGAGAAGGAGGGATCAGAAAAGGCCTGCTGCAGAGGGTGAGATTTGAGTTGGTTTCAAGGAAGCCAGTAGTAGTTGTGATGAGGGAGAGAGGGGGATGGATTTTCTAAGAAATCCTTTGAGGGTTCTTGTCTGAAAGAATTCCCAGGCATAAGCAATCTTGGCAGGAGGATTGTAAAAGTTTATTGTTACACTGACATTGCAGCAGGCAGGAGAGGTAGGAGGACCTGCAAAAGTGCAGGAATTAGAGATATAGTTTTAAAGCCATAAAGCTGTCAGTCAGAGATTAATTATGCTAACTAGGTGAATAAGGGTGGGTTTAGGGAGTAGTTTAGGAGTGATCAGTGCTTAAAGTCACATGCACTTTTTATATCAACTGTGCAGGCATATTGGCCATAATTCACTGCGAGAAAGCCCACAGAGGGGTGGGGTGGGGGAAGAGAGGTGTCCTACCAGGAGGTGTGGTTTTTGCCTTGACATGTCACTAGGTCACCTGTGGTCAGGGCTGACTGAGATATGTCCAGTCTGTGACACATCAAGGTCTCTTTGAATGTTGGGAGGGTAGGCTTGATTGTTTCAGGAGGTGCCAAGTTTTGGAGCTAGACTGGGGGCTTCAGGAGGTGCCAAGTTGGGAGGGAGTTATCTCTCTGATAGAGTATTCAAGGATTTTGGGTGCAGCTGGCCACTTAGAACAAAGGGGACTATGCATTTCTCTAAACTAAAGGGTTTGTTTGAATGCTTGGGTGATGTATTCATAGGTATGGCTAAACAATTAATGAATTGTAGGCTAGGCAGACTGCTGGCTCAGGGAAAAGACTTGTAGGCTGGGGCAAGTGTGATTTTACAACTTTACTTATTACAAACTGATGTTACAGACATACCCGAACATAAAAATATGATTTTACAAACTGAGATTACAGACAAAAGCATTCCAGATCCCATCACCAACACACAGAAGGCATAATCTTTCTTGTATACCACCTTGATCTCTGGGAAGAGATAGAGATAAGATTCACTGCTTAGCTCAATTATTAGAGCAACCTTAAGTTCGAAGTCCAAAACCCTTCCTTGGGCTCCACTGTTAGGTGCCCTCATTTCTCTTCACTTTCCTGCTGGTTACACTAGCTTACTGTGTACAGTGTTCTCTTGTTTCTGGTCACTTCACTCAGCATCAGTTCATGTAAGTCTTTCCAGGTTTTTCTGAAATCCATCTGTTCATCATTTCTTATTCCATAATAGCATCCCATTACATTCCTATGCCCCAGCTTGTTCAGCCATTCCCCAATTGATGGGTATCCTCTCAATTTCTAATTCTTTGCTACCACAAAAAGAGCTACTATAAATATTTTTGTACAAATGTATCCTTTCCCCTTTTTTATGACCTTTTTTGGGATATAGACCCAGTAGTGCTGCTGCTGGATCATAGAGTATGCACAGTTGTATAGCCCTCTGGGCATAGTTCCAAATTGCTCCAAATCTATTCACAACTCCATCAACAATGCATTAGCGTTTATCATTTTCCTTTTTTTTGTCATAATAGTCAATCTGATAGGCATGATGTGGTATCTCAAAATTGTTTTAATATGCATTTCTCTAGTAGATAATGATTTAGAGCATTTTTACATGACTACAGAGAGCTTTAGTCTTTTCATCGGATAACTGCCTGTTCATATGCTTTGACCATTTTGCAATTGGTGAATGACTTGTATTCTTATAAATTTGACTCAGTTCTCTACATATTTTAGAAATGATGTCTGGCTTTATTTCTTTGGGTCATATTTGAAGTCTTTATGACCTAACCATTCCTTTCTCTAAGGCTTTACTTTTAGGAAGGAAGGAAGGATGGATTTATTAAGGACTGACATTGGGCCTGACAACATGCTAAGCACTTTACAAATCTTATTTCATCTGATCCTCCCAACCATTCTGGGAGGGAGGTACTCTTATCATGCCACTTTACATTTGAGGAAACTAAGGCAGCTGGGGCAGCTAGGTGGCACAGTAGAAAGGGTATTGGTTCTAGAGTCAGGAAGACTCATCTTCCTGAGTTCAAGTCTGGTCTCAGACATTTTCTAGCTGTGTGACCCTGGGCAAGTCACTTAACCCTGTTTGTCCCAGTTACCTCATCTGTAAAATGAACTGGAGAAGCAAATGGCAAACCACTTCAATGTCTTTGCCAAGAAATCTCAAAATGAGGTCACAAAGAGTTGGAAATGAATGAAGAATAACAAAAAGTCCTATAGATGGTAAATGACTTGCCCAGGGTCACACAGATAGTATCAACACCATATCTGAACTCAGGACTTCTTGATTTTACACCCAGTGCTCTATGTACTTCACCTAGGTGCCTTGTATTTTTTGCATTGTTATTCTCTTCTGGGTCCAGCTCTTAAGGTTCTCTTAACTCATGGTATCTCTTCATGATATTCAGAAGTGTCTTCTGTTTACTCATATCTATAACCTCAGTTCCTGGATTATGATTTTGTGCCAGGACCGCCCTCTGTTTCCTCTTGTATTCTTGCGTAGGTAGACAGACCATTTGTTCTTTTTCCCTTTGTAATGTGGATGCTGCTGTCATTGTCCTACACTTACGGATGAGATAGCTGACAACAAGCCCTACTTTCTGCTGTATTCACTTGTATTTGATTCTGAGGATAGCAGTAAGCCATGTGATCTTTTAGGGCCACAATAAGAGAAACGTCTACTCCCTGTTGGTGCATTCGTAAGGGAATTTGAAGATCTTCCCTGTCCCTTAATAAACCTATGTGATGACATGTAGCCCATGGTGGAGGGTGCTTGCCAAATGAGTGGAATAGGAAGAGTAGAACAGGAAGTGAGAGTGACACAGAGCTGGGAGAGGGAGACAGTGGTAGAACAGGCAGAGCAGCTGGCATGAGTAAGAGAGGGAGGAATTATGCCTGGGGGAACTTGTTTTGTGGGGAGACCTGACAGAGAGAAGGCTTGAGGATGTTTGTGTTCCCTACATTGGTGATGTGTGTGGATCTTGTCTTAAAAAGAACACTTGGGAGGTCCATGCTTCCTGCCTTGGCAATGTATATAGACTTCTTTATGATGGATTTGGCTTACTGGTGTTTGAATAAATGTCATGTTTTCCTCTTCAAGGATGAGAGTCCATTTTATCTTGTAATTCAAACCTGGGAATATATCTGCATATTCATAGCATTGTGGGTATCCCATTGGTGAAGTAATTGACAATTGCAGAAGGAGAAGGGAAGAGTGACATGTTTGAGATCTTGCTGGTTACAGTGTTCCTGGAGACTACCTTCCCTTCCACCCCCTGAATACAGTTGAATCACTCGGGCACTGGCCTGGTCCTATGTCCCACTGTGATTATAGCAGAAATACTGGCTTTTTGTCATATGGAAGGCCCCAGAGAGGAGCTATTGGCAAAAACCTGTAATCCTGCAAAGTTCACCAGAGGAAAAATGGTCAATCCAATTGTGTTTTATGTATTACACACACACACACACACACACACACACACACACACACACACACACACACACATATATATTCCAAAGACTTAATTAAATGATATGTTTAAATGATTTATAAGAATTAGGACAATGAAATTATTTCTGGATAGAAATATTTACCAATTTACATTTGTCTGTTTAAAAAAAGACTGTTAAAAGAGAAAAATAGAGAAACTATACTATATGTCAGCATTGTTTTAGAGGATTTAAAACACGTAGACAGTATAAGTTTAGAATATTGTTGTGGCATAGGAAATGATGAATTGGTGAACTTAGGAAAATATAGAAAAACTTGGACCTCTGAAGGAAGACATCTACCCTCAGAGAAACAGAGGCCAGACAAGCACAGCACAGTCTTGCATAGATATGAATGTATATGTCAGTATATGATTGATTATAGATACCTAAGTATATGTATGTCTATGTAAGAGTATGCTTGTATATATCAGAATATATCTGCTTCTATGTATATGTGCACATGTATATGTGTACATATATGTATGGATGGATATGTGTGTATATGTATGTGTATGTGTGTATTTATATCTAGGTGTGTATTTTTATATATATATATGTGTGTGTGTGTGTGTGTGTGTGTGCGTGCGTGTATCTATCCATATCTATATCTATCAGCACTTAATTGTAGCCTTCTTAGGGGAAGAGGGAAGGAAGAGGGGAAAAAAGACCAAAGTAAAAAGTGCGCAGCGGAGAACAAAAGAGAATTTACAGGCAGTCGAAGAAAAGATAGAAGGCTCTGAACACAGTGTGTAGTGTTTCTGATACAGGCTTCTGGAAATGGAAATTGATTGCTGCATGTTTTGAATCCTCTGTTATGTTCTGCTGTGCATGTCAGTGCATTTCTCCTTTTCTTGTTTTGAATTTAAATTTAAAATAAAATAAAAATAAAAAGACGCGAGAACTCTCACAGTCATCCTGCACTCTATTTTGGGCTGGACAAAGTAGGGTTGGGAGGAGAGAAATGTTATTTAAAATATCTCCTTGGTTTGAATATTTTGTTTGTGGTTCAAAGTGCCATTTTGTGTGTTGGGACCACACACTTTTCAATATAAAATTTACAAGCCAGCATAAAAAAAGAAAAGTCACTAGATCTGGCGACTGTGTGGTATATGAGGTAATTGTGAGTGAGGAGTGAAGAATGACAGTGAGGTTGTAAAGCTAAAAATCTTATTCTAGCCTTTATTGTGTCTTCAACAGGCCCTTTCCAGTCACTCAGTCAGAGAGTTCGTATTTGCATCTAGAAGCCTTAAATGAAAAGACAACAGAATTTATATTTGAACCTCTAAGCAATAAGGATGTAATCCAAGTCATTGAGTAGGGGATTGTCATGGTCAGCCTTGGACCTGAGAAAAATCACTTTGATTGTTGTACAGATAACACATAGGAAGGGGGAAGAGATGAGGCTGTGAGTCTAGTTAGGATGCTACTCTAATAGTTCAGATAATGGGTGATGAACTAGGACAGTAAATGAGCATCTCCTATGAGAGATATCAGGGAGGAAAAAGCCACTAGATCTGGCAACTGAGGTTGGTACCCTCAACAGAAACAATGGAAGATCAGAAGAGGGCCAGGTTTGGGGAGTAGGATAATGAAGAGAGTTTTTAAAATGTTGAGTTTGAAATGTGTATGGGACATCAAATTCTAAATGAATAGTAGGCAGTAACACAGGGTTAGAGGTCAGGAGAGAGACTAAGGCTGGAAAGAAAGATTTGTTAGTTGTCAGCTTGGACACAATCATTAAACATATGGGAACTATTGAAGTATAGTAGAAAGAGGGCCAGTTGAAGAGTCCAGAAGATCAAAGTTCAAGTCCTACCTCAGATACAAACTGGCTATATTACCTTAGGCTAGTCCTTTAACCTCTCAGTTTCCCAGGGCAACTCTGCATGAATAAAAGTTGCAGATTAGAGGGAGCTCTTTATTGATAGAGGGGACTCTCTGTAGTAATTGACTCACAGGTCTGGGAAAAACAAAAATATTATTGTTATTACAGTTCTATGTCCTTAGCTCTAAATCAGACTACCTTTCTTTGATATTTTAAAACATTTTTATTAAGTGTCCCCAAATCTGACTAATTAGTACTCTAGGCTATAATTTCAGTGGTGGTAGGGTAATTCCACTTTGCTCCTTGTTTTTTTATTCTGTGAATTTCATTACTATTGTCTCCTGTTTGTGTGAAAATGCTTTCACTTTCTCTTCTTCAGGATGTCCTGCCTCACCCTTAAAGGGTCTGCCCAGTGTTGTGGGTTTCAGACTCCAGGCAGGCAAAGTTTCATTCCTGTGGAAGGCTTGCTGCAGCCAGCATCTCTGAAGACAGAGGGGCTGGGAAAAGGCTCTGCATCTGAGAGGGAGAGCAGACAGCGTGTGACCTGGAGAGCAAGGTTGGTGGGGAGTGAAGGGCTGCAGGCATCCTGAGGGAGGGAAGCAACAGAGAGGATGGAGCTGAGACTAAGTGAGCCCCAGGAAGAGTGAAATACACTCCTAGGAGGGACCTTAGGGACAGTCTAGGCCAATTTGTTCATTGTGAAAATGGGGAAGGTCAATCTCAGAGAAGAGAAAGGAATTATGTGGCATTAATAATGGTACCTGGGTTCAGAGTAAGAGAGATAAAGGAGCAGAAAGAGACCAAAGGAGGCCCACTTAATCAGTCATTAAGCATTTATTAGGTTCCTGCTATGTGCCAGACACTGGGCTAAGTGGTAGGGAGACACAGGTGATAGTGAAAGAGTCCATGCTTGAGGGTGAAAGTGAGAAAAAGAGATAAGAAGTTAGAACTAAGGGAAGAGACCCATTGGTGGTGAGCCTGGCATGACAGCTAAGCAAAGAGAAAGATAGAGATAGAGACAACAATGGAGTTGGGAGAAGGCAGGGCAGGAGGGAAGTGCAAGGGGGCAAGGGGCTGGTGGAGGGGGTTGTGGAATGAGGTGGGGGGTGGGGGAGAGAATGAGAGAGAGACAGAGAGAAAGAACATTAGGAGAGAGAGAAAGAAGCAAAGAAAGAAGACAAAGAAGGAGATGAACAGGTAGCAAAAGGGAGAAAGACAGAAAAAAGAGAGATAAAAAAATAAAGAGAGTTTTGTTGGAGTCAGATTAATCAGGGAATGAGGGAGATCAGAATGTTTGGGGAGATCAGGTGGTTCAGGGATCTTGGCTTCCAGACTTTCAGGCAGGTGTATGCTTCAGGGGTACATTGGGCACATAGCTGACCCCTTGGTAGAGTGTCAGTACATTCTCTCTTCCATTTTCCTCTGTCCCCTATCCTGGGACCCACACCTTTAAAGTCTTTTTATGGGAGATTCACTTATGTTTGGTTCTGCAGGGCTTTACTGTGTTCCCCTTCATCCAGCAAAGTTATCTTTGGTCCTTTTTTGCTTGGCTGGGCTTGTCAGAGAAGGTTCATTTATTTCCTCTGATGCCATGTCTTCTTCTGCCCCTTCAGGGAAATAGAAAGAGTCTGGAAAAAGGAATAAAACCTCTGCGTGCTTGGAGTTTGCCTGTATGTAGGCCTGCAATTCCTATCTGCAAACCAGGTCTTATATTTGTTATTATGGGAGTAGAGCATATTACAGGAGGGGAGGGTTGCAGATCATCACAGATGTCCCCTTCCTTCTATTTTGTGGTTTCTCAACCTTTTCAAGAATGAAGATTCCCATTTGCTTTCAAGGAACATCATCAAGCCCCACAGTAATAATTGTACTTTGAATATCTAATCATTATGAACATACATGATGGCAAAAAGCTACAATGAATTCAGTGATGCTGCCAAATGAACTTGTATCTTACTGATGATAACAATGTTAACATAGCTTTGACAAGTAGTAATAAAGTTGCTTATCATTATTTGGGCTACAGAAGATTTGTGTGCATTTTTGTTAGACTGAGTCATTTGTTGAGAGAGTAACAAGAATAGTAACCCGAAGGTGATGTAGATAGAACTTTAAATTCCACAGGGAGCAGTACATACTGTATTTTGTCTGTTTTGAGAAGGAGCTGTGGCAATAACTCCCTTGCATGTTAAGAGGTACAGAAGGTGCAGACAATTGATCTATCCCAACTTCCTGATGGTACAGGCTCCCTGAGAGGTAAAGTGACTCGTTCAACTCACAAAATGAGGTGTTGGTGGAGCCAGGACTTATGGAGAAACAGAGGTGGCAAGAGACAAAGAGGAAGTCAGAGCCCGGTTAACATACACAGGGAAATAGAGGGACACCGAGACAGGGAGCATGAGAGAGGAACAGAGACAGAAAGCATTAAAGATATAGAGATACAGAGCTAGTAAGAGATAGAAAAAGGGAGGCACAAAGGTGGCTGAGTGGAGAGACTGATGGCCATAAAGTCAGGAAGTCATGAATTCAAATCCTGCTTCAGACTCTTCCTATGTCTGTGACCCTGGACAAGTCATATTTAACTTTTCTTTGTCTCCCTCAGTTTTAAAATATGAATGATAAAAGAGCCTGTCTCCTAATGTTGTAAGGATCATATGAATTAACATATGGAAAACACTTTGGAAACCTTAAAGTGCTATGTGAATTCTGACTATATATACATACACACATATATTTATACACATATAAATGATTAAGCCTTAAAACTGCACTAAGACATTTTTGGGCACTCTGTGTGTGTGTGTGTGTGTGTGTGTGTGTGTGTGTATTTGTGTCTCTGTGTGTGCGGCATGTGTGTAAACTTGTATATACAGATATATGGAAGGTGTAAACACCATCAAATGAGCAAATAAATAAGGCATATAATAATTACTTAATATGTGCAATGCCCATGGAGCTTGGCATATAAAGTGAAAAGTAAGTCAATTCCTGTTCTCAAGGAGTGCACATTCTTTTTTTTAAAATTAAATTGATTTTTTGGTTGCATTTTAAATTCTGAACTGTTTCCCTCCCCACTCTGCTCTAGAGAAGACCACAATTACTTTTCTGTCTCTCTTTCTCTGTCTCTCTCAGTGTCTCTGTCTCTCTTTCTCTCTCTCAACCTCTCTGTCTCTGTCTCTGTCTCTGTCTCTGTCTCTGTCTCTCTCTCTCACACACACACACACACACACACACACACACACACACACACCCCATACACCACACATGCACACCTTTTGCCTTTTGCTAAATCTTGTGTTATTCTGACTGGAGCTCCACAATATTTAAATTTTCTTCTCCTAATAATGTTTTCTCCTTGACCTGGGAGCTTGAAAACTTAGCTCTAATGTTCCTGTGAGTTTTCTTCTTGGGATCACTTTCAGATACTGATCAGTGGATTTTTTCAGTTTCATTTTTCCCTCTACTTCTGAAACTTCAGGGCAATTTTCCTTAATAATTTCCTGAAGTACGGTGTCTAAGCTGTTTTTCGTCATATCCTTCAGGTAGTCCATCAATTCTTATATTGTCTCTACTCAGTGAATTGCTGTTTTTGTGAGAAGACATTTCATATTTTCTTCTATTCTTCATTCTTTTGATTTTTATTGTTTTTTGGTGTCATTAGTTTATGAAGTCATTGGTTTCCCCTTGTCCAATCATCCTTTGTCCTGGAACCAGAACCAGGCACAGGGACTTCACCCTCCTGTGAGTGATCACAGCCATCAGGGTCTCACTCACAAGTGTGTACTTGTTCACCTTTGCCCACTGTTAGGACCCTCTCACCTCGGGTTCCCTGTTGGCCCACCCACCTCACTTACCCTCCCCAGGGTCATCAGAGATCCCTGCACACACAGATGGGTTTAGAAATGCAGCTTTATTGTTACATCTTCTCTTCTCTTCTCTCTCTCCTCTCTCACCTCTCTTCTCTCACCTCATACTTACCTCTTACTCCTACCTCCTTCCTCCCCTCACTCCCCTCTATCTCCCACCTGGGCAGACTGAGTTACGTGCCTCAGCAACAGGGGCAGGAAGAAAGGGTGGGCTATCCCATTGGATGATACCTGCTCGATGCTGTTAATTCACATTCCAGTAAGGCAGACAGCTTTATCAGGGCTCTGGCTCCTAGGCCTTGGAATGCAACAGATCACCCAGAGGGCAGCAGGAAGGAGCAATGAGGGTTGGGGGCCCAACAGCCCACCGCCACAGCCTGGGATTGTATCTGCTCAGTGCACATAGGCCCTAGGTCTAGTACCAGCCGTGGAGTGTCTTGCAATCTTTCCCTGATCAGCAGCCTGATCCCCATACTGTCAGTGGGGTGAAAATTCTTGAACCTGAGACTGCCTCCTAAATAGCTGCCCCAAGGCTTGTTATTTGTTGATTTGGTGGTATCTGCCTAGAAGTATCTGTGTTTCAATCAGGTCAGACCACTGCCTCTGGAGGTCAAGTCTTTCCTAGTCCTGTCAAGTTTTCTTAGGTTAGACAACTGTTTTATTTCCACTTTTAATTATTTTTATCACTGTGAAGTTCACTTTGAGCCATTATTTTAAATTATTTTGGGGGGAATTTGGGAAAGCCAGATTATTTCTGCCATCTTTCCCCCATATTCTTTTTAAAAATTTTTCTTTATTTTCAGTTCTACATTTTCTTTCTCCCTTTGCCCCCCTCCCTCACACCTCGAGAAGGTAAGCAATATTTAAAATATAGTCAATCCACGTATATAGTTATGCAAATCATATCTCCCCATTAGCTATGCTTTGAAAAATAAACCTGCACTCTGAGTCCATGAGTTCTCTACCTGGAAGGGAATGGCATTTTATATGATGAGTACTCAGATATGATGGTGGAGCATTGTATTGATCATAGTAGCTAAGTCTTTCACAGTTGGTAATTCTTACAGTATTACTGTTACTGTGTGTATGGTTCTGGTTCTGCTCACTCCAGTTTATGAAGGGCTATACATTTTCCCCTCAATTTTCTTCTTTTCTTCTGATCTTGGCTATATTTGTTTTATTTGTACAACCCCTTTTTAATTTAATATAATTGAAATGATCCATTTTACACCTCTGCTCTCTATCTCTTGTTTATTCATAAATTGTTTACCTATCTATAAGTCAGATAAGTAATATATTCCATGTTCCTTAAACCTTCTTGTAATCTCTCTCTTTATATCTAGGTCATGTAGACATTTTTACATTATCTTGGCAAATGGTGTAAGATATTGATCTATACCAATTTCTGCCACAATGCTTTCCAGTATTCCCAACAATTTTTTTCCAATAATTTTTTTTTGCCAAATAATGAATTCTTATTCCAAAATCTTGTTTTTAATGCTTGTTGAATATGAGGCTATTACATTCATTTATATATATTTATTTGGTTCTGTAAATTGCATGTTGCCCTACTTTTTGTCAACTCCCCGCCCCATGTCTCTTATCTGCTTCCCCTCCTATTTCCCTATTGGCTCAGATAGATTTCTATACCCAACTGAGTGTGTGTGTGTGTGTGTGTGTGTGTGTGTGTGTGTATGTGTATGTATGTGGGTATGTATGTATGTATATTTGAACCAATTCCAATAAGAGTGAGATTCAAGCATTGTCTGCCATTGCCCTCATTTCCCCATCCACTATGAAAGCTCTTCCTTGTACAGCTCTTTAATGTGAGAAAAATTTCCCGATTCTACTTCTGCCTTTCCCCTTTTCCCTCTTTCTTGCCCCTTCATTTTTTCATTTTTATGAGATCGTCCTAGTATAATGACTCACATTCATGCCCACTATTTATGTATGCTCCTCCAAACTGCCTGAATAATGGTGAAGTCCTTTGGAGTTACAAGTATAATTTACCCATATAAGAATGTAAACAGTTTAACTTTATTGAGTTATTTCTTATTACTTTTTCATATTTACCTTTTTAATGCGTCTCTTGAGTCTTGTGTTTGAATAGCAGTTTTTACATTCATCTCTGGTCTTTTCATCAGGAATGCTTGGAAGTTCTCTATTTCAATAAATATCCATTTTTTCTTCTTAAGGATCACATTCAGTTTTTCTGGATAGATTATTTTTGATTCTAATTCTAGCTCCTTTGCCTTCTGGAATATTATATGCTAAGCCCTCTGCTTCTTTAAGGTGGTAGTTGCTAAATCTTTCATAATCCTGACTGTGGCTCCACATTATTTGAATGTGTTTACACTTTTTGGACTGCTTGCAATATTTTCTCCTTAGCCTGGAAGTTCTGGAATTTGGTTATAACATTTCTTGTAGTTTTCATTTTGGGATCTCTTTCAGATCAGTGTATTCTTTCAATTTCTCTTTTACCTTCTGAAACTAATGTATCATAGCAGTTTTCCTCTACATTTCCTTGAAATATGATGTGTAGGTAACTATTTTGATTATGGCTTTCATATAGTCCAATAATTCTTAAATTATCTGTCCTCAATCATTTTCCCAGGTCAGCTGCTTTTCCAATGAAATATTTCCCATTTTCTTCTATTTTTCAATTGTTTTTTTTTT
>CM053582.1:127953152-127963983 GCA_028627135.1 Pseudochirops cupreus | reverse complement strand
ACCTGTTTTGTATTTTTGAAGTATAAACTAAATTGAGTTTCATTTTATTATGGCCCCTACTTCTTTTTTGCTCTTACAATTTCATTTTATATTTTAATCTAGCTTTTTAATTTTAAATCAGCAACATTTTTAATGTGTTTGCTATAAGTAACATATTGATGGGTTTTGTGTCTTCATTTATTCTATTATACTTTTTCCTTTAATAGGAGTATTCTTATCACTTAAATCTATTGTTCTATCTAATACACTTGATGTTTTCTGTTACTTTCTTCTTATTTCACTTTTTGAAGCCTGAAGAGAGCAAAATTTATCTTTATCTTCCATAAATATTTCCATGTTTAAAAAAGGAAACCTAACATAAGATTTCATTTGTATGGATAACCCATTGTCAATGATGACTGGCAAACTGCTGTACAATTATTTTTTGTTAGGTAGTCACCTCAGAGCAATGAGAGACTAAACAACTCACCTAAGGTCCCATTGCCAGCATGTAGTAGAAGTAGGATTTAATATTGGGTCTTTCTTCCTCTAAGGTCATTTCTTCCTTTCAACAAATGGTTTTAACTATTAAAAAAAAAACTGTTGCTTTATTTGGCCTCACACCTTGGATTAAAGTAAATACTTAGGTTAGAGAATTTCTACAAAATTCTTACTCAGGCAAATAATGCAGTCACAAAATTTATTGTTATAAGGCTCAGCAGCAGGCAAAGAAAACACACATACACACAAAAGCAATATGGAGAGTTTTTTTTCCTGCATGCAGGAAGTTCACCTGACTCTGAGAGCAAGGGAGATGAATTTGGAAGGGAACATGTTCAAAGTTGGGGTTCAGGTGACAAAATTATATACTCTAAGAATTTGCTTGTTAGAAAACATGATCAGTACCAGATGCAGGAGTGAACATTCTTCTTTTTTAATATAAATTTACATTATTTATTTAAATATTCATTTTAAAATTTTTTGAGTTCCCAGTTCTTTCTTCCCTTCCTCCTTCTTTTCACTAGATAAGAAGACAAGTAATGTTATTTCAGTTATACATGGGGAAGTCATGCAAAAATTACTTCCATATAAGCCACATTATTTGAAAGGCAAGAAAAATAAAGTAAGTAAAAAATACTTCTACCTAGCCTCAGAGCTCATGGATTCTCTCTTTGGCTGTATATAGCATTTTTCTTCATGAGCCCTTTGGAAATGTCTTGGATCATTGCATTGATTAGAGTACCTGAGTCACAATTGATCATTGCTACGATATTGTTGTTACTATGTACAATATTCACCTGATTCTTTTCACTTTATGTTGCCTCAGTTCACAGAAATCTTCCTAGGGTTTTCTGAAACCATTACCCTCATCATTTTTTAATGATATGTACAATAGCACTCCAACACTATCATAAGCCTCAACTTGTTCAGCCATTCACCAAATTGAAACAATCTTTCCAACTTCTAATTCTTTTCCACCACAAAAAGAGCTGTTATAAATATTTTTGTACTTTTAGGTCCTTTTCCTTTTTCTTTGAATCTTTGGGATACTGATCTAGAATAGTATTGCTGGGTCAAAATATGAACAATTTAATAATCCTTTGAACATAGCTCCAAAATGTTCCCCAGTTCACATCTCCACAAACAGTGCAGTAGTGTACCTATTTTCTCAAATCTCCTACATTTCTTGATTTCCTGTTCCATCATGTTAGCCAGTATGATGCATATAAGGAAGGAGGGACCATTTCTAATCAGACCCAGGTAAGTTGGAAAAGTTGTTAGAGTCACCCATAGATAACAGGCTTGAGTAAAATTTGAGTAAGGAAAATTTCCTTATTGGAATTACAAACTGATGGGAGGATGCAACATTAACTATCTAAAACAGTAAAAGGAGAATGATGACTTAAGGCCTCTCCAATAGGTCAAGAATTCATCTAATCAAAGGCTAAAAGTCTTATCTGTCTGACAGAGTTAATAGGAGAAAAATACAAACTGTTTGACCTAAGTTTCTACAGGCATTAAGAGCACCTAACCTGTGATTCAACATTGAAGTCTAATCATTGTGAATATATAATATCAAACCATAATTATTTTTGTTATTGTTGAGTTGTTCCAGCTGTGCCTAACTCTTCATGATCCCATTTGGGACTTTCTTGCCATTTCCTTCTCCAGATCATTTTGCAGAAGAGGAAACTGAGGCAAACAGGATTTAGTAACTTGACAAGGGACACAGCTAGTGTCTGAGGCCAGGTTTGAACTCAGGAAGGTGAATCTTCCTGACTCTAAGCCCAGCACCCTATCCATTGCATCACCTACCTGTCCAATCATAACCATGATATCAAATATTGTAAGGTTCATAATTATCATAATCCACTTCTTGACCTTAATGACCAGTAAACTATCAATAATAGGCTCATACAAGTCACATTTTGTTAATAGTTTAATGGAAGAAAACTCTGGAATGCTAGGGGGTGCAGTGGATAGAGTGCTGGGCCTGGAGTCAGGAAGACTCATCTTCCTGAGCTCAAATCTGGTGTTAGACGCTTATTAGCTTTTGAGACTGATAAAGTTACTTCACCATGTTTGCCTCAGTTTCTTTGTATATAAAAGGAGCTGGAGAAGATAATGCCAAACCACTCTAGTATCTTTACCAGGAAAGCTATAAATGGGGTCACAAAGAGTCAGATATAGCTGAAATGAAAAAAATATCCCTAAGGATTTTGGTATGGAGAAGTTGCCAAAGAAACTTAGTGGTAGTTTCATACAAAAACACAATAATATGATAATAACAATCTGTAATAGATCACGGCCTAGCTGCAGTTCCCCACATGTAGAATCCAGAATTGATCCCAGACATGAAAGTAGCCTGGAAAGATCTCTTGAATGATCCCAACCAATAAGTCTCCAAGTGAGACAAAGTCTGTCACCACTGAGGCCTATATAATTAAGTCCAAATCTGATCCATTAGTATTGATACACTGATTAGACACACCTCTCAATCAATGAATAAATGATACAAAATAAGGTGTGGTGTCAATTTCCAATTTCATAATACTCAGTGATGTACTCAGACAACAGGTTGTGACTTTGCTTTTTGACATAGCCAATGCATGAATTTATATTGTTTGACTATATTTCAAATGGGTTTTGATTTTCTTGCTTTCTCATGATGGGAGTAAGAAAGAGGCACAGGAGGGAGTAATAGAATGTTTATGGGGTGTGCAGTGAGGACTAGCACATTTGGTATCAGGGATTGCTAAGCCCTTTTCACAACTACTTATTCACCTTTGGTGTCCAACCAGTCACGCTGCTCTCATGTGTGCCTCCAAGAAGTTGTAACATGTGCAGCAGGCATACCGTGGTAAAACTGTCTCAGCAGACAGGCTAAATTAGGTTGAGGGTAGCCAACAGGCCTCAAACCCATGAGTGAATTAAGAGGATGTCTACCCCAAGCATGTGATCCTCATCAGAATGGGCAAATAAGAACAATTTGTTCCAATGGCCATCGAGGTAGCTGAAGCAGACTCTGTGATGTGCTTAGCGCATGGTCAGACATCAGAAATACCGAGGTCATCCATTGCATCCTGAGCTATTGGCAGTCATCCTGCCTTTTGTCTTGTCACTGGACTTCTATCTCTCTGGAAGAGAGAGTGAGGCTGATGATTTTGTGTAATACTGTTCACTCAAATCCACTTCATGTTCAAGTCAAAGTGTCACTGGTGATGTCATTGGTCCCCTTAAATGACAGCCCTGGATGATTATGTGTAGAGGCTAATGCAGAGCTGGTTAGTTTTCAGGTAAAGGTTGGAATGGATGGTGACTGTGGTCCATCTCTACTCTGAATGAAGGACCAACAACAGCAACAATACCAGGAAATAAAATTGAGAGAAAAAAGACAACACTCTGCATGCTGGAGAATGCCTGCTCCCTCCTCCTCAGTTGCAGTCATTTATTTAGCTGGTCCAGTCTCCTCATCATCTTTCTAAGAGTTTGATAGTTTGCCAGGTCCAGCTTTCTCAGACCAATTCTTGAATGTGTGGATGCTAGAAAAGAACCCATCCCAGGTCTCTACTGTTCTACTGCTGGTGTTCTTGCTGCTATGGTTTTAGATTTTAGCACAATGCTTGGCACATAGTAAGGATTAATACATTCTAGTTGGTTAACTTACTGTTGGGTCCCTGTGCTTCCTGGCTAGCCAGTTACACCATGGAACAAAAAGTAGGCAAGCTCAACTTATTTCATTCCCATAGCTCTAGAGCAGTCTTGGCCCAGAAAACTGCTGCTTTTCACTTTTTTTTCCTTGGGGGGGGGGGGGTAGGGGAGAAGGAAAGACTATGCATGCCCAGAAGAATTTATAAGAAATTCACAAGAGAAAAGAAAACTTCAATCAGGGCAGGGAGAAACCCAAGGTGACTGAATGATAAGTTATGCACTGAAAACAATAGGCTTCAAGCTTGCTGTTCCTTATAGTTATGATTAGAGGAGTATGATTAAGGTATGTACCCTTTTAAATCCCCTAACAAACAATCAAAGCAGCATTTGGAACAAAATGCATATTATCAGTAATAGGAAACAGGTATGAAGAACATTAAAATACAGCAATTTTTTCTTAAGATGCTTCAGGAAGGTGAGAAAAAAGAGAAAGAAGCAGGAAATCTCAAAGGCAAAATTCTAACTATAATAAGAAAGGGGGAGGGGGGTAAAAGTAGAGTATGTAAAAAGGTTAAAGATGGAAATTGGGTGTATTCTTCTTCAGATTTTAATAGTAAAATCCATTTGAGGAGACGTAGATCTGACCTAAGCCAGCAAGACCTAAGATTAAATCCTGCTTCTTCTACCTACTGACTATGTGACCTTACGCAAAACATTTAATTTCCAAGTGTCTACGGTCAGCTCCCTAAGAATAAATTGCAATGTAGGTGCCAATTTGGTCATGAGATTTCCTCCCAGGGAATTACCCATACCAATGAAATCTCCTATCTATTTTTTTAAAAAGTGGAAATATATATGGAAGATATATAGATAAATTTCATGCATCTTCACGCATCAACAAGAATAATGAGAAGGAAGTGGTACAAAACTAATTTATCAAACAGAACCATAGATATGAGTGATCTGATTTCTCTCATTAAAGGAAAACGAGTTATAGAAGCGATCAAGCAGGGAAGTCCGTTAATAGTTTACGTGCAGGAAACACATTTTTAACAAAAAAGATGTAGTTACATTAACATTAAAGTACTAGTGTAAAATGTATCATTCAAAAGTAAGTATAAAAAATCAGGAGCAATTGTAATAGTATCTGATAAAGTAGAATTCCATTTAGAAAAAAATCAGAGACAAACCATGATATTCTATAATGACAAACCAAAAATGAATAAATACAGGTATTTCTATTTTTACTTACTAAACAGTTTAATATAAAGATTTTCTTACACAAATTTTATAAAAAGAAATCAAAATACCAAAATAAAAAGGGCCATGAGAATGTAATAAATTAAAGCAAAAAATTACAATCAAGAAACAAAAATCCATACAACTAGTACTTGTTTCTGAAAACGTATGATAATATACAATGGAAGTGTCTTGCTTCTACATTTGGAACATATGCAGATATTTCGCTATTGGTTCCAATTTGCTAACCTTGTGATGAAAATACAGACCATTGACTGGTTAGTTAATTACATCAGGGGTATGCTCCAAAGACACTAATAACACTGGGTCTTGCTCTTGGCATGTTATATTGCCAATGTGAAACCCACAGCAGCTGCTATGGCATATTTCCAGGTTTGAATTGCAAGATATAGCTGACTCTCTTCATGTAAGACAAAGCCAAAACATTTATTGAAACACCAGAAAGTCAAATCTATCACAGTAATGAATTAATCCATCACAGTAACCAAGAAGTCTATATACATTATCAATGCAGGGAGCACTACCATCCCCAAGCCTTCCCTCCATCAGGCCTCCCCACAAACAAGCTCCCTTAAGCAAAATCACATACTCTCTCACTCATACCTGCTCTCTCTCTCTCCTGGCTCTGCCTGCTCTGTCTCACTTCCTGCTTCACACCTTTCTGCTCCACCTATTCAGCAAACTCCTCCCACCACAGGTTCCATGTGACTCAGGCTTTCATGTGACTCAAGCAGGTAACATAGCCCTACTAATGGATGAGAAAGATCTTCCCATTCTCATTAGCAATATACATATCTTTTTCCTACATGCTTGTATCTCACTAAGAGGGAAAATGCTATAAGTATAGAGGTCTCAGGTCCTCTTGATGTGATGTTGTAATGTCAAGCAAAGTAGTACTGTGCTCCTAGTTTCAGCTATTCAAGTTCCTTTGAGCCTCACCTTTGATTGTGCCAAGTCTTTGTTGGAAACAGTATACATTGTGTTGCTCTTAACAGGCTTAAGGGAGTTTGGAGACTTTCCCTGCCCTTAATAGGCCTAACATCATCACATGGAGCCCATGGTGGGAGGAGTTTACCAAAATTGCAGAACAGGAAGGGTAGAAGAGCATATAAAAGCTCAAGCATGAGCTGGGACCAAGCAGAACTGAGAGGGAGAATACTAATGGTGTCGGCACTTTGTCCATCTATTCTGTCTGTGTTGATGTTACTTTGTCAGACAGAGGCACTCTGTTGATTTGTGTTTATGTTACTTTGTTAGACAGAAGCATTCTATCTGTTGATTTCTGTAGTTTGTCAGACAGAAGTACTCTGTGGGTTTATGTTACTTTGTCAGACAGAAAGTGAATTGAGATGATAATGTCAGCAATGTTGTAAATATTGCTATAGCCCTGTTGAGTTTTGTTTTCCTAGAAACAGAAACTGTGAAGAGCTTGGAGTAGAGCAGTCCCTGTGAACCATGATATGGAACAGGAATGGACAGCTGCCTACCCATGAATCTAGGGAACAGTTGGGTGAATCCAGGCAAGAGATGGGAGAGTTGCCTACCTACAAATCCAGGCAAGAGCTGGGAGCAGTCAGCTCATAGAAGAAGAGTCATGGGGTTTGGAAGTCACTCTCGAGTTAAGATGAAAGGAGACTTTACTTGGCTTCTCAAGTGCTGACTGATACCGTAACTTACTGTGACATAGGGTTGGATGGCCTTTGTACTTTCTACTACTCTTTAAAGATATTTGACTTAAGGATGATGACCCCTTAAGAGTGATTGGTTTAAGGATGATTGGGAGCCAGGTTCCAATTAAGATGAAAGAAGACTTTAGGTGGGTACTTCATATTGACTGAGGAGATTGTGACTTATTAAATGATATGCTTTGTTTAAGACTATGTGACTACCTTAGCAATAAGTTATTATGTTATATTGTTGTGAATGTTGTGCTTTAATTTCTTGAATGTTTTGCTTTAGTTCATTGCTGAATAAACAGAGAGTTCAGTATACTATGTGATTAGGTCCTTAATGTTATTCACAGCAGTCCTTGGGAGAGCTGCTTGTCATTGGCTTTACAGAGGTCAACATTTAGCCAATGAATATGGACCTTGGTTCTTTGACTCTTTAGATTTGTTCTTGCCACATCTAGATGAAGATTGGAGATGGCTATGATTTGAGAATGTAAAAAGGCTAGTGTAAACTATATCAAGTATATATGGACTGTGATACACCAGTCTAGAAGTTCAAATACATGCCAGGATTTGTTAGAAGCTACATGCTGAGGAATCACTTTCCCATAGAACTTGTTTGATTTAGCACAGCAGTAGAAGAGATACACACTCACATACTATCCATCAGTCATTCCACATCTGGCAACTCAATATTGGTGACAATGTGAACTGGTTCAGTGATACTGGAAAACAGTTTGGAACTGAACCCGAAAAACTATGAAAATGGGCATAGTCTTTGACTCAGCAATGCTTCTACTGTTTCTCAAAGAAATCCAAGAAAGATGAAAAAGACAGATTTAGAAAATATCAATAGCAGTTCTTTTCTGTGGTGGTAAAGATTAGAAACTGAGGAGGTACCCATCAATTTGGGAATTCTTGATCAAGTTATAGCTTATGAATATGACAAATTTCTATTGTGATGTAAGAAGTGATGAGGGGAATGGTTTTCTGGAAACCTGGGAAGACATATATAAAATGACACAAAGTTAAGAGAACAGGCTCAAGAGAACAATTCAAGTAATAAGAACAATATTGAAAAGACAAACAACTTTGAAATACTTAGAAACTCTGATCAACATAGTGAATAATTGGGGGTGGAGCCAAGATGGCAGAGTGAAAACAGGAACTTGTCTGAACTTCTGCTCCAACCACCTTCAATATCTGTAAAATATGACTCTAAACAAATTTTAGAGCTACAGAACACCACACAAAGTGACAGAGAGGAACAAATCTTCTGCTGAAGGGAGCCTCGCAGGCAAACAGGAAAGGTCTATCGCACTGAGCTGGGAGCCAAGCAGAGTCCTGCATGAGCCATGTGGTCCCAGACCTTGCATGGCCTGACCATTAGCACAGACCATCCTGAGCAGACCTCAGGAGAGTGAATCACCAGCAGCTGTGGCAGTTTCCAGACTTCTCAACCCATAAACACTAAAGAGAAAGTACAAAGTCAGCAGAGAACTCTGTTGGAACCAGATGATGGAAGAGCACAGTCTGGCCCCTGGCCCCAGGGTGAGAGATAGAGGTGGCACAGCAGCTGTACCTGTTGCCAAATAGCTGCCTCCAGAGCTCCTGGCCTGCAGATTGTAGGGGGACCAAGTGACCACTGAGAAGGTAGTCACTTTTGCTTTGACCTGCTTGGATCTGGATTGCAGTCTTGGGTGGTGGTCCTGGGGTGTGTGTCTAGTGTGCTAGAGCTCGGGGTGTCTGTACAGAGGGTGCCCTCCTCATAGCTCTGACAACATTTGTGGAAACCCCAGCGATTTGGGACACAACTCTGTCCACTCTGGAAGCAGAGTTCTACCATGGCAAAGAGCTCAAAAGTCAACTAATTGGCCGGCAAGATGAGCAAGAAGAGAAAGCACAATCAGACCATAGAATCCCTTTTTTGGGGGCTAAAAGTTTTA
This sequence comes from Pseudochirops cupreus, assembly GCA_028627135.1. Lineage (NCBI taxonomy): Eukaryota > Metazoa > Chordata > Mammalia > Diprotodontia > Pseudocheiridae > Pseudochirops > Pseudochirops cupreus. Next base: position 127,954,976 of record CM053582.1, on the reverse strand, counting down.
AAAAGAAATGTTAAAAAAATTATTTTTTACATGCAACTAGGAAATAAGATATACAGGCACTGGGGTATAGAAATCCATCTTGCCCTACTAGAAAGTTAGAGAGGGTATGGAGGAGGATATAAGAGAGAGCAGATTGGGGGAAGGTGTATTCAGTAGGCTCACTGTCTTGAGGGGGTGGAGTAGGGGGGAAAGACTGCAAGAAAATTTGTAACTGAAAATCTTGTGGAAATGAATGTTGAAAACTAAAAATAAATTTTAAAAAAATCTAAAAAAAATAATTTCTGAACCCCCTCCTACAGTGAGTAATCATAATTTTGGAGGATTCATGATGAAGCATTCTACCTATTTTCAGAGAAAAATATAATAGACTGATCCCACTTTCCTCATGTAACAATGTCCTCTCATGAATATCAGGATGGATGACTTTCTTGAAAAATACAAACTTTTGTTAAAAAATGTCTTCATTTTCTCATTTACTCTATTTCAACAATATTCTTTGACATGTTTTTCAGTGTTCCAAATTTTTCTCCCTTCTCTCTTCCTAAAATGGCAAACAACTTGATATAGTTTACATATATGCACTCATGTAAGTCATATTTCCATATTAGTCACAGTTTTGAGAGAAGAAATAGACCAAAGTAGGGAAAAAAAAACCCACAAAAAAGTAAAGTGAAAATAGTATGCTTTGATCTTCATCAAGAGTCCATCAGTTTTTTCTTCGGATGTGGACAGCATTTTCCATCATGAACTCTTTGCAATTGTTTTGGATCATTATAATGTTGAGAAGAGTTAAATCATTCATAGCTGACCATCACACAATGTTGTTACTTTGTACAACGTTTTCCTGGTTCTGCTCATTTCCCTTTGTATTAGCTCATACAAGTCTTTACAGCATTTTCTGAAATCTGCCTATCAGCACATTAGCATTCTATTCCATTCATAGACCACAGCTTGTCCAGCCTTTCCCCAACTGATGAACATCTCTTCAATTTCTAATTTTTGGCCACTACAAAAAGAGTTGCTACAAATACTTTTGTTCATGTAGATTCTTCCCCCTGCCCCAACATTTTTAATGATCTCTTTGGTATACAGGCCTATTAATTTTATTGCTTGATCAAAGGGTATGCACAGTTTGATTATCCTTTGGACGCAGTTCCAAATTACTCTCCAGAATGGTTGGATCAGTCCACAACTCCACCAACAATGCATTAGTATCTCAACTTTCCCACATCCTCTCCTGTATTTATCATCCCCCCTTTTTTGTTACATTAGCCAATTTGCTATCTCAGCGTAATTCTTTAAAAAGAAATTTTATTTTTTGAGATTGAATATTCTGCCTGTAATTTTCATTAACCACACCAGACTGTGTTTCTTCAAATTGACTCCATTGCCAAAAAAGTCTGGGCAGTTAGTCCTAAATTCCCTGGCCTGGTCAAGAACTATCTTCTTCCAGATGGCTGTAGGATGGACAGTAGTTATTTTTGTCCAAAGGAAGTCAGTAAGTTCTGTAATTGAGATTTCACTTGGCAAGACATCTTAAAGTTCATGAGGAATTTCTCCTTTTGTTTTCTATATATGTGATAGTATTGTTTGTTCTTGTGAATGCTGAATACATATCTCCAAAACTTTTCTATTGCTTTTTGGTACACACACACAGACACACACACACACATTCACGTGTGTATGTCCATCTATATGTGTATAGATGTATGTATATATATACATACTATATACACACATAGACATATGTATGTATATGTATATATATATATATATATATATATATAGAGAGAGAGAGAGAGAGAGAGAGAGAGAGAGAGAGAG
>CM053582.1:127909150-127953052 GCA_028627135.1 Pseudochirops cupreus | reverse complement strand
TCAAATCTCATGAAAACTGTCCCCTTCAGCGCTTCAGCCCTCCACTAGGGGGCCCCCTCTCCACCAAATTAAAAAATACTTCTGAGAGATGGTTCATCCCTTTCCCAGAATTTATGGGGCCAGAACAGGCTCTTGCGGCCAGACTCCATTTCCCCCAAATACAAGCTTTTATCTATGTTAAAACAGTGTTGTTGATGTTTTTTTTTTTTCAGTCATCTCCATCTCTTCAATTAAGACACAGGAGTGGTTCGCCATTTCTTTCTCCAGCGCATTTTACAGATGAGGAAACTGAGGCAAACAGGATTACTTGCCTTGCCCAGGGTCACACAGCTAGTAAGATTCTGATGACAAATTTGAACTCAGGCAGATGAGCTTTCCTAGCTCTGGGCTGGTGCTCTCTTCACTGGGGCCTCCAGCTGACCCCTAGTGGTCTTTAGTGGAATTCTGATCAGGAGCCTTGGGATCCTGGTGCTTTCTGGGAAATGTCGTTCAAGCTGTGTCAGCGCGCAGTAGCAGTTTCAAGCTGTTTCATACCCTTGTCTGAGAACAAGCGGGGCGTATCCTTGGGGACAGTCTGTGAACAGATCGGACAATGCTGGTGTTCAAGTCAGAGAAGATTCTCTCCCCGTTGTTCCCGCTACCCCATGCTCGGGAGGAAGAACGTGTGTGTGTGTCTGTCTGTGTCTGTGCGTCCGTGTCTGCGTGTCTGTGTCTGTATCTGTGTTTGCGTATGGGAATTTTGGGAATTGTAGTTCCGGTGGGAGAGGCAGCTGGATGTGCGCAGGCGCAGTTCATCTAAGGCCATGGGGGGTGGTTAGTGCCGTTTGTTCCCGGGAAGGCCACAGGCCGGTAAGTAAGGAAGGGAGAGCAGCCTATCCCCCAACCCGACGGAGGTAAAGGGCCCTAGAGCCATTGAGCTCGCGTTCTTGTGAAAGGAAGTCCGGACCGCCCTTCACGAAAAAGCGCGGTGCAGCGTCAGGCTCCGGGGGCTGCTTTGCGGGAGGCCCCAGTGGTCCTGGGCGTCCTGGTGGGCAGGGCCGGGGTGGTCAGAGCACCGTAGGGCCGGTAGACTTAGATCTTGGCCAACGCTCTGATTTCATGGGGATTCTCGACCCCAGAGAGGTTAAGTGACTTGCCCGAAGTCACACAGGAAGTGACAGGACCAGGCTCGGAACCCAGGTCCTCTTTTCCCTGCGGGACAGAGGGTATGGGGGCCATGAGGATGGGATGGGGAGGAAACATGGAGATTAGGCGGTCCAGTGACACCGGGCTCCCCACTGCCAAGACACTCCATCTCCAGCCTCCGGGCATTTTCTCTTGCAATTTTTCCCCCTCCTCCTCTCCAACCCCCCCATGCCGGGAAGGCACTCCCTCTTAATCTTCCCCTTGGCTTCCTTCCCTGCTTCTCTTCTAGGTCCAGTGTGTATGTGCGTAGTTATTTGTGTATCTTTCATCCATTAGCCTGTAAGCCCTTTGGGAGCTGGGACTGTCCATTTTCTTTTGTGATATTCTAGAGCATGATAGATGCACAATAATTGTGGGTTGACTGATAGGAAACTGATTTGACATTTCATCCAGTCCAGGGGCTCTTAACCGGTGTGTGTGCGTGTGTGTATGTAATTAATCCCTTTGGCAGTCAAGTCAGCAAACATTTATTAAGTGCTTATTATGTGCCTGACTGGAAGCGACTTTGGAGTTCTATTCTAGGGGTGCCTAACTTTTTATATCTCAGACCCCTTTGGCAATCAAGTCAACAAGCATTTAAGTGCCTTCTGTTTGCCAGGCACTGTGCTAAGTCAGGGAGATGCAAAGAAATGCAGAAGACAAACCACACACTCAGAGTGATCCCAGTCTAATGAAAGACAGTATGTATTGTGTATGTAAGATATATGCAAGATAAATTGGAGATACATGGAAGAGAAGGTGCTAGAGGTGCTTAGAGTGAAGGTGCTAGCTTTAAGAGGGAACCTGGAAAGGCTTTTTGCAGTCTTGTAAAATCTATGGGTGCCTTCTCCCTCAGAATAATATATTTTTTTTGCTTTTTTTGGAGGGCAATAAGTGACTTGCCTAAAGTCACATGGCTAGTAAGTATGTCAAGTGTCTGAGGCTGGATTTGAACTCAGGTCCTCCTAACTCCAGGGCCAGTGCTCTATTCACTGTACCACCTAGCCGCCCCAGAATAATATTTTTAAAGAAAAAATAGTAGAATTACAAAAGAAACCAATTATATTGAAATAGATGGCAAAAAAAGATAAAACAAAAACAAGTTAGTGGAGTCTAGGTGAAGACTCCTGATCTAGTCCAAACCCCTCACGTAGAAGCTCAGAAGCGTATTCACCTGCATAGGGTCCCGCAGCCAGGAGGTACATTTGAGCAGTGATTTGGGGGAAGAGAGGAGTGATGTGGAAAGTAAAGATTGCAGGGAGTTCAGAGTTGGGGTTGAAGATCAAGAGGCAAAGACATAGGTTTTAGGTCTCCAAGCCTGAGATTATTGAGAAGACTGAAGAAATGAATAGTAAAGGATAACTTTGGGGAGGCTGCCACAGCATTGAGTTTGCTTTACTTAGCCACAATCTGCCTCCTCTCTCTGTCCCCTGTCACTTCTTCCCTCTTACTCCCTCTCCCTCCCTCCCCCAAGTCCCCTTTCAGGCTGCCAGTTCAGATATCTGAGGCCCATTACAGTGCTCCTTGAGGTCAGGGACTCTCTTCTGACCTTTCTTTATCTCTAGCACTTAGCCTAGTGCCTGGCTCATAGTAAGCACCAATGCTAATATTTGTTGACTATGTCCTTTTTTCTTGTCTTTTACCCTTTGGGATCCACTTTGTTCTTATCTGGAACCTCACTCTTTAGCCAGGGCCTTTCATTCTCTCCCTCCTTCCCTTTATCACTCTACTAATTTATAGTATTATTTCTTCCTCTCTTTCCAACTGGCCTTCTGTTTTTTTCTTTCTTCCTTCAGGTCTTTGCTATGGAGCTCAGCCACTTAATGTTAATAATACAATCAGTTTGTATGTTTACTTCCTTTGATACTTAGAAAGATCCATAATTTCATTGGTATTGGATACACACTGTATTGATTCCGAGCGTGACCCCTCTACACTTTAGTAGATATTTCTTCATGAATTGCTTCACTATCATGTTATTGTCAAACTCCAGGGAAGAATCTCTTCAAACTTAGTAGCTAAGCTGGTAGCAAAGCCTACTTTGGTAGGCGATATATGTATGTGCATATACATATATTCACATAAAAGCATATATGTGTTTATCTGTAAATATATATTTGCATACATTGTTTTCTTCAATGTCATCCTGTTCAAGTGTCTCATTATGCCATGACAGTAGGGAGATCAGGAAGGGTATACCAGTAGAATGTAACTATTGCTAGAACCTACCAAACTGGAAAGATTTCTGATATAGGCATGATAATGGGCTCTATATCTTTTGTTAGAGGCTCATTGTACTTTTATTCAGAGATGCTAGAGGACTTTGTTCAGCTCTAGCACTTAATGAAGAACTAAAACATAGAAGGGTTGCCACTTGCATTTTTGTAGTGAGTACAAAACCAATGAAATCAGCAATCCTTGTAATAGTTAAGTATCTTGAGTGGTTATAGGAATTCATTCATTAATAGACTGAAGTGCCACGGGCCTTTGAAGAACTGCCAGAGATCTGGCTCCTTGCTGGGAACACAGATTTGAGCCTGATGGTGTAAGCTCCAGCTAAACTGACCTGATTTTTAATCCTAGGTTACTGATTTTCAGGAACATGATGTTGGTAGAGTCTAACTCTGGGGAGCAAGAATCAATCTTAGTAGAAATATATGGTCTGAGACCTTTCACTAGAGCTTCAGAGCAGAGACTAAGATGAAGGAACAGATCCTGGACTGCTTGTGGTGGAGGAATTACCGATTCATCCTGCTTGGAGAGACAAGACTTTACTAAAGCCTGAACAGCAAGGAGGGAATGACTCTAGAGGACTTCGCTGTAGGACTAGAATTGAAAGGTAAGAATTACAGAAGTGTTTGAAGGGAATTGGGGTGGGGAGGGAAGGAGGAGTGTCTGTGTTAACCCTAACTGTTTTTCATATTCTCTTTCCTTGTCCTTGCACTCCTCCATCCCCTCCCAAACAAAATACAAATATTTGTCTTCCCCAAATCTGCTGCTGCTATCTGGGCTCTGAGATAGTCATTTCCTTTCTTTTCCACCGTCACCCTTGTCTCCATCATACACTGCCTGAGTTGTGGAAGCATTCCTTTTTTTTCTATTTGAGCCCAGATGATGTTGTAGTTTTTCCTTTTATTAAGGAGGAACTTTAAGAAGCAAAGAGAAAGTGAAGGCCAAACAGAAAACAAAAGTGAAAGCTTGAAATTCCAAGAGAGCAGTCGAGGGCATTCAAGATACGAAGTGTAGTAGTGACCAAAAACTCCCTTTGTTCGACTGATAAATTTGCAATCTGCTGAAATCCCTAAGTCTTTTCTCCATGAAATATGATGTAGCCACAACTTTTCAGAGTAACTTTGCACATTAAAACATAGTCTACTTATTGAGAAAATACCAGGAGTTGGGTGGGCAAATTATTTGAGAGAAGATCGACATAGTCAGAAGCAGAAGTGATATTGTAATTGGCATATACCATACACTACTTGGATAGAAGAAGGAGACAGATGAGAAGTTCAGGAAGCAGTCCCAACTTGAACCGGGTACGGAGGGATAATGTAATGGTGATACAGTAGTGATTTAGTTGGATTTATCGGGTCTTGCTCTCTGCCAAATACAGAGCAGCAAATTAATAAGTTGTTTTGAAGATCCAGAGCAGACCTGCACAACGTGGCAATGGGTAGGGGCCAAAATTAAAATAGGCTAAACTTCTTTCTTTGGCCTGCAGTTAGGCTTTTAGCTGCTCGCTTTCCAAGTGAGGTAACTAGAGAGAGACTGATGATGGTTGGTTGCCACAGGACGCATGACAAACAGGAGAGAGTGTGTAGTCGCAACCCACCCACCAAGTTACATGATGGGCACAATAGTGACTACGTTTTTCAAGGGCCTCCTGAAATCCTTTGGCCATATGTTGTGCAGGCCTGATCCGGAGGAAGCAATGGGGGAAATAGCTGTTTTCATCTTGGTGATATGACTGCCACCCTGAAGGTTTTTACAGAGTGTACAGTCCCCTTTGACATCCCTGCTAGGACTAGATACCTTAATTCTTTTGAGAACTATTTGCTTTGAATTTGTTGGTTAATATCCAACAGAAGGCCTTTGAATACCATTAGGAATGGTTCCCTTCATGCCAAATCCTCTTCTGAGAGAGGTTTGCTGATTTAGTGTGGGATCTCTATAATACAAATGTTATCCTCCAGTCAGATCAGCTCTCCCAGTAGCTCACCATGATGAGTTCATGCTAGTTCATACATAGCTGTATCTGCCACATTATATACAGTGAACATATGTCCTAAAACTCCGTGGATATATTGAATTATGCTTTATTGCCCTGTATTGCAGGTTTTAGGTTGGTAGGAAAAATTCATCTCACTAATTCATGTAACCATAGTGGTGAGACTTTAGCTGGTATAAATGGCACTGAATTCGTCAACCCTGTCACTTCCTACCATAAAGACTTCAAGCCCCAGGGGAACTTCCTGTGGATCATGGACTTGAAGAATACCTGCCCTGCCTTTTGTCTTCTGCCTCTAGGCCTCAAAGTAGGCTATTCATTTTATTTTAGTGGTGTAGTAGGAGACATGGTAGATAGAGAGTAGCCCCAGCACATATTGGCTGTGTAACCTTGGGAAGATCACTTAACCCTTCAGTGCTCTAGGTAAACTCTCTAAGAGAATAATTTGCAGAGAAGCTGCTGACCTATACAAATAGAGGAAGTTCCTTGCCTGAGAGATCCCTGTACCCATGAAATCACAGATCTGTTCCCCATCCCTAGGGACATATGAATTGAGGGACAGGAAAGTCTTTGTGGTTTAGAGTTTAGGGAGCTCAGGGAGTCACAGTGTTCATAGGCGTAGTAGGGGCTGTATCCAGCCCAGTTGTTGGCTTCTAGTTTTAATGCATGTAAAACCATATGCAGAAGCCAGAGTGAGGAAAATATCACTCATTAGGTGTTTGTACCTTGAGAAATAACAGGGATACTCCTTTGTAAACCTTTCATCTAAAGATTTTTGTTATTCCCCCCCTTAAATAAGTTTTATTTTTGCCTCTCATGATGTTTTAATGTCTGTTCTCGCTGGGTTTTCAGAAAAGCTTATGAGGTAAAGCAGGTATCATCTTTCCCTTTTTGCAGATGTGGAAATTGAAGTTCAGACAGATCAAATGACTTGTTTCGGGTTTCATGGTAAAGCTGTGTATTCTTGGTAGCTGTGAGAGTCTTAATGCCTCATTCTGTGAAATTTGTACCAATTTTACATTGTATTAGCACAGTACAAATTTCCCAGCTTCTTGCCTCTATCTTCTTTCTCTGACCTAGAACAGTTAAACTCATGACCTTTTCCTTGGAGACCTGAGCATGTTGGACCAGAGTGGCTAAGGCAGGTTTTCATACTGTCATTAAGATACACCGGAAGTCCTAGAGTTGTCGTTTGATCTCAGTTGTAGTATTGTTCGATTCCTTTTTCACAGTAGCTTGAGCCTTCTTCACTTTCTGTTCATCACCAATAGGCTCAGAAGTGTAAGCATCACATTTGACTGTCCAGCAGGGCCAACTCTTTCATGATGCTATTTTCTATCATTTACACTGCTAGATTGAGTTGCAGACTTAATTTCATAGAGCACAAAGGGACCCAAGGTGTGTATTTATCCTGTAAATTCTAATTGCCAGATCTGGGCTCTGTCCCTTGGTGTTCGTTATGAACACTGGGACAGTCTTATCTTCTTAGATACTAATGTTTGTGATCCTCTATCACTGATCATAAAAGAGGTGGGCTTGTTCCTGGCTTATATTTGACTACCTGCTGTATTGAGACCATGCAGATTATACCTCTCTGAGATTAGAGAATATCATTCTAATGAGTTTGAGAGTTAAAAGGAAAGATTGGATTCTTTCATGACGTTTTGTTCTCTCCTAGCTCAGAACTCTGCTTCTGTCCCAGAATTCTACCTTTCCCCAAGATAGTACAGAAGAAGAAAAGAAGGAACTGGAAATGACTTCTGTTCTACTTTCAGCTAGATCCCAGGTCAGTCGATTTTCCTTTTAAATACCATCTCATTTATCGGAGTATTGATGCACTTTTCATTCTTTCTTTTTAAAACAATTTTTATATTTTATTTTTTCCCCAAGTACGTGCAATAACAAATTTTAACATTCGTTTTCCCTTCATCCCTTCACCCCTCCACGAGAACACAAGCAATTTTATATAGATTATACACGTATAGTCAGATTGATACGCTTTTTATTGTCCTTGACCTTTTCTATTCACTCAAGTTCTCTCTGGGGATCAGAGCCTCAGTCATTCTCCCGTGGAACACTTCCTATTCTTAATGAAAGAATTCATAGATTATTAGAGTTGGAAGGGAATGTAGGGAGGATATAGTCTCATCTCAGGTTGACATATGAGGAAATTGAGACATAGAGGTGAAATAGCTTGTTCATGTTCACCACTTTGAGATTTGGGACCTGAACCTCTGTCTCCTGCTTCCTATCTCAGTGGTCTTTCCATTCTACCATAGTGCTCCCTCTGTGAGGATTCCTGCCACTTAATCACTGGTTTCCCTCATTGTCTTTTCTCCAATATGGACTTAGTACTGAATTAAATGCTATGAGTCCAACAAGTATTAGATTTGATCCCTGTCCTTACGTAGTCACAGTGGGAGGCAACATATATGTGAACAAACACAAAAGGAATACTATTTCTTATACTTGAAAAGTTTAGGTAATAATAATAATAATAATATAAGAGGGCATGATTCACTGCTGTGACATGTGGCACAGATACTAGTTGAGTTTAGAGAAAGGAGAGGTCCTTGTGGGAGAGAGTGATCAGAGAAGGTTTCCCCAAGGTAGTAGTATTTAGACTGACTAGATTGAACATTTTGAACTGAATATCTCAGTGCCATCTCAAACACAGCATGTCCTAAATGTAAATTGTTCTCTTTCCCCACAAATATTCCCTTTTCCCAGACTTTTCTATTTCTCTTGAGGTGTTACGATTTCTCCAATCTTTCAGGTCCATGACTTTGGCATTATCCTCAACTCTACCATTATCTTTACTTTACTTTGTCCTGTATATCTGCTTTATTCTTAAATCTTAATGTTCCTGTCTCCATATCATCTCTTAGTGCTGAACCCTTTTCTCTGTTCATGCAGCCACCATTTCGTTCAGCTTCTTGTTAACTCTTACTTAGACTGTTGCCATTGCCTCCTAACTGACCCTTGCAGGTCTCTTCCCATGCCAGTCCATCCTCCACACTGCTTCCAAAGTGTAGCAGCAAGCACACTGGCATACCCAAAATAACTGCTAGCACAGGTTTTTACTTCTGCTTTACTAGGAAAGATAGTTGTTTAAGGGGTCAACAGTCTTTTTAAATTACATTCATTTGTTCAGGGTAAAAGTCAGCACTCTGAACTTCAAATAAAATACAGAGAAAATACAAGCAGAAAAATAAAGACCAACAGACAGGGCTCTGACTGCCTGAATCAACCCTATACTTTACATATGTCTATAGATTAAGAGAGCCTTTACATCTGAGCAGGCGGGGAACTCTGAACATATGACTACTCATAATCTCCATCAGAGAAACACAAGAACCTTCTCATAAGCCAGCCCCCAAAGCAAAATACCAGCTCAAAGTATATATGTGCTTCTCAGGGCCAAAAGGTATCACAACCCTTGTGACTCAGTGCCTAATTAGAAATTAACAAGAGGTGTGAAAGCCTTCCTATAAGCAAGCTTCCCTTAATGGTCTCCATGTGAGGCCTATTAATGGGAGAAGATCTCAAATCCCATTAACATTACACTCCTCTACTCATTAAATTCCACTCTAGGATCAAATATTAACCTTTCTACTCTTCACAACCTGACCTCAACCTCCCTTTCCAATCTCAGTGGATATTTTTTCCCTTTCTGCATTCTGTGATCCAACCAGACTGACCTTCTCTTGGTTCCTCATATACAACCCTCTATTTCCTATCTTAACTTCTTTATGCTGGCCATCCCCTGTCCCTAGAGCTTATTTCCTCTTCACTTCAGGCTCATAAAATTCCTCTATTCTTTCAAGAGTTGGCTCAAGTACCACTTTTTATGTGAAGCCTTTGCTGCCTATCTCCCCAGCTGCTAGTATCCTCCTTCCCAAACTTCCTTGTATTTACCTATTTGGTATTCATCCTCTTTATATTAATCTTCTACATACTTATTTATGTACTTGTCTCCTGCCTTAGAATATAAGCTCCTTTTGAGTAGAAGTTGGTTGTTTGATTCTGTGTATCCCTGGCTTCTCCCTAGCCCAGTGCTTAACATATGGTAAAGCCTTAATTCATGTCTGTTGATTGGTTTATCAATGAGTGAGTAGGGAGTTATGGTTGGGGAATGTAGGGGCTGGCATCCCGGACAGGCACATACAAACATAGACTTGGAAGGGGCAAGGGAAAGGAAGGGAAAAAGCATTGATATATCATCTACTACTTGCCTTGCACTGTACAAAGTGCCGTACATTTGATTCTCACAAAAATGGTGTGAGGCAGGTACTGTCATTAACCCCATTTTACAATGGAGGAAACTAAAGCAGAGGTTAAGTGACTTGTCCAGGGTCTTGAAGCTTTTGCATGTCTAAGGCTGGAATTGAACTGACTCCAGGCCCAGTGCTCTACAAATGGTATTACCTAGCTGCCTCTCAGTAGAAAATGTATGTATGGTTTCTAGGAGCCAGTGATGAGATTGATTTGTCTGGAGTGGAGGATTTATATTTGGAATAATGGACATAAAATTTTATGTGTAGGTGAAGTTCTGAATGATAGACATACTTTATTTTGGAGAGCCCAAAAGACATTGATCATAAGATTATGTATCTAGAGCTGGAAGGGACTTGTGAGGGCATCTAGTCCAACCCTGCCATTTTATAAGTGAAGAAAGTAGGGCCTTGATTGGTTTAAGTGACTTGCCCAGGGTCACATAGGAAGTAAGTTTTGGAAGTGGGATGTGAATCCAGATTCTGTGCTCTTCTTGACTGTACTAGGATACCCAGGGCAACAGTGTTTTACTCTACCACATTCTCCTTTTAAAAAGCCTGTACAAAGACATTATACATTATTCCATAGGTTCTTTGAGGATTAACCCTGGGCCTTGGGACAAATCAAGGCAGTTTTTTCCAGGTCTCTCCTTCTTCCATTTAAAACTGATCCTCAGTACTTCTGCCTTTTTCCTCAGGGCTTTTGCTTATTATGACCATTTTCTGATCCTTCAGTTATCTCTGAATTAGAGACTCAAGGCACTGTGTTTTCTGGCCTTTGGTCTCTGAGTTCAGAACTTTATTAGCTGTTCTCTATTTAACATTTTTCTTCTTCCTACCTGTAGGCTAAACTCTTAACTTTCCCAATCTATTCCCTAGCTATAGCTCGTCAGGCCATTATAATTCTCTGCCACTCACTACCTGTGTGATGTAGAGGCAGTATAGTATAGTGCAGCAGTTCTCAACCTATGGGTTGCGACCACTTTTGGGGTCGAACGACCCTTTCACAGGGATCGCAGGGATCACCTAAGACCATGGGAAAACACGTATTTCCGATGGTCTTAGGAACTGAGACACCACTTCTCTATCCATCTCCAGGCGGGTCTACCCACATGCCGATATGGCCACATACTAGTATTAAAGGGTCGTGGCATTAGGAAGGTTGAGAACCACTGGTGTAGTGGCTAGAGTGCTGGGCTTGGAGTCAAGGAGACCTGGCTTCAAACCTTACTTAATGATGCTTGCTAGCGGGGTGGTCCTGAGCACTCCCTTAATCCCTTTGGCCTTAGTTCCTTATCATCAAGACAAGGGGATTGGTTTCAATGGCTTCTAAATATCTTCCAGCTCTAAACCTATGATCCTGTCGGCGATCCTCAGGTAAGTCACTTAGCCGCCCAATGAAGAGACAAACTAAGTTAAGTAAAAAGGTTGTGGTTAGAAATTGACACTACCAAGTGTGAGATCTTGGAAGTGACTCAGTGCTCAGTGGTGATAGTGTACATGGCTTTGCTGTATTGCTAGAGAGACTTGTAAAGGTAATGGAAATTAGGGAACTGTGAAGGAAAATGAATCATCAATATGGCTATTGAAGTCAGTAGGATGATAGGAGGAGTGCAGAACAGAGAAGCCAAATGTGAACTGGGTGCTAGTCACCTAGCACATCAGAAGTGATTCCTGGGTGATGCTGGGTAATATCAGGATTTGGAAGGATGTTAATTAGAAAGAAGATGGCACAAACTTAAGGGGAAAAAAACAAAAACCAAAATCGTGTTTTTAGAAAAAGAGTGGAAAGAAGTTAGTAGATTAGTGGTTTGAAACTATTACTGAAGAGCAATAGCAAACTGATCACTCTTGTTGTTTGTCCGTCGTACCCAAAGAGGACCAATTATATCATGATGCTGGGGTCAAGGTGCAGTGCGGCAGACTATCTATGATCAGTTACTACGAGCTCAAAAGGTTCTGCCATAGGTTGAGCACAAAAAAATCTGTTTGGACATTTTGGATGGAGATGTCTCTAGATTTGAGCATCTGATGTCTGCTTTGTGCCACTGTGATTCTGCTTTGCTTGTAGAACACAGCACCTTCTTTGATGTGGGCACACCATGCCGGGTTGTCCTATCCTGAAGCTCTATCTCACAATCGATACTCAAGTTCTTCAGAGAGACCTTGAGAGTGTCCTTGTATTGCTTCTTCTGACCTCCACTGTGAGTTCTTGCCTTGTACAAGTTTACTTGGACTCGCCTTTTACTGTTTTTTTTCCTTTTACTATTATTGTATTAGAGAAGTGAGAAAAACTAAGACTTTGGTATCAGAGGGCACTAGGTAATAGGATGTGATTACAGAGGGCTAGGTTTCTATTAAGGTACAATGATAGATGGGAGCAGATAAGAGAAAATTTCACTGTAAAAAGAGGTTTTCCTTCTCAGAACAAAAATGACTGTAGGGAAATGGTACCCAAGATAAGTAAGGTGAGATTCCTGAAAGAGATAGTAAAAGAGAACCTATTTTACTCTTGCTAAATTCATGTGACCAGGATCAAATGAACTGTGATAACCAAAGGAAATGGCAGATAAGCCACTATCATTTGTTATCTTTGAAAAAATGTCAGGAAAGTAGGTATTACGCAGCTTTGAAGAATGGAAGCTCTCTTCCCCCCCCAAGTCCCATCAATTTTCAGTAACAAGGAGAATGGTAGACAGTGAGCTTGACTTCTGTTCCTGGCAAAAGTCTCCAGTGTTGTGTTAGAAAGATGATTAGTGAAAAGGAAATGATGATCATAAGTAGCCAGCGTGATTTCATCAAGAGCAAATCATGCAGTCTAACCTTATTTGATCTTTGACAGTTTCTAGACTGGTCAGTCAGGGTAATGGTATATGTAGTTTACCTCTGTGAGCAGAGCAAAAGCGCTGGACTGAGTCCCTCCTGTTATCCTTGGGAAAAAGGTGGAGAGATTTGCTTTAGACAGTAGCTCAGTTAGGTGGACTAGAAAGAAATCAAAGAGACAGACACCAAGTCATCATTAAGGATTCCATGTCAACTGGGAAGGAGGTTTCCAGTGGAGACCCTTTGTTAAGATCTATGTTGGCCACCTACTGTTTCACATTTGTATAATCGTCTTCGATGAAGGCCTAGACAGAATACTTGCCAGATTTGTAGATGACACAAAACTGGGGAGAATAGTTAAAATACTGGATAGTAGAGTTTACATTTTTTTAAAGTCACGATAGGCTATAATGTTTTCCTGGAGGCAGGTAGGTGGGGCAGTGGATAGAGTGCCAAGCCTTGAATCAGGAAGTCTTATCTTCCTAAGTTCAGATCTGGCCTCAGACACTTGCTAGCCATGTGACCCTGGGCAAGCCACTTAACCCTGTTTGCCTCAGTATCCTCATCTATAAAATGAGCTGGAAAAGGAAATGGCAAACCATTCCAGTATCTTTGCCAAGAAAAACTTAAATACTCACACAGAGCAGGACATGACTGAAACAACTGAATAACAACAAAATAATGTTTCCTAAGCAATAAGGTTAGAGACATGTCAAGTCTCTAAAATCCAGCTTCAGAAATACAGGGTGGGGGAAATGTGGCTGAACAACAGTTTGGAAAGGGCCTGGGGTTTGTTAGTGGATTGAAAGCTCCATGTGAAGCAGCTGTCTTATGTTACAGCCAAGAAAGCTTGTGTGACGTTAGAATGCCTGAAGACAGGCCTGGTGTCTCTCTGTGTAATGAAGAGACTAATGGATCTCTAAGTTCTCTCCAAGCTTTTACAGTTTTTTTTAGGTTTAAGTCTCTGAGAATTTCTGGTGTCAGTGCTGGCGATTCTCTTGTCCCGAGTATGAGATGACCTCAGGCTGTTACTTGCTTTTTTTTCTTTATATTTTTCATCCTCAATATCTCAGGTGAAGGTAAAGATTGAGCCACTAGCCTTTGCTGTTAAGTCAAAGGAACAGAGGTTGTGCTGTTACCATTTGGCCCTGGCCTGCTTTTGACTGTCAGCTTCAAAAACTTGTGCATTGGTGGGGATTTCTTCATTTGAAGCATTGATTCTTTTCATATCCTGACCCATAAGGACATAAGGACCTGTTGTCAGCTGGGCAAACCCACAAGGATTGTGTCTTTTTCAAGGCCTGGTCCAAATGCTCCTGCTTCCCTCCAGAAGGGATCAGACTGTGGAGGAGAGAGAGCTAAACTGGTTACTGGGGAATTGAAATCATCTTAGTACACATGGTTCTTCAGTCAGTCTATTTAGCCGTAATATCTCTCCTGAAGTACTGTCCTGCACTTCAGATTGCCGCTTGGACATCTTGGTTTGGATGGCCCAGAGAAGTTCTCAACTTAACAACCTGAACCCTTGTATTTCCCTCTCAAACCTACCTTTCTTCCGAAGTTCCATAATAATAATAATGATAGTGAATAGTTATATAGTGCTTACTATGGGCCAAGCACTATGGCTAAGTCTTTTACTGTTATCTCACTTGGTTTTCACTATAACCCTGGGAGATAGGTGTTTTTATGATCTCTATTTTACAGATAAAGAAACTCAAGCGAACAGAGGTTAAGTGACTTGCCCAGGCCCACGTTGCTAGTAAGTGTCTGACGACAGATTTCAATTCAGATCCATTACTGTTGAGGTCACCCAGGCTTGCAGTCCTAGATGTCATCCTGGAGTCCTCCCTCTTTCACATCACCCTCATCCATTCTGTTACTAAGTCCTGTCAAAACTGCCTTTGTAACTTCTGTCATATATGCCCTCTTCTCAGTGCCAACACCATCCTGGTACAGATTTTCATCAGCTCATACCTGGACTATTGTAATAGCTTGCTGGTTGGTTTCTTTGTCTCAGGTATCTCTTCATTCCAGTCTTCCAGTCACCTATCACAGTGATCTTCCTAAAGCAAAAAACTGACCATCACTTCCCTGTTGTGTAAACTCAATTGGTACTACCAGGATCAAATATAAAATCCTCTATTTAAGTTTTAAAACCCTCATAACCTGTATATAATCCTTCTTACCTTTGCAGTTTTCTTATACTTCTCTCACCTCTACATACTCTGTAATCCACCTGACGCTAACCTCTTTGTTGTACGTTGCACAAGACATTCCAACTTAAAAATTTTTTTAAAAAATTTAATCAATTTATTTACTTTTAGTTTACAACATTCAGTTCCACAATACCTTGAGTTCCAAATTTTTTCCCCCTTCTTTTCCTCCCCCCTGGGAGGAGGGAACTCATCTGGGAAGGAGGTTTCCAATGGAGACCCTTCGTTAAGATCTATGTTGGCCACCTGCTGTTTGACATTTGTATAATTGTCTTGGATGAAGGCCTAGACAGAATACTTGCCAGATTTGTAGATGACACAAAACTGGGAAGGATAGTTAAAATACTGGATAGTGGAGTTTACATTTTTTAAAAATCATGATAGGCTATAATGTTTTCCTGGAGGCAGGTAGGTGGGGCAGTGCCCCCCATGCCCTGAGTATGAGACGACCTCAGGCTGTTATTTGCTTTTTTTTCTTTATACGCCCCCCATGGCAGCACGCAGTCTGATACAGGTTCTACAAATACATTAAACATTAGTCAAGTTGTAAAGGAGAATTATAACTAATAGTGAACAACAGGAAAGAAGGAACGAAACAAAACAAAAGAAGAGAGAGAGCAAGTAATTTGCTTCAATCTGCGTGCAAACTCTGTAATTCTTTCTTTGGATGTGGATATCCCTTTCTGTCATGAATCTTTTGGAGTTGTCCTATAGAGTTGCATTGCTAAGAAGAACTCAGTCTATCAAAGTTAGTCATCACAGATACGATGTGTCTGTAATTGTGTACAATGTTCTCTTGGTTCTGTTCTCCTCACTCGGCATCAGTTTATATAAGTCTCTCCAGGTTATTATGAAGTCCCTCTGCCCCTCATTTCTTATAGCACACTAGTATTCCATTATATTCATATACCACAACTTGTTTAGCTGTTCCCCAATTTATGGGCATCCCCTTGATTTCTAATTCTTTGCCACCACAAAAAGAGCTGCTATAAATATTTTTGTACATATGTACATACATATTTTGTACATATTTTTGTACATATAAATATTTTTGTACATCCTTTTCCCACTTGTACGATCTCTTTGGAATACAGCCCTAGGGTATTGCTGGGTCAAAGGGTATGCACATTTTTATAGCCCTTTGGGCATAGTTCCAGATTGCTCTCCAGAATGGTTAAATCAGTTCACAACTCCACCAACAATGCATTAGTGTTCCAATTTTCCCACATCTTCTCCAGCATTTATCATTTTCCTGTTTAAGACTCTCCAACTTTTGACTGTGTATTTTCACTGACTGTTCCACATACTGTCCCACTTCAATCTGCTTCCTCTCTTCCTTGACTTATTCTGTCTCATCTAAAATCCCACCTTCTGCAAGAAACCTTTTCCCCTGACTGCTACTATCTTCCCTCGGAGATTACCACTAAGTTATTTAGTAATATATCTTGTTCATACATAGTATATTTTTGACCCCTCTTAGATTTTGAACTCCTATAGAGTAGGAATTTGGCAGCCAGGTGGCATAGTGGATAGAGCTCTGAGCTTGGAATCAGGAATTTCAAATCGTGAGTTCAAATCTGTCCTCAGAAATTTACTAGCTGTGTGAGCTTGGGCAAGTCACTTAATCCTATTTACCTGAGTTTTTCAGATGTAAGAGTTGGAGAAAGAAATGGCAAACCACACCAGTATCTTTGCCAAGAAAACCCCAAAATGAGATCATGAAAAACTGGACATGACTGAATGACAATAACAACCACATAGAGATTGCCTTTTTTTGTATTCCTGGTGCCTAGCACAGTACCTGGCATATAGTAAGCGCTTAATATGTGTTTGTTGATGACTTGCTGACTTGAAACACCAGATGAGTGAGAAACTAGTCAGAAATCACCCAGCTTTTCCAGTGAGTTCTTCTCATAGGGACCATATGAGCTGCTTCTCCTTGTACTGACTGCATTAGCAGATAGGAAGAGAGGTATCGCTAGAGGATGTTTTATCTCAATTTGTAAAACAGGGAAGAGAGTAGAGTCTCCAAATTATAGGCAAATATCTTCACCTTAATTCTTTGAAAAATAATAAAGCAAGGATTATTTAGAAAGAGAAGCGGTGTTCACCAAGAACAGGCGTGACTTCATGAACAATATGTAATCCGAAACAAGCCTCATTATCTTTCTTGTTCATCTGAAGATGATGATCAAGAGAGTGCTGTGGACAGAGTTGGCCTAGGTTTTAGCCAGGTAGTTGAGAAAGTCTCTCAGGCTAGCCTCGTAAATAAGGAGGTGGTAGTAGCTTACAAGCTTACTATGAATCAGCAGTATGGTTATCTAGACTAGCAGCAGCTAGAATAGCTTTGGATTTCTTGGGCTGCATTAAGAAAGAGCTTGGGGCAGGTAGGTGGTGCAGTGAATAGAGCACTGGCCCTGGAGCCAGGAGGACCTGAGTTCAAATCTGGCCTCAGACCCTTAATACACACACACACACACACACACACACACACACACGCACACACACACACACACTAGCTGTGTGACCTTGGACAAGTCACTTAATCTCAATTGCCCTACCTTACCCAATCCAAAAAGCCAAAAAAGAAAATAAAAGAAAGAAAGAGCTTCCAGGAGTAAGGAGGTAATAGTCTTACTTGTCAGACCCTATCTGGAGTGTTGTGTTCACTTCTGGATACCATGGGAGCTATTGGGATCACTCAATAAGAGGATATAGATAAAGAAGAGGAAGGTCCGAGACAATCTTGATTTCTATCCACAGTTGGGGGCATGGTTTGCATTATGAACCAGGGAAGCACACAACCTTGAATCTTTTGCCACTGAGGCTTTGTACAAACCGTGTCCCATATGGGAAAGTTCCCACTCCTCATTTCTGCTTCTTGCATCCTTTTAAGGTTAAGGTCAATATTTGTCTTCTTTGAGAGCTTTTTCCCAATTTCCCCACTTGTTCTTTCTTCACTACTCCTGCCCTCCCCATCCCTCACTGTGCTGACACCTTCCACTCTCCAGTTCACATGTATTTGTTTTATATGTGCCTTGGATGTATTTATCTACAAATATACTGTGTTCCACCAAGGGAAAGCAAGCTTTCTTTTTGTGGGCGGGGACTCTTTAACTTTTGTATTTGTATTCTTAGCACTTAAACACAGTGCCTAGAATAGAGAAGGCACTTAATAAATGCTTGTCAGTCGATTGGGAGTGTTGATTTCCACTACTATTATTATGTTTTGTCCATTCTTGTATCATTGTTAACCTTTTTTTTATGAACTTTAATAAACTTAATAAAAACAAACTTTAAAATTGTTTCATTTAAAATAAGAATTTTAAAATGTTAATCACTTTTCCTTTCACCCTTACGTAAAACTCCTATCTTTCATTGTTTTGTAGATTGAAATCCACTTTATCAGATACCATTACTGTAATTACTGCTTTTTTGTATCATCCTTATATGATATATTTTATGCCAGTGTCTTAATTTTAATCTATCTATATCCTTTTTGTAAAAAAAAATTAAATTCACTTCCTGTGACCAAAATACTTATTGGTTTTGTATCTGCCTCTCTCACTGTTCCTTGGTGTCCTCTGCTTATTTTTCTTCCATCTTCCATTACTTAACCATAGAGTTCCCAAAGGCACAGTTTTGGAATTTCTTCTCTTCTCTTCCTATACTCTCTCCCTTGGTTATTTCATATACTCCTATTAGTTCAATGATCACTTTTATGCTGATGAGTCAGAAATCTATATAATCAAACTCGTTCTTTCTTCTTAAATTCAGTCCCACGCCTCCAACTGTTTATGGAACAGCTCCTCCTGGATAAGTTGTTGGTATTTCAAACTTAGCATATCCAAAATGGAACTCATCACTCTCTACCTTTTCTAACCTCCCTGTCTCTTTATGCCACCATCCTCTCATGCAGGTTTGAAGGTTCTCTCATGCAGTTATGCAGGCTCGAACCCCGAATCATTTTAATATTACGCCTTTCGATCAGCTGTCAAGTCTATCAATTCTGCCACTATAGTAGCTCCCATATATATTCCAACTTCTCGAATCCCATTGTTATAATAAAAGTTTGACCCTCTTTATATCTTGCCTGGGAAGTTATAATAGACTTTCTTTTCTATAGTATATATTTCACATCATTGCCAAAATAATTTTAAGGATCACTTTTGCCTCATGATATGGTAAAAATTCTTGGCTGATATTTGGGGCCAGCAACAATCTGCCTCTGCTAGAGCTCTAACCAGGAACCTTTGCATCTAAGGCCAGCTGTACAAAACATGCCCTCAGGTGTGGGTGAGGAGGGTAGATGGGAGACATGGGAAAGATTCTGGGGACATTGATTCCAAATTGATGCTCGACCTCAAGGAACTTACCCTGGCCTGTCAGATTGTGGCCCTCCATTGTAACTTATCACCCTTAGCTACTAGATGCCAAGCTTTGTTGTTTCTATTCTGATAAATGGCTACAAGTATTGTTGGTACCCTTTAAATTTAATGCCTTTGTACAAAACTCTGGTCATTCTGACCTAGTGATAGCTCTGAGCTCTAGTATGATGTTTCCAACCCCTTTTCTCACTCCACCTTCCAGTTAAGATTGAACTCACTCTTTCTTGAATTCTCGAACCCAAATGTTGCATTTGCTTTAGCTCTTCCATGTTTCATTCCTTATCATTTCTGCCTTTTAGGCCTCATTTTAGGTGCTGTCTCCTTTGTTTAACTTTTCTTGTTTCTTCTAGGTGTTGATCTCCCTTCCCTGGTCGAATATTCCTTGAGCATTTCTTTTATCTGCCTCTTGTATTTATCGTTGTGCATGCTCTTTCCCCTCTAGTAGAATTGAACTTATAAGATACATAACTATTTCTTTGTACGTAGTAATTAGGTAATAAAACTTCACTGAATATGAATCAAATTTGATTCTGGAAGTTCAGGGTTAAAGTATATATGATTCACTTGAATCTCATAGTGAGAGCTGATTTGTCAGGGACTCCTTTAGTGATTAAAAATAAAACTCCTTCCTTGCTACAGTGCCCTACACAAAGTGGTATATATACACAATAATGTTTTCCCTAATAAATACTTTATATGGAGCATTAAAAACCTTCAAAACTGTCAGAACCACTCCAGAGATATCCTTTTAATTCTTTGTTTCCATGATGGTCTGTGTGAGATAGTGATAGTTGTTGGCTGAGTTAGAGTGTATTTGTTGTTTCAGGATTCCTTGACATTCAAAGATGTAGCTGTGAACTTCACTCGGGAAGAATGGAGGCAATTGGATCCTTCTCAGAGGGACTTGTACAGGGATGTGATGTTGGAGAACTATGGGAACCTTGTGTCCATTGGTAAGAATAGCTTT
This sequence comes from Pseudochirops cupreus, assembly GCA_028627135.1. Taxonomy (NCBI): domain Eukaryota; kingdom Metazoa; phylum Chordata; class Mammalia; order Diprotodontia; family Pseudocheiridae; genus Pseudochirops; species Pseudochirops cupreus. The sequence continues at coordinate 127,932,995 of CM053582.1, read as the reverse complement.
CCTCTAACTGAGAACCTGTCCATTGGAGTCTCTTCACATTCTTATTTCTTAAAAGTCTTTTGTGTGTCTAAAGTGCCCGAGTTAAAATATTTAGTAATATTCAAGAATACGTAGATTCTGGGGCATCTTCTACATCCATTATGGCCAGAAGTATTTCTTCCTCCTATTCCCAGGTGAAATGACTTTGCTCCATGCAACTAAAGATTAGCAACAACTTCTCTGTGCTGGCCCTGAGGCTGTCTTACCTGTTTTCTGTTTGCCCAGGCCAGAGATCCTCTGATATTCCAGAATGGATCCTGGTCTGACATAGAGAAGGTCACATGAAATTTCTTTCTGAATCCCAATCAACTCTGACCATCTCCCCGTACTTTCTTGGAAATAAATATAGAGAAGCCTTCAGAAGTTTTTGATACTATCCTCATATACTCTCATTTCCCTTAAGAGAAAGGATAAAGGTTTGCATTCTGAGATGTGTGTCCACAACATTTTCCTACTTCTACCCCATGAGCAGGACTTCGAGTTTCTAAACCAGATGTGATCTCCCAATTGGAAAGAGGAAATGCACCATGGATGTCAGAGGAAGAATTCCCAAGAAGTACTTGTCTAGGTGAGTGATTGATGGTTATGCAGAAAGAAGGAAGCATCAACTCAGTTTGTCAGTCATTGACCAGCACCTTTGGAATTTTGGACATAGATTTCCTCCGAGGGCCTCAGGTCTGTGGGTAAGATCTAAAGCTGTGTAGCATGAATTCCCTCATGTTTTCTCCTCTTTCACTTTGCTGATACCTGTATCTTCTCTCATATATCCGTGTTTTAGAAGAAGGTTTCTGTTTTTTGTTTTGTTAATTTAAAATAATCTAACAACATCCACATCAAAAACAAACATTTGGATATACAAAGAATAAGGATGATTCATTACTTGACAGACTTGTATTATATTTTATTTAAAAACATATATATATATATATATATGTCACCTTTAATAATATAGGAATAAAAGCATACCATTTACTTTTGTAACCTAAATTTGCTTTTGTAAAAAAGACATGCCATTTTCTTTTATGTCTACTTCTCAACTGTCTTCTGTGTATTTTTTTGGTTGCTGTTGCTGTTATTGACAATATATAGAAAACCTTCCTCTGGTTTTTTTTGCATTCAGGGCACCAGCTTCACAACTCAGGCTGTCCATTGGTTACCCTTGTTCTCATTACACAAATGGGCAACCTTTTTTCCATTTACACATTTCTAGAATGATACTCCCTAGGCCACTTTTTTCCACGTAGATCATCATTGGAAATAGACTACAACCAACTTATGCCCATTGTGCGTCTTTCCATTGCCTTTTGGGTTGTTTTGATTTTTTAGATACTGTGAGGTTCTAAGACTCACAACTTAACCAGAAAAGTATTCCCCACACCTCCCTAGCAGCCTCCCTCCCCCCAAATTGATATGAAAACATTTTTTTTAATGTAACAAAGCAGCTTAGGATTCATAAAAGTATGATAGTCCACTTTCATTCAGTTTTTGGCCCTACTTATTGTCCTTGATTGCCCTATAGATAATGTACTGATTTGCTTAATAATTCTTTGGACTAGCCATCTGCTTGTCATTATGGTCAATAGGCATTTTTCATTCATTTTTATTTACCTGGCCCAGTCCCTTATGGATTATTAGGCCGATATCTTTTGAGTAGTCAGGGATATCTTTGAAGAGATTTTGTAGTATTCTTGAGCTTGTGATTAAAACACTATATCATTTACAAATAGAAGCATTTAGGAGACATTTGTAGAGAATCTCTTCTCCATTTGGACCCTGCATAGGACGTCCTACATGACAAAGTCACACACTTTAAAACTCACAATGATTGCTGTCTTCATAACATTGAAGACTGAAATTCTTTTCTCAGTCCATAGGGTTCTATGTATGCTTCTACCCTTTCTCACTTACTCTTCCTAAATGTTCTCTTTGTCTTAACTGTGATATCTAGTATTTCCACTCTCACTGTCTACTCTGGATGTATTTGACTTACTTCATTTGTGATTCCATATTGAACAGTTCAACTATACATTACCATCTATATTTGAATCCCTTTCCACCTTGTTTTGTCATCATTCATATTATCTCAAATCCCATCCTCAGTGTGTCCTCATCATTTCCCTTTTGTACCCCTGTTTTTATGCTGAATGCTGATGGAAAAGGTCACAACAATGTCAACTTGGTGTTTATACCAAATTTATGATATAATTTCATCTAGGCCCACAGTTACTGTTTTTGTTCAGTTGTTTTTTAGTCATGTTAAGCTCTTCATAACCCCATTTGGGATTTTCTTGGCAAAGATACTGGAGTGGTTTGCCTTTTCTTTCTTCAGTGGGCCTTCAGTACCACAAGGAAGTTTTTTTAAACTCTTCCTTTGCTGGTAATCTATCTCACTTCATTCAATGGCTATTTGATTTACTTTTCTCTCTCAATGTTATTCTTGACCCCTTTTGTCTCAGTAGGTTTCCTGTCTTTTTACTTTCCTTGGAGAATGGAGGACTTCTGTTCTGAGTTCCTTCATCTCCAATACTTCGTAACTCAAAGCCTTTCCTGATTCTCCACTTAGCCTCCTCTCCTTTTGTTGAAATATTTGATGAGGAGGTGGCCCTTCCCTTTGCCAAGGCCAGTCCTTCCAACTGTGCTCTTGATTCCTGTGCCCCCCTTCAGGAGTACTCTCCCTCCATCATTCTAGCTCTTTTATTTTCAATCTCCCTATATACTTCTCCTTTGCCTATACACATTTTAAAATCTTCTCTATCCTTAATAAATTTTTACTTTAACCTCATATTCTCTCAGACTATTGTATCTTTTCTCTTATTTCATTGGCAAACTTATAAAAAAATTGTCAATACTATCTGCATCTATTTTTTCACTGTCCATTCATTTCTCAGCACTCTAGTGGCATCTGGCCCCCAAACTCTACTGAGACTTCTCTGCAAGATTTCCAGGATTCTGGAATCTCACCTGTCAAAACTTTTCCTCTGTTCTATCTATAACTACTTTTACCTGTCTTAAACTTTTTGACACATTTTGCCAATATCTCCTGCAAATTTTCTCAATTTTGCCATCTTTGAAACTGTTCTTTCCTTTTTTTTACTGCTTCTAGTTTTCTTGCTCCTCAGTATCTTTTGCTAAGAGTCCCACAGGGTTTTATTTTGGGCCTGCTTGTCTTTCTGAATTCCCTTCCTCAGTGATTGCATGGATTCAGGCAACATCCCTAAGCAGCTGAATCCCAGATCTCTATCTCCAGTCTTGATCTCTTTCTTAACTTCCAGTTCTACATTTCCAATTATCTTGTGGACAGTCTGGAAATGAATTTATTGCTCCAGATGTAGTCCAAATAGGACTACATATAGCAGAACTGTCAAATCTTTATGGCTAATTTTTTTTAACTCAAGCATAATAGTTGACATTTGTCCTTATTTAATTGAATCTTACTGTGATTTGCTTCAGTGTCATAGCCTGTCAAGATCTTTTTGGGTCCTGATTCTATTATCCCTTCTGTTTTTATTTAGTAAGCATGTCATCCATACCATGATCTAAAATATAATAAAATTGTTAGACTGAATTGAGTCAAGAAGAAGTGATTGAGAGACATTCCAATGGATATCTTGCTTCAAGTTGATAATTATTTATTTCTGACTATTCTTTGAATATGGCCATTCTACCAATCCTAAATTCACTTAACTATACTATTTTCTATGCTGTATCTCTCAAAATCACATAATCTCAGACTTGGAAGAGACTTCAGAGGCTAGCGCTATGTGGTGTAGTTTATAGAATCCTGGGCTTGGAGTCAAGAAGTCATGAATTCAAGTCTGGCCTCAGACACTGCTTCTATTTCAGTTTCTTCATCTATAAAATGGGAAAGATAGTAGCACCTACTTCCTAGGGTTGTTGTGAAGATAAAATGAGATAATATTTGTAAAGAGCTTTGTAAATCTTAAAACATTACATGAATGCTATCTAAAATCATCGTTTTCATCATCATTACTACTGCTGCTACTACCGCTACCACTACTACTTCTATTACCACTGCTACCCAAAGAAGAATACCCTTTTTAGCATACCTGATAGTCATCTAGTCCTTGCTTTAAGACTTCCATTTGGGTCCATTAAAAATTACATAAGAGAAATCAGTTGCTTTGCTAAAAATCTATCTAAACTATATATCTTACATTCCACTTATGTATCAGTTTACTAACCCTCTCCAAAAAGGAAGTGAGATTAGTTTGACATGATGAATTCTTGGTAAACTCATGCTTCATGATTGTGAACATTTCTTCCCTTTTTAGATGTTCAATAACCATCCCTTGGATAATAAATTCTAGGATTTTGTGAAGAATTTAAGTTAAATTTAATCACCTGTGGTATATAATGTAGAATTTTACAGTTCTTTATTTTGGGGCAAATTGGGACAAAAATTACTCTTCTTCAGACCTGTAGATTCTTTACTCTTTTTCATGTGCTTTGCCTTAGTTGTATCTGCCAATTCTTTTAAATATTGGAGAACAGTCCTTCAAAATTATTAGAATGAAATCCTGAGTCTTATGTCAACCAAGTTGATAACTTTTTACCAAACATCTGTTGGAAATTGTCTGCTAGACACACTTACCTGAGGTCTTCTGAACATCCATTTATTTCCAACAGATTTCCTGCCTTTCCTTGTGTGATGAAGTCAACTTGTTCAGCCACATTTGTATAGCATTAATCAATTTCTTTCTAAAATCCCAGTGCAAAGAGCAGCTGAGTATAGCAGAGGTTTGTGCATGGGAATCTAACAGAATGAAATTAATGGCTTTTTTGTACTTCACCCTCCCCTTATGGCAATTTTTAAAAGCAAGTCTTCCAGATTCAGTGCTACTCTTTTCCTGAAGACTCCTGCCCATAAGAATTATATTAAGTTGTCTTTCCTTCCAAGATAAGGATAACTCGACCACCTATTTTCTCAGTGATCACCATCCTCCTTGATAGAGGAGGCAGAATCTAAGACCTACTATAAAGCACTTTCCATTCTTCTGGCACAGAGGATGGGTGAATATTGACACTTTTCCATTCTTTCAGATTCTCTTAGTCAAGAGACTAGGTGTGAAATCAAGAACTCAGCTCCAAAGAAAGGCACTTGTGCAGGATTATCATCCAAGAAAATGCTCACAAAAGATGTCCCCTGGCATTCCAAGGTGGGAGAAGCATGGGAATGTGATAACAGGTTAGAGAGGCAGAAGGGCAACCAAGAACAACAAGACAGACAAATAACAATAATTGACAGAAAAACCTTGAATAAACTGAGAATGCACAAATATAATACATTGCAGAAAAGTTTCAGGTCCAAGGCCAGCTTTGTTTCAAAACAGAGAGATCCTATAGGCAAAAGTCCCCGTAATTCTGGTATACTTCAACAAAGATTCAAACAGTTTTCAGACCTAACTAGACATAGTGGGTGCTTCTCAGGGAAAAACCTTTGTAAGTCAGCTAAATACAGAAAGACCTTCAACTGCCACATAGATTTTATCCAACTTCATGTAACAAATCCTAGAGACAATAAATCATATGAATGTAAGGAATGTGGAAAAGCCTTCAGTCGGAAGGGAAACTTGATGGATCATCAGAGAATTCATACTGGAGAGAAACCTTTTCAGTGTAATGAATGTGGGAGAGCCTTTAGCCGGAAGGGAAACCTTACTGCACATTGGAGAATTCATACTGGAGAGAAACCTTTTCAGTGTCATGAATGTAGGAAAACCTTCGGTTGGAGTGGAAACCTTACTGCACATAAGAGAATTCACAGTAGAGAAAATCCCATTCAGTATAATGAAAGTGGGAAATACTTTACCAGAAGGGAAAGCCTTATTGCACTTCAAAAGATTCACATGGGCAAGAAACCCCTTGAATGTAATGCACGTGGGAAAACTTTCAGTATAAACTCATGCCTTAATCGATATCAGAGAATTCATACTGGAGAAAAACCCTTAGAGTGTGATTATTGTGGGATAACTTTTAGCCAGAAGGGAAACCTTACAGAACATCAGAGAATTCATCTAAGAGAGAAACCCTTTGAATGTACAGAATGTGGGAAGGCCTATAGTCACAGAACATCCTTTTTTTATCATCAGAGAATTCATGCTGGAGAGAAGCCCTTTGCATGTAAAGAATGTGGGAAGGCATTCAGCCAAAGGAAATACCTCATTCAGCATCACAGAATTCATACTGGTGAGAAGCCCTTTAAATGTAATGAATGTGGAAAAACTTTCAACCAGCAAGGGCACCTTACTGTACATCAGCGTATTCATAAAGCAGAGAAACCCTTTAAATGCGATGAATGTGGAAAAGCCTTTAGACAGAGAGGAAGTCTTACTGAACATCAGAGGATGCATGCTGGAGAGAAACCATTTGAATGTAAGCAGTGTGGGAAAACCTTCAGCTATAGGAGCAACCTTATTGAACATCAAAGGATTCATGCTGGAGAGAAGCCCTTTGAATGTAACCAGTGTGGGAAAGCATTCTGCTATAGGACAAGCTTTACTGAACATCAGAGACTTCATAGTGGAGAGAAACCGTTTGAATGCATTGAATGTCGGAAAACTTTCAGTAAAAACTCACATCTTACTCGACATCAGAGAATTCATACTGGAGAGAAACCCTTTCAGTGTACTGAATGTGGAAAAGCTTTCACTCAGAAGAAAAGCCTTACTCGACATCAGAGAATTCATTCTCGGTAATAACCCTGTGAATGTGAGTGGGAAACTTTGTAGTTACCAGAGAAACTATTAAACCCTAGAGAATTCACATAGAAATGATATGGATTGTAATGATTTTGGGAAAGCTTTCAACTATAACTTTTCATTTATCCTTGTAAAGTTAATGATGGAGGAAAAATCTCATAAAATCATAATTTGAGAAAACTTTCAGTACCACCTGCATCCTTATGAAGTCTCAAGAAATTCAGGCTTCAGGAAAATTGTATGGATGAAATAATGACAGGGAACAAATGATATGTTTTTTATTCCTTATCAAGTATCAGAGACTTCATACAACACATTAACGTGGGAATGTAGTGATGGGAAATATGTTTCACTTACATTTTTCATTTCCTAAATATTGAAAAGTCAAAATGGCATATTTTCTCATCAGTTCTAATACCCATTAGTGCTTTGTGAGAGAAAAGCTGATTTTTTTGTACTATATGCCTGTCCTTCTGATATTAGCTACTATCAGGTGAAAGTAGGACTCTCAGTAGAAAAGTGTTTCTGTTATAGCTACTATGCTGATATAGGATTTGAAATAGAGTCTAACTGCTAAATTTTTTTTAAAAGCTGTTAAATAAAAGTTCTGAAATATTGTATAATTATTTAGTTAGTTTAAGGGATTTTTCCTTATTCTTTTTTGTTTTCATTCTAGAGTAACCATCAGTAAAACATTCAATCATAGATAAGAATACAAAATGATCTTACATAAAATATAAGCTTTGTCATATCCGGTTTCTTAAATAAAAAAAGCTAATTTTAATAAGGTAGTAACAGTGTCGTGCTTCCTTTTGTTTTTCTGAGCTTTGTATTTTATGTGTTTGTTTTTGTTGTGTTTGAACTATGGCCATACCTAAGAACAAACCTATGACTGTACTATTCTGTTCTAAAACTGAAACTTGAGGTGTTATCCTTTGTGGACTGGCACACTATTATACTTTATAACGTGTCTCTGGAAAATTTCCAAATCTCATTTTTACAACTTCCAAGTCTGTTTTTACCCTGTGATACACAGTATAGGATGCCTAATGAACAAACTGTCAACTAGGACAGTTAGTCATTATTATATTAGTTTATCTTACTTGATGTTAAAAAGAAAACAAAACAAAGCCTGACCTTAAGGGTTAATAGTCTCATCATTGCTCTGTATCTACCACTTTGTGTATTTCCAGCAAATATTTAATTAAATCTTGCTTTTTATATTTTATTAATTTACCTCTAGTACTTTTTATTTTCTTTTATCAGTTATCTCCAGTGGTACATAATCAATCAGAAAATACTAGAGTTTATTTTTCCACAACCACATAATAGTTAGCAAATTGCTCTCCAACACCTTAACTCCTTATTGTATCACATAATTCAAGTGGATACAACCTCTATACCATTTAACAAGCAGAATTAAACCTATTCAGTTAGTGAAGTAAGAGTTAATATAGTATAAGCAAGAAGTGTCAAAACATCTGAATTCCACCATACTCCAAGTGCTGCCCGAAGTAGATTAAAATGCAATTGGGGAATATTTAACAAACTAAGTAAAAATATAATAAAACATAAATAATGTTAATTTGTAGTTTTCTAAGTCAAAATGCTTTCTACAGGATCCATTTCTATTTGAATTTTACTCCACTGGTATAAGCAACTGTAACCTAGTCTAGCTTTCATGATACTTTAGTTGCTTTTGTAGCATTATAATCAAAAATCTTTTGCTCCTTGAAAATAGGGACTGTTTTTTCTTTTTGTATCTGTTCTTAGTTCAGTGTCTGGGACATAATTCGTACTTAAATGTTTGTTGACTAACTACTGACATTACTATTAAGTTTGCCCAGAATACAATTAAATCTTAAAAAAAAAAAGGTACCTTCACCACACATAATATGACAACCCCAACCAACTACTTACAACTAAATTTGAACCATCTTAAACTGGAGAATGTTTGGAAGCCAAAGCCACAAAACTAAATAAGAAGAGAACACTTTAAAAAATATAAAATAGGTGGTACATGAATTTAAATCAAGACCGATGATATGAAATAATAAATGCTTACTATGAGCAAGGCAAGGTGCTAAGCACTTTATGATTATCTCATTTGATCCCTACAACAATCCTGGGTGATAGGTACTGTCATATTACTCTCTCCATTTTACAGTTGAGGAAACTGGCAAACTGTGAAGTGACTTGTCCAGGATCATACCCACAACTAGTAAGTGCCCGAGGCAAGATTTGAACTCAGGGCTTCCTGAGTGCAGGCCTGGCACTTTAGTCACTGTGCCACCTAGCCACTTATTAATATAATTTAGCTATGTAAGCTAATAACCAACACCTAAAAATCTTATCCACAATTAAATTTATTAACCATTAAGTAGTTGATTTATGAACCCCATTAAACATTTCTACTTAGGGAATTTTGGATCTCTTCTAGATCTGCCTAGTCTTATAAATTTTAACTGCCTCTTTATTAAATACACTTTATGATACAGACCCATTTATTGCTTTTTCTTCATCATAAAACAAAAATAATGGATAATTCATCTGAAATCTTAACCTAATGATGACATTCCCTGCATTCTGCAAAAATCCCCCCTCTTAAATTTAATCATGTATAGCACAGTGATCCTGAATTCTTTAAAGCCAAGCCAATGGACTACAAGATCTGTAAATATTTCAAGTACAATCCTGTTGACAGTTTTTGTCTGAGGATTAGCCTAGCTAAGTGTATAAGGAAGTTAATTAATCACCCTTGGGTTCATAAAAGTTCCTAATAGTTGGCATTGCTTTATATTACTTTAATATCTGCAGACTTTTTTACATACATTTAGATATGCATAAACAACTCTGTTGGGCAGGTATACTATTCCCATTTTACAGATAGGAAGCTGAGACTTAGAAGAAGTTAATTGTATTTCCCTGCATCACACAGCTAGTAAATGTCTGAAGCAGGATTGAAACCCAAGTCTTCTTCACTCTGTATCTTTATCCAATATTCTGTATTGTCCCTAGCCAGTATGTAATAAATTCTTTGGCAATAGCAACCATGAGCCTGAAGAAAAAACAAACCAAACTATACAAACCAACAGCCCTTGCTTCTATAGGGATGGTAGTAAAGTGTCATAAAAGGGAGAAGACGGTGCTGAGAAGCAGTGTTTGTAAAATATAAAGATAAATTTAAACTGATGCTCTCAGTATGAGATCCCCATTCACTGGTTCAAACTTCATCTTTTATATATTTTCTTATATTCTTGGCACTAGCTGAACGTGGCTTTTCTTTTGAAGGTATCACATCCTACCACTCTGATATTCTCACCCACTCTGTGGCTCTTTAACTCAGCATGTCAGTAGGAAATCAGCATATTCCTCATTCCGCCCATTTTATTCAGAAATCTCCTTTGAGGTCCACAACATTCAGTTGTGTCCTTTTGTCCCACTCATTCTACCAATGTACTCAACTCTTCAGTAACTTTAGCACCTGACTTGTCTTCCTTCCACTGGTATCAGGCTCATTAACTTAAATATATTGAACTCATTTTATTTAACCTCCTAGATCTTCAGTTTGCAGAGTTGAATGACATTCATCTTCACCCTTCTGGAGATACCTGTAGAGGTACTGTATGTCTTACCATCACTTGAAACTTCCTTGAACTTCCAAGTTAATAAGTTCCAAAATTTACTTCCGGGACCACAGGGTCCAGTCCTTCAGTTTAGCTCCCTACATTGCTTCTTTTGGATATACTTTTTGGTCATGAAATTTCTTCCTTAATTCTCAGTTCTCTTCCAGTCCATCACGTCTACTTTGACCTCTTCTCCTTTAACAATCTTGAGGCAATATTTTAATAGTACATTGGCCTTTACCCTTTGTGACTTGAATCTCTGCCTCTTATCCTCCTTTTGTTCATCTATTCCCAACCCTGGTTTGCTTCCTACTTTGCTTGTCCACCTCTGCTTTACAGGTTCTAAGTTCAGGTGGCAAAAAAGCCATACAAGCTAACTAGATCTACAATTTCGTGGTCTTGTAACCTTATCTGAACCCAGACTGCTGTAGCTTCAGGAACATTTTATTAAGTATAAGGCACCAAGGATGCAAGACAAAGAACTTGCATTTTCCTGATGTATTACAGACAACTTTATTTTATATTCATTCTTTAAAAAAAATTCCAAATTTAACAAACACTAAATAAAAGGATATTTCCATATAGTTAGTAGAATAGAAAAAGGTTTAAAGGTTTGTGTATGAAACTGCAGATCTTTGTAATGTATAGCTTGCTTTTCAAGTATATAATAAATTTAGCCTCTTGTATTCAAAGCTATCTTGATTCTGACCTTTTCTCTCCATTTTAAAAAAGATGCCTCCTTTTCAGATGTACTTGTTACTCCATTTCCAGCAGTGACTGTTCGAAAACTTCTTTCCTCTAATCTTCAAACTCTACACCTAATCTCATTTTGTCTACAGTTGTCTCTGGCTTCTATTTTATCTCTTCACACTCTCTTACACTTCAGAATACTTATATTGATATTCTCACCCTTTCCTCTGGTCTCTAAGTTGGCTCCTTGCCAACTCTAACACTCAACTTGTTAACAGACCTTGCCAATAATTCTCTCTCCCCTTTTTCTCCTTTTCCCCCCCGTTTACTTGCTTTTTCTCCTTTACTTACAAATGTGGACTAATATAGAAGTATCCAGAGCATCTGGAAATAACATCAGGAATCCCCTTAAGAAGAAAATTTAGGAGGTGCTGGACATGAATGACAAGGCATACTTGATGAAAAAGTGAAATTGTTTATGTTCTAATAGGAAATAACTGGTTACTGCTATGGATGTCATTTCTAAACTAGCTATGTACAGTTAGACCACCAGTATATTTGTGCAAAGATTAAAATTACTACTGAAGAAGAAAGAATTAAAAATCCAGAACATGTGGCACATAATTGAGTCATCTTTCTCCTGACCTATTTAAATGGAAAATAGATAAAAGAGCAGGCATTGACACAACTCTTGAAGTTTGTTAAGAAAATTTAACTAATGATTAATCACTACAAAGTCCAAAAGTGCATAGAACAACCTCTGCCATTAACTGACCACCTTGCAAGGAAAGAAATATTACAGTCAAGGATAACACTTGCTCACACTCATAAAATATATCTAACAGTCTTATGGAGGATGGGGGAAGATGATAATGGTCTATCTGATCTATAATAAGAAGCAATAAAGGAAAAGAGTTTAAAGAAGGCTTAGAGACCCAACTAGGTGAAATCCTCCTAAGCATATTTAAAGGATGAAACTGAAAGGAATACAGCAGATAGACTAAATTAGGCAATGATTTATTTAAGGAGGCTTAAGGATTTGTTTAATAAATCCCTCTCCTGTTCAGTAACAGTGGAATCATCACATTTGGACCCAGCATTGCTACATGAAGATGTAGAAATGATAGTAAAGCAAACCAAAGTAAGAAGAGCAACTTGCATTAGAGCAAATATGCTATAAGCAACTCAGTTTTGAGGATGCTGAGGGATTGATATTCAAAATATCTGAAAGAGGGGAGGACAAATGGTAGGGGAAAAAAATCAGACCTTTTTACTACTTCAAATGATAAAGAAGATACCAAGACTGATCCATAAGTATACTTTTTCATCTCATATATAATTTATGTTACATACATATGAATACAGAGCATCCTTGTTAAATATTTGAGAAGGGAATAGCCAGGCATTTTATAGATGTTCTGTGGCTTTACCCTTACAAAACTGACTAAAAGACTATGACTAAGAACATTGAGGCATCTCCTAAGTCAGTTGTGAACTCAGAAATGTACCTATTCACACAGAAAAAAAATGGGTAAGGATAGTCATTTTACAGATTATGATATATATTGGAATGGACAAGTCATAGTGTTGATCTATCAATACAGATATCTTGGACAGACTCTACAGAGGCACAGTGCCTAGAACTGAATAGAAGAGCAATCTGGATTGCCTTTGGGAATTTGCAAAAGTATTGTTCATGACCCTAGACTTCAGCATGGAACAAAGGTTCATGTTTTTTATAGCAGTAGTCATTTGGTAATACTGTACAAATGAATGTCATCCAAATAACAGTTGTGAGGTTCATGGTAGGCATAAGTAGGTTTCAATATATTACCAATGAATTGTGTAAATGAATGAAAAAGCATTTAATAACTTATTAACTGCTAGCTACTGTGCTAAATAAGTAGGGATTGTGCAAATTCAAAATTAAGGCAGTCCCTATTGTCAGTGAGCTCACATTATAATGGGAGAGACAATACATAATGGATTATGTTGGTAAAGCAGTGGTGTTTTGGTAAAGGAAGTCACAGGCATGATCAGTATAATGGTAGGAGAATCAGTAGACATGTTCTTTTCAGAAGCATGGTTGCATTTATTTGGTTACGGTTCTAATGGCAAGAGGTAGAAAAGAAGTGGGCAGGTCTGTGCATAACAACATGTGTGAAGGTGACTGACATGAAACAGCATGGTCAAATTTGGGCCTGACTAGATATAGTGAGATCTGGCCCATTTGGACAGTCTACCCCAGGGCAGGAGTACCATAATCTGATGAAGGCAGACATGATACACTCATCAAGTTTAGTTGTTCATATGAAGCTGGAAGATATAGCTAACAAAATAGATAGAATACAAAGACATTTTAATCAGATATGATAAGCAGAATCTCATTAAGATAAAATTCAGTAGTCATTTGGCTTTAGTCCTTCATAATTAACTGCCTGTCAAACATTTTAGTGTTAAATTGAATTCGGAATCATTTTGGAGAATTTCATAATTATAGTTTTATTTCACTTTGTAGCGTATCTATTCAATTATTGTATAGGCATATATACTATTTTTTTTTTAGAGGGGGGAAGGTAAGGCAATTGGGGTTAAATGACTTGCCCAAGGTCACGTGATGTGTGTGTGTGTGTGTGTGTGTGTGTGTGTGTGTGTGTGTGTGTGTGTATTAAGTGTCTGAGGCCGGATTTGAGCTCAGGTCCTCCTGCCTCCAAGGCTGGTGCTCTATTTACTGCACCACCTAGCCACCCCTGCCTGTCAAACATTTTAAACTGGATATTCTACAGGTATCTCAAACTGAATATATCTGAAACAGTTAATTATTTTTCTTCCCAAACTCTTCCCCTCTTCCAAAATTAAAAACTTAATATTTTTGTCTATGGTATCACTGTCTCATTTGCCCATGTTCGCAATCCTTTTACTTCTTTTTCTTATTCACTTTACAAATGCAGGTACTTGCCAAGTTTTGTTCTGTTTCTGTCTTACAGCCATTCTTCCCTCTCTACTTAACGTGGCTACCACCCTTGTTTAGACTAATCACCTCTCTCCTGAAGTGTTGCATTAGTTTTTTTTTTTTTGCTTTTTTTTGGGAAAGTTGCATTAGTTTTTAATTACCTGTTTGTCTCTCTCTCCTATCTTACATACAACTTCAAAGCAGATTTTATTTTTCTTATTTTGGACTTAATGGACTCCCAAAGAAGAGAACATTTCCATGTAAAGAGAATAGAAAAAGGAGCTATGTGAAATAATAAAATTTTGATATACAACTTCCCTTTAAAAAACAATACAAAATAAATTCATAATGTTACTTTCAAAGCTGTTCTGTGTGTGCTTCTGAATGAAATGCATTTAAAAAAATTCTTCAGTGACCATTTTTTATTTCTTGGCAATACCATCGCTAGCTTTTCCTCTCCCCTTTTCCCTTTCTCCCAAATGAGAATTAAAAGGAAAGAAAAACAGTCCTTATAGTAAATAAACATAGTTAAAGAAAATAAATCAAATCTATCAATTTATGGAGGTTTGCTCAGATGTCTCAGAAACTGTCCAGTCATCATTTCTTTTGGCACTATGTTTCATTATGTTCACATACAGTGATTTTTTTTTGTCATCCCCTAGTTGATGGGTGCAAATAGTTGTGTACAGTTCTTTACTACAACAGACAGAACTACTAAAATATTTTTGTGTGAAAGGTTACTACTCTTTAGGGTGTAGGTCTGGTAATGGTACCATTGTTTTAGAGTTATGTACACTTTAGTGATTTGGGGGAGCTTAGCTTCAAATTGTTTTCCAGAATGTTTGAACTACTTTATAATTCCACCAACAATGAGGATACCAATGTGCCTGTTTTCCCATAGCCTATCCAATAATTACCAGTTTCCTTTTTTAAGAAAAATATTTTTGGCTAATCTGAGAGGTAAAACAATTAAAATTGCTTTCATTTTAATTTTTTACATTATTAGTGATTTGAAACATTTTTTTCATATGGTGGTTGATAGTTTGGATTTCTTCCTTTGAGAACTGAGTTCATATTCTTTAATCATTTCTAAGAGAATCGTTGTTATTCTTATATATTTGAATCAGTTCCTTACATATTTTGGATATTAGACCTTTATTAGAAATTTCCTACAAAGATTCCCTGTCTCCCCATTTAACTGTTTTAATTCTATTTTAGCTGTATTGATTTTGTTCGTGAAATTTATTTTCTATTTTGTATAATCTAAATTGTACATTTATTTTTTTAAAATTTATCTTCTCTTATCTATAGTTGTAAAAGGTTCTTTCTTCCCTACTCATGTAATTTATGTTGTGAACTTTTTATACTTCAGTTGTACATTTAGAATTTATTTTGTGAAATGGTATGAGAACTTTTCTTGTGAGATGAAGATCTGTTGACTACCTAACTCTTTTCTAGGTTGATCATCATCCTTCTTCATGGAAGAAGCAGAATCTAAATTTTTTTTTATATAAAATAGTTTCCAAATAAATATTGATACTATTCTTTATTTCTTTCAGATTATCTTAGCCTGGAAACTAAGCATGAAACTGAACATTCATCTTCAAAGCGGTCTAGTTATACAGGAATATCCAAGGAAGGACTCAGAAAAGAAATCTCCTGGTATTCTAAGAGTAGAGAAATTCAAGAATGTGATATCAAATTAGAGAGGCAAGAGAACAACCAGGAGAAACAATCCAGACAAGTAACAAACACTCCCAGAAAAATACCTAGTGACTATAATACATTATTGGGAAGTTTCAGCCCAGGGTCAGTCTTTGTTCCACAACAGAGAGTTACTACAGGAAAGACTCTCCTTAAATATAATCGAGTTTCCTTAGGGAAGAAGCTTTCTAAGTACAATAAATACAGGAAACCCTTTAGTTACCACTCAGACCTTATTCAATTTCGAATAACAAATTCTGGAGACAAATCATATATATGTCATGAATGTGGGAAAGCCTTTGGTCAGAGGAGATATCTTATTGAACATCAGCGAATTCATACAGGACAGAAGCCCCATAAATGTAATGAATGTGGAAAAGCCTTTATCCAGAGAGGAAACCTTACATCACATCAAAGAATTCATACAAGAGAGAGACCCTTTGAATGTAAAGAATGTGGGAAGGCTTTTAGTCAAAGGGGTCACCTTACTGAACATCAGAGAATTCATACTGGAGAGAAACCCTTTGAATGTAAGGAATGTGGAAAAGCCTTCAGCCATAGGGGGCATCTTGCTGAACACCAGAGAATTCATACTGGAGAGAAACCCTTTGCATGTAATGAATGTGGGAAAGCTTTTAGCCACAGGACATCCCTTATTTATCATAACAGAATTCATACTGGGGAGAAACCCTTTAAATGTAATGAATGTGGGAAAGCCTTTAGTCAAAGGGGAAACCTTACTGAACATCAGAGAATTCATACTAGAGAGAAACCCTTTGAATGTAATGAATGTGGGAAAGCCTTTAGCCACAGGGGTCATCTTACTACACATCAGAGCATTCATACTTCAGAGAAACCATATCTTTGTAATGAATGTGGGAAAACCTTCAGCCAGCGAGGAAACCTTATTGAGCATCAGCGAATTCATACTGGTGAGAAACCCTTTGAGTGCAATGAATGTGGGAAAACCTTTAGCAGAAGGGGATACCTTCCTGAACATCAGAGAATTCATACTGGAGAGAAACCTTTTCAGTGTAATGAATGTGGAAAAGCCTTCAGTCACAAAGGAAGTCTTACTGAGCACCAGAGAATTCATACTGGAGAGAAACCTTTTCAGTGTAATGAATGTGGGAAAACCTTCATCAAAAACTCACGTCTAGCCCAACATCAGAAAATTCATACTGGAGAGAAACCATTTGAATGTACTGAATGTGGGGCAATGTTCAGCCAGGAAGAGAAACTTATTGAACACCAAAGAAGGCATGCTGGAGAGAAACCTTTTGAATGTAAAGAATGTGGGAAATTCTTTAGTCGGAAGGGATACCTTACTGAACATCAGAGAATTCATGCTGGAGAAAAATCATTTGAATGTAAAGAATGTGGGAAATTCTTTAGTCGAAAGGGTTACCTTACTGAACATCAGCGAATTCATGCTGGAGATAAATCATTTGAATGTAGTGAATGTGGAAAAGCTTTCAGCCAAAGGAAGTACCTTACTCAGCACCAGAAAATCCATACTGGGGAGAAGCCCTTTGAATGTAATGAATGTGGGAAAGCCTTTAGACAAAGGGGACACCTCACAGCACATCAGAGCATTCATACTGCAGAGAAACCCTTTGAATGTAATGTGTGTGGAAAAGCATTCCGACAGAGAGGAAGCCTTACTGAACATCAGAGAATGCATGCTGGAGAGAAACCATTTGAATGTAATGAATGTGGGAAAGCATTTAGTCACAGGAGCAGTCTTACTGAACATCAAAGAATCCATGCTGGAGAGAAACCCTTTGAATGTAATAAGTGTGGGAGGGCCTTCACCCATAGGAAATCCTTCATTTACCATCAGAGACTTCACAGTGGAGAAAAACCATTTGAATGTAATGAATGTGGGAAAGCATTCAGTGACAACTCTTATCTTACCTTACATAAGAGAATTCATACTGGAAAGAAACCCTACAAGTGTAATCATTGTGAGAAAGCTTTTAGCCAGAGAGGAAACCTTACTGAACATCAAAGAATACATACTGGAGAGAAACCTTTTGAATGTACTGAATGTGGGAAAGCCTTTACCCACAGGAAATCCCTTATTTATCATCAGAGAATTCATGCTTAAATGAAACTCACTGAGTGCAGTAACTGTGGGAAATCTTTTAGGCACAGCAGATACCTTAATTCACACTGAGAAATTTTTTGAAAGTAATGAGTGTGAAAATCCCTTATCTACAAAGGGAAGCTTAATGAACATCAGGATTTATACTCTATTCATGGTGATCCCTGAGATATTATCAGAAACTTTATAATATTGAAAAATTATATATAATGCATGTGAGAAACCTTCAGTAGTAACTGAAGCCTTAGAAAGCACCGGATAACTCTAAATTAAAGGAAAATGTTATGAATGTATTTACTATGAAAAATTTTAGAGTAGTTTATCCTTCATCAAATGTTAGAGACTCCATACAAGATTATCAGTGGCATTGTGGTGTACTGCATAGAGTACTGGATTTGGAGACAGGAAAATCTGAGTTCCAAATGTGTCTCAGACAGTTATTAGCTGTGTGACTCTGGGCAAGCCACTTAACTGCTCTCAGCCTCAGTTTCCTCATCTGTAAAACAAGGATAAATGGTAGCACCTGCCTCACAGGATTGTTGTGAGGATCAAGTGAGATCAAATAAGATAATGTAAAAAGTACTTTGCAAACCTTAAAGCGTTATATAAATGCTAGCTGTATGTGATAATGTGGGGAATGCATAATGAAGCCCTGTTAGCTTGTTTGTTTGTTTGTTTTTTAATATAGACAGTTGTTGCTTTCCATAGGAGTGCATTACTCAAGTTTGACACCCTATGGGTGGGCAGCAGGTCCCCAACTCTGACCCCAGGGCAGAGGTCCTCTTCAGACACAAACCCCTCCAGTTGTGGGGACAGCAAGCACTGAAGCAGCTTGGGCTGCTTGGGCATAGTTCTAGGAAGAGGGAGAGGTCTGCAGAAAGGTCCACTTATGGTAAGCAAGAACTGTCTGTATTAGAGAGTAAAGATGGCAAAGTTTGTCGTCATCTCCTTTGTACTTAAATGCTTTGAGGAAGAAAAAATAAATCTTATTTCCTTCCTTCCTATAATAGATACTGGCTGCCAAATGGTTGCTCAATTACATGAGTTAGTACAGCTGGTGTTTGGGTGCAGAAATAGGGCCTGAAGTACAATATATTTTTTAAGCTGTTCAGTAAAATCTCTGAAATGTCATATATTCACTTATCTATATCTTTTATATTCTTTTAAAATATTCTAGTTATAGTAAAGACATAATTTTAAAGCATATTACATTGGAAAAGAACATTAGCGTTAAGAGTTAGAGGACCTGGATTCAAATCCCTCCTACACTCCCTTTGTGACATTGGGCAAATCACAACATCTCTGTGTGACAGTTTGAGTTTGTTTTTTCATCTGTAACCTGAGGGGGTTGGACTGAATGGTCTCTAAGATCCCTTCCTCCTCTAGGTCTATGATTGTCATAAACTGTTATATAAAGTTTTCTCAATAAAAATACATGAGTTAATGCTGTCAAACTAGTAACAAAAATGTTTTCTTCGCTTTCATTTGCCTCTCAGAAGTCTTTCTTTTGCACGATTTACCACTGCTGCTGCTTCTGCTGTTTTAATGATAGTAGAGAAAGCACTTGACTAGGAGTCAGAAAAAGTGGATTTAAATTCCAATTCCATTTCCTACACATTTAAGTGGTATGACCCTGTATAGGTAATTTTTACCTCTTTGGGCCTTAATAGTTTAATCTTTAAAGTGGGGCTGGTAATAACTCTCCACAAAAACCTTTCTCTGGTATACCATGCCATGGAGATCACTCTAATTTCTCAAGAGTGCAGAGTAAAGCAAATCAGTCTCTGACAGGTTATACGAAATTGAAAATACATGTCTCATGACACACTTTCTATTCTTTCTGAGGAACAGTGTGGCTAAGTTGTGGAGGCTCATCAATACTATTTCAGTAATTTATTAATTTTGTGATCATAGCTATTCACAAAACAAAAAATACAATATAACCCCCAATCCTGTAATATTCCATTTGCTTCTAAAGTTATGGTGGCAAGGTCATTAAGAAATGTGGCAGAGGGTGCTGAGGGTGGCAGGTTTCATGTCATGTATAATTTTTAACTTGTTGCTGTAATATGAAATTATTAGTTATTAGTAAACTCCCCTTCATCATTTTTTTCCCCTGATATTCGTACCTCCTGGCACTGATATGACTTTTTCTAGAAGATGCCACATCTATCATCTCCTAAAACACTGGTTCTCAACCTGTGGGTTGCGACTCCTTTGGGGGTCACCTAAGACCATCAGAAAACACATATTTCTGATGGTCTTAGAGGCCAAGACACCGCTCCTCTATCCATCTCCAGGCGGTTCCACCCACATGCAGATACGCCCACATATCAGTATTTAAGGGTCGTGGCATTAGGAAGGTTGAGAACCACTGTCCTTAGCCATTTCAAATCAGCAATAATTCTATAGCATGTCCACAATCTGACAGTTCTACTATATTGTAGATAAATTGGAGATAATCATGGAGAAAAGACACCAATATTAGTGGGTTCCAGAAAGGCTTCTTACTGAAGGTGATCTTTTAGCTGCAACATGAATGAATCCAGGGAACCCAGAAAGTGGAAATAAGGAGAGAAAATTCCAAGCTTGGGGTGCATGGAGTCAAGAGATAGAATGTAATTTTCAAGTAACAACAAGGAAGCCAGTGCCCCTGGGTCGTAAAGCATATAGAGGTGAGTAGGGTATAAGAAGACTAGAAAGGTAGGAGGGGGACGGATTATGAAGGGCTTTGAATGTTGAAAAGAATTTTATAATTCTTCCTGGAGATAATAGGGAGCCACTAGGTTTTTACTGAATTGAGCAGTGATGTGGTTGGAACTGCATTTTAGGAAGATCAATTTGACGTCCGAGTATTGGAGTATCAATTACACTGAGGAGACACGTAAGTCAAAGAAACCAAGAGAGCTATTGTAATATAAAGAGACCAAGTGAGAAGAGCCTGCTCCAGGGTAGTGTAGTGAAAGTCTCAGAAGAGGGAATGGGAATATAAAAAGGATAATGCAAAAGTAAAATTAGGACTTGGTAACTGATTAAATATTGGGGGTAAAGTGGAGTTGAGAGTGAGTATTTGAGGATGATAGGTTGTCAACTTAGGTGATTGGAAGAATTATAGTTAGAAAGAGGAAGGGTTTGAGGAGAAATAAAATGAATTCAGTTTTGAACATGTTAAGTTCAAGATGTCTATGGGACATCCAGTTAAAGATGTTCAATGGACAGTTGCGTGTGGGAGATTGGAGGTTGGAAGAGAGGCTGTGCTTGAAGTGAGTGCCTTTAAAAGGCATCATTAGCCTAGGCTTTCCTCTTTTGTTTTGATCCTTTCTCTTCTGTCTTCCTGGATGAGGGTATTCATTGAAAGGCAATACTGTAAGGGAAGAGGTCTTATGCACTTTTCCTCCAAGGCTGATATATGATCTGGTTCTCTTGCTCATTTTAGGTAAAGATTATTCTAGTGTCTATGAATTCAAGAGTTTTGAAAGGTTAAGAGTATGAGTCACCTAAAGTCTTAAGAGCCCAGGATTGGAGTCCATGCTGGGTTTTGCAACCAGCCAGCCAAACCTTGATGTCCTAAGGAATGAAGAATGAGGATTAACTTTCAGGATTCAGCCAAGCTGGAGCTGGGATGAGTCATCTAACAGGAATGCCACATTTGGAGATGTACTTGGTGGGACCAATTAATAACCTCTCCAAATAGACTGAGGTGGTATAGGGGAGATTGCACCGCAAGGTGTGTGTTCCAAGTATATCTTTGAAGTAAATAATCCCTTTGTAAAAGAAAAAAGTCATGTTAATTGGTTAATTGGACTTGAGGTGCTAGTCATTGGTGACTAACAGTGGGAAGAAATATGTGTAATGGGGAGCCCTAGTCAGTGACAATAGAGAAAAACCCTTCAGAGGTACCCATACATCTGAGAGTGAGGTGTAGTCAGAGAGAATGAGCTAGGGAAGGAAATGGCAAACCACTGCAGTATCATTACCAGGAAAACCCTAAATGGGGTTGTGAAGACTGAACAACAAGTGAAGTTCTCTATTTCTGTCATTAATGTTAACAAGGAAGGAAATGATTAAGAATTTGAGTGTTGTAGAGACTATGCCATTGGAAGGTCAATTCGAGGAGAAGAGGATATTTAACCTTAAAATAGAAGGATTATGGAAGACATTAATTGTCTTCAAACACTAGAAGACCTGTAGAAGAGAGATTAGGCACCTGGTCAATCTAACACAGACCTTTTTTTGCATGACTCTAGAAGCGATTGGTGGAACTTGTGGAGATATAATTTGATTGTTTAATATAATTTTAAAAAAATTTAGTAACTAAAATTATATACAAATAGGATAAGATATCTCAGGAGGTAATGGGTAGCTTTTCTTTTATGGGAGGTCTTTAGCAGAAACTGAATGATATGGATGTCTCTGTATCAGTCATTTGTCAACACATCTCTTCTCAACAAACCCTTTCTCATGACAGAGAAAAATAGTAAAAAATACTCCAAACAGAGTTTGGCAATGTGTATAATATTCTGTCCTAATAGATCCCCTGTTTTCTGTGAATGAGGACGTATGCTTTGTTGGGAACTGCTTAATGTCCAGCACTAAGAATGATCGGAGACATGAGAGATAAGTGACCAGGCTATGTGGGTAGCTCAAGGAAGAGCCATGAACTCCATTCAATGATGATTTGAACAAGATTTTTAAAGATCCAAAGGACAAAGATTCAAGTATTCTCATCAATAGGCTTAGTTTATCATATCCTGGGTTATTATCATAGTTTTATCATTACAGTAGTCTGCTACATCCTGGAAGTAACTCAGATGAAAATCAAACTCCAGAATTCTAGGCACCAAAAGTCTTGTGAAAGCCAAATGGTTTTTGTGAAGTCAATTAACATTTTTAAAGTCGTTAACAAAGAGGATACAAATGATATATCAGGCTTCAAAGCATCTTAAATTTGCCTATGTGTAATCATTGTCCTGAGTCTGTTGTACCTTGAAATCAACACAGGATTGAAAATCTATTAAGGGACTTGTCTTTTTAGGTATTTGAAGTTTTGGGGGCAAAAGGCTTTGAAGTCAGGGTCTCAAACAAAAGTCCTTTTAAATGTAACTCCAGGGGGTCTTTAGGGAGCTGGTCTTATGCAAAGCTGCTAGGCACATCACCAAAAGGCCCTAATTAGAGTACGTTATCTAGATCTTTTTTTAAAATTAAAAAAATTTTTTAAATTTATTTTTGATTATTTTTTATTGATTTTTTTTGGATAATTTTAACTTTTATTTATTTTAGTTTACATCATTTCCATGAGATTTTGAGTTACAAATTTTCTTCCCATCTTTCCCCTACCCACCACCCCAAAACAGCCATCCCACTGCATACCCCCTCCCCCAATCTATTCTCTCCTATGTCCTCCCCCATCACCCCTCTGACTTTCCGGTAGGGCAGGATGGATCTCCCTACCACAGTGCCTGTGTATCTCAAGTTCCAGTTGGATGTAGTTAATAACAATAACAATAATAATAATAATAATAATAATTGTATATATATACATATATTTTTAACATTTCATTATAGCACTTTAAATTCTAGATTTTTCCTCTTCCACCCTCGTCACCCACCCCCACTGGAAGTACAAGCAATTAAATATAGGCTGTACATGTGTAATTATGCAGAATCTCTCCACAGTGGGCATATTGTGAGATACTGACTATATGTGCCTCCTTCCTATCCTGCCCCCCCTTTGTTCTATTCTCTACCCTGTCCCTGTCCCTTTACAGAAGTGTGTACTTCCATCAATCCTCCCCCCCTCCCTGCCCTCCCCTCCATCATCCCACCTCTCATCCCCATCCCCCCTACTCTCCTGTGTGACAAGATACCCAGTTTAGAGTTTATGTCATTCCTTCCCTAAGCCAAGTTCAATGAGAGTAAGGTTGACTCTTTCCCTTTTGCCTTCCTGTTCTTCCCCTCCATTGTAACAATTATCCTTTGCCTCTTCTATGAGATGATTAACCCCATT
>CM053582.1:127892627-127908650 GCA_028627135.1 Pseudochirops cupreus | reverse complement strand
AAACTTCACAATGGCTACAGCAATTGTTTAGAATTTAAACCAATATCTCCCTCCCCGCCCCAGATTAATATTTTATTACTGACATTTTCTAGAATTTTATAATGTGAAGATAATAAAAACATAGTTTTAGTCAATTTATGTTATTTAAGTAGTTCTCTACAGATAATACACCCCCTTATTGACTATATTCTGGATGTATTATTTCTATCACACCACTATTGGCACTCTAGAGGTCCTTAGAAATTGAGTATTCTGTCTTCATTTGCTTCATACACTGTGTCAATTTAGTTTAAGTTTTATTACACTAAGAGTATAAATTTGGCAATATAGTCAAACAACAATCTGGGGATATGGAACCTCACACCTTCTTTACACTCTCTGGCATATTCCTCCAGCACCCACCGACTTATAACTGTGCCAGTGGGACCTTGTTCTTCTACTATTGAGAAGATGCTTCAAAAAGAAAGGTTCTTAATGCAGGGTTTCATTGTGTCAGATATAACACTACCCTGATGTGCACAGGGTTTGGAGGGAGTTAGGGGATGTTAAAAAGCCTTACAGATGGTGGTTCTATAACCCAGTTAGAACTTGGTTTGAAAAGAAGAACTCTGTCTTTGAACGGACTGTGTATGTGAGAATGAAGGCTGTAATCTATTCCAGAGATCCAGGTAGTACTTGAGGACTTGGGAGTCACTGATTATCAGCACAAAGGGGCTACAAGCTGGAAAACAGGCAGCCAGGAAGGTAGAGGAGTTCACCAGCCAGGGGTGTGTCTTTACAAAAATCATATATAATACCAGGATAGAATTGAGAGAGTAAAAAGAAACAAACATAATGGCCAGCAACAGGATAGTTCGTGTGGCTCTGGCCACAGGGGAAGTTCTAGGGGACAGTCTGGAGCTATAAATGTGCTGGACCCTCTGGTGGTGTCTGTTCAGGACACACACCATGGTACTACTGGCCCAGATTATTATTCCTACACAAACAACATCAGGAATAGCAATCATGAATGCATTTAAGGAGGGAATAATAGAAGCATGGATTGAAACTGAGCACAAAACAAAATCTTGTATCTTAGAAGTGTTTTTGCTTCTCACTGGGGCTTTCATATACACAAGGATAACACAATTTATAAGTACATTCTGAGTCCAGCAGAAGAGACAAAAGGGGAAAATGCATTTTGGGACTCTTGCTTTATATTTTGCCCATTTGGGACTCATAGGATTAATAGTGATAGCTTGGAAACTACTTAGAAGGCAAGTTGTATTAAGAGAAAGACCCCGGGCTACTCGGTGAAGGTAAAAGACAAGTTTACATCCTACATCATCCAAGAAATTGTTGATCCCCAAAGCAGCCATTGTATGAAGGAGCCCTTTGGACAGAAGCACTACATCATTGGCAAAAGATAGTTGGGCAAGAAGAAAATCTGTGAGTCTCACTCTGTGACCACTGAGAAAGGTGATGATATAAAGGCCCAGGAGGAAAGAATTTCCCACAGCCCCGAGTCCAGTCTGAGGGAGGAAGAGAATCCTTAGTGCTACATCATCAAGAGTCATTTTCTTGATGTTCTAGTAATCAATTAGTCAGCAGAATCTGGAGAGAAAGTCAAGGGGTTGATTATCTTTCTTGAGATGAGGGAATTTTCACAGTGTTTCCATATAGTCCCCATTCCCCATTCCAGAAAGTTACCAACTAAGTTAAAGTTCTTAGAATCCAGTCTTTCACCCAGGAAAAGATGCTCAGTTATAGAGGAACAGAGGTTTTGTCAGGATCTGTAACACTAATGTTAAGGCTTATATCAGCTTTCTTCTAACAACCCACATGCTTATGCCTTTAAGATTCTCATCATAAGCCAAATCACTCAGTTACTTCTAGCTCTGTGGTCTGTCACTATACACACACACACACACACACACACACACACACACACACACGCACACACACACACGCATATATGGCAAAAGATGTACATACACACACATGTGTGTATACATATATGGAGGATACATATACATATATACGTAAACACAAACATATAGTGGTGGAGAAAGAGGAGATTTTTAAGCATTATCTATTCTACCCTGAGAATACTTCATCCATGCCAGTTTCTGTATCATGCACAGGAGTCTCTGACCTCCCTATAATGAACTTGATTTTCTTTTTTCCCTTTCCTGATGATGGAGTATTTCTTTTCAATTTTAGGTGTGGAATAATTTGTTTTTCCCCTTCCTGCTGTAAACACTCCCAGTGACTGAAAGAATCCCACAGTAAGTTCTTTAGTTTGTTACCATAGGTTTGAAGATATCTTACCTTCTTGAGAGATGTATTGGCTTGGGTGGCTTCCATAGATGCAGTGGTGTGACTGATCATGAGGGCGCCTAAACGGAGTCTCAAGAATAAATTAAGGACAGACAGCAATATATTAAAAATATTCTCCTTTATGACCAGATGGGATTTTTACCTGGAATATGCAATAATAGAAAAAATATACACATAATAGGACATAAGAATAATGCAATTTACATATTAGGACAAAAGAGAACCTTTGCTTAAAATGGTAAATAGTATATATATTTACCATTCACAGTATATATGTGAAACCAAAAATAAAGATTTTATAGACTAGTGGAAAAGGAAAGATTACATTGATAAATAATATTTGATATAATCTAGAAATAGCAGTAAGATAAGAAAAATAAATTGAATAAATATGGAAAAAGAAGGAAAAAGAACACTTTTTAAAAAATAGATAATGGTATCTGAGAAATTCAACAAAAACTTAAATGAAGCAATCAATGACTTAAGAAAATTTTCAGATTATAAATGCAAAACCACTTAAAATATTTCTGTATGTTGTCAACAAAACACGGGCAGAAGAAATATAACAAAGAAATTCTATTCAAAGCAACTACAGAATGCATAAAATACATAATTTACTTACCAAGACACACTCACGCATACACACACACACACAAGCACATACACACATTCTACATAAATACAATTATAAATAATTTTTTTGTAGAAATTAAAACAGAACTAAATAATTGAAGACATATTAATTCCTCATGGCTAAGCCTAACGAAAATGATAAAAATAGGCATAATGAATTTGCTAAGTGCCTTACAAATCAAACTACCAAAGGACTACTTTATATGGCTAGAAAAATTAAAAAAAAACATAATTCATCTGAAGAATAGAACTTCAAGATTTTCAAAAGAAAAAAGGAAAATATTGAGAAAATGGGACTTAGAAGTAAATTGGTATTATATTTTGCAGAAAAAAGTTTTTTCTGCATCTGTCATGAAACTATACTATGAAACAGCATTGGTTTTGGCAAAGAAATGTTGATCAGTGAAACATATTAGGTATGTAGCATAAAGAAGTAAACGAACATGAGAGTCTAGTGTTTCATAAAACTAAACAGTCAAGCACCTTGAATAAGAATTCACTATTCAGTGAAAACCAGTGAGAAAAATGGAAAGCAGCGGGGCAGAAACTAAATAAAGACTAACATCTTACACAACATACAAAGCTAAGCTACAAATGGGTAGATGTTTTTCATTCATTTTCAGCTGTGTCTGACTCTTTGTGACACCATTCCTGCTTTTCTTGGCAAAGGCGAAGATACTGAAGTGGTTTGCCATTTCCTTCTCCAGTTCATTTTAAAGACGAGGAATTGAGGCAAATAGGGTTAAGGGATTTGGGCAGGGTCACACTGTTAGCAAATGTCTGGGGCCAGATTTGAACCCAGGAAGATGAGTCTTCTTCAATCCAAGCCTGGTGCTCTATCCAGCACACCATCTAGCTTCCAGTGGGTACATGACTTAGACACAAATCATGACATTATAAACAACTTTGAGGAGCAAAGAAGAAATTACCTTTCTGACCTGGGGATAGGGGGAAGAGTGAATGACTAAACAAGGAATGATGAAGATCATGAAGAGAAAATGGAAAATACTGACTGAAGAAAATTGGAAAGTTTTCAAATGATCAAAACAGCTAAAATTAGAATGGAGGCAGGCCAATTGTGGGGATAAAGGGGAAGGAGGCATCTTTACAGCAAGTCTTCCTGTTAAAGGTCTCACTTTTAAGATATATAAAGAGCAGATGCAAATACATAAAAATAAAATCATTTGTCCAAATGATAAATCATGAAATTATATGAAAAACCAGTCTTCAAATGAAGAAATTCAAGCCATAAATAGCCATACAAAAATTCTTTAAATTAATAAAATATTTACAAAAAATAAATTAAAGCAACATTGAGATTTTTACCTTAAAACCACCGAATTGGCAAAGTTGATACAAAAAGGAAAATGACAATTGTTTCAGGGGTTATGAGAAAATATATACATGAATGGATACTTGGTGGAGCTATGAATTGGTACAGAAATTTGGACTAGCAATTTGAAACTGCTCTAAAAGTTTCTAAAATCTGTATAACTTTTGACCCCCAAGACCAGAGATATCATCATCAGGTCTATAGCCCAAAGAAATCAAAGAGGAAAAAGGTTTTATTGGGCAAAATGATTTATAGTGGACATTTTTTGTAGGTGGAATCAACTTGAGACTAAGAAGCTACCCATCCATTAACTGAGGAATGGCTAAGCAAATTATGACACATGAATGTAATGAAATAGTATTCTGTCATGAAAAAAATTATGAAAGAGACAGTTTCAATTAAATGTGAGAAGGCTTGTGTAAACTTACACAGAGTCAAATGAACTAAATAAGAAAAATAATTAAAACACTGTAAAAACAACAAATCTGAAAGACTTAAGAACTCTAAATGATGAAATGACCAGGTATGATATTCTCTCCCTCTCTCTCTCTCTCTCTCTCTCTCTCTCTTTCTGTGTCTCTGTCTCTTTCATAGAAACAATTTTATTTTTAAAACTTTAAGCTCAAAATTCTCTCCCTTCCTCCCTCCTCCTCCCCCTCATTGAGAAGGCAAGCAATTTGATATAATTATACTTCTGTACTTCCATAATATTTATGTTGTAAAAGACTAATTGTATTTCCTTCCATCCTATCCCCCCACCATTTATTCTACTCTCTCTCTCCTTTCACCCTGCCCTTCCTCAATAGTGTTTTGCTTCTGACTACTCCCTCCCCCAATCTTCTGTCTGGCCCTCCTTCCCTTCTCTTATCCCCTTCCTTCCTACTTTTCTGTAGGGTAAGATAGATTTCTATAACTAATTGAGTGTGCATGCAGGTATTATTCTTGAGACCCAGTGGTAAAGCATTCTGTCCCTCCCTCCTCACAGAAAGGCAATAGACAGAGTTCTCAAAATCATATATTTTTTTTTTTGGACATGGCCAATGTCAGGGATTATTTTTCTTGTGTGTGTGTGTGTGTGTGTGTGTGTGTGTGTGTGTGTGTGTGTGTAAAACCACACATATACACACAAACATGTATATATACACATATGTACAATCATACTTATATACATACCTATATACATAAGTATATATATATATATGTACACGTACATGTATGTATTTATTTGATAAAAGGTGCAGCTAGGTGGCTCAGTAAATAGAGTGCTGGGCTTGGAGTCAGGAAGATTCATCTTCTGAGTTCAAATTTGGCCTCATTCACTTACTACCTGTTTGACCCTGGGCAAGTCACTTAATCCTGTTTGCCTGGATTTCTTTATTTGTAAAATGAGCTGGAGAATGAAATGACATACCCTTGTAGTATCTTTTCAAGAAAATCCCAAGTGGGGTCATGAAAAGTCACACATGATTGAAAAATGACTGAACAACAAAATACCCATTTATTTCAAATGCATGAAAATAATCATGATAAATGATTCCTCTCTATATTGAATTGCATTTTTTTAAACCGAGAGCTCAAATTATCAGTAGTAGAAAATTGCTAGAATAATTTCCAGCAAAATTAATAATAAAGTATAGCCATTGTTATCATTACTATTTCTCATAATTTTGGAAGTTCCAGCTACTTAATAAGACAAGTTAGAATAATTAAGAGAGAGAATGAAGTCAAAGAAGAGACAAAATCTCCTTTTGCATATAATCTACTTACTTAGAGGATGCAAGAGATTCACATCGAATTAATTTAAGCAATAACTACAGTACAGAGAAGGTTAGAAAATAAATGCAAATACATTCAAACTTTCTACATGCTGTACAAAAGAACCCACACAGGTAGGAAAAAGAAACTTTATTTAGAATAGCAACTAAATGTGTTCTGGGTTATATGAACAGCAAGATGGCAGATTAGGCATTTTTACTGATTACCATCTCCTCTCAAACCTCTCTAAAACAGAAATTACGCACCAAAGATAAACAGTGTTAGGTGTTTCATGGTCTAAGTTGCCCAGAATACAAAAGAAGGTTAAAAAAAAACCCCAATAAATTGGCATTCATTCACCCTGAGGTCACTTAGCACCTTTCTTCCAGCCATCTCTAGTGAGACCACAGCACACCCTTAGACATCACATAACTTTATGTTAAAATCTACCTCTGTACCTTGATTCCCCTTTCTCTTTTCAGTACTGTAGAGACCCCAGTTTCAAGCTGGTGGAATTTGCTTGGATCTCAATAGCTAGATAGGGAAGCACAGTCCCTTAGGAGAAAATGACTAAGGGAGTAGCAAACTAGAAGTAGAAGGAGTGAGGAAATTGGCCTCTGAACTTCTGATGATGGACCAGAGAATTGAGGAACAGAGGAAGTGGGACATGTCACTAGAAGAGGACACTCTGCATATGGGGAGATTTGTAGCACTCCCTCAAGTGTGAGTACAACATCCAACGGGGGTCAGTTGTGATCACCCAAAAGTCAGTTGGGGCAGAGACCTAAATTGGTGAACTGTGAATTGCCCAATGTTGGAGGAGACTGAGATGCTTTAAGATCCAGCAAACAAGGAAACTACAATCAGAGGAAAAGGAGTCAGGGAGTGGGTGATAAAGAAACCAAGGGAAAAAATAAAAAGTATCTAAGATTTGAGCAAAAACAAATCTCAAACACTTTGAATATGAACAGATAAATCAACAGGATAAACAGCAATAAAAGAATGGAATTATGACCTCCAGATCTAGTGAACGAGTGCACGTATATATGAATAAATACTACAAAAGAAAGGCAAATTATTCAGCCATTCCTGGATGATTTAAAAGAAAAATGAGAATTATGAAAATAAATTTATGTCTTGAACAGCAAAAATGATGAGCAGAATGGAAAAATTGGGGTCTGCAATGTCAAACCTCACCAAAACAAAGAGAGAACAATAGATTGGGAATGTAAACACCTAGAAATGAAAGACAACCCAAAAAAGAGGAACAACAACAAAAACAACAAAAACCAGTAAAAGAAAATATGCTCACTATATGAGTAAAATATACTGATCTGGAAGATAGAATATGTGGAGATAACCTAATCATCATTAGCTTCCCCAGAAGAATAATATATCAGCACAAAAATCTTAACACTATAATGTAGAAAATAATAGAAGAGAACTGTCCAGAACTTCTGAACATAGAAAATGAAATTCCAACTTTCCTTATTAGTATCCCTACTGATTCCCCAGGACATCACATATCAGCAACAAACATGGACATTGCTGAAGTAAAGTTGCAGGCTGAGAATAAATTCTCAAAAATCAATAGTGTTTCTATGTAATAATATAAAAATGCAAGAAACAATAATAAAAAGTATAATTTCATTCCAGATAACTTTCTTGTCATTCAGTAATTTTTAGACATGCCCAACTCTTTGTGACCCCATTTGAGGTTTTCTTGGCAAGGATACTGGAGTGGTTTTCCATTTACTTCTTCAAATAATTTTAAAGATGATAAAACCAAGGAAAACAAGGTTAAGAGATTTGTCCAGGGTCACACATCTAGTAAGTGTTTGAGGCCACATTTGAACTTATTTCTGCCTGACACCAGGTCAGGCATTCTATCCACTGCACCACCAAGTGACCTCTCCAAATAACTACAAAAAGCATAAACTGGGGATCAGTCTCCCAAAGTATACACAAAGTTTGTATAGTTTCAATACAAAATGCTCATTGACAAAATAAGGAACAACCTAAATAACTAGAGGAATATCCAGTGCTCATGGCTAGGTTGTGCCCATGTAAGAAAAAATAACAATGTTACCAAAATTAATTTACACCTGTAATGCTATATCAATCAAATTATCAAGGATATACTTTACAGAATGATAAATAACAAAATTCATTTGGGAAAAAACCGTCCAAAAAATCTAGAATAGCAAGAGAACATATAAAAAGAATTAAAAATGAAAAAATAAAGCTGAAAGAGGAAATAGGACTTCCAGACTTTAAATTATATTATAAAGGGGCAGTCATCAAAACCATCTGGTATAGTTTAAAGAATAGAGGGAGAGAGACATCAATGGAACAGCCTATAAAAGAGTGATTCAGAAACCACTGAACTCAATAACCCAGTCCTTGATAACATGGAAAACATAACTTACCTATGGAAAAACTTACTCTCATAAAAACTACTGGGAAAACCAGAAATCAGTCTGGAAGAAATTAGGTTTAAACTCACAACAACTTACACCATTCTCCACAATACATTCTAAATGGACATCTAGTTAAAGATCATACTGTTAAAAATGTAAGAGAAATAGATTATATTCATCTCATAGCTATGGGTAAAAGATGTATTCTTAACCAAACAAGACATAGGGGCAATTACAAAAAATAAAATAGATAACTCTGAGTACTTGAAACTGAAAAGTTTCTGAAAAAGCAACTTTAAATCATCGAGGACAAAAGAGGAGTGGTTGATTGGGATCTTTGTATCAAATTTCTCTGATAAGATTTTGTCACACATATATACATATATATGTATGTATACATATATGTATATGTGTGTATATGTAATTTGTCATGTTGAATAGCTTTTTTGGGAGGGGGAGATGGATAGATACATGGGATAGTATGGTGATATAAGAAAGTAAATGTGGGTAATGTCATAAAATAACTACTGAATGCAAAATTTCTGGGAATCTACTATCATAAACAAATTCTGTAAATATGGCTGCAACAGAAATAAAGGAATATACTATTTTTTTCATGACAAAGCTATGTTTTTGTAATGAACTTGACAATATTATTAAATGAATGAATTACAGATTTGCTTTCAGATCAATGAAATCATCAAAGAATTACTTTATAAATGTAGGTTAAAATCATAATTCATCTAGAGAAATAAAAATTCAAAACTGTTAAATAAAATTTTTGGATAGCCTAGAACGATAAAAAGTATGTATCAGTGTCAAATATCAGAGTATAGCACAGAGAAGGAATCATCAAAGCTATTTTATTCTAGAAAAGTTGATCAATGTAATATATTAGGCAAATGGGACTCAAAAGGTAGCATTGTGTCCTATACCTCTGTGGACACCAAGTAATGGAGAAAAGACCCCTTGATCAATAAAAACTGATGAGAAGACTGAAAATAATTCTATGAGAAATTAGGTAAGTCAATATCTTACATTATATACTATAACCGATTCCAAAACCTAAAAGTAAAGCTCATATTATACATCTAGCATATGTCTGACACTTGGGAATTACAAAATAAATGATCCTTGAGTGACTGATTACTTGGTTGATTCAAACTAAATGGCAAGAGAAAAACCTTTCACAACTATAGTTGGGAACAATTATTGACCAAGGACTGCAGATGAAGTTGGATTGTTTTATAAAAGTAAAAGAAGCAATTTTGATTACACAGAATTCAAAATTTTGCACAGCAATAATTGGAATTAAAAGAAGGAATATTTGCTGAAGATAATCTTTAAAAATTTCTCTAATAAAGATTTGACATTCAATGTTAATAGGAAATTGATAGAAATGTACAAGAACAAGTTATTTCCCAAAAGTTTAAAATTTTGAAGGATATGCAGAGACATTTGTCAAAAACATAAATTTGAACTATCAATAGTATTAAAAATGTTCCAAATCATGAATAAATAGAGAAATAGAAATTCAAATAACTTACTACTTGATTACAATCAGACTGTCAAAGACAAGCCAAAAAAAAATGAAAATGTCCATTGTTAGAAGAACTGGAGACAGACAAGTATGCTAATTCAGTTTTGGTTGAGCTGTGAATTGGTCTGATCACTCTGCAAAACAATTTGTAACTATGCACAAAAAATGACTAAACTATGTATCTCCTCTGATCAGTGATAATAATCACTATGCATATACCTTAAAGAAGTCAAAAATAGAGAAAAATTCATACATTAAAAATCATATCAACACTTTTAATTGTAGCAAAGAACTGGAAACACATTGAGTGCCCACTGATTGGTCACTGAGTGAAAAATTATGGTATATAAATGTAATGAATTATTTGGTATATATTATGTCTTAAGAAATGACAACAATTTATTTTATCAGAAGTAAGTTGAAAGAATTAGATCAAATAATGCAGAATGTCATACAGCGGACCAGAAACAGGAAGACCATTTATGCTATGATTACAATTATTTAAAGAAAGAAATATAGATGTGAAAGACATACAAACTCTTATCAATGGCTTGGCCAAACACAATTTCAGAAAATTGATCCTAAAACATGTTTCCCTCTTCTTGAAAGGAAGAAGATGGAATGGAGTTTAATATAAGGTCATTGGGTGAATTTATTTTTCTTGATTTTTTTTTTTGCACAAGGGAAGTATTTTTTGTTTTGTTTTGTTTTTTAGGGAGAAGGAGCTAAGAGTAGTGATAGGGACACAAAGAAGAGGAAACAAAAAAGCATCAATAAATAATCTATCCTTACATTGAAGTGAACAGTAGGAAGCTAAAAAAGGAGCACAGGAACAGGGCTGTTCTGATACTGTATCGCCAAAATTCATACACTATTTAAAACACACACACAAAAAATGAAATAGAAATTCACAATTCCATATTAAATCCTTTTTCTCTTCTTCCTTTTATATCAAAATATTCTTGTTTTTTCATATTTAAATCTGTAATTAGTAGATTTTTTTAAATTAAAAAGAAGTAAAAAACCCAACAACACACCTTTCTGTTCAGTTCTCCAAAAGGCATTTTTATGTCAAGAACTAGGATAAATGGAGAAGCTTAACCTGGGATGTGTATTTATTTATCTTGAGCCTCTTGGCATTGTAAATACTATTATGGATAAATTTGAAGTCAAAAGGCCTACATTTGAATCCTGGCACTGTCATTTATTAGGAAGATGATCTTATATGAGTTTCTTTATTCCTAAAAAGCTAAATGCAAGTGGGAAAAGTGCAACAGAGATGAATTTTTCAGTTTTCTAAGGCACATTGAATCCCAACAATAAAATACAAACTCAATCCTGGGAATGTCCCAGGATACCCTGTTTCTCTCACATGCCCAACACTCACCAAGTGTCTTATTCTTCCTAAAGGGCTTTGGAAAGTCATACTTTTGCCGTTAGTCTGAAAGAGAGCCAGACACTGCTCTAGCCAGAGAGTCAAAAAGTGGGGTGAGGGAAGGACAGGAGGAATGGATCCTCAAGCACAGGGGCTTGGGCAGGAAAAAGCACAGGTGTTTATGGTAGACTGAAGTTCACAAAGAAGTGGACATTGGTTAGGGGCAAGAACTTGAGAAGTGATTCATCATTGGGAAACACTTGAACCAGGGACAAACCTGGGGAAAAGGTAGAGTCATGGGAGGAGAAGTAATTATGGTGGACATTGAGAGGGTTTTGGGACATGTAGAAGCAGTTTAAAAAAAACAAACATAGAAAATAGAAGGAGGGATCATACTGAAAGAGGATGAAGGTGAAAGAGAAAAATCCAAAAGGAAGAAATGCAGAAGAACTGTGACAAACAAGAAAGAAGATAAAAAAACAGAAGGGCCTGCAAAGGGTTTTTGATCAAGGAAAGACTGAATAGTAGGAAGAAAAAAGATCAACATGAAGGAAGTTGCATTTTCACCTGCTAATTGGGCCTCTTTTGATGTCTCCAACACCAAGAATCTCCTTAACAACCTCCCACCAGTAAACATTACTTTGCACTTACTTGATATGTGTTATGCTTTTTCTTATGTGTAAAAATGCAGTTTCTCCAACATAATATTAGTCCTTTGATATCACAGACTGTTTCCTCTTTGTTCCTAAATGCCAAGAAATTAGCAAAACACCAGGCTCATATCAGGCTTATGATAAATTCCATTAGAAGAGTTTAGTGCAGGAAGAGGAGAGGGGAGGAGAGACAGACTAAGAGAGGAGAGTAGTGGAGAGGAGAGCAGGGAGGGGGAAGAGAGGAAGATTGGGGAGGAAAAGAGAGAGGACAAAAGGGAAAAAAAGAGGAGAGGACACCCTAGAAGGTCCTCTCCTCATGCATGAAGACAAGAGATGAGGGCAAAGATTCTGCTGGGGATCAGAGAAAGTGGATGAGAGGAAAAAACCATAGTGAGGTCAGAGCCAGAGACAAAAGAGAAATTAGAATGAGGAGAGCAAGATGGAAATTACATTTGTGGTTGTAGAGGAGAAAGAAGAAAAAACATCAACAATAGAGTGCCCTCACCTCATTGCATCCTAGGTAGAAGGCAGGGTGTATGTGTGCATGTGTGTGTGAAATCCCAGACCCTCTTCATAGCCTCTTCCAGGGTACCTTCTTCTACCCTCCCTCCCCTCAGCAGATTAGGCTAATCTACTGGAAGAAATAATAATCTTACACCACTCTCTTTCTGAAGTTCAGAAATAAGTTACACTAACCAGTTTTGTTTCTGTTGCTGGCATGACCAACAGCTCTAAAGTTCATAAAATGTGTGCACATGCTTTGTGTGTAGCCACGTATGTAAGAGAATAACTCATATGATGGGATTTTTTATAGGAATGGGATTGCCTGAATTCATCTTCCCCAGAGCTGTGATTATCACGTCACATCTAGCAAATAGGAAAGTCTACCAGGGGAGGTCACCGTGTGTCATAAAAAGTGAACTTTTATCCCAGGTGCAAGTTGATATCAAGAATAACTATGGATTAAGGAGAATTCCCATCAGTAAAGACTAACAGATAATGAGAAATGCCAATCAAGTTGCCACTGTCAACTAGGGAAGAAACTTTTCTGAGCTACTTTGGTTGTGAGAGTCAAGCAGGGTCATAAACAGAAAAACCAGAGAAAATTGCATTGAAAGGAGTGAGAGTTTCAGTCTGTAATCTTGCCTGTATCTGGCCTCTGGGCACTCTGTGAGATGTCCTGAGCCCAGAACGTTCCTTCTCATTGTTTCCAGTCCTTTAGTTGCCACTGAGGCCTCTGATCTGAACATGTACCCAAAATTGAAAATACTGAATGTCTTCTGAGGCATCTCTACAAAGAGAAGATACTCTAAAACCAATTCCTAAGGCCTTACATGAAAACACAACAATATGTGTCATTCACAGATATGACAGATACATGACCACATTACTCAAATTTGTTTATAGTGCAACCCTTTATGTCTAAATCATGTACTCATTTTCATCTTGATTTATCCTTCAAAACCTCTGGAACTATTTCCCTTAGGGCTATGAGATTTGGCATAGGAAATCTATTGTAAACATAAGAATGAATAAATTCTGCTTTGTCCTCCATTATTGAGTTCTCCCTTGAACCTTTTATAGATTACGCTATTCTTTTCAAAATTAAGTAGATTAAGATCCCCAGAATGTTGTTTCTTTCTCAGAAAAAGGTACCTGGGAATGGAGAAATAGAGACTGGGTTTAATTGGGGTCAATATTATGTCAGAAACAGCAACCCTAAGAATGTTAATATCGCCATCCCTTCTTCCCTAATAATTCTCCATTTTGTGATTTTGAGCAGAGTGCTGATGACTGGCCAAATCATTAAGTGTGCTCTGTCTTCCTGTCTGAAAAGTGTGATGATATAGAGGAGATGAATAATTTAAAAACGTCTTCTCTCCTAAACATATAACTATTCTAATGTACCTCCCACATATTACTGTCTGTTCATGCATTTAGATATGTGTTCATGAGTGGACATAACTATGATATGCTTTTATACATAGCACAGGAGTCCTTGACTTACTTATGGTTAACTTGACTGTTTTCTTTCAACAGTCTGATGGGAATTTCCTTTCCACATAGAGCAAAAATTTGCTTTCCGCATTATCCTTGTAGACCTCTGCACAGACCCAGATGACATAACTCTCTTTTCTTCAGTTTGTTTTCTTCAGTGGATTTTTGCATCTCCTTTTCTATCTGACCAATTCTAATTTTTAAGCTGTCTTCCAAGCCGTTGAGTCTTTTTTCATAATTCTTTTTCATCACTCTCATTTCTTTTCCCTATTTTTCATCTACCTCTCTTATATGATTATTAATCTCCCTTTTGAGCTCTTCCGTGGGTTCTTTCTGGGCTTGAGATGACTTCTCATTTTTCTTTGTTTTTTTTTTTCCTTAGGTTTTTTCACATTGTTATCTTCTTCTGAGTTTGTGTCTTGGTCTTCCCTAATGGTAACCATAATAACTATCTATGGTCAGATTCTGTTTTTTGTTGTTTTCTGCTTATCCTCCCCCTTTTTTTTGGGGGGGGGGGGAAATCTTTTTCCTTTCTTTTAAATTTGAACTCTGCTCCCAGGGTGGAAGGAGCACTATCTCAGGCTTCTTGTGCTAGTGGTTGCAGGCCCTGGCTGTTTACCTGGTGCTATACCTATGTTTCTCTGAGGCTCATGGGTGACCCTTGTATCTCATGCTATGCTGTGGGATGGAGTGATGGTTGGCTGGTACTGCCATAGGTGATATACTGAGCTAGAGTCCTACTGGTGGTGTCTCCTGTGTACTGAGGTCCAGTGGGGTTTTTCTGAGTTTCCCAGGGATACAGAGAAGCATGCAAAACTCTTGCCCCTGGAGGAAGCCTGCTTGCCCTGAGCTTCCCTGAAGCATGGAGAGGTCCAATTGCTGTAGGAAGCCTGCCTGGGGCAAGGCTGAAGCGCTCAGAGGTCTGGTTACTGCAGGATGCCTGCCTACTGCACATAAGCATGTGGCGGCTCTCAGAATTGGAGCCTGTCAGTTTTCCTGGCTATACTAAGGCAAGCAGGGGTCCAGATGTTGCTGTTTGTTCCCATCTTTCCACTGGCTCCACTGTTCCAGGATTTATTCTGGGGTGCTATTTCATGGTTGTTTGGATGTGAACATGGGGGAACTATAGCAATTTACTGCTTACTACAGCATCTTGGCTCCTGGAATTTCAGTTTGCTATCATAGGGTTGATATAATCTCCCCTTCTTGATTTGGGCTATCTTCTGACTTGCCAGTAGCATATATGGTGTTAAAGGTGGAACATATTGATAGGGCATAGGGGAGATTGAGAATAAAGAAGAGATAGCAAAGTATTAAAAAAGATTCTCTACTATAACTAGATGGAATTTGTAACTGATAGACAATCGTATTCAATAATGAAAAGATGAACAAAATAGACCATAATAAAAGTAATAAAATTGGAAAGATAGAAAATATATTTATATGTATTTTATATATAAAATTGGAATAGATGCAGAAAAAGCTTTTAAAAAAACCATTTTTACTTAAAAATTTGAGTTCCAAATTCTATTGCTCCTTCCCTTCCTATCCTTTTCCCTCCCTGAAATGGTAAACATATATAGGTTATACAAGTGAAATTATGTAAAACCATTTCCATAGTAGTCATTTTGTACAAGAAGACAAATAAACAAAAAATGAAAGAAAGTGAAAAAAGCATGCTTCTTTCTGTATCCAGACAGCATCAGTTCTTTCTCTGGGGGTGGATAGCAGTTTTCATCATGAGTCCTATGGGATTGTCTTAGATCATTGCATTGCTGAGAATAGCCAAGTCATTCACAGATCTTCAGCTAAAAATATTGTTGTAACTGTGTACAGTGTTCTGGTTCTATTTGTTTCACTATACATCAGTTCATGTAAATCTTTCCAGGTCTTTCTGAAACCATCCTGCTTGTCATTTTTCATGGCACAATAATATTCCAGTACAATCATATGCCACAGCTTGTTTAGACATTTCCCAATTGATGGACATCCCTTTG
>CM053582.1:127858700-127892127 GCA_028627135.1 Pseudochirops cupreus | reverse complement strand
AATATATAGGAATGCTGAGGATTTATGTGGGTTTATTTTATATCTTGCAACTTTGCTAACTTTATTTCTTGTCTCAAGAAGTTTTTACTTGATTCTCTAGGGTTCTCCAAGTATATCATCATTTCATCTGCAAAGAGTGATAGCTTAGTCTCTTCTTTGCCTAATTTGATTACTTTGATTTCTTTTTCTTCTCTGATTGCTACTGCTAACATTTTTAGTACTAGATTGAATAAGAGGGGTGATAGTGAACATCCTTGTTTCACCCCTGATCTTATTGGAAATGCTTCTAGTTTATCCCCATTACATATAATATTTGCTGTTGGCTTTAAATAGATGCTACCTATTATTCTAAGGAAAACTCCATTTATTCCTATACTTCCTAGTGTTTTTAAAAGAAATAGATGTTGTATTTTGTCAAAAGCTTTTTCTGCATCTTTTGAGATTAACATATGGTTTCAGCTAGTTTTATTGTTGATATGATCAATGATACTGATGGTTTTCCTAATATTGAACCATCCTTGCATTCCTGGAATAAATCCTACCTGATCAAAATGTTTTATTCTTGTGATAAGTTGCTGTAGTCTTTTTGGTAATATTTTGTTTAAAGTTTTTGCATCTATATTCATGAGGGAGATTGGTCTATAACAGTGGTTCTCAACCTTCCTAATGCCGCAGCCCTTTAATGCTCGTATGTGGGCAGACCCACCTGGAGACAGATAGAGGAGCAGTGCAAAGTGAAATGAGTAGACCCAGGAGAACTGTGTACACTATATCAGCAAGATTGTATGATGACCAGCTACAAATGACTTAGCTCATCTAAGCAATATTGCACTCTGAGACAATTCCTAAGAAATTATGATGAAAAATGTTATTGATACCCAGAGAAGAACCAATGGACTTCGAATGCCATAAGAAGCATTTTTGAAAACTTTTAAAAATTTTTCTTTTTTTCTTTGTATTTTCTTTCACAGCATGACTAATATGAATATATATTTTTGCTTGATTGCACAGAGATTCAAATTGCTTGTCTTCTTAATGACAGAGGAGGGAAGTAAGCGATGGAGAGAACTTGGAGTTCTAAGTTTTAAGAAATGAATTTTGAATATTATTTTTATATGTAATTGGAGGAAAATAAAATATTTTTAAAAGGGTTGAAACAGATACACAATTAAAACATGTAAAGAAACTGAAAAAAGTGTTCTCAGCTGATGCTAGCACTAGTGATACTATTTCCAAATAATGTCCTTTCCAAGGAATGGAAGTGAAATCCATGTCAGTCCAACTGATGGACCTGAGCCTCTTATCTGGTCACAAAGGAAGCAAGTAAAGTTTCGCATGTGAACAGTAGAGGCTTTAATTCAGGAACAATGTTTTTCATAGACCAGAATAGAAGCTCAAGCCTTGCCATAGGTGGCCAAAAATAGGCCCAAACCCTAAAGACTACGTAAGAGAAAGATGAACCTCTTTTACTCCTCCTCAATAACAAGAGAAAGAAGAATGAGGGCCTCTATCAGAACCCTGGAGAATGTCTTCCCCAATAATAGCTTCCTCTTACCTATAATACAGCAATTAGTCACAAGGTGCAAAGATTTAGAGTCATCCATTCCTAAACTTGTAATCATGAGTAAATTGGGAAGAGTTTCTATCAGGAAAATTACTCTGGGAGGTTATTCTAGACTCATTTTTACCCTACATCAATTGCATTATTTGTGAGTGTGAAAAAGTTTTACCTTTCTCCACAGTTATTTGTTATGCACATACATAATACATACATACACATACATATGTACATATCTAAACATATGCATGCATATATTATTTCTTCTTTTGTTAAATATTTTCCAATTACATGTTACAAATTTAAAGAATCATTTTAAAAAATTTTGAGTCCCAAATCCTCTTTCTCTCTTGCCATTCTTCTCTCCTTGAGAAATCAAGCAAATTTGGATTGTACATATGATGTTATACAAAACATATTTCCATATTAGCCATGTTGGAAAAGAAAACAAACAAAAAAATTAATAAAGAGAAAGAATTTTTTTAAATGTGTGCTTCAATTTGCTCATCAGTTCTTTCTCTGGAGGCAGACAGCATTTTTCATTATGGGTCTTTTGGAATTGTCTTGGATCATTGTGTGATAAGAGTAGTTAAGTCTTTCATTGTTGATCTTCGTTACAATATTGTTGTACAAAATATTCTCCTGGTTCGACTCCACTTCATGTGTTCATATAAGTGTTCTCAGGTTTTTCTGCTCATCATTTCTTATAGCACAGTAGTATTCCATTACAATCATGTACCTTAACTTGCTCAGTCATTGCCCAGTTGTTGTAGTTGTTGAGTCGTATCCAATTCTTCATGACTCAATTAGGAGTTTTCTTGGCAAAGATAATGGAATAGTTTGCTATGTTCTTATCCAGCTCATTTTACAGATGAGGAAACTGAGGCAAGCAGGGTTAATGACTTACCTAAGGTCAAATGGATAGTAAATGTCTGAGGCCTAACTTGGTCTCAGACTGTCTTGACATCAGACGTGGGGTTGTAATGACCTAGCTGCCCCAGTTGATAGGCATCCTCTCAATTTCCAATTCTTTGCTACCACAAAAAATTGCTAAAAATATTTTTTGTACAAATAGGTCCTTTTCTCTTTTCTTTAATCTCTTTGTGACAGAGATGTAGTAACACAGTTTTGTAACTGTCTGAACCTTGTTCGAAATTTTTCTCCAGGCTGGTTGGACTAGTTCACAACTATACTATCA
Organism: Pseudochirops cupreus; assembly: GCA_028627135.1. Taxonomy (NCBI): domain Eukaryota; kingdom Metazoa; phylum Chordata; class Mammalia; order Diprotodontia; family Pseudocheiridae; genus Pseudochirops; species Pseudochirops cupreus. Next base: position 127,889,371 of record CM053582.1, on the reverse strand, counting down.
ATGCATTAGTGTTCCAATTTTTCCACATCCCTTCCTGCATTTATTGTTTTCCTTTTCTGTTATGTTAGCCAATCTGATAGGTGTGAGATGGTGTCTCAGAATGGTTTTAATGTGCATTTCTTTCATCAGAAATGATTTAGGATACTTTTTCATGCAAGTATTGATAGCTTTGATTTTTTCTTCTGAGAACTGCCTGTTCCTATTCTTTGACTATTTAGCAAGTGAGGGATGGAATAACCAGCCAAATTTCTTATCTCTGTTTAGAGATTCCATTAGATTTTCTCCCTTTGGCAGGCTCCTTTGCAGGTAGACTCTGAAGAAGAGGACACTGAAATTTCCCCCAGGGCAGTGTCAGGATTGGGGCCTTATCATCCTCCAGAGAACCAAGAAGTATGTAGAAATGTGGGAATCATTGACGATGAATACAAAAGGGCTAAAAGCTGGAAAGCAGGCAGCCAGGAAGGCAGAGTAGCTTGTTATCCAGGGAAATGGATTTATGTAATACATATACCATGAAAAGATAGAATTTATTGAATAAAAGCAGACAAAGAAGCTGACCAGCAGCAGGATGGTTTGCGTGGCTCTTGTCTTAGGAGTACCTCTAGGAGTGAGCTTGCTGCTATGAATGTACCTGATTTGTTGGTAATGTCTATGTAGGAAAAATATCATATATCCACCTGTCCAGACCATGATTGCCACACAAACAATGTCAAAAAGAGAAATTAGGAATAAATATAGTGAGATGTTAACTGAGGTTAGAGATATAGAAGAACAAAAACCAAAATCTATTATCTTAGTGACATTTTCGCCGATCTTTGGGATGCTTACATACTCAAGAAGAGTATAATTGGTTAAGAGATGGAAGATCCAGCAGAGAAGAATGGAGGGGAAAATATACTTTGGGACTTGGGTTTTGAATTGTCCCCTCATTGAGCTCCCTGAATTGATGGTGGTGGCCTGTACACTACCCAAGAGACAGGTGGTACAAAGAGAAAGGCCCCAGGCCACTCGGTGAAGGTACATGATAAATTTACATATCAAATCATTCATGAAGTTAATTGGTGACAAACCAGACATTGTATAAGGGATCCCTTTGGAGAGAAACACTAAGACATTGACAAAATCCAGATGAGCAAGAATTAAGTCTATTGGCCTCATGATCATACTTGATGAAACTTATTGAGATAAAAATCTTTCTTCATATTTTTTTAAGGAACAAGCATTGAAATTCTTTTGGTTTTTAATTTTCATTTTGGTCCTAAGTAAGTGCCTTTACTAATCCTATTGTTTGAAAAAAGAAATGGACTAAGGGCAGAAATCCTGGTGGATGTCAGAACAAGGCAATCAGAGAGGCAGAAACAACAGTGTAGCTGGGAGTAGATATTTGAAAGGGACAAAGATTACAGGAATCTACAGCCTTAAGAAGAGGATGGATTCCTCATTTCTAGCTAGAGGACAAAAAGCAGGAAAAGGAAACCTTAGTGAGAATGTGCCCACACCCCCATCCTTTAAAAATCCCGGACTCTTTTCCAGATTCTTCTACATTTGTTTATTCCTTTTCCAATTAAAGTTTGCCTAAACCACACTGGTCTCCTGGAAGAAATCACTTTCATCTAAGCTTCTGTCTCTGACACTTAGATATAAAGATCTACTTACCAGGTTGATTGAGTAAAGCTGAGAGAAAGAACAGGTTTATAGTATTTAGATGAGTGTCTGTGTGTCTGTGTGTGCATGCCTGTATCTTCTGTGCACTTATGTCTGGGAGATTAGCACTGTGAGGACCCTATTTACAGGAATGAGATTTAATTCTTCTTCCCTAGAGCTGTGATTATCATATTACATACAGGAAGCATGGCAGTCTCTAAGAGGAGGCAAGGCTGTTTTGGGCAAAGTAAATTCTCCTAACACTAGGTACAAGTCATCAGCAAGAATTGGTATTAATTAATGAGGCTATTACCTCAGCAGTGATTAATAGATTCTAGAAAAAATGTCAAAACAATCCATTAAGATCAATTGGGAAAGACATTTTCTTTGGTTTCTAGGGACTGTAAGAATCAAGTAGGGTCATACACATGATGGGGATAAAAATAATTTAAAAACCTGAAGAGGAATGATATATTGTTCTGAGTTCATGATTTACTCACATCTTTGGATCCTTGAGGAATGACATTGGGCTCAGAAATTTCTTTTAGCTTAATTCAATTCCATATGCTTCTATTATTGCTTCTTATCTGACTCCATGGTTCCCAGTGAGGTCACCTTACATAGAGATGAGATTCTTCATTTTTATCCTGATTAATCATGTATTACAGATCCAAAAGGATGTCACCGCTGCTAAGTGTATGAGACTCCTCATAATGAATTAGCTCTCCACTTTCCCTCAACACTATTCCACTTCCAGAACAGATAGTGTAGTGAAAACACTGGACAAAAATCTGGGTTTGAATGCATCGCCTGATATTTACTAGCTACGTAACAGTTGGACTAGTCATTTGACCTCTTTGAAGCCCTGTTTTTTTTTTCATCTATAAAATTGACAAAACACTCTGTACAAGAGCTATCTCCTAAGGGCCTTGAAAAGACCCACTTTGTGATCCTCATGGCGTTTATATAAAGGCAGGAGCCATTACTCAGAGTTTTTCAGGTAGTCTGAAGCTTTCTATCCATTCCAACATCATTCTCTTCCTATAATCTCATATACATAATAGCACACATATATTTATTTCTGCATCTTAGTACTTAAAATATCATAAAATCATAGTGAGGACATCTCTAATTGCCTTGATCTATATCTGATCACGGGACCTAGATGGCTCCAGAGGAGAAAGTGAGGCTGGTGACCTTGCACAGTCCTATCTCCCTTAAATCCAATTCACTTGCGCGTCATGGCATCATCTTGCTAATGTCACGGTTCTCTTCAAGAATGAAGGACAGACAACAATAACAACAATCATAAAATCACAGATACACATAATAGTATCTTTCAATGTATTATTTTAATATATTAAGCACAAAGATCCCTAGACAATTTCTACAAATTACATTATAAAAAATATGAAGCAGGGCTAACATGATAGAGTGACTAGAAAGCAGTTCTTGGAGGCCAGAATGATCTAGTATCAAGTCTTCGCTCTGATATATACTATCTGATGATGAGCAAGTCACTAAATCACTTAGTCAGTCCTCTAAAACTGTAAATTCTATGGAGTTTGCCGATCTCCATCACTAGAGGACATTTCCTCACTTGAAAATCTTTCCTCACATATCAAATAGAAGTTAAACAATTGGAGACATAATGCATTTTTGTGTTTTTCCAAGTTAATATATTAATGACTACCACTTTTCAAATTGATTTCTAGACTGATCACAATATTGATCAATATCAAAAATAAACTGAACAGAAATAAATTAAACATTAATATTCATTCTAAAAATTTGCAGAATTATATAATATAGTCAGCACCTCCTGGTTACCTTGAGGAACGAATATACACAGTGCACATATATGAATATATGTACAATTATATTATGTATTTCATAAAATTATATAAATATAACCACTAGGTTACAATTATATAAACATAATTATATTTATACAAACTTTATCATTTTGTCTTATGAGACTCTTTATAACTTGATCTCTTGTTTCCACCATCTTATACCTTACTGACCTCCATGCATCCATATATGCTACGATCCAGTATCAGTATCCTCCTTGTTGTTCTTCACGCAAGAATCAACTGCCAGCTCCATAAATTTTCTTCAGTTTTCTCCATGGCTAGAATGATCTTCTTCTTTACTGGCCCCAGCTTCCCTGAATTCCTTCAAATCTCAGTTTAAATTTTACTATCTGTGAGAACTCTTTCCCCTTTCTTCCTTAATATTTGTGCATGCACTTTGTGATTATCTCCAGACTATATATAGCACACATGCATGCATACACACAGAGATACACACACAAGTATATGTGTGTCTACATATATGTATACTTCAAAGGACTCTTGCATTTAGAAGAAATTATGTGAGGAAATGAAATGTATGACAAAATGTATTTTTCCTTTTCAATTCCAAAATACATGTGGTCTTCTCATTCTTCCTATTTTCCTTAATGTAACTGAGAAGCTAGAGATACCACTAGTATAGCAGAGTTCTAGAAAATCGAGTACTGTTTTCTTTGTCTTGCCTCTTTTCTTAGATTGTTTTCAATGTATTTTTGTCATTTTCTTTCATATTCATTTCATTTTCCAACTTATCTTTGAGACGGTCTTCTCCCTCTTTTAAAACCTCTTCAGAGGAGGCATACTTACTCAGGTGAAGACTGGCAAATACGCTTTACACATATGTCCCCTTGTAGGAGTTTCCAATTGCATTTGGTTTTTGTTGACACCTTTACTAATTTGGGTAGAAATCTTTCCTTTAAGAACTGAAAAGGTTCAAGAGGTATCAAACTTCCTGTTAATGGAAACTATACCTTGTTTGGCTTGCCTAGCTCCTTACAGAGTGACAATGGCCTGGCTTTTATTTCACAGATAACCCAGGCTATGGCAAAGGCATTTAAAGCCACTTATCACCTTCACTATGCCTGGCATTGTCAGTCCTGTGGAAAAGTAGAGAAAATGAATCATACCCTCACATGAGTCCTTACTAAGCTGTACAAAGAGACACTTGTGGATTAGATAAAAAAAAAAAAAGCAAAAACCTCCCAATGGGACTGCTCAGAGGTCACCATATACCTAGGGAAAATCTCTAGCTTAGTCACTTTGAATTCCTGTATGGGATGTCTTTCTTAACATCTGATATCTTTGTAGACCCTGGCCCCCTTCAGTGGACAGATATATGGAAAGAGGTGAAATTATATGTGCTCTCTTCCTCTTATGCTTTCACTTTGCCATAAGTATCTTTAATTTCCTCCAGAGAAATTGCCTGTTATTTACTTATTCACCTCTTAATCAAACTCCTTTTATTTCTGTTTGGTCTTTGTTTGCTTAACCTCCTTGCTAGATTTGTCTCCTCCAGGCTCCAGGCCATCAACTTCCAGATGACCACTCAGACTGTATTCCAACCTTCTCCTCAGTTGAAGGGCCCCTACTCACTGGGCCTGGAGTCAGTCAGGTTCTGAAGTCTGACCTCTTGAATGGGACCCACTGAGGCAGGGACAACTCTATGCCATTTGCCAGCAGCAAATAGTTTCAGAAGCTGAGACCTGCTTAAACACCCAACCAAATCACATAATTAGTCTACTTGACATTCCTTTCATTGTCCATTTTGCATATTGAACTCCTTGGTGATACTCTCCAACGAGAGAATGAGTTTGGCCTGGAAAAGAAGGACATTCTAGTATGCAAAGGATGAAATAAAGTTTGGATATTCCAAGGAAAAAGAAGGCAAGGAAACTAGGGAATTTCCTGGATGAGAAAACATTAAGAACATAGTTTTAAAATCTTGAAGTCAGGAGTCAGGCCAGCAGGTGAATAAGTGCTGACTTGGTCACTTCATCTTGAGATGTACTCCCTATGACACTATCTACCTATGTCCAATGGAATCACACTATTCATTCATTTCTTCCCAGAAAAGCCTGGTGAGAATGCCTGTTTTAGTGCTGCCAGATGTATTTTGGAGAAGCTTGTACTAATATAACATATCTTGTGCTCCCCATTCCTACTATTTTTATCTCTGCACATTCTATTTTATTTTTTCCAATTTACTTATTTATTTTTAGTTTTCAACATTCATTTTCACAAGATTTTAAGTTACAAATTTTCTCCCTGTCTTCCCCTACTCCCGCCCCAAGATAGCCAGCTGACTAAATATCTCTTCCCCCAATCTGTTCTCTCTTATATCCTCCCCCATACCACTCCTAACTTTCTAGAAGGGCAAGATGGATTTCTATACCCCAGTGCCTTTTTTTCCCCAGTTGCATGTAAAAATCATTCTTTTAACATTTGTTTTTAAAACTTTGATTTCCAGATTCTTTCCCTTCTTCCCTCCTCATACACACCCACTGGAAAGACAAGCAATTCAATATAGGTTATACATGTGTAGCTATGTGAAACATTTCCATAGCAGTTATATTATGAAAGACTAATTATATTGCCCTCCATCCAATCCTGCCCCCCACTTATTCTAATTTCTACTTTGGCCCTGTTCCTTTCCAAAAGTGTTTGCTTCTAACTACCCTCTTTCCCAATCTGCCCTCCCTTCTATCATCCCCCCTCTTATCCCCTTCCCCCTGTAGGGTAAGATATCCAATTAAGTGTGTATGTTATTTCCTCCTTAAGCCAAATTCAATGAGAGTAAGATTGACCCATTCCCTTTCACCTTCCTGCTCTTCCCCTCCATTGTAACAGTTTTCTCTTGCCTCTTTTATATGAGATAATTTACCCTACTCTATCTCTCCCTTTCCCCTTCTCCCAATATATTCCTCTCTCACCTCTTAATTTTATTTTTTAGATATCATCTCTTCATATTCAACTGTTCCTGTGCCCTCTGTTTATGTATATATGTACACATGTATACACACACTCACATATATATTTATACACACATACACTCTCCTATAATACATATTTTTGTATGTATACATATATATACATATATATTCCCTTCAACTATCCTCATACTGAGAAAAGACTCATGAATTACAATTATCATTTTTTCATGTAGGAAAGTAAATAGCTCAACTTTAATTAGTTCCTTATGATTTCTTTTCCCTGTTTACCTTTTCATGCTTCTCTTGCTTCTTGCATTTGAAAGTCAGATTTTCTTTTCAGCTCTAGTTTTTTCATCAAGAAAGCTTGAAAGTCCTCTATTTCATTGAATGACCATATTTTTCCCTGAAGCAATATTCTCAGTTTTGCTGGGTAGGTGATTCTTGGATTTAATCCTAGCTCCTTTGACCTCTGGAACATCATATTCCAAGCCCTTTGGTCCCTTAATGCAGAAGCTGCTAGATCTTGTGTTATCCTGATTGTGTTTACACAATCCTCAAATTGTTTCTTCCTGGCTGCTTGTATTATTTTCTCCTTGACCTGGGAACTCTGGAATTTGACTATAATATTTCTAAGTGTTTCCTTTTTGGGGTCTTTTTCAAGAGGTGATAGGTGAATTTTTTCAATTTCTATTATACTCTCTGGTTCTAGAATATCAGGGCAATTTTCCTTGAGAATTTCTTGAAGGATGATTTCTAGGCTCTTTTTTTTATCATGGCTTTCAAGTATTCCAAAAATTTTTAATTGATCTCTCCTGGATCTATTTTCCAGATCAGTGGTTTTTCCAATGAGATTATTTCACATTGCCTTCTATTTTTTAAAAAAATTTTAAACAAGAAGTTTATTTAAACAACAAGATATTTGACTTGAAGGGAAAACTATCTAGGATCAATTTCCTTATAGTAATTTATCCCTACTGGGAGACAGAGATTGCCCTACATATAACAGCTATGTGCAAAAAAGTTATAAAATTGTCCTTGGTTTTACAATGATAAAGGAAAAACATTGAAATTATCCCATCAAACAGGGTATGCAAGGATTTTTTTGTGGTTTTTTTTTGTTGTTGTTGTTAAACAGTGAGAGCAAAATAACTTACTGGAATATGAAGATACAAGTTGAATCAGCATGCCACAACTTGAGAAAAGGAATATTTTCACAGGACCAGTTTTGTTTTTTCCCCTCCCCATCTCCATTTGATGTTGATCAAAAAGTACCATTGGCCATTTAGTTAAAAAAAATACACATTATGCCTGTGCACATATACCAGTTACTTTATGTACAATAAAGGAATGGGGAAGAGAATAAAAGAAGAGAGAAAACTATAATGCAGTAGTCAGGATGTGGATGAACCAAATCTTGGTTTTTTAATTGTGAATGTATTGTTTTCCTTGGGAACAAGTTCTGGACTACAGTTGTAGATTCTCTTTTTAGTAAGCACCTCCTGTCTGCTCCTGGAGTACATCAATTCTATCTTCATCCTCCATTTCCAACTGAGCAGGTGTGTCTGTTTCATTGATTGGCTGCCCATCAAATCAGAATCTGATCTGCCTCATTGACAAACCCTGTTGTTCACAATAGGCTTTCATTAGTTTACTAAGTCTCTTAATCTTAAATTGCACCACCAGACCATCTTGCCCTGCCACCTTCAAGTTAATATTATTGTTGTTTTCAGTCTTGACTCCTTCCTTCAGCTTTTTGTTGGCCATGCTGAATCCGGGGGTCTCCTCAGCCACTTCACAACAGAGGCACCAGGATGATCTGCTTAAAGGGAATGGAGGGAGAAGCAGCAGCAGCAGGAGCAGGAGGAGGAGAAGGAGAAGGAGGAAGACAATGGTGGTGATGGTGAGGAAGAGGAGGAGAAGAAGGAGGAGGAGGAGGCAGCGGTTGGAGGTACTGCCTTCTATTTTTTCATTTGTTTGGATCTGTTTTATAGTATCTTGATTTCTCACAAAGTCATTAGCTTTCATTTGCCTCAGTTGAATTTTGAAGGAATTATTCTCTTTGTTGAGTTTTTGAAATTTCTTTTCTATTTGGCCAATTTGACTATTTAAGGCATTCTTCTCCTCATTGGCTTTTTGAGCCTCTTTTGCCATTTGAGTTAGTCTATTTTTTAAGGTGTTATTTTCTTCAGTCAGGCTGTTGCCTCACTTTTCATGATTTTCTTGCATCATTCTCATTTCTCTTCCCAATTATTCCTCCACTTCTCTTACTTGATTTTCAAAATCCTTCTTGAGCTCCTCCATGGCCTATAACCAATTAATATTTTTCTTGGAGGCTTTTGATGCAGGAGTTTTGACTTTGTTGTCTTTTTCTGGTTCTATGTTTTGACCCTCTTTGTCCCCCGAAAATGATTCTATAGTCTGATTTCTCTTCCTCTGTTTGCTCATCTTGCCAGTCAATTACTTGACTTTTGAGATCTTTGCCATGGTAGAACTCTGCTTCCATAGTGGAGAGAACTGTGTCCCTAATTGCTGAGGTTTTTGCAGCTGTCAGAGCTATGAGGAGGGTGCCCTCTCTATAGCCACCATAAGCTCTGGCACACTGTTTTTCTCCCCCCAGGACCACTACACAAAACTGCAACCCAGATCCAAACAGGTCAAAGCAAGAGTGATTACCCTCTGAATGGTTGCTTGGTCTCCCTACAATTTGCAGGTCATGAGCTCCAGAGGCAGCCACACAGGGGCACCTGTAGCCCGGGGAATTGCACATCTCTCATTCCGGGGACAGGGGCTGCACCACACTCTTCTCTTACCCTGGATCAACAGGGTTCCTCACTGACCTTTTACTTTCTCTTTGGGTTTATGGGTTGAGAAGTCTGGAAACCACCACAACTGCCAGTGATTCAGTCTCCTGAAGTCTGCTTTGGCCCATTTGGGCTGCTGTTGAAGGCCACCCTGGCTCTGGGCCTAGGGGGCTCATGTAGGACTGCACTTGGCTCCCAGCCCAGTGTGATAGATCCTTCCTGTTGGCCTGCGTTCAGTGGGAGATTTGTTTCTTTCTGTCACTTTGTGGGTTCTGTAGCTTTAAAATTAGTCTGAAGTAAATTTAAACAGGTATTGGAAGTGGTTGGTGTGGGAATTAAGCAAGTTCCTGCTTTTACTCTGCCATCTTGGCTCCACCCTCATATACATCTGACATTCTCTTCAATTTTGCAACACCTGCCTCCTTGCTATTCCCTGTCAACATACTTCATCTCCCAACTCTGGACATTTTTACTGACTATCTCCAATGACTGGAATGCTCCCCTTCCGCATTTCTACTTTCTGGCTTCTCTGGCTTCCTTCAAGTTTCAGATAAAATCACACCTCATGTGTGGAAGCCTCTTCTTTTATTCTTTAATTCTAGTCTCTTTCTTCTATTATTTTCAATTTGTTTTGCATAAAATCTCTTTGTGCATTTTGTTTTCATATCAGGCTTTAGATTGCAAGCTTATTGAGAGAAGGAAGTGATTTTTGTGTTTCTTGATATCATCAGCACTTAGCACAACACTTGGATCACAGTAAGTGCTTAATAAATGTTTATTGACTAACTAATTGGCCATCATTTCTTTTCACTATTCCCCTTTAATTTTCTTATCACTATTCTGTCTCAACTTTTTTCATAAAAGCAAGATATTCAATTATATGCTATACTTTTACCTTGAATTCCTTGACCTTTTTTCCTATTGTCACCTGTGCTTTGGAATATTTTCATGCTGGGTGACTCTTATCCTCTTCCTTCTATGTTCCTACATCCATGCTTCTGAATGTCTCTGGGGGATGTCATGTGGCCATGACGACTAGGTTTACCAACAATTTTTATTATCTAATCTCAATTAGTCCTTCCAGTTGAATATCAATTAGTTTATTCTTCCATGATTGACTCTATGTTATACATCCTACTACACAAGGTATTCTAAGCCTTTCCTTCTTTTTTCTTTTCAAAATCCACCCTCCCTGTTAGAAGAGGGAAGTACCTACTTCAAAGAGAAATTTGAAAATATCTGAAACAAATTTCCTTTTCTCTACCACACCCCACTAATCCAATGTTATATCTCAATCTAACCTTCTCTACACTATCTCCCACTTCCCTTTTCACCTGGGATCCTCTCCAAATCATTCATATCTTTAACATTACTATCCTAGTTCAACTTATCTAAATTCTCCTTCGCTATATCATCATCCATATTCCAACCATTAAACATGTTTGCTTCCAAAAGAAGAGAGAATTTAGATAGTCATTGTTTTGTGTATTCCTTGGAAATATTGATATCCTGTTTTAACCTGTTCTTAAATACTTTTCTTGGAATTATAGGCATTTAATTTTTATTGTCTAATTCCATAAAGTTTACCATTGGTACGTTGCTAAGTGTTCAGTCCATGGACAAAATTTGGGAAACATTAAAGGCTTGTCCTAACCTTGAAAAAAATGTGTCTTCAATTTTTAAATCTTTTTTTATTTGTTTGACCAGTGACGTCAATCCAACTAATATCCAATGAAGAAATTCCTTCTACCAAAGAAGATAATTAATTGTTCTCCAGTTTATCATGATAGAGAGTTGATTGAAATGTTAGTAACTTTCCCAGGTTTATCCTTGCAATCTGAATGAGAGGAAAGACTTGAACTTAGGCCATCATGGCTCCCAAATGAGCATTCTATCAAATATACCAAAAATATTTTTTAGCTGGTTTTACAGAAATTCTATCTGCATCTTCAAGTGTTAATTCCAAGACATTTAATCCATTCTGATAATGTATTTATATGCATCTCTATATTTCAGTTTTTTTATCATGAGTATAGGGAAATATTATTGTACAGAATTTTGAAAAGTTAGAGTATGATGCTAGGGACAGAAAGACTTCAAAATCCCTGAAGAGCCTTGAATGAAGGCTCATATATTTACATAGGACTTGTAGAATTCCAGTCTTTTCTTCATAACAGCCTCATGTAACTCTTACAAAGAATGTTTTACAAACCTTGTAAGTCAGTAAATTGAGACATCAAGTGATCTGTCCATGCATTGTTCACCCCTAGTAACTTGCAGAACATATATTCAAAACTATGGCCTTCTCCCTATACCCTATTGTCTCTTCTGGAAGTAGTTTTCAGGGGAAGAAGAGACTTGGGCTCATTATGAGAGGTTTTATGAATCCTTTTAGGGGATGTGAGACCTGAGAAATTTGTTTGACAATGCAGAATCTCCTTTCTACATGAGAACATTTCAGAACATTAAAAAAAATTCACAGTAGTACCTCACCTGAGAAGAGAGGAAAATCTGAATCAGGAGTACAAGCATGAGGGATGGTGTGAATAGAAAGAAATGTTTGTACTCAGGACCTCACTTAGGGTCCTTAGAAGGAAGAGAAAGCCATGGACACAGGCTTGGAGGCCCTTATCCCTTGGACTCCAGTATTTTCTACTTCTTTCTGTTTATGACCCTGTTTGACTCACAACTCCAGCAGCTCAGGAAAAAAAAAATTCCAGGTATCACTGATAGGTTGTTTGACTTTTTTCATTATTTATTAAGTCAATAGTCAATTCTGAGGGGAATTTTCATTAATCAACAGTAATTTTTGGTGATGATTTTCACCTGGGACTAAAGTTAACTTTCACTTGAAACATCCCTAACTCTTATGTCAAACTGTCATATCTCTTTCAGATGACATGATAATCATAACTCTGGGGAAACTGAGCTCATAGAGTCTGGAACCTACAAAAGGGTCCCTGCTATACCATTCTCCTAAATACATATTTTGCAAAGGCAACACGTACACTTGTGTAAACACAGAGATGTTTGTTGACTTATTAACTTTGTATCACAGCCTCTGCCTTCTATACCAGCAGCTGAGAACAACAATGTAAGTCTATCTTTATATTCAAACTTCAGAAACAGGGACCTCAATGAAATCGGATTCTTTTAGGTTGCTAACTTGATTCTGGACTCCTTCTCTTTGAGAAGAAAGAACTCTGGAAAGTCTTTGAAAAGGGGCATAGGATTTCTACCTGGGAATTCAGGGGGGCATGCGCTCATCATCTTCTTTCTTGGAGTATAAATGAGATCTATATCTTTATTCTCCATGCTCTGTGTTCTCCATGGGTGTCTATGTGAGATTGTCTCTGTCTCTCTTGGCTAATTGGCTCTCTCTCTCTCTGGCTAATTATGGCTTCAATCTCATCACAGTGCTCTGATGACCTCTAGAATGCCTGCATTTACTTTTCTTTTTGAATGGGAAACCCTCTGGTATAACCTCATTCTCTTTTCTGTCATGTCTTAACCTAGTGCTAAACTAAAAATCACTGAATTTGGCCAAGCAATATGCTCCGATTTAAGCATTTAAAGGCACAAAGCAGTCTCTGTCCCTGGTTTCCAACCTTCCTAATGCCATGACCTTTTAATACAGTTCCTCATGCTGTGGTGACCCCCAACCATAAAATTATTTTTGTTGCTACTTCATAACTGTAATTTTGCTATTGTTATGAATCATAATGTGAATATCTGATATGCAGGGTGTATATTCATTGTTACAAATTGAACATAACCCACAGGTTGAGAACCGCTGTATCTAGAGTATACATTTATATGTGGCAAAAAGCAATGTACATAAACACAAGTAAATATGAAAAATATGTTAAGTCCAAAATGATTTCTGGATCAAAGAGCTTGAGGAAGGCTCTAGCTGCTGCAGCACAGGATAAGCCTTGTATCACAGGTGGAAATGATGCTAAGGCTTTAAAGAATATGGAGAACACAGAAAAGCAAGGGGACCACTTTTGATGGAACATAGAATGTATAAAAGAGACAATTGTTCAATAATCCTGGAAAGGGAGTCAGGGGAGATATTGTGAAGTGCTTTATATGCTAAAGATTTAACGTTTGCATTTTAATCTAGAAGCAACAAAGACCGACTGGACCATTCTGAGCCCAAGAGTGAGATGTTCCGAGCAGTGCATTAGGCTATGGAGCATTTCAGGATATGCCTGTCATCTCTACCCAGTCCATGGTGTGCTAGGAGGCTATGGGTTTAATTGTTTTCTGGAGCTTCTGTTTTGTCTTTGATAATGGCTCTATTCCATTTGCCCATGGGCTTTTGACTGACTTGTGCAATTCTGAGGTGGATTAAATAATTTACTATAGTTGCTCACTGGACTTCATAACCATTATCTGATCTAGTGCATCTTTAGGTTTTAGTTGTTGTTGTTTTTTTCAAGAGTTAGAATGTGAAAGTAGGGTTCTCTGCTTCCATTCAGAATGCCATATTAGCCAGAAGTCACTCTATGCTCCCTCTGTGTTTTTAAGGTCTTCATCTTGTACTCCAAGTTTCAGGACCTATAGCTGTGCTGAATAGATTCTTTTGGTCAGTATTATTGCTCTCCCCTGAAATAACCAGAAGTAGGTAATAATCATCTACTTTTGAAAGTCATCTGATGATGTCACATGTCCTGGAAAATCAAAAGAGCTTTCAATAGTTGTTAGGTCAGTAGATGTCAGTCTAAGCAAGACTTCACAAATCATCCCTACCTATCTTTTCTTCTTCTGACCCTTCCTGATCTCTCCCTGACAGCACTCACGGATGGGCATCTGCAATCCATAAGGGACATCCTGATACCCTCTCTCCACACAGACATCAGAGTAATTTTTTTAAGCACAGGTCTCATCATGGCACATCTCTATGTGATTCAAACTTCTTATTTGACATCTAAAATTCCTCATAATATAACTCAAAGCTCCTTTTTCAGTCTTCTTACACTTTCTATCTCTCTACAACAATTTTATGGGCCAAGAATACTAGTCTTATTGGTGATCATCTATCTTCTGTCTCCAATCCTTTTTTTTTTTTCCTTTTTGTTTCCCTTTACTCAACTTCTTGGAAGCCCTAGCTGCCAAGTCTCAGGACTCTTCTTTTGAATGTCTTTTCCTGACCCCTACAGCTGCTCGTGCTTTTCACTCTAAGGTTCCCTTCTATTTGCTTTATATGTATTTGTTATGGCCTCTATAGGTACATTATATATACCTATATATGTATATGTTACCTCCCCCATTTTAATGCAAGCTCTATGAAGGCAGGAGCCCTCTTTGATCTCTGTAACACCAGAGCTGTGAATAGTGTCTGGACAATAGTGGGCACTTGATTCCATGATTGATGGTTTGATTCTTCACTGTGCCCAATTATCAGTTTTTCTAAAAAGACTTGTAGTTGTTACCTAGGACTAAGTATTTATTTTTCCTTTTGGACCTTCTCATTTTCACATTCTTTCTTCTTTCCAAATCCATAATATATAATGTTTTATATTTCAGACCTTCAGTACTGTTTTTGTTTTTATCCTTACCCTCCTCACCCCTTTGTATACTTATTAAAGAATAAAAAACATTATGGTTTTCCTGATAAACTACTAAATGTACAGGAACTGTTTAGGGATCTTTGGATTCTCTTTGGAGAAGACTTACCTGATCTTTAATCCTAGGTAGTTATTGGCCATACTTTATTGCATGCTTACTTTGTTTTTAAATACAAGTGACTACAAAATTTTTACTGGTCTTCATATTTTGTGGGGAAAATTATCATTTTCCTTCCTAAAAGTAACTCTCATGCTAAATTCTTCAGGAAAACTCCATTCAAGTAGTCAGCACTTTTCCACCTTCAGAGCTGATTCTCTCTTCTCAGGTACACCCAAGTTTCCAACAGGATCAAATTGCCCATGACTTATAACTAGGGGAGAGGTTGCAGTGAGATAATTTGGAACTGAAAATGAAAATTAAAAATACAATTTTTATTAGAAAAAAAATAAAATCTATTAAAAATTCTGCCTCCAACTTTTATATCTTTCTTAGCTTGGTTTTTTTTTTTTTTGACATTTTCACTTTCCCTTCAGCATACATTTTTAAAAGATTATGCAATGAATCTCTTTTCTTTATTTTGTTTTTGCTTTTTGTTCCTTACACTGTCCTTAGCTTTCCCTACCTTCCCCACCCCCATCCATGTCCTAATTGGGTGGGGAGGAGGAAGAAATAAAAATGAAGCCCTTTTGACAAATATGCATAGCCAAGCAAAAAACAAGACAAAAATCCCGCACAGACATTTTCTCAAGATGTATATTTTATTTAATATCTTAAATTATTCTGTCGATGTCAGGAGGTAGACAGCATGACTCAGCACTGGATGCTGTTATCCTATAAATTATTCTCCCAATTCTGTTCAATTCAACCCTGAATCAGTTTAAAGAGATTTATCTGAAGCTATGTTTTCACCCCTTTTTATGGCACAATAACATTCAATTATATTCTCATACCATAATTTATTTAGCCATTCCCTAATTGATAGATATTCTATTTATTTTCCAGTTCCTTAGTATAATAAAAATATGATATGAATAATTGTGCTTTTATAGCTTTTCCTCAGTTTTTTTTTTCTTTTGGGGATTTAGGCTGACTCATGGTACTGACAGATCAGATGGTATTCACAATTTTAATCTCTGGATCTCTATATCATTTGTTAAGTTTCTGGTCTGGAGGTACTGTGGGAAATACTTGGAATACAAATTCAAGTTAATAAGGCAGTTAATATCCTTAATGAACTTAAATTCTAATGAGAGATTGATGGGGTGCTTGGGTGCTTGTGCTTGGACCCCACATCCAAGATCACATTTCTCCCTAGCCTCAAAAAACTATACCTGACAGTTTTCTCCACAGCCCAAGGACACTATGCCTAGCAATAACTCCAGAATGGGCCCCAGTGAGGCAAACTATCTCTTCCTATAACAAGAACAAGCTGACCTCTATAGAATTTCCCTTGTATGAATAGGCCTATCTTGTACCATCAGAATTATCATGTATTGATTTTCACAGTTATTGTATATAATCTAGAGGTCAAGCTATAGATGTCAATTCCTGAAACTATCTTTCTACAGACATAATAGACCAAAAATACACCCGTTAAGACCCCATCATCCCCTTGGTTTCCAGTAGTGAATTGATGCCTGGGACCAAGGTGGTATGTTATCTCCTAATCAGCATACTTGCCGCATAATCCACTACTTTTTCTATATAAGCTGTAGCATCACTCTTGTTAGTTTCAAGTTTTTTAAGGAGCTCTGCCCATCATACTGGCATTACAACAAACCTTTTCCAACTTGACTTAAAGAATGCTTGAGTCCACAAATTCATTCTGGATGACCTTCTCCTATATTTCAGTCCTTGAGGGGTCCCTGTGCTTCTCCAACTGCATCAAGATGATTACATATAAAGAATAAGGGGAAAAGGTTGATGTATCCCTTTTAAGCAAGGCTGCCAGAAAGGAGATGAAGAAAAAATACAGAGTATGAGTTAATTTAGAGCTCAAGTGACCATTTCTGGAGCCCCTCATGAAATGGTATTCTGGGATACTTACTTCACTAAAAAAAAAACCTCACCTTAAAAAATAAATAATGTGTTTGTTTCAATATTTTGACAACAAAATTATATTCCTCATATCCTATTCTACAAAATAAAAATACATATCTAAAAAGATTAAGGATCACAAAATATGTTTATTGATATGAATGTCAAACTAAATGAGGTTATTTTTGTTTTATAAAATATGAAATAAGAGTTCAGATTGTAAATATACTAGAAGAATGTGGATCTCATTATAGAAGTTTGCTTCTTGACAGTGGGAATAGAGAGGAAGTTTACCAGATTGAATTTAGTGCGTTTTAGGGCATAGTTCTAAATTATTTCTCAGAATGGTCAGAACAATTCATAACTCAACCAGCAGTAGACTAATCTGTCTGTTTTCCTATAGGTTCTACAACAGGTGATCTTTTCCTTATATTTTTTTTTAGCCATTTTTTCTAATATGATGATTTTAAGCTAGAAATTTAGTCATTTTAAATTTATTTAATTGTTAGTTATTTGCAATGGTTTTTCCCCTCCCATATGGTTGTTTAGATTTCTTCCTATTGAAAATTGATTTTTCATATCCATTGTGTGAGGATTTGAACTTGGGTAGTTGTGTTACAAATATGAAGAATAGGATGATTAAATGATTTTAAAGACAAGGTGGAGAAGAGATAGATATTGTTCAAATATGTATAATGAATGAATTTGATGAAATTAGAAAGATATTGATACTGCAAATCTGAGTGATCAGAAAAATAGTGAGAATATTTATAAAGATGGAGAAGTTTGGAGTTGTGCTAGGTAGGCATGGGGGGAAACCAATATTTTCTTTTTTAGACATATTGAATTTCACATGATTATGAGACATTCAAGTTGAGATTGCACCAGCTAGATAATTAGTGTAGGGAAACTGTCTCTCAGATGAGCAGTGAAGAGTACTTACATCTAGGAGTCATCAGTATGGAAATGATAGTTCAATCAATAGACCGTGATAGGAAAACCGAGAAAACATAGAGAAGAAAAGAAAACCCAGAAAGGACACCAAGGAATACTTATATAGAGAAAGCAAGACATGGATGATCACCCTTTAAAGGAGAGAGAGAAAAAAAATTAGATTGATAAGACATCCCAGAAATTCAACTGCATACAAACTCTTCTTCCAAACAGCAGTCTCTCTGTCTGTCTGTCTTTCTGTCTCTGTCTCTCTGTCCCTCTCTCTGCCTCTCTGTCTCTGTCTCTGTCTCTCTCTTTGTCTCTCTCTCTCTGTCTGTCTCATTCTACTACAGTAGTTAGTAAGTCACCTACCAGTTAGGCCCACATATAGTCCCATACTCTTCTTGAAGTTTCCAATTAGTGTTGGAACACACTAAGGGCAAAAACAAGTTAGATGTGCATTCTGAGAAGATGACAGAGTAGGTCATATGTCCTATACCTGACAGTTTTATCCACAGCCTAAGGACACTATGCCTAGCAATAACTCCAGAGTGGACCCCAGTGAGGCAAAGACTCTCAAGGTTTTCTTCACAAAGAGACAGAAAATTGTTGAACTTAGAACATAAATAATACAGCAGTAAAACAGTTGTCCTCCTAAGACATCTTGAGAGGACCTCAGAGAAGACTCCAGGGTTTGAGGTTTACACTGAGTAAAGTGTAAACACTGTTAGGGTAACTTAGCTAAATCAACAAATGGTGAGTCCTGAGAGAAGCAGACTAGACTTTAAGAGATTTCCTTTTAGGACCTTTCACTTCATGAACTTTTACCTCACAAACTTTTATCTGGAGAACAACAGATGGCTGAGTGGGGGAAGATTGAAGGACCCCCTGCTATGTGATAATCAGATCTATCCCTGGCTGTGTTTACAGGTAAGGAGTAATGAGCACAAGTCTGGTGAGTGTGGTACTATGGGGAGCAAGAACATTTTTGGGACAGTGTAGCTGGAGCTTTGGGGAGGAAGAGAGGATCCCTGAGGTTGAGTCCCTGGACAGAATTCAGAAAACAACAACGAGAAGGACCTGAGGACTAAGGCAACATTACTTACAATTTAGGATTAAAACTTGACAATAATAATACTAGACTGCTAAAAATAAAATATCAAAGTAAAAATAAAAATGAGTAAGCAAAGGAAAAATAACTTGACTATTGATATCTACTTTGGTATAAAAGATTATCTGAACTTATATTCAGAGGAAAGTAGTGAGAAAAAAAAAAGCCGCTCTTACACTAAAGAGTAACATCAAATGGTCACAAATCCCAAAAGAAATCCTGGAAGAATTAAAAATGGAATTCCAAAATCAAATGAGAGAAATTGAGGAAACATTAGGAAAAAAATAAAAGCAATTTAAGAAAATTATGAAAAGAAAGTTAACCAATTTTAAAAGGAGACACAAAATCATGAAGAATAAAATAAAAAGGAATTTAAAAAAAAGTGAGATTGAGGAAAAATTAGGGAAAAAAATAAAAGCAATCCAAGAAAATTAAGAAAAGAAAGCTAACCAATTAGAAAAGGAGACCTTAAAAAAGAAAATAACTAATCGAAAACTAGAATTGGGCAAATGGAGTTGAAAGACATTATAAAACACCAAAACATACTAAAACAAGAAAAACTAGAAGAGAATGCGAACCATCTCATTAGAAAAACAACTGATCTGGAGAACAGATTGAGGAGAGTTAATATAAGAGCTGGCAGACTTCCTTAAAGGCAGGATTAAAAAAAAAAATCTAGATACAATCTTTTAGTGTAGACGCTGCAAGGTCTCATGAAATCCTGTTTGTTTTCCCACAGTGTTTTTTTTTCTTGTTGCTTACAATATTTTCTCTTTAATCTTAAATTCTGAAACTTGCCTATGACATTCCTGTAAGTTTACTTCCTGAGATTTCTTCGAGATGGTGATCAGTGGATTCTTTCTGTTTCTAATTTACCCTCTTATTCTAGGACTTAAGGGGAATTTTCCTTAATGATTTTTTGTGAAATTGTAGGTGTTGCAATATTATATTTTGAAGAGTGAGGAAGCTGAGGTTGTATCCAAGAATAACTTATCCAGTACAGTTGAGTATAATCCTGAATGAAGGGGGGAAAAAGGACATTTGGTGAACTGAAAGATTTTCAGGTATTTGTAACAAAAAAGGAAAATTTGAGATAGAAGATCCAGAAGAACTATAAGGAGATCATTAAAGACTAATTACAAGGCACTCATTAAGGTCAAAGTATTTATTTACAATTTATGAAAATGTTACTAATAATTAATAGGTTTTTAAATAATAATATTCTTGAAAATATTATTATGAAGGCAGTTTTAAAGAGAGGGTGGGGTTGAGTTGTGTGTAATGAGGTAATTCTAAAACACAAAATTGTGTAGGAAAAGGTTAAAAGAAGAAATTATCTCATGAAAATGGGGTGTGAAAGGAAAAACAAACACAGAGGAAGCAGGTGGGGTTGAAAGGCTGGTAATATTGGAACCTTACTCTCATCTGTTTTGAAGAGAAAACAATGTATAAATCTGAAGAGGCTTAAAAGTTTTCTAAACTTCTAGATAGGTGAGAAAACTGAGGGATAGGATGGGGGGGACTTTTAGAAAGATGAATAGATTAAGATGAGAAGGGTGGGGTGAATAGATAAGATAATAGATAAGGGAGGGACTTTTATTGGGGTTAGTAAAATAGAGAATAAAAATAAGGGAAGAAAACAGTGACTGGGTGAAAAGAGAGGTTGAAAAGGCAATTAGTGAGCAAAAATAACTGGAAGTAGAACTATATCTTACACCATTTACCAAGATAAGGTCAAAATGGTTATACGGTCTAGATATAAAGAGAGATTTTATGAGAAAATTAGAACACGGAATGTATTATTTATCACACTTATGGACAAGTGAACAATTTATGAATAAGCAAGAGATAGAGAGCAAAGTTAGGTATAAAATGGAAAATTTCTATTACATGAAATTAGAAAAAGTTTTTGTACAAATAAAACAAATATAGCCAAGATCAGAAAGAAAGCAAGAAATTGGGGAACTTTTTTGATAAACAATTTATCAGATAAAGGTCTCATATCTCAAATATATAAAGAACTTTGTCAAATATATAAGAATACAAGTCATTCTCCAGTTGACAAATGGACAAAGGATATAAAAAGGCAGTTTTCTGATGTCAAAATCAGAACAATTTATAGTCAAGTGAAAAAATGCTCTAAATCACTATTGAATAGGGAAATGCAAATTAAAACAACCTTAAGATATCATTTCATACCTACCAGATTGGCTAAAATGGTAGAAGGGTAAAGTTACAAATGTTGGAGGGGATATGGAAAAATTGGGACAATAATTCATTGTGGGTGGAATTGTGAACTGATCCAACCATTCTGAAGAGCAATCTTGAATTATGCCTGAAGAGTTATTAAACTGCCTATACCTTTTGACCTAATAATACCACTAGGAGATATATTTCTAAAAAGCATTAGAGAAAAAAGAAAATAACCTATTTCAAAATGTTTATAGCAGCTCTCTTTGTGGTGACAAAGTAGAAATTTCAGGGATTCCAATCAATTGGGGAATGGCTAAACAAGTTGTGGCATATGATTGTGATGGAATACCACTGTACTATAAGAAATGATAAGCTCAGAGATCTTGGAATAACATAGATAGACTTGTATGAAATAACAAAGAGTGAAATGAGCAGAACCAAGAGAACATTGTGTATAGTAACAGCAATATTGTTTTGAGAATGACTTAGTGTAAAGAAATTATTTTAACTGTTATAGATACCCAAATTAACTATAAAAATATATGAAGAAAGATACTATCTGTATCCAGAGAAAAAACTGATAAATAGAAATATGTATAGAATAATTTTACATATATGTATATGTGTATATATACATATATAAACATGTGTATATGTATGTGTATGATGCCTGCATCAAAATGGGCAAGGCTGAACCAATGAGTGTAGAATGATTGGACACAAGCCAGTCAGGATCTGTCATAGCAGCTCCCATTTATTGATCAGAGAGCAGGGTTTATATAGTGAATGTAAAGCAATTATCTCTTAGGTTCCCATGAGAGAATGTTTAATGTCCTTGTTCATTTACACACATCTATATGTTTTAATGTCCTTGTTCCCTTGCATCCGTCTATGTCTGGGTCACTGCTCAGTTATCACATTCTAAACTCCTGCAAGACAGGAAGAAATGGTGAGCCAATCTTAAGAGATAATATAACGTTCATGGAGAGCTGGCTTGGGAGAAATCCTGGACCAGATTCTTCCCATGTATGGCCTGGGTCAGAGACTGGCCCTCAACATTTCCCCCTTTCTGTACAAGTAACTTAAGAGCATGAACCTTGGTTCCCAAAGTCAGGAAAGATTGGCCAAGCATGTGAATCCCCTTAGGTGCAACAAGGCAGAACATCATCAGTAAGCATGCAACTAGAACAAAGTGAAGCAATAGAGAGTTAAGATTATTAAATGGATTTATTTGATTTATCCAATGAAATATCTGATTGGCTATATCTTCAGGATCAATTCCTGAAATATGACTTTGTGTAATTTGTTCAGTCATATAAGACAACTGATTTATATTCCAGGTGAGATTATGACTATGCAAAGTGCCATTAAATCTCTTCCTAATTTGATTACAAGTAACATTAAAAGTTTCATTATTCCGAATATGTGGGGTTACGCAAACATTAGTATAGAGACAGTCACTTTGCAATTTTGCATTCTACTATCATTACGTACTGCTGACATCTAATAATACATTATGTGAGATTACAATTTCTACAAGTAACACTCCAAAATAAATCCTCGCTTATAAAAGTTATGTTCATACACTTGAGTTGATAATGGTTACAAAGGCTGTGACATCAGTCTGGTCACTGCAGGAAGGCAGATACAAAGAAATAATACAATAATCAATACAAGTAAAATAGGTAAAATCATAGAAATCAAATTAAAAGGAAATAACTTCAACAATGTTAACAATATTGTATTGGCAATGTTCCTGGATCAATTCCAGAGCAATGACAATTTTGGATGTTTTCCGATATGCTTTGTAATATTTGAATCATATCAAACACCAAGAAGTTGGATATGTATTTTCTCCCAAAAAACATTAGAATCAGAGATAATATATGGTAAAGGAGTTACATAAATATGTGTATTTACAATAGTAATTGTTCTAATACATTGGTCTTATACAAAAGATCCTTATCTATATTCTGTTTTATCTTAGAGGCTACAGAAACATTGTTTATGATTCATTAACATATTATGCAATTTTTTGGATTTTTCTAAATAAAGAAATTGTGGACAAAGTGGTTGAAATTATCAATAATAGTACAAACCTTTCCCTCTCTAACAAAAAAACCAGAAAAAAATTTACATTAGTTGGGAAAAGCAAATGAATATTGTTCAACAATCACTACAACAAATCTCTTCCAGTTATACATTGAGTAAGAGCACAATTAATGCATAATACTCCATACAAAAGAGTCATATATACCAAGGTGTATCCATAATTACATGTTTTTTAAAGCCAAGCTAACATTCTTTGTCAATTCAGTCACAAAATGAGCAGTTGGTATTTCACTTAGTAAATAAATAGAAGACAGTTGTTGATATTAAGAGAGAGGCTATGGCAATTACTGCCATGATTAGAAGTCCTTTTTGTACCTAGAGAATCAGATTATACTAAAAGTGCAGGTTCCCCCAAAGTCTGAAACCAAAAGAGGGTGATTCTACAAGCAGCTTATATTCCAATAAAATCTAGTATTGACTTATATCATCTGTAAATGATTCACATTAATAGAAGTAAGGAAGGCTTGAGGGGGTCAAATACATGTACTGATAGGTTATATTGAAACAATTGACATGATAGGGCAGTGCTTCTCAACCTTCCTAATGCCACGACCCTTTAATACAGTTGTGGTGACCCCCAACCATAAAATTTTTTTCATTGCTACTTCATAACTGTAATTTTGCTATTGTTATGAATCGTAATGTAAATATCTGATATGCAAGATAGGGATATATGTCTCAGGACTTAAATCCAGGTGTAACCAGTTCAGTTTGTATTGAAGTCAGAGTGATCATAGCAAGAAACACAAATCCTGGGGTAATAGGTTTCAGTTCTTTGGCTTGATATAATAAATGTTCAATCTGCCCCCAGGTAGGCGCAGCTTTTAGTGTAGTCATTGCATTAGGAAACCAAGTGGGTGTAAAATGTCCTTAAGTAACATAAATTCTCAAGGTATTTATTAACAAACTATTGCAGAATTCTTAGATATCACAAAGTTTTTTAGTCATAAAAGGTATAGCAAGTGAATCTTAATATTGGCAACAGTTAGGAAGCTGATCACAATACTTATAAATGCTATTAGTATTAGAATCCCTGTAAACAATGGGAATATTATAAAGTGAGCCTAAGTAGTTTATATAGATTTCTGTTCTATTTCTAATTCTAGATGAAAAATAATATTAGATTTCCCATAAAGCTAACACAAAAAAGTTCGTATCTTTTACTGACTAATTATTCTGATCATAGACATTTAGCTATAGAAAGAAAAAATAAGAAGATGTGAATTAAATATGTCTTAAATGCTTTTTATTTTAAGTATCAGTTTTTCACCAATCACAACTGATATCCAACTACATGTTAATTTTATTCCCATGGAGTTGTAATAAAAACTAAAGATTTACTAGGTTTCTCCTACATAAAGAACTTCATTTGTTTTTCTTTCTCAAATTTTAACATGTCCTGGTGTAAAAGCCAATTGTTAGAAATCCTTTTTAGTATTTTGCAACTTTCTTAGCAAGTTAGGTTCATTATTTAGGAACTACATAGCAAAAACAAGTTCCTTTCTCAGGCTGAATGTCCTTACCTCTAGAGATAGTTTCCTTGGCAGTTTTACAAAATAAGAATAGCTGAGATGGACTTTAGGGAGGGGCTGGGGGGTAATGCCCCCTGTTTCATCAAATCTCATGCATCCAGGATGAATGATCTGAATGAGCAGAATTAATCCAAATAAAGTTTTCACTCAGTCTCCTCCCTTCCACATATAGTAATCAATGAGCAATTTTAGGTTTTAGCATTAAAATGATAAAAATAACTCAATTAACAATCTTGTAAGTTCCAATAACTGATAACCAAATTGTTTTAGCTGCAACCTTTTTAACTACAGGTAAAGGTGTAAATACCTGGTTTCCTATATAGCGTATATAAACATCATAAGATGTTAAGTGACATAACTGTATTTACATAAACTTTCCTTTATCTTTTAGTTTCTACAAAATCCAAATTAAAAATTTTGCTTATCTAACACTATTTCTGGCTTACAATGATCCCTCAATTTTTAAATGAGAGAATTTTTCTACAATTTAAAAAGACCACAACAACACAATGACATCACAACATTAATTTTATTTCCAAATCATCACTTGCAAAAAATATTGATAGAAAATTGGGCTTATCAAGTGCAGAGATTTTTCTCCTCTCCTCATAGCGTCAAAGTCTGATTGTCTATTTAGAGGTTTTGAATGGAGAGATTCATCTGTTTGCTTAAAGGTGTGGGCTTCAGTGCCCCAGGGCTGTTGTTAGTGGGGTCCTTGATAAATTTATTATGCTTCCTCCCTTTAGTCAGATTGGAAGGGTAACTTAAATTCCCTATTGTTCTTCAGCACTCTCTATTTTAATCTGACCTAGGGTGAGAGGCTTTAATAAATTTTTGTAAAATGTTTTCGTCTGATTTAACTTTTACTCCAGTAAACTTTATTTATGTGTCCACTCTTTGAAAACTTCTTCGAAAGGTGATACTTTTGAATCATTCAGCAAAGTTCTATGGGAGTGGCACTGTCTCCCTTTTCTCCCATACTAGAGAACCCAAAAAACTTCATGTTTTTTATCCAGTGTTAGAAAATATCCCAATTTGCCTAAATGCCAAATAGTATAATAAATTCTGACTTATCTTTAGCATCTAATTAGGAGTGACATTTTTTACTTTTCACATGAATTCAATTGACTTACAGTTGCATTCTGATACACAAAAAAATTTTCTCTAATAAGTGAGGCAGGAAATGGTTAAATGCTTGTTTATGTTCCTCTTTGATCTGAGGGGAAAAAATTCCCTTATTGCCATCTCCTCACTCAACTTGGCCAGAGTTGAGATAGGAAGAAAGAGATTTTCAAATCTTTAAGAATCTTAAAACTTCTGTTCACACTTTTTAATACAAATAGTATATGCCTGATACTTCTTTATATACTTTATGACTTGCTATTACCATCATGTAATCTATAAAATAAAATATATTCCTCTGTCTATCCTCAGCCAACCAGCTGCCTGCAGTTAGCAGCAGGGTAAGGAGAGGGAAGGAAAGAGATAAGAGCATTCCAAGGAAAGTCCGACAGTCCAGCTACATATTAAACCTTATAGGGTGTCAGAATACTCACTCACTCTCTTTCACACAGAGACACATAAACAAAACAGACAAAAAATGACAGGAAGAGTGCACTCAGAAATTGCTAAAGATTGTTTGCAGAAATTAGACATTTTGCTTGGTCTAGGTAAGACTTACTTGATCATTTTCTTTTTATCTGTTTCCAACGAAGACAGCTGTATCACAGTGAATGGTTCGAGCCACCCCTGGCACTTTTATTTCTGATGTTAAACGTATCGTTAATATATTCCATAGAGAAAAGGCTGAAATGGAGAAATGCTGGAGTCCTTCCTCCATGAGCCTCTTACTCCTCTGTCTCCCTGCTGTATCCCCTATTACCAAATCTGCCATCCCCTTCTGCTCTACACATTCCAAGAATTCTTGTAGCTGATTATTGGTGATAAGTAATCCTTCTTCTTTTACTATTCTTTTTAAAAGTCTCAGATAACTTTCTTGGTCTCTGCTTTCACTTTGTACCTGTCCCATTTTCTCTGGAAAGCTTTCTTCCCAGACTGGGTTCATCTTTGCTTGTTTGTATGTTCTTCTAATCCCTATCCCACACTCATGTTAGCCTGGTGAGTCACCCTTTGTAAGTTTTTAACTTATGAGAAAATCCGACTTTTGCCTCCTACCTTTAGTTATGTTCTCTGGAGTTTCAGGAAGCCATTCCTCTACCCAGTACTTTTCTCAAGTCCCTGTTTGTGGTGCCACTGATGCCTGCACCAAAATGGGCACAGGCCGAACCAATGAGTGTGGAATGATTGGACACGAGCCATGCAGATTTGGTCATAGCAGTTCTCATTTATTGATCAGAGAGCAGGGTTTATATAGTGAATATAAAGCAATTATCTCTTAGATTCCCGTGAGAGAATGTTTAATGTCCTTGTTCATTTATATATATCTGTATGTTTTAATGTTCTTATTCCCTTGCATGCATCTATGTCTGGGTCACTGCTCGGTTATCATGTTCTAAACTCCTGCAAGTCAGGAAGAGATGGTGAGCCAATATTAAGACATAAAGTAACCTTCATGGGGAGCTGGCTTGGGAAAAATTCTGGACCAGATTCTTCCCATGTATGGACCAGGTCAGAGACTGGCCCTTGACATATGTATACAAACAAATGGTTGGTGGAACTTTGGATTGGTTCAACTGTTCTTGAAAATAATTCAGCAAAGTGCCACAAAAATTAATAACCTATATTTATACCTTTTGACCTAGCTATAGAAAAATTAGGCCTATTACCAAAAGAAATAAAAGGAAAAGGACTTCTCTCTACACAAATATTTCTAGAAGCTCTCTTCATAGTATCCCCAAACTGGAAAATAAATGAGTTTCCTCTAACTGAGGAATGGATTAAAAAAAATAACAGCATTTTATGGGTGATACAGAGCAAGTGTACTGTCTCTAGCACCTTCTAATGTGTTATTGGGAGTATGCAATTTAATTATTTTACCAAAAAAGAACTCTCTAAAAATAAAGGGCCAAAGTAGACATCAGAAATTTTCCTATCATTAATAGCCTCTAAATAATTGATTAGAATGGCTAAAAGAGTCATTTTTAGAAGGTTCTTCTTAATGGGAACATGTAATTAATGGTGACTATTGTACATGGGGTATACTTCCCTAATTTCAAGAAATATCTTTTGTCCTTTTTATTTCTGAACAGGTTTCACTGGTTCTGATTCATTGGTTTTGATTTATTGCTCCCTTAAACTACAAGAGAATGATTTTTAATGACATAGCATTGGCTTTCTTTTTTCTTTCTCAGACTGGATTTGGAGCACTGGGGAACTCCTTCCTCCTGGGCCTTTACACCATCACCTTTCTCATTGGTTCCAGGCTCAGGCCCATAGACTTGATTCTTATTCACATGACTTTTGTCAATGACTTGGTGCTTCTCTCCAGAGGGATCCCTCAGATAATGGCTGCTTTGGGGTTCAACCATTTCCTTGATGATGTGGGATGTAAACTTGTGTTTTATCTTCACCGAGTGGCCCGGGGCCTTTCTCTTCATACCACCTGTTTCCTTAGTACCTTCCAGGCCATCATCATTAGTCCTAGACACTCCAGGTGGACAGAGCTCAAAACCAAAGTCCCAAAGTACATTGTCCCCTTCTGTTTCTTGTGCTGGATCTTTCATCTACTGATAAACTTCCCTACTCTCATATATGTGAAAGGACCAAAGAGAAGCACAAACATCACCAAAACATGGGACTTCATCTATTGTTCTGCCGTATCTTACACTTCAGCTAATATTGTACTCTATGTATTCATAATTTCTCTTCCTGATATTGCTTCTGTGGGAATAATGATCTGGACCAGTGGATATATAGTGTTTATCCTTTACAGACACCAACAAAGGGTTCAGTACATTTATGACAACAATTTCAGATGGGGAGGTAACCCTGAGAACAGAGCCATACAAACTGTTCTGATACTGGCCTTCATGTTTGTCTTCTTTTACTTACTGAATTCTATCTTGGCATTACTTATTAATTTTAAGAAACTACCTTCTGGGATCATTCACACCTCTGTCTTCATGGCTGCCTGTTTTCCATCTTGCAGCCCTTTTGTTCTAATTATCAATGACTCTCAAATCTCCAAATACTACTTGACTCTCTGGGGAAAAATAAAGCCTCAACTTTGATACAATTCTAATACTATACAACTAGTTGATAAAGTGGATAGACTCACTAGGTTAAAAAAGACCTGGTTTCAAACCATACCTCAGATAGTTAGTAGCTGTGTAGCTCTAGTCAATTCAATTAACAGTACTATACAACTAGTTGATAAAGTGGATAGACTCACTAGGTTAAAAAAGACCTGGTTTCAAACCATACCTCAGATAGTTAGTAGCTGTATAGCTCTAGTCAATTCAATTAACCTCTGTCTACCTCAGTTTACCCAACCGTAAAATGAGGCTAAGAGTCATATCTATGCCCTGGTGTGTTTTGAAGATTGTGAGATAACATTGGCAAAATGCTTTGAAAACCTTAAAGTGTTGTATAAATGCTGCGTCTTATTGTTGTTACAATATAATCTCCTCTCAGAGGACACCAAAATCTAAAAGATCATTATTATGAAACAGCAAATCATGCCACATTTATTAAACTACAACAATTCCAGTCAAAAGTAAGTTATGGTAAGATATCCTATAGGTCAGTTATGATGGACTCATACTATATACTAAATAAAAGGGCTTTTGTAGTCCCTTACATTTGTGAAATTCTGTGGTTTCTCAGCACAGTCCTCAACATTTCTACTCCCAGAGTGGCCTTATCAATCTGACATTACACATGCAGATTCACTTTCCATGACTTCTGTGAGGGGCCCTAAATTCTCTGCTTGATATATATGCTCACACTTAGAGAGTCTATTCACAGCTTCGTGCTTTGATGACAAATCATGAAATTGTAAAACCTCAAGTCATAGCATCAGTTTAATATAATTATTCCTAAAACTCTCCCTTTTGTACTCTTCAACAAGGTACTTTCTCTTCCCTTTAAACCTTTCTCTTCTGCCTACACTTTTCCTTCATTTCCACTCTCCCCTAGATATTTAACTGGTTGGTTATCTTTAATACTCTGTTTGAAGAGGGCCAAAATGACATTACTCTGCCAGAGACAAGGTACAGTATTTCTGACTGTGATGTATCAGACAAATTAATTTTGGAAGACTCTACCACAGGTTGGCACAAATAGTTAATATGGACTTTTGTAGTATAGATATCTAAATTTGTGCATCTCATGTTTCTTTTGAGCTATTGCAATTCACCTTTGCTAATAGAGCACAGGACCTTCTTCAATGTGGGCTCACCATGTTTGTCAGTCTTTTCCAGTATCTCCCATGTCTCACAACCAATTCCAAAGTTCTTTAGAGAGACCTTGAGTGTGTCCTTGTATCACTTCTTCTGACATCTGTTTGAGTATTGTAATGGTAATGAAATTTGAAGATCCCTTTGTGTTGGATAGCTGACAGGTACTTAGCATCTAGTTCCAAATTAAGCCTCTATTAAAGAAACAGAAGATATGAACCCCTGCTGCTGATATAAGAGGAAGGAGTTAAAACAGGGAGGAGCTGAAACAGGAAGGGGCTAATACCATATATAAGGGACAGTCCAAGCTAAGAGAATCAGATCTTCTTGGAGCCAGGTTCTGGAGGCTGAGGTAGAGAAGCCCAGGCTGGAGAGAAAGATTATTATTTTGAGAACCTGGATGAAGTGATTTTGATTCTGGGAATCAGCTGAAACTTCTTCTGAGTCTGTATCAGCAAGCACCCTAGCATACCTAGGGTGGCTACTAGCACAAGTTCTTAGATCTGCTTTTCTAAAGGAAAGCAACTCAAAATGGGTTAACAATCTTACTTTAATCAAACATATCATTTACCTAGTTCAGGGGGAAAAGTC
>CM053582.1:127841233-127858200 GCA_028627135.1 Pseudochirops cupreus | reverse complement strand
CTGACCATTACATCAGTTACCTATTCAGTTACCAGAGAGGGAAGCACCAACATCTGGGTTTTTCACAGCTGGGGGGCTCAACAGCTGCCCAGAGTCTCATCTGGCCAAATCACACAACTCTTCTCAAAGTGAGCCCCAAACCAAAACCTCACATCAGGGCGTATATATAGCCTTCTCCTGGCTTGGAGAATGTCACAACCCTCTAGACCCACTGCCCAATCACAAAGCTACGAGGTGCGGGCATTCCTGAAAAACAAGCCTGGCGCCACAGGCTCCATGTGAAATCCTTTCACTCCACATTCAGCCTATTAGAGAACAGAGTATACTTTCAAATATTGGAAGGTCCTCAGAGTCACGTAGCCACTTTAGCAAAGGGCCTAGGGGCAGGGAAGATCTTCAGATTTCCACAACAGAGTCCCAGGGCCAGCTGGAGCTACTGAGGTGCTGCTGAGTACAAGGGCCAGTGGAGCTGCCAAAGACTTTCAAGGACCAGCTGGAGCTGCTGAAGCATGACTGTGATGCTTGTACTTTGTATGAACATGTTTGTGGCTGTGTTAAGTCTTGACTTCTGGGGAACAGGGACTGTGAAGGATTTAAGATGGACTGGATGCTGTGAGCTTCAGGATAGTATAGGAACTACATTGAGAGCTGGACAAGGAGCTGTCTGCCTTTGAACCTGGTGAGTGTTTGGTGAATCCAGGTAGGAGCTGGGACAATCAAAGTGTATCCAGGGAATCTGAGAGCCTACCTCGGGTCAAGATGAAGAGATCTCTCTGTGGATGCTGAGTAGTGACTGATTGAAGTTGTAACTTTCTTATGACCTTGAAATGGTTACTTATTTGTGACTGAGAGGTGCATTGCCTGTGTATTTTACACTACCCCTTAAGAGAGCCCTGAGTAGTGAATGACATTGTAACTTAGTGCTCCCTATGAGTGGAGAACTTTGACTTTTGTATTTTGTGACCTCCTTAAGGATGATTGAATGATTGAGTTACTAAGTGATTGATTGACTAAATGATTGTATTTTGTTCAAAACTATGTGACCACTGTGGTGAAAACTATGTGGCCATTTTAGTGATAAGTTGTTGTGAATGCTGTATTTTTATTTTCTGTGATAAGTTGTAATATTGTGAATATTGTACCTTGATTTTCTGGGAATGTTTTGCTCTGATTTGTTATTGAATAAATCGAGTGTTCACTATATTGTGTGGTCAGAACCTTAAAAAGTTGTTCACAGTAGCATTCTTCTGGAAAGCTGCTTGTGTGTGGCTTTATAAGTACTTACCTTGTGTGAGCTCTCTGTAAAATAGTCTTTTATGAAAATGTACATTTAACCCTCAATGTGGCTAACCCAACACAGCTGTATTCTCTCTCTCTCTCTCTTTCCCTCTTTTGCTTTTTGGAGGACAATTGGGGTTAAGTGACTTGCCCAAGGTCACATGGCTATTAAATGTGTCAAGTGTCTGAGGCCGGATTTGAACTCAAGTCCTCCTGACTCCAGGCCCAGTGCTCTATTCACTGTGCCAACTAGCCCCAAGCTGTATTCTCTTTAGTAGAGTTTGTATATGTTGGCAGTTCGGTTCAAGAAAGGACCTCAGTATCTGGTATCTTGTCTTGTCAAGTGATCTAATAGGATCTTCCTAAGACAATTAAAGGTGGAAACAGTTCAATTTTCTGACATGGCACTGTACAGGTTTCACAGGTATACAACAGTGAGATTAACACAAGGACTCTGTAGATCTTCAGTTTGGTAGGCATTCTAATACTTCTCTCCCACATTTTCCTTTAGAGCTTCCTAAGCACTGAGCTAGCTCTAGCAATACATGCAACAGCCTTATCATCTGTATGTACATCCCTGGAAAGTATACTACCAAGTTAAGTGAGCTTATCCACAACATTCAAAATTTCTCCATTTATTGCAACTAATCGTTCCATGTATGTGTAGTGAGATTTTCTTGATGTTAATTGTCAGGTCAAAATTAGCACAAGCAACAGAGTACCACACTCTGGTACATCTCAGCCTCAGAGGACTGAATTGAGGGCACAATCATATGTGAACAAAAAGTCATACACCAACTTTCCCTCCACTTTATTCTTTTAGCCTTTTTGTCTAGCTAAATCATCCTTCATCAATGCGGTAGCTGACGTTGATAGTATTTTTGTCCTTGTTGAATGTGTCCAACAACATAACTGAAAACATCATGCTAAAAAAAGCATGGGGGACAAGGACAGAACCCTGCTTCACTCCGTTGCTGACTGGGAAAGTGGGAGAGCATAGGATATTATTAAGAACCCATACAAGTATGCTATCATGAAATTTGCAAATAATACCAAAAAACTTGTCCAGGCAACTAAATTTTACTATGATCTCCCACAAGTCCTCATGACTGACAGTATCAAAGACTTTGTTCAGGCCAATGAATGTTGTGTACAGAGCTCTGTTCTGCTCCGGGTATTTCTCCTTAGTTGTCAGGTAGCAAACATCATGTCAACTGTTCCTCTGCCCTTTCTGAAGCCACACTATCTGTCAGGTAGATGACCACCTTCCAAGTGAAGGCTCAGCTAATTAAGGAAGACTCTGGCAAGAATCTTGCCAATAACTACTAAGAAAAAGACCCTGTTTTGATTGTCACAGGACAATTTGCTTTCTTTTCCTTTATAAAGATGGGCCATGCAGGTATCTTTGATCTCCTGAGGGATAATTTTCTATTGCCATATAACCCAGAAGATTTCAGTCTGTTTCTATATGAACCATGAAAACTTCCCTTAAATCCAAATCCTTAGGCTAGCTTGTTAACTCAATCTTCCCTTTCAGTGACCACATTCTAGGAATGGTGCATATTAAGGTTTTGTGTGTGTGTGTGTGTGTGTGTGTGTGATTAAAAGCATGCCTCTCCCTGGAATAACCATATCTTATTAGATCCATTATTCTGCCAGTCACCCATGATACAAAAAATGAGTTTTATATGAAATTGCATTCTGTTACTGTCCATTTCTAATCAGTTGCTATCCAGAGTGGGTTCCACCTTCACAATAATTTTTCCTTTCGTTTCCTTCTTTTAACTTCAACTGCAGTCACCTGAGCTCAGGCCTTCCTTTCCTTTCACTAGAACAATTGTTTTTAGAAAACTTTCTTTATTTCCGGCTTAACATGTCTTACCTCTCAAAGCCATTTTTCAGATTGTAGTAGGAGGAAGTTTCTTTTTTTTATTTAATATTTTATTTTCCCAATTACATGTAAAAACAATTTTTAGCATTTGTTTTAAAAAATATTAAGTTAGAACTCTCTTGCTCCCTCCTTCCTCTGTCATCTCACCGAGAAGGCAAGTAATTTGATATAGCTTACACATGTGAAATAATGTAAAACATATTTCCATTTTAGTCATGAAGTGAAAGAAAACTGAGCAAAAAAAAAAAGAAGAAAAAAATATGCTTCAGAATGCATTCAGATTCCATCAATTCTTTCTCTGGAGAAGAATAGCATTTTTTGCATAAGTCCTTCAGAATTGTCTTGGATCTGTCTTGACCAGAGTAGCTAACTCACATTTGACGATCCTTACAAAATTGCTGTTACTGAGTACAATATTTCCCTGGTTCTACTCACTTCACATTGCATGAGTTCATATAACTTCCCAGGTTTTTCTGAAACCATCCTGCTTTCATTTCTTATAGCACAATAGCATTCTATCATAATTATATACCACAACTTATTCAGTCATTCTCCAAATGATGGGCATCCCCTCAATTTCCAGTTCTTTGCCACCACAAGAGCTACTATAAATAATTACGTACATATAGGTCTTTTTCCTTTTTTGTTTTTTATCTTCTTGGGATACACACTAGTAGTGGTATTGCTGGGTCAAAGGGCATGAATGGTTTTATAGCCTGTTGGGCATAGTTCTGAATTGCTCCCCAGAATGGTTAAGTTAGTTCACAACTCCATCCACAATGCATTAATATCTCAAATTTTCCATATCCCCTCCAACATTTGTTAATTCCCTTTTCTGTCATATTAGGCAATCTGATAGGTATGGGGTAGTAACTCAAAGTTGTTTTAATTTGCATTTCTCTAATCAATATTTAGAACATTTTTCATATGACTGTAGATACCTTTGATTACTTTGTCTGAAAATTGTCTGTTCACAGCATCTGACCGCTTATGAAGTGGGGAATGACTTGTATTCTTACAAATTGAGAAATTAGACCATTAGAGAAACTTGCTATAAAATTTTTTCAGTTATAATCTCTCTCTCTCTTTCTCTTTTTCCTTTCATTTTGCATTTATCTACTTGTGTACATGTTGCATCCCCAGAAATCAAATCTCATCAAAGGCAAGAACTATTTGTTTTGTATTTTTTATCATTAGTTCATAGTCTAGTGCTTTGTATGTAGTAGGCATTCACTGAATCATTAAAAAATAATATTAAACTGAAGTTAATTTTGTCTGAACCTTTTTTGTATTTGTCATACTCACAAATTCATAGAATTTTAGGGTTTGAAAAGTTGAATAGCCACATAGGTCATCTAATCCCTTCTCTAGGTGATACCCGCTTTAATAATAATAATCAAGTTAACGCTTTAATAAAAATAATCAGGTCACAAAATATACCACACTTCAGCCTTCTTTGGGTTTAACAGAAACTGTTTTTGCAAGGGATCCACCTATGTCATCCTCTGTCTGACTTTTTAATTTGTGGTACCCAGAACTGAGTACTATACTCAAGAAGGAAACTGAAAAGTACACAATACAGGAGGAATGATATTAATTAATTTCATGATTTCACTAATGTTTGTGTGCCATTTCACAGTGTTGCTCCCTATTGCTTTCAGAGTATATACCAAAACTATAGGCCTTTGCTCAAACTGTGATAATAATCTAGTCCTATATCTTGCTACTATTTGAACCCAATTGTAAGACTTTGAACTTCTCCTTACAGAATTTCATTATCATCCAGTATACCGGTTACCCCTTCCAGATTTATGTCATCTACAAATTTGATAAGCAAGCTGTTCCTACCTTTTTTTTTTCTAATCTCATACACATCCATATTGGAAGGCCAAGAATGAGGATCTATGAAATTCTTCTGTGTTCCTTCTATCAAGTCAGTCAAACCACAATGAGTCATTGAATCCAGCCATTTTACTTGGATTTAAAGGATTTCCCAGTCCATGTATCTCCCTCATTTCCACTAGAATAGAGGTGCTTTATTAAGTACTTTGCTAAACCTACTATGCATGCATGTATAAAATGAAATAGATACACACATAATACAATACACACATATATACATACATATATGTATATATCTATATATCTATATATATGAACATATATTTATCATATGTATTGAGCTTTGTCATGCCTATTTCCTATTCAGTTCAGCAACCATTTCTTAAGGAAAATCCTCTGGTAATTTCCCAGGAATTGATATTAAACTTGTAGGTCTACAGTTTACAAACTTTAATCTATTTCCTATTCAGAAATAAGCACTATCTTCCTTTCCAGTCTATCTGTTCTCTCTTCTCTTTAATGCATCTCTAACAGCGTCTTTATGCTCATATCTTGCAATCCCTTCAGCATCTGGGGATATAGTTTATCTTGGCCAGTTGACTTTAGGTTAACAAGGACAGATGGGTACTTCCTTGCCATCTCCTTATTTCTCCTGGCTATCAAAGAACCAAATAATCTTTCCCCCCCTATCATATTATCATAAAGGTTATTCTCCTCTGTAGAGAAAATAGCTTTTTTTGGGACAGATTCTTCTCTCCTGTCAGCCAAGGGAAGGGGTCTGAAGCCTTACTGATGTTTCTGGAATTTGAAACTTTGGCCCATCTTTGTGTCCAAGGAAATATTGCATGTTTTTGAACTAAATGAGTTTGAGATCTTAAGAGTGCTGCTAGCAGCAGTCATGGAGTAGCATGCAAAAAGAAGGAAGAGTGAAAGTAACCATAGCACCACTACAATATTGAATACCAACAATCTCTGCTAGGGGAGCCAGAGATTTTTGTCTAGCTAGGGAAGACAGGACAGCAGTGGTCATAATGGAGGAAAGTCCAAGTAGGAAAAAATTTTCACTGATAACAGAATCCAGGTGGATTGGTGGAGCCTTCCTTCCCCATTCTACTTTCTCTAGCTCTCTCCTATGCCTAGAATTCTCTCCTACCTGTCTTCCTACCTTGGCTTTGTTCAAGTCTCTGCTAAAGTTTGACCTTCAGCAAACAGTCTTTTCCAGATCTACTTAATCTTGTTCCCTTCCTTCTAAAATTATCCTAGACATATCTGGTTTGCACACAGATGTTTATATGTTTTCTGTCCCATTAACTTGTGACTTTAATAAATATTTGTTTACTTGACACTTATACATAGTTATTCATGTCGACATGTAAAACCAGTTACCTATTTCTGTCTTTGTGGTTTTCTTACTATTGCAATAATATTTCCATGTATATTTTATCTAGGTAAAGTATGAGTTTGATTGTAACTTTTCTCTTCGTAAATCCTTATTTGACTATTCAGTATTAATTGGTGTGGGTTGGAGAATGAAGGAGTCACCTCACAGGGTATATTTTTTTGGAAGAGCATTTATGCTAAGGGGAAATCATACCTTGAATGTTTCAGCTGTCCCCTATAAGCATGTTAGGCATATTGAAAACAGGACAAACATCTCAGTAGAGCTAATGTATGGCTTTTTTAGTACATGCTGATCCAATAATTTTCAGAGCTCATACTTGCTACTGCCCAAATAAACCAGCACAGATACAGAAAAACTTCAGTTTACTCATTTAATAGTGTGACATACACTATCAGGTGATGGACAGGTGTTTCTCACAATTCTGCATGTAACCACTGTGAGGGAGACTTTTGAGCATGCCCCAGTATACCTGCATTGCTCTGTCATGTGGTTGGGGGTAGTCTCATTTGACTGGCTGCTTTAAAAGCAGCAAAACTGAGCATATCTTTGTTTGCTCTTTTTTAGACTCCACTCTCATTGTCCAATGTGGACACCATGAATTAAACAGTGAGAAAGGGGGGACTATTTGTTCTCTGATACTCTCTCTTTTATCTCAGTCTGAGTTTGAGCTATGGTGATCCTGCAGCCAAAATAGCAGGTGAGGTGATACAGGCAGCCAAACTGCCATAGAAGCACCAAGAAGCCAGGATATTTGGGACCTAAGCCAGAGGAGGATTTTTGGAATGGAACAGGGAATGTGCTCTATAGAAACAGAGCTAAACTATGAATCTAATCCTCTTCCTCCTCTCTAGAGACTGAAAGTGGTATAAAGTGGGAGGGAAATTATGCTTCATACATATTGGGGAATATGTTTATATATTTGTGTTTATACCTTTTGAAGTGTAAACATTCTTTGTAAAATATCAGTTTTAGTGGAGTTGGATCACATATTAGGGATGGCAGCATAGAAGCAGGAGAACTCCATGAGCTCCATCCATAACCACCTCAAATACCTATAAAATATGACGCCAAAGAAACTTTAGAGCTCCAGAATGCACAAAATGACAGAGAAACAAAGCTCCCACTGAAGGCAGCCTGGAAGGTGGACAGGAAGGGTTCACTGCAGCATGCTGGAAGCCTAGACCAGCACTGCATGGAACTGCAATTTTAGCCCCAGGGTGGCCAGGACCAGCTGCAGCTGGAGCATTCAGGAGAGCAGATCACCAGCAGCTGTGGCAGTTTCTAGAATTATCAGCCCATAAGAGCCAATGACAAAGTGAAAGGTCCATGGAACTTGGCTAAATTTGCGGGAAAGGAGTGGGTCCTGCCCTCTGCCCCCAGGGCAAGAAAGCAGGGGAAGGGGCAGCCCTACAGCCGCCTCCATGTGGCTGCTGCAGATTGC
Organism: Pseudochirops cupreus; assembly: GCA_028627135.1. Lineage (NCBI taxonomy): Eukaryota > Metazoa > Chordata > Mammalia > Diprotodontia > Pseudocheiridae > Pseudochirops > Pseudochirops cupreus. The sequence goes on along the minus strand of CM053582.1, from coordinate 127,850,346 downwards.
AGGGGGCCAAGCAACCATTCAGAGGCTAAGTGCTCTTGCCTTAACTTGCCTGGATTGGGATCGCAGACTTGAATGGAAGTCCTGAGGTGCATGACCAGTGAGCCAAAGCTGGTGGGGGCTGCAGAGATGGAAGCCTCCTAATAGTTCTAGCAGCTGCAAAAACCCCAGCAATTTGGGATGGAGCTGTCCCCTCTAAAAGCAGAGTTCTACAGAGCCTAAAAGTCAAGTAATTGACTGGCAACATGAGCAGGCAAAGAAAGCAAAGCAATAACAGCAATCCAACTTTACATTCCTTTTTTGGAGATGAAAAGGTTCACAGCATGAAATGGGAGGAAGACAACACATCAGAATTCCCACACCAAAAGCTTCCAAGAAAAATTTATTACAGGGCATAGAGCAGCTTAAGAAGGATTTTCAATACCAAATAAGAGAAGTGGAGGAAAAATTGGGAAGAGAAATGAGAATGATGCAAGAAAATCATGAAAAAAGAGTCAACAACATGACTGAAGAAAATAACACCTTAAAAATAGACTAACTCATATGGAAAAGGAGATCCAAAAAGTCAATGAGGAGAAGAATGCCTTAAAGAGCCAAATTTGCCAGATGGAAAAAGTATCTCAAAAGCTCATTGAAGAGAATAATTCCTTCAGAATTAGACTGGAGCAAATGGAAGCAAATGATTTTATGAGAAATCAAGATACTATTAAACAGATCCAAACAAATGAAGAAATAGAAGGCAACATAAAATATTTCCTTGAAAAAACCACTGACCTGGAAAATAGATCCCAGAGAGACAATTTAAAAATTATTGGACTGCCTGAAAGCCAAGATCAGAAAAAGAACCTAGAAATTATCCTTCAAGAAATTCTCAAGAAAAATTGCCCAGATATTTTAGAACCGGGGGCAAAATAGAACTTGAAAGAATTCACCAATCACCTCTTGAAAAAGATCCCCAGAAGAAAACTCCTAGGAATGTTATAGCCAGGTTCTGGAGTTCCCAAATCAAGGAGAAAATATTACAAGCTGCCAAGAAGAAACAATTTGAATACTGTGGAAACACAATCAGGATAACTGAAGATCTTACAGCTTTTACATTAATGGATTGAATGGCCAGGAATGTGATATTCCAGAGATCAAGGGAGCTAGGATTAAAACCAAGAATCACGTACCAAGCAAAATTGAGTATAATGTTTCAGGGGAAAATGTGGTCATTCCAGAGGTGGAGGACTTCCAAGCATTCTTGAAGAAAAAACCAGAACTGAATAGAAAATTTGACATTCAAATAAAAGAAACATGAGAAGGTAAACACGGAAAAGAAATCATAAGGAACTTATCAAAGTTGAACCATTTGCATGCCTACATAGAAAAACAATAATTGTAACTTACGAAACTTTTCCCAGTGTAAGGGTAGTTGAAGGGAATATAATTGTATATATATGTATACATACACATATGTCTATATAGGTGGGTATATATGTTTATGAATACATATGTGAGCTTGTGTATATATGTGTACATAGACAGAGGGCACAGGATCAATTCAATAGGAAGAGATGATATTTTAAAAGATGAAACTGAGAGGTGGGAAAGGAATAGAATGAGAGGAGACAGGGAGAGATAGCATGGAGTTAATCATCTCATATAGAAGAGGCAAGGGATAACTGTTACAATGGAAGGGAATAACAGGATGGCAAAAGGGAATGGGTAAACCTTACTCTCATTGAATTTGGCTTAGGGAAGAAATGACATATACTCTAAATTGGGTATCTTGCCCTACAGGAGAGTAGGGGGGAAGGGAATGAGAGGGGGGATGATGGAGAGGAAGGCAGGTTGGGTGGGATGGTTGTTAGAAGCACACACTTCTGTCAAGGGACAGGGACAAAGTAGAGAATAGAATAACTGGGGGTGGGATAGGAAGGAGAGAAATATAGTCAGTCTATCACAATATGCCCATTATGGAGATGTTCTACATAACTACACATGTATGGCCTGTATTGAATTGCTTGTCTTTCCAGTGGGGGTGGGTGATAAGGGAGGAAGGGAAAGAATCTAGAATTTAAAGTTCTAAAATCAAATGTTATATTGCACTGGGGTAGGGAGATCCATCTTTCCCTACTGGAAAGTCAGAGGGGTGATGGTGGAGGATATAGGAGAGAGCAGATTGGGGGAGGAGGTATACAGTGGGATTGGTGTTTTGGGGTGGTGGGTAGGGGGAAGACAGGGAGAAAATTTGTAACTCAAAATCTCATGGAAATGAATGATGTAAACTAAAAATAAACAAAAGTTAATAAAAAGCCGTCAGTTATACAGAGATATGATATATGTGTATGTAATAAGTATATTATTTTGAGAATTCTCTGCCCATTTGATGATTTATTCAGAAGTATTTTTAGATATTTTTATTAATTTCCTACATGTCTTATACAGATATACATACTTTAGAGATATTGCAGGTTTGCTTCCAGACCTCCACAATAAAATGAATATCACAATAAAGCTAGTCACACAATTTTTTTCACTTCCCAGTGCATATAAAAGTTATGTTTATACTATCATGTAGTCTATTAAGTATGCAATAGTATTGTGTCTAAAAATAATGTGTCTAAAATACCTTAATTAATAATACTTTATTACTAAAATAAATGCTACTGATCATTTGTGCCTTCAGTGAGTTGTAATTTTTTTTGGCTGTTGGAGCATCTTGCATTCATGTTGATGGCTATTGACTGATCAGGATGGTGATTGCTGAGGATTGGGGTGGTTTTGGCAATTTCCTAAAATAAGACAACAGTGAAGTTTGTCTTATCAGTTCACTCTTCCTTTCACTTGGACATTTAGAAACCATTGTAGGATTATTAATTTGCCTAATTTCAATATTGTCGTGTCTCAGGAAGTAGTGAGGCTGAGAAGAGGGAGAGAGATGGGGGGAAAGCTGGTCAGATCTTCCTGACTCCAGGACTAGCCCTTTATCCATTGAACAACTTTGCAGCTTCATCAATTGGGTGGTGACTAAATAAATTAAGCTAAATTAATGTACTGGAATACTAATAGAGGAGACACACACACACACACACACACGTGTGTGTGTAATTTACATCTATCAAAATCAGTCATTGTACAATGTGGTTATTACTGTGTATTATGTTCTCCTGGTTCAGCTCACTTCACTCACTTCACTTCACTTCGCTTCACTTCACTTCACTTCACTTCACTTTACTACTATAGTCATTGACAACTGTGTATTGTGTACCTAATTTATTCCACTGATGTACCACTCTCTTTCTTAGCCAGTACCAAGTAGTTTTGATAGGGGTATAGGATATATTCAGGGAAGACTAGTACTTCTGGTATGAAGCCTGCCAAGTCCTTTTCAGGGCTGTTTTCCACCTTTGGTATCCACCCATTCCACCCAACTGTCACCTATGACTCCAAGTAGCTGTAGCAGGCATTGTGGCCACACCCCAGTAAACCGTTTTGGCAAATGGTCTAAACCAGGTTGAAAGTAAACAAGGGGTCTCAAACCCTTTGGTGAGTTAGGGGGTTGTCTACCCCAAGCATGTGAAGATTTCCCCTGGTGGAAGGGGGGAATTTGTTCCAAAGGCCATGAGGCAGCTGAAGCAGGTACTGTGGAGTGCTTAGAGCTTGGTCAGACATCGAAGACATCAATGTCATCCACTGCATCTTGGGCCATCACCAATCATCTTGGACTGTGATGATTCTGGAGGAGAGAGTGATGTTGACTTCATGCAACTCTTCTTCACTTAAATCCAATTTATGCATGAATCAAAAGACATCACCAATACCATTTTGCCACTATACCTATCTCAAAGTCCTGTGGCAACAGACAAGTGATGAAGTAGCAGGTGGAGATACACTGAGAGGTACAGTCACAATCCTGCACAAAGGCAACCCATTCCATAGGGTCATTTTGCACTGGAAGCAGCAGTGGGATTCAGCAGCCTTCTGGGTTTCTGAGCATCCTTTTAAGGATCACACTGCTCACCTCCTGGTGTGAGGAAGGGGCTAGAAAAGGTGCTCTAAAAATTGTCTCCTTATCTGACCCTGGCCTGATTACTGCAGCAGATGGAGAATCCAACCTTGTAGTCAAAACACAAAAAATGTACAAAATGTCTATAAAAATGATTCAACTCACCTTCAGCACATGGAATGTGTACACACTTATAGATAACACAAAATCCTGTAGATCTGAAAGATGAACAGCTCTTGCTGCAAGAGGACGCAGCAGATATCACATCCAAACAGCAGCCCTGAGTGAAACGAGGCTGGCAAATGAAGGCTAGCTTAATGAAGCTGGAGCTGGAAACACATTTTTCTTTTGGAGTGGCCACAGTGAAGGGGGCACTGTGAATCTGGCATAGATTTTCCAATTGGAAATATTCTAGTCAATAATTTTGTATGACTGCCAAAAGGAGTAAATGATAGGTTCATGACAATACAATTGCTACTTGCAGGAAAACGTCGTGCCACCACCATCAGTGCTTATGCTCCCACCATGACGAACCCTGATGAGGTCAAAGAAAATTTTTTAAAGAATTAGAGACACATCAACGTGCAGAAATAGAAGCTTATAATTCTGGGTGACTTTAAAGATAGAATGGGCTCAGACTATCAGACTTGGCAGGGAGTCCTAGGGAGGAATGGAGTTAGAAACAGCAAAAGCAGTGGTTACTTACTGTTGAAAACTTGTGCAACTCATAAGCTTCTCATCACCAACACTGTCTTCCATTTACCTAAACACAATAAAACTTCATGAATGTACCATCACAGCAAACACTGGCATTTAATAGACTACAAGATTATGAGGAGAAGAGACAGACAGGATGTGAGAGTGATGAAGGCAATAGATGGTGCAGAGTGCTGGACTGATTATAGACTTATCCTTTCCAAGCTAAATAGTTGCATTCAACAAACATAGTGTCCCCAAAGCAAAATGACTACCAGATGAATTGATGTCAACAAATAACAGTTATTCTCTGAACAGGAAAAGTTTGTTGCTAACTTGGAAGTAGAGTTGAGGCAACATACAGTTGTTAACAGTGGATCAGAAAAGGAGTGGGTAACTTTAAAAGATTTGGTGTATAGCACTGCATTTACTCATCTGGGTCAGAACACTCACAAACACCAAGACTGGTCCATTGCTCATCCAAAAGATGACTGAATTTTTCCAGGTTATATAGCTAGAGGAGATTATCCCCCAGGAGTTCAAGGATGCCTTCACTGTCCATCTCTATAAAGGGAGAAGGAGAGGGTCCTCTTTCTTAGTCATTGCTGGTGAGAGTCTTGCCAGAGTCCTCCTTAATAGGCTGATCCTTCATGTGGAAGATGGTCATCTACCTGAGAGCAAGTATGGCTTTAATAAGGGCTGAGGAAAGTTGATATGGTTTGATCACCTGTCAGGATACAATATCAGACACAGATCCTTAGTTTAATTAGATTGCCAAGCATTCAAACTGCTTCAGAAAGCCCAGCTTCAATGGGTTGACCATGTTGCTTGAATACAAAACATACCCTTGCAAAAAAGATTATTTTATGGAGAACTCACCCAAGGCAAGCTTTCACATGGTGGTCAAAAGAAGAGATACAAGGACACTCATTTTTTTCAAGTTTGCAATATTTTTTTTCCATATTTCATTTATCTTTTTTTTTAAAAATTAACTTTTATATTTATTTTTAGTTTACATCATTCATTTCCACAAGATTTCGAGTTACAAATTTTCTCCCTGTCTCTCCCCTACCCACCACCCCAAAACAGTGATCCCACTGAATACCCTCTCCACCAATCTACTCTCTCTTGTATCCTCCCCCATCAACCCTATGACTTTCCAATAGGGCAAAATGGATCTCCCTACCCCAGTGCCTGTTTATCTTATTTCCCAGTTGCATATAAGTAATAATAATAACAATAACAACAATTTTTTTAAACATCTGATGTTAAAATTTTAAATTCCAGATTCTTTCCCTTCCTCCTTTTAAACTTTAGTGATAGAATTAATGGAGGAGGTTAGAAAAGTTTCTGCTTCCATTCTGCCATCTTGGCTCTGCCTCTCAATTTTTTCTTCTGAGATGCTATTATTTAAGTATTTTGTTTCCTCTTCTGTTAATCTGGCCAATTTACATTTTAGTAAATATTCATGCATTTCACTAAGATTGTAAAATTTATTGGCATTCAGTTGGGCATGAGAGCTCCTAATTATTGTTTTAATTTCCTCTTCGTTGGTGATGAATTCACCCTTTTCATTTTTGATACTGGTAATTTGGTTTTCTTCTTTTTTTATTACAAAGGTTTATTATTATTATTTTTTTTTGCAAAGCCAGCTCTCAGTTTTATTTATTAGTTTAGTAGTTTTCTTAATTTCAATTTTATTAATCTCTCCTTTGGTTTTCAGAATTTCTAATTTGCTGTTCCATTGGGGAATTTTAATTTGTTCTTTGTGTAGCTTTTTAGCTTCATGCCCAATTTGTTGATCTTCACTTTCTCTATTTTATTCATGTATGCTTTGAGAGATATAAAACTTCCACTAAGAACTGCTTTCACTGCATCCCTTAAGTTGTGGCACATTGTCTCATTATTGTCATACTCTTGTTTGTAGTTCTTGATGGTTTCTATGACTTGTTGTTTTACTCATTCCTTCTTTAGGATTAAATTATTTAGTTTCCAATTGGTTTGTATTCAATCTTTCCATGGCCTTTTATTACATGTAATTTGTAGTGTATCATGATCTGAAAAGGATGCATTTAATATTTCTGCCTTTCTGCACTGTATTGAGAAGTTTTTATGCTCTAGTATAGGGTAAATTTTTGTGTTGGTGTCATGTACTACTAAGAAAAATGTATATTCCTTTCTATCCCTATTCAATTTTCCCCAGAAGTTTGCCATATCTAAATTTCTAAAATGCTGTTTACCTCCTTAACTCCTTTCTTGCTTATTTTATAGTTAGATCTACCTAGTTCTGAGAGGGCGAGGTTGAGGTTCTCCACTAGTATAATTTTGCTGTGTATTTCTTCCTATAACTCCCTTAACTTCTCTTCTAAGAATTTGGATGCTATATTATTTGGTTCATATGTGTTTATTAATTTATTTCATTGTCTATGGTGCTTTTTAATAGTATATATTTTCCTTCTTTATCTCCTTTCATTAGATCCATTTTTTCCTTTTGCTTTGTCTAAGATCGGGATTGCTACCTGTTTTTTTCACTTCAGCAGAAGCATAATATATTCTCCTCCAGACTTTTATCTTTACTCTGTGTGTATCCCTCTGTTTCAAATCTGTTTCTTTTAAGCAACATAATGTAACATTATGGTTTCTAACTCATTATGCTATCCACTTCCATTTTATGAGAGTTCATCCCTTTCACATTCACATTTATGATTACTATCAATGTCTTTCAAACTACTCCCCTCCACCCCCAAGGGTTCTGCTTTTATTTCTCCCTTCTCTCTTTCTGTCCTCACTACATTTTTCTTTTGGACCACTGCCTCCCTCAATTTTCTCTCTCTTCTATCAGCCTCTCCCTTTTCTTTTGCTTTTCCCTTACTACTTCTTCCCTCCCTTCTAATCACCACCTCCCTTTTCTTTCCCCTTTTCCTTCCCACTGCCTATGGGGCAAGTTACATTTCTATACCTAAATATGTTCCCTCTTTGAGCCAAATCTTGTGAGGGTAAGCTTCAAACAATTCTCATCTACCATACTTCTTTCCCTGTACTGTAATATGTTTTTATGCCTCCTCATGCAATGTAATTTACCCTTTCTACATGCTCCTTTTCTCTTCTCCCATTACAATCCTTTTTTTTTTACCACTTACTTAGGTTTTCTCTCATCTCTTGAAACTCAATGCGTACATACATCCTCTGTCTATGTATATCACTTCTAAATATTGCAATAAAGATACAGTTCTGAAGAATTACAAGTATCATCTTCCCATGTAGGGATGCAAACAGGTTACCCTTACTGAATAACATGTTTTTTTCCTTCTCTTTCCCGTTTACCTTTTTATGCCTCTCTTGTGTCTTATATTTAAAGATCAAATTTTCCATTTTTTTCATCAGGAAGGTTTAGAAGTCCCCTATTTCATTCAATATCCATCTCCTTGCCTGAAAGACTATGCTCAGTTTTTCTGAGAAGATGATCTTTGTCTGTAATCCAAGCCCCCTTTGACTTATGGAATATCATGTTGAAGCCCTCTGAAGTTTTGATGTAGAAGCTGCTAGGTCCTGTGTAATCCTGACTGTGGTTCCATGACATTTACATTGTTTCTGTCTTGCTGCTTGCAGTATTTTCTCCTTGGCCTGATAATTGTGGAATTTCGTTATAATACTCTTTGGTGGTTTCAGTTTGGAAGGTGATTGATGGATTCTTTCAATGATTCTTTTACTCTCTGATATTAGGATATCGGGGCAGTTTTCCTCATTGATTCCTTGAAAGATGCTTTTGAGGGTCTTTTTTTTTTTTATCATTTCCATCAAGTAGATCAATAATTCTTGAATTATCTCCCCTGGATCTATTTTCCAGGTCAGTTGTTTTCCCAGTGAGGCATTTTATATTTTCTTTATATTTTCTTCCATTTTAAAATTCTTTTGATTTTATTTGACTGATTCTTGAGATCTCATAGAGTCATTAGCTTCCACTTGCCCAATTCTAATTTTTAACAAATTGTGTTCTTCAGTTATTTTTTGTATCTCCTTTTCCATTTTGCCAATTCTAATTTTTCAGGAGTTGTTTTCTTTAATTTACTCCCCCCTTCGTTTTTGTTGATTGTATTTTTAAAGGAATTGTTCAATTTTTCTTCCATGTCTCTAATTTGACTTTTAAAATCCTTCATGAACTCTTCCAAAAAAGACTTTTTATTTTTTTTTTATTTTATTTTTAATATGTTTACTTTATTTTTTTTTCCAATTTTTTTTTATATATGAGATTCTTTATTAAATTTTTTGAGTTACATCTTTTCTCCCCGTCTTTCCCCCGCCCACCACCCCAAAACAGCCATCCCGGTATTTCCCCCCTCCCCCAGTCTATTCTCTCCTATGTCACTTTTTGGTAGGGCAGGCTGGATCTCCCAACTGCAGTGCCTGTGTATCTCAAGTTCCAGTTGGA
>CM053582.1:127817213-127840733 GCA_028627135.1 Pseudochirops cupreus | reverse complement strand
CCAGGCTTAGCTGCTGTGCTTTCAATTTGAATTTCCCACCTGCCTCCCATTGGCCAGCATTCCAGGATTTCCATTCCTTGATTACATCTTCTCATTCCTACATTTCAATCCCCCCCTCCCTTCTTATCTTCATTTTTCCTAATGCTTAAATAAAGAAAAGGTCAAAAATGCTTCTAGTCTCCTCCCCTTTTGTCTGCATCAGATACCATGAAAAAGGATTTTCCTCAATGGCTAGGAGAATTGACAGAAGTGTGAATTTGAGGATTTGAACCCAGGATATTGACAGTGAAAGCTCTCTTACCTGAGGGCAGGTCTGGCATTATGGCCCTCATTGCTTTCTGGAAGTTTCTTTGATATTTCAGAACAAAGAAAAGTAGTAGATATGCTGATTTACAGGCCCCAGCATCCCCTACAGCCCTCTATAAGTGGTTTGGTCCATGATGTTAGCCATCAGTATGGTTTCAAATCATATTTCATATAATTTCTGTGGAAACAAAATTCTATCATACCTTGCACTACCACTATGGTCATATATGGGGACCGCTCCCATTCAATCTTCTCAGTGTCCTTTTTTATGTCGTCTGCCCCATGAGGATGTAACTTCCTCCAGAGCAGCAACTTCCTTACTTTTTGTTGGCATTTTTGCTCTCAGTAGTTTGCATGTAGTTAATTCTTAAATATGTATTGCTTTTATACTTTCCAGATTTACTTGGCATTCTGCAGGAATGCTAAAGATTTATGTAAATGTGTTTTGTATCTTGCAACTTATTAAATTGATTAATTGTTTAAATTTGACTCCTAAGCTATCCAAAGGAAAATACAATCTATAAAAGGATATTTTAATAACTTCTTTGCCTGTGCTTATTCTTTCTATTCTTTATTTCTCATCTTATTACTATGGATGGCATTTTTCAGCAGTTTGTCAAATAGTAGTGATGATAATAGGCATCCTTGTTTTGAAAAGGTCTCTAACTTTTATGTGTAACATATTCATGCTTGTTCTTGGATTTGGGTAGATGATGTTCACTATACTGAGGAAAAGTCAATTTTTTTCTCTGCTTTTTAATTTTTTAAAGATATAAGCTTTATATTTCCTCAGATTCCCTTTTAGCATCTATATTTATGTTTATAATTGTCATTATGTTGACCCAATATTGCATTCCTGGTATAAAAATAACCTGTTTGTACTACATAACCTAATACATTATTATAGCTATTTTTTCATTTCATTACCTTTCTTGCACTAATGTTCCTTAGGGATATTGTTCTGTACTCCCCTTTCTCTGTTTTGTCTCTCTTATTTAGTTATAAAGACAAATGAATGAATATTGAAAACTATCTTTACATGTAATGGGAAAAAATAAAACATTATTAAGGAAAAAAGAAAAAGAATAAATGAGTGGGTTGAATATCCCTTCCTGTCCCCCAATTTTTCCTATGGTCCTATAAATGTAAGTTTAAAAGTGGGAAAATAAATAGATAGTCAGATGTACAAGAAGTCCTGAGTACAGAAGAATCTGACATAGACATAGTATGAAGTTCTAGATAGGGGAGGAACTAAAGAAGCTCTGAACTTTCCGCAAAGCTTTTCCCAGAAGTTGTAAATCTTTTAGAGACAATATAAATGGAGAGAGACTGGGGGATACAATTGCATAAGCAAAGGAGTGTCAAATGGGTAGCCGTGGTGATACAGCTCTGTGTCTTGGATGACCTCAAGATTGTCTTTGAAATAAAGCTCAAATACTTCATCATTGTTCCTTAGAAACACTTCTAATGTTTTTAATATCAAAAGAATTTTGGGGTGGCTTTTTTCATATAATACTGTGATATTGACTGAATTCAAGTTGAGCCTGATCCAAATGTTAATGTAGATGTTTGTGTTAGAAAGGAAGAAATGACTACATGTTTGCAAAGAAGAACAGCCAAACACAAGAATTATCAATGATGTTGTGGGATCCAAATACTCTTAAAGTACAAATTTATGTTACATAGTGAGATCAGATATCAGCTAATCAATATTCCACATGATACACAGGTATCCTGCAATGGAAATGAAAATAAAGGAGAGCACAAAGCATACTGAGGAAATACTCCCATTAGTTTGACAGAGCAATGACTCTTGCATTCAAGGATAAGAAGTCATTGGTGAATTGTCTTACATCTGTTTTCAGAGACCCAAACTGAATAGTAAATAAAGTCATTGATCTCTTTCTAGTAATCATTAAATTAATATAAATGAATAGGTCTATCTAAAGTTAGGATAAACAAAAGTTTTGTGAAGTTTGAAATAAGCGCTTGACTGTGGACTAACAAGAATATGGCTTTTGAGTGAAATTAGTCTTGTAATGGAGAATGTGCCAGGCAGGGAGAGGCTTTAATAAGTATGTCTTCATTATCCTTAAGTTCAAAATTAGGGAAAAATCACAAAGTAGGAGTGGATGGTATCCAAGAGAAACAACATTTGGTTTCTAAGAGAATATAAACTGACTAACAAATGTAAAAAACCATTTGGCAGATATTTAATTGAATCTTAGAGACTGTTCATTATCAGAAATTTTAAAGCTATGACTGTCCTCTAGATTGTTGCATTTAGTCTCCTGTGTGCTTTCCTGACATTACTGGTGATGAACGCTAATCAAAAATCTGAAGGTAGCCATGTGACTTCTTGCGAACCTAAAGAGGCAAGCAGGTCACTATTAAAAGATGCTCTATAGTAGGCGGAAATGTTTGTATGGAGTGAAATTTCTGGGACCTCCAACCTGTCTACACTATTTCTCTCAAAATTATTTTACTAAAATAAATAAAAAAATAAAAAATTTCAGAGAAAGCTAGGGCAACTTGAATGAATGGATTCAGCATTGACTTAAGCAGAAGAACAATGCATAGTATGACGATAGTATGAAGAAAGTAAGGTTTTAAAGATTTTTACTCATATCAATTTAAAGTCCAATAAGAGTTTTAGAGTACTTAAGATGAAGCATGTTTCTTTCCTTCTGAATAAGAGGGAATGGGCTCAAAGTTGAATAGTAATACTTACAAACTATCTGTCTGTCTATATATAGTGATTTCTATTGAAACATTGTCAATTTGGGAATTTATTTGCCTTGACAACGAACATTTGTCATAAGGTTTTCCCCCCTCCCCATACATTCATTGCCCCCACTCCACTCTGATTAGGAAATAGATAAGATGAAGAGGGCTGATAGGTATAGTGTAGGTAAGAACATAAGGAAAATACAAAAGATTCACTGAAAGGTCTTTGGGGGAAAACACTAGGAATAGAAGGAATAGAAGAGTAATGTTAATGGAATCTGAAGATCTTCCGTGCCCCTGTGTATTGGCACTTATTAAACAGGCACTTAGCACCTTACTTCAAGTTAACACTTTGTTTAAGCTATTTAACTAATAAAGAAGTAGTTAACACCTTGGGAGTAGTTAATACCTTAACAGGAAGGGGCAGAACAGTGAGGAGTTATACTGTATATAAGGAAGAGAATCAGCAGGACAGTCAAATTTTCTCTCAGTGACCACTTGGACACTGCACCTTTTTGCTGAGATCGTCCTTCTGTAAATTTTACTGAGAATTTCCAAGAACCAGGCTGAGGAGCTATCTTGAATGAGAGAGAGGATCGCTGCTTGAGGGAGCCTGTTCTATTGTGAAGGCTTGGGAATATGGGTGTTCATTGCATTAACCATGTGTATCAACTTCGTAACTACTGTAATGACTTTGGCTTTCTGGTTCTGGGACTTGTCTTTCTGGTTCTGGGACTCGGTTTTCTGGTATTTGAATAAAGGCTTTGGTTCTGCCCTCCATGTGGAAAGTTTGCTACATTTTGTGATTTACAGCTATACCAGCATATTCATAACAACCATGGGTGTTGTGAATATTGAATTATTGTTCCAAGAAGGAACACCAGAAGGAACACCAGAAAGAACTGGCCATAAGACAGATATGAACATTACAAAACCACAGTGAATGTAAGAGCAATCCATAGTTTCGTATTCAAGTGTTTTTTTTTCCAGGCATTTTTTAAAATTTATTTTTAGTTTTCACCATTCAATTTCACAAGATTTTGAGTTACAAATTTTTGTCCCCATCTTTCCCCTACCCCCACCCAAAAATACCAAGCCTACAAAATATCCCTTCCCCCAATCTGCCCTCCCTTCTATCATCCTTCCTCTTATCCCCTTCTCCCCTATTTCTTTGTAGGATAAGATATCCAGTTGAGTGTGTATGTTGTTCCCTCCTTAAGCCAAATTCAATGAGAGTAAGTTTGGCCCATTCCTTTTCACCTTCCTGCCCTTCCCCTCCATTTTAACAGTTTTCTCTTGACTATTTTATATGAGATAATTTACTCTAATCTATCTCTCCCTTTCTCCTTCTCTCAACAAATTCCTCTCTCACCTCTCAATTTTATTTTTTTAGATATCATGCTTTCCTATTCAACTGATTCTCTGCCCTGTGTCTATGTATACATGTACATACATATGCACACACTCACATATATATTTATACACACACACACCCCCTCCTATACACACACACACACACACACACACACACACACACACACACACACATATATACGTATATTTATATACGTGTATATATTCCCTTCAACTCTCCTCATACTAAGAAAAGTGTCATGAGTTACAATTATCATTTTTCCATTTAGGAATGTAAAGAGTTCAACTTTAATAAGTTCCTTATGATTTCTTTTTCCTGTTTACCTTCTCATACTTCTCTTGCTTCTTGTATTTGAAAGTCAAATTTTCTATTCAGCTCTGTTTTCTTCATCAAGAAAGCTTGAAAATTCTGTATTTCGTTGAATAACTGTATTTTCCTCCTGAAGCATTATACTCAGTTTTTCTGGGTAGGTGATTCTTGGTTTTAATCCAAGCTCTTTTGATCTCTGGAATATTATATTCCAAGCCCTTCAATCCCTTAATATAGAAGCCGCTAGGTCTTATGTTGTCCTGATGGTATTTCCACAGTATTCAAATTGTTTCTCCATGACTGCTTGCAGTATTTTCCCCTTGGCCTGGGAACTCAGGAATTTGGTTATAATATTCATAGGAGTGTTCTTTTTGGGATCTTTTTCAAGAAGTGATCAGTGAATTCTTTCAATTTCTATTTTGCCCTCTGATTCTAAAATACCAGGGAAATTTTCCTTGAGAATTTCTTAAAGGATGATTTCTAGGTCCTTTTTTTGATCATGTCTTTCAGGTAGTCTGACAATTTTTAAATCATCTTTCCTGGATCTATTTTCTAGGTCAGCAGATTTTCCAATGAGATTTTACACATTGCCTTCAATTCTTTTCATTTGTTTGGATTTTTTAAAATAGTATCTTTATTTCTCATAAAGTCATTAGCTTCCATTTGCTCCAATCTAATTCTGAAGGAATGATTCTCTTCAACGAGCTTTTGAAATTCTTTTTCCATCTGGCAAATTCAGCTTTTTATGGCATTTTTCTCCTCATTGGTTTTTTGGGCCTCTTTCCCCCTTTGAGTTAGTCTATTTTTTAAGGTGTTATTTTCTACAGTCAGGTTGTTGACTCCCTTTTCATGGTTTTCTTGCATCATTCTCATTTCTCTTCCCAATTTTTCCTCTACTTCTCTTACTTGATTTTCAAAATCCTTCTTGAACTCCTCCATGGCCTGTAACCAGTTTATATTTTTCTTGGAAGCCTTTGGTGCAAGCCTTCTGACTATGTTGTCTTTCTCCCATTCCATGCTTTGATCCTTTTTGCCCCCCAAAAAGGAATCTAAAGTTGGATGGCTGTGCTTTCTTTGCTTCCTTTGCTTGCTCTTATTGCCAGTCAATTACTTGTCTTTTGAGCTCTTTGCCACAGTAAAACTTTGCTTCCAGAGGGGAGAGCTTTTTCCCAAATTGCTGGGGTTTTCACAGCTGCTGGAGCTATTAGGAGGGTGCTGTCTCTACAGCCCTCACCAGCTTTGGCTCACTGGTCACACACCTCAGGTCCTCCACCCAAGACTGCGATTCTGATACAGGCAGGTTATGGCAAGAGTGCTTAGCCTCCAAATGGTCACTTGGCTCCTCTATGAGCTGCAGGCTGCAAGCTCTGAAACAGCCACTTGGAGGCTGCAGTAGGGCTGCTGCTTCCACTGCTTCTTGCTCCAGAAGCAGAGGCCAGACCCTGCCTCCATCCCCCCCAGATCCATCAGAGATCCGCTGACCTTTTACTTTGTCTTTGGTATTTATGGGTTGATAATTTTAGAAACTACCACAGCTTCTGGTGATCCACTCTCCCGAATGCTCCAGCCAAGACTGGTCAGCCTTGCCCTGAGGCTAAAACTATGGCTTATGTGGGGCTGGGATGTGCTCCCGGGGTGCTGTGATGGACCCTTCTTGCCAGCCTGCCAGGCTGCTTTCAATGGGAGATTTGTTTTTCTCTGCCACTTTTTACAGAGAAGCTACACTTCTCTGTAGCTCTAAAATTTGTTTAGAGTCATATTTTATAGGTATTTGAGGTGGTTATGGGGGAAGCCCACAGAGTTTTCCTGCTTCTATGCTGCCATCTTGACTCCACTCCCTCAAGACCTACAAGGACACTCTTAATTTCTCTCTCTAGAACTTTCTAATTGATTGTTTGATATGGGAGATGTTGGCACAGGACTACTCAGTATGACATGCTTATATCAAAGAAGATGTTTTGTTCTATCAGCAAAGCAGAATTGAAACATCCCATAGGAAACACAAGAGGGATAAATTTAAAGTGTCCACCCCAAATTTCACATGGACCATTTGCGCCCGATGTGTGGTAGACTCTTCTGACCTTGTATTGGTCTGATCAGTCACAGTCAGATAATATTGAAATTTGACTGTAGCATAGTGATGTCATTTTGGTCCTCTTTGAGAATAAAGGACAACAACCAACCAAGTGGTTTTGGTGATTGCTGCTTTATAATGCAATTTAAGATCTCATATGTCTAGGTCATCATCCCTAGCATTTCCTCTCATTAATTCTCTTGATATTCTGGAACTTTTCTTCTTCCAGATGAATTTTATTATTATTTCCTAGGCCCATAAAATAAATATTTTTGGTAGCTTGACTGGTATGGCACTGAATAAGTAAATTAGCTTAGATATAATTGTCATTTCTATTATGTTAGCTCAGCCTAACCATGAGCAACTGATGTTTTTCCAGTTTCTGACTTAACTTGTGTGAAAAGTTTTTCTAATTGTATTTATATAGTTTCTGGATTTGTTTTGGCAGGTAGACTCCCAAATATTTTGTAATGTCTCCAGGATCTTCAAATGGAATTTTTCTTTCTGTCTCTTGATGTTGGACTTTGTTAGTAATATATAGAAGTGTCAATGATTTATGTGGGTTATTTTATATTCTGCAACTCTGCTAATGTTGTTTATTATTTCAAGTAGTTTTTTACCTTATTCTCTAAATACATCATCATATCATCTGCAAAGAGTGATAGTTTAGTTTCTTCTTTGCCTATTCTAATTCCTTCAATTTCTTTTTCTTTTCTTATTGCTAAAGCTAATGTTTCTAGTACCATATTGAACAACAGTGGTGGTAATGTACATCCCTATTTGACCCCCAATCACATTGGAAATTCTTCTAGCTCATCCCCATTACATATAATGCTTGCTGCTTGTTTTAGGTAGACACTACTTATTATTTTAAGGAAAGAACCATTTATTCCTGTGCCCTCAAGTGTTTTGTTAATAGAAATGATTGTTGTATTTTGTCCAAAGCTTTTTTTTTGCATCTATTGAGATAATCATATGGTTTCTATTAGTATTGTTGATGTGATCAACTATGCAGATAATTTTCCTCAGATTGAACCAGCTCTGCACTCCTATTATAAGTTCAAACTGATCATAGTGTATTATTCTCATGATAATTTGTTGCAATATATTTGAAAATATTTTATTTAAAATTTTGAATCTATATTCATTAGGGAAATTGGTATATTATTTTCTTTCTCCATTTTGACTCTTCCTGACTTAAGTAACAGTGTCAGTATTCACATCATAAAAAGAATTTGGTAGGACTCTTTCTTTATCTATTTTCCAAATTAGTATGAGAAGTAATTGTTCTTTAAATGTTTGACAAATTGCCTTGTAAATTCATCTGGTCGTAGAGATTTCTTCCTCAGGAGGTTATTGATCTATTTTTTTATTTCTTTTTTTGAAATTGTATTATATAGATATTTTAGTTTGTCTTCTGTTAATCTGGGCAATTTATATTTTTGTAAATATTCATTTATTTCACTAATATTGGCAAATTTATTGGCATACAGCTGCACAAAATAGTTCCTGATTAATGTTTTAATTTTCTCGTCATTGTTAGGAAGTAACTCTTCTCATTTTTGATACAGGTACAGGTAATTTGGCTTTCTTCTTTGTTTTTTAAAAATGAAATTAGCCAAAGTTTTATCTTTTTTATTGTTTTTTTCATAAAACCAGATTTTAATTTTATTTATTAGTTCAATAGTTTTCTTAACTTTAATTTAATTAATCTCACCATTGGTTCTCAGTTTCCTAATTTGGTATTTAATTGGGGATTTTTAATTGGTTCTTTTTCTAGCTTTTTTGACTGCATGCCCGATTCTTTGAACTCCTCTTTCTCTATTTTATTCATGTAAGCATTCAGAGAAATAAAATTTCCCCTAAGAACTACTTTCACTGCATCCTTTAAGTGTTGGTAGGCTGTCTCCTTATGGTCATTCTCTTGTATGAAGTTATTAAACGTTTAGATGATTTGTTGTTTTACCCACTCATTCTTTAGGATTAGATTATTTCATTTCCAATTAATTTTTAGTCTATCTTCCCATGGCCCTTTATTTCATGTAATTTTTATTGTGTCGTGGTCTGGAAAGAATGCATCTAATATTTCTGCCTTTCTACTTTGGATTGTGAGGGTTTTATGCTCTATTACATGGTCAATTTTTGTGTAGGTGCCATATAACCCTGAAAAAAAAGATAAATTCCTTTCTATCTTCATTAAAATTTTAACAAAAAGTCTGCTAGGTCTAACTAACTTTTCAAAAATCCTGTTCACCTCTTTAACTTCTTTCTTGTTTATTTTGAGGTTAGATTTATCTAGTTGAGAGAGGGGGAGGTTGAGATCCCCCACTAGCATAGTTTTGCTGTCTCTTTCTTCCTATAACTCCCTTAACTTGAACTCCCAGAATTTGGATGCTATAGCACTTGTTGCATACAAGTTTAGCAATAATATTACTTTGCTGTCTATGCTGCCTTTTAGGAGGTAATAATTTTCTTTCATATCTGTTTTAATTAGACCTATTTTTGCTTTTGCTTTGTCTGGGATTAGGATAGCTACCCCTGAGTTTTCTTTTTTTTACTTTAGCCAAAGCATAAAATATTCTACTCCAGTCATTTACCTTTACACTGTGCATTTCAAATGTGTTTCTTGTAAAGAACACATAGTAGGGTTGTGGTTTTTAATCTCTGCTATCCACCTCCATT
Organism: Pseudochirops cupreus; assembly: GCA_028627135.1. Taxonomy (NCBI): domain Eukaryota; kingdom Metazoa; phylum Chordata; class Mammalia; order Diprotodontia; family Pseudocheiridae; genus Pseudochirops; species Pseudochirops cupreus. Next base: position 127,831,260 of record CM053582.1, on the reverse strand, counting down.
TTATAGGAGAGTTGATCTCATTCACATTCACAATTATGATTACTCTCTGTGTTTTTTCCTCCATCTTATGCCTCCCCCACCCCACAATTTATGCTTTTATTTCTCCCTCTCCCCTTTCCCTCCTCAAAAGTGTTTTTCTTTCGACCACCACCTCCCTCAATTTTCCCTCCCTTCTATCAGTCCTCTCCGTTTTCTTTCTCTTTTCCCTTACTACTTCTTCATTCACATCTAACTGACCTCTACATTTTCTTGCCCCTTTCCTCTCCTACTGCTGTAGGGCAAATTAGATTTCTATACCTCAGTATGTTATTACCTTCTTGAATCAAGTCTGATGAGAGTAAAGTTCAAACAATGCTCATCTTCCTCCCTTCTTTCCCTCAACTGTAATATGTTATTGTGCCTCTTCATGTCATGTAATTCACCCTTTTCTGCTTCCTCCTTTCCTCTTCTCCAATTACAATCCTTTTCACCACTTAATATGGGTTTTTATCATCACATGAGTTAATTTATACCCATACCCTCTGTCTATACATATCCCTTTTCAATGTAGTAATAAAGATACAATTGTCAAGATTTGTAAGTACCATCTTTCCATGTAGTGATGTAAACAGTATGCCCTTAGTGAACAATATGTTATTTTTTTCCTTCCCTATTTACCTTTTTATGCTTCTCTTGAGTCTTGGATTCGAAGATCAATTTTTCTGTTGAGTTTTGACCTTTTCATCATGAAGGTTTGGAAGACCCCTATTTCACTGAATATCCATTTCCTTGCCTGAAAGACGATGCTTCATTTTACTGGGTAGTTGATCCATGGTTGTAATCCAAGCACCTTTGCCTTGTGAAATATCATATTCTAAGCCCTCTGAACTTTTGATTTGGAAGATGCAAGGTCCTGCATAATCCTGACTGTAATTCCATTTAAATTTACATTGCTTGTTTCTGGTTGTTTGCAGAATTTTCTCTTTGACCTGATAATTCTGGAATTTGGCTAAAATGTTCCCTGGCATTTTCAATTTGGAATTTCTTTGAGGAAGTAACTTGTGGATTCTTTTAATGACTATTTTGTCCTTTGGTTCAAGGATATCAGGGCAGTTTTTCTTGATGATTTCTTGAAAGATTATGTCCAGGCTCTTTTTTTTTATCACAGCCTTCTGGTACTTCAATAATTCTTAAATGATCTCTCCTGGATCCATTTTCCACGTCAGTTGTATTTCCAATGAGGTTTTTTACATCTTCTTTTTAAAATTTTTTTTGGTTTTCTCTGACAGATCACAATATAAAATAATACAATTAAAAAAAAACTATGTCATAATTATACAAACCAGCAAAAAACCTCATGGTTCTAATTTATTAACAACTGAGTTATAAGAAAGACATCCAATTAGGACCCTGAAATGACAAGCAAAGTAGGATTTTTTGCTCTTTTTCTGGATTGAGTCTTAGCTAATTAGGTGCCTTTGAGCTTCACCTTTGATTGTGTCAAGAGTCTTTGATTGGAAACAGTATACATTAGACTGCCTTTAATAGGCCTAAGGGAGTTTGAAGATATTCCCAGGCCCTTATTAGGCCAATGTAATCACATGGAACCCCAAGATGGGAGGAGTTTACAACAAGGGTGTGACAGGAAAGAGCAGATAAGAGCATGAGAAGAGCTGGGAGCAGGTAGAACTGAGAGAGAGAGAACATTTGTGATGTTGGCACTCTGTCTGTTGGTTTTTGTTGATTTCTCAGACAGAAGGTGAATTGAGATGATAGTGCTGATAATGTGTATAAATATTCTTATAGTCCTGTTAATCTTTGTTTTCCTTCAAACAGAAATTGTGAAGAGCTTGCAGAAGAGCTTGGAGTGGAACTGTCCCTGTGAGCTGAAATATGGAACAGGAGCAGAAAGCTGCCTACATGTGAATCCAGCAAGAGTTGAGAGTGGTCAGCCTGATGATGAGGAGCTGTGGTGTTAGAAGCCAGGCTTGTGTCAAGATGAAAGGAAACTTGACTTTGGATGGTCTCTACAGGCTGATGAAATTTTTAACTTATTGTGACCTAGGGCTGGATGGTGTTTGTAGTTTCTGTACATATGTGCTCTGAACCCATCTCCATGAAGGGTATTTGGTGTAAGAGACATAATCAAATGACCATCCATTTATTAATAAACATTTGGTGCCTATTAAAAATAATTAGATTACCTAGGAATTATGTCTCTTTAATCATTTTAAACATCACATGATAGCATGATGAAGAATCTTCTAAAAAAAATCATAAGAAGCTGACTTGTTAAATGAGTTTTCTGGTTAAAAAATTAATATTTTAAAAATTGTATTCATTTATTTGCTTTTAGTTTTCAACATTCACTTCTATATAATTTTGAGTTCTAAATTTTCTCTCCCTCCTTCCACTCCACCTTCCAAAGATGACATGCAATCTGATATAGCCTATACATGTAAAATCTTATTAAACATATTTCAACATTAGTCATATTGTGAAAGAAGAATCAGAACAGATGGGAAAAACCACAAGAAAGAAAAAAATAAGAAAACAGCATGCTTCAATTTACATTCAGATACCATAGTTCTTTCTCTGGATGTGGACAGCATTGTCCATCAAAGGTCTTTTGGAACTAAGATTATTTGTTGCTAGAAGAGCTAAGTCCATCAATGTCAGTCATCATAAAATGTTGCTGTTATTGTGTACAATATTCTTCTAGTTCTGCTTACTTAACTTAGCATCAGTTCATCTAAGTCTTTTCAGGTTTTCCTGAAGACTGTCTATTCATCATTTCTTATGGAAAAATGATATTCTATTACATTCGTATTTCAATAACTGTTGCTTTATCTTTTTATGGTATGTCTTTAATTATATATTTTTTAATTTTTTTAAGTTTTTCTTTTATTAATTTATTTTAAACTCAAATACTAAAACTTATATACAGAATAAGAAAAGAAAAGAAAACCATTGCCATCTACACATCAGAATGTGAGAGGATTCAAAATATACAGCAATAAATTTCCATTTCTTGAAAGCCTATATAAGAATGACTATATATTGTGTTCTGAGCTGTCCATCTTTTCCTTGCTTCATTTTAAGTTTTCTTTTTTTTTCTGCTGTGCCATTCTTATTTCTCTCTTTTTCCCCCCTTGCTTTCCCTCGCCCCCAAGAATGCTACAATGAAGCAGGGGATACTCACACATAGACCCACACACATTTACATATATGCAAAATAATATATATATATACATATATATGTATACACACAAACACCTAGATATAGATATATACATGTATATGTGTAGATGCACATATATACATACATACACACATATACTTAGATACCTATAATCATACTCATATATACACACATGCACACACACATATACATATACACAAATGTATATTCATATTCATCTATGTAACATCACACTATACTTAACATCTGTTTCTCTGAGGTTGGATAACATCATAATTCATAGGTCTATTCATTCCATATTTTTTTAAATCTGCTAACTCACTGTTTCTTATACCAAAGCAATATTCCTTGCTCATACTATCCAGATATTTAAATATATTGAAATAGTATGCATTACATGACTGACACATACTATAGTTTCCCCATTTTTCTCCTTCGATTAAATCTATTTATATTTAACTTTGTCTAAGGTCATGACCTCTACCCCAGCTTTTTGTTGCTTAATAAATTCTACTACCTACCTTTATTTTCAGTTTGTGTGTAACACTTATTTCCTATCCTTTCTCACTTTTCTTTGCTTCTAAACTCTATCTTGATCTCCTATTACTTAACATAACCACCCCACTGCCCATCAAAGATCCCTCCCTTATCTTCTTTCCTGTCCCTATCTCCTTGCTTATCTTAAAGGGCTTTGGAATGTTAAAAAAAATTGTCTGCCATTCCTGCAGAAGTCAGGGGCAAATGGCTGAGTTTTACCTTTGATCTTCTATACATCTAACTATAAGCAGGGTTTTATCTACTCTTTATCAATAGATTGAATCCCAAAGAGGAGATATAATGGATAAAGCACCAGACTTGGAGCCAGTGAGATTTCTTCTGAATCCTGCCTCAGACACTTCCCTCCTTTGGGAGCCTGAGCAAGACACTTAAATGCTCTCTGCCTCAGTTTCTTCACATGTTCAATGAAAAGCAGAGAACAATCTACCTCATAATTCTTCTGTGAGAATCAGCTCATGTAGCAGGAGCAAAGTGCATTGAAATACTTAAAGTGCTAGACATAGGTAAGCCATCATTGATATGATTAAAAGAATTAGTGTTTTGAATAAGTAAAAACAAAGGCATCAGAAATTCCCCATCATACTCATCAGATTAGTAAAGATGAGAAAGTGAAGAAAGAGAAATATGGGAGGGGAAGATGCACAATAAAGTACTGTTTGGAACTGGAAATTTGTCCAACAATCCTAGAGATCAGTTTGGACTTTCCTCTAGAGAGTCACTCAATTCTGCATACATTTTGACCTACCAATAACTCTGTAAGGTCTATACACTCCAAGTGAGTAAAAAATGAGGGAAAGTATTCAACGTACAGGAATGTTTATGAGTACTCTTTTTCATACTGGCAGTGACCTGGAATCAAACTGATTCCCATCTAATAAGCAATAATTAGACAAATCATGGTATCCTTTTCATAAAGAAGAGAAGAAAGAAGAAGCTTTCTAGCAAATCAAAGCAAATGAGAGAAATAGGAACCATAGGAGCACAGGAAAGAGATAGAAGAGAGCCAGGTATTTCAAAAGTGTAGAGTACCGAAGTATGAATAAAGATAGGGATTGTACTTATGCCCAGAAAAAGAGGAAGAATAACCAGTGTCTCTTTGAGATATCAGGAGGAAAATCCCCTGTCTCTTTTCACTACACATTTACTTCCTTTCTTAACTAAAGGAGTCTCGAATTAGCTTGGTGATCTGAGGGAATCCATTGTCTACCAAAGCCCTACATCTGAAGTCTCTATGTAAAAATACACTCACCATGCTGGTCTCAGCTGCTGATGGAGAGGACAGATCTGTGACATTCAGTAAACCAACAAGGAAACAAGATATGTATGTTTGCATACATGTATATGCTACCCATGAACTAGCCTGAGCTTAGATAGAAGGACAGAAAAGCAGGGTGCTATTTGTAGGTATTCCAGGTTCTCGGATCTCACCTTCCCCAGAGCTGTAATTACCATGTCACCTGTCAGAGACAAGACAGTCTGACAGGGTATTCGAAGTTGCATCAGATAAAGTTAACTTTTGTCCCAGGTGTAAATCATCACCAGAAATTATTGTGGATTCATGAGCATTCCCTTCAGACTGACTAACAAGCACTGAGAAAGGCTCACCAAGTAGTCAGTGTCTGAACTTGGAGTGAAACTTTCCTGAGCTGCTACAGATGTCAGGTAAGGTCAAAGACACAGAGAGAGGCACAGAACATTGAAGGCCCAGGTGTGAGGGCCTCTGATCAATGGAGATAAGGACTGGAGGGAAGCAAATTCATTCCCATTCATTCAGTTCTAAGGGCCTACACTCCTGCCTCTGATCTTGCTTTCTTCTTAAATTCAGAATTACTGAGAATTTTTGAAATGACCTTAGATTTCCTTACTTGGAAAGGAGATTCTGTGTTGTCAGGCCAGTTTTTCATGTTTCATAGGATTTGTGAAACATCAAATAATAGATACCATTCTCCCCTTTTTCTAAAAACTAGTGCATTTCTAGGAGAGATGTAAACACAATGTAGTGGAAAGAGCCCTGATCAATGTATCTGGGTTTGATCATGTGTTTTGAAAGTTTGTAATCATGAGCAGTGACTTGAAACCTCTTAATCTCAATTTTCTCACACATGAAACTGAGAAAACCTTTTGTGTAAGAATTATGACATGGGATTCTCATCATAAAAGGACTCCTGTAATTCCAGTACAATATAAATATTCAAGGTATTTCAGGCATTTTGAAGCCTTCTATCTGACACAGCATATCCCTCTCACCTCTTGAAATTCCATACAGTTGCTATTTTTTTGGTAACAGCAAGACAAGTAACAAAAAATAGAGAATCTCTTTTAATATACCAGAACACATTAAGCATATGAGAATTAAGCTATTAAGAAATCTAAAAGGTTTTCAAAAATTCCTTTTAAGTATTTTTGTAAAAACCCTAAAATAGAGACAGCAAAGAGTAGTTGAGAGAGGGCTAGTCTGGAGGTCAGGCAGACCTCAAGGCTTTCCTCTGAGTCAATAGGGTATTGACAACTGGAAGTGGGAGGTGGGTTTGTATGGAGACAGTGGCTGAGGATACAGGCAACAAACATAGCATAGAGAATGAAAAAAGAAGGTATTTAGAAATTATTGCAATGGGAAATCACTGGACCCTGAACACAACACTCATATGAGGAATTTAAGGGATGAGAAACATGAATGAGCCCTAACTGTGTCTTTTTCTCTACTTCTCTATTCCTGTAATTATTATCAATTGGAGTTGAAAATAGACAGGAACAAACCAAGAAAGAGAAAGGCATAGAGAAAGAGAGTTAGACAAGCAGATAAATGAATGGATGGATGGATGGATGGATGGTTGGATAGATGGACTAATAAATGGATATACAGATGGATAGAAGGAAGGATAGATAGATGGATTAATGGGTGGATGGATGGATAAATAGATAGATATGCATTTATGTATATACAGGAAAAAGTTTTGAGAAATTACAATACTAACTTATATAAAGACTTTAAAAGCATTGTAAGGAATGTACCATTCTTGATGTGACAAAAGTTATTTCTGTAAAAGAAAAAATGATCATTATATTTAGTAGAGAAATTGCAGGAACAATTCTTTATTCCATTTTTCCAATAAAGATTTGTTAAATCAAGGAGGTTCCTTTGTGTGATATTATTTGATGAACATTCTGAATTAGTGACCATAACAATAAGATTTTAAGAAAAAGAAATTATGAAAATAAATATGAGCAAAATATGAAATAAATATAATATACTATTACAAAATTATTTATTTGTAGATTTATAAATTCAAGTAATATGTGTCTAGAAAAAAGTAACTTCAGTAAGCAGCATAATATGAAATAAACCCTGAAGAATAATTAGTTATTTTATATTGTGTAAAAAATGATGGAAGAATGAGGAAGCAATAGAATTCCATCAGAATAATTAGAGTTTATATAAAATATCAGATACTCCAGATACAAAAAGAAATCACTTGAATTACATGAAAAAGTGTAGAGAGCGCTTTTTACAAACATAAATATATAAATATGCATTTGGAGAAATGCTAACTCTCCTTCCTTCTTGGCCTATGATTATACAAAAATGATGATTAACATCCATTTATAAATTATCTTCCAAGAGAATAACACTTAACCAAGAGGTTGCTTTAAAGATGTAGAGAGTTGGGTAGAGCCAAGACGGCAGATTAAAAACAAGAACATGCTTGAACTCATCCCCAATTACATCAAATACATATAAAAAAATGACTCTAAAATTTTTTTAGAGCTACAGAACCCCAAAAATGGCACAATGAAATACATCTCAAGCAGAGGACAGCCTGGCAAAACAACTGAAAGGATCTATCAGGCTGGGAGAGAAGCACAGTCCATGTGGGCTGTGGCAGCACAGAAAAGCAGCACAGACCTGCCAGAACAGGCCTCAGGGGATGAAATCACTGGCAGTGGTGGAAGTTTCCAGACTTCTTAACCCATAAACATCAAAAAGAAAGTAAAGGTCAGTGAGGATAGTGTGAAAACTAGGTGAGAGGAGGGCATGGTGCAGGCACTGCACATGGGGCAGTAGAGATGGTAGCTACAGTTGCTGCAAAGGCAGCTGCTTCCAAAGCTCCAGCACCACTGGGAGTGAGGGGACCAAGCTGACTGACCAGACAGTAACTACAGAAATCTCTTTGCTGGCATTGAGGTAGGATTCTCTTGCTTTGCCCTGATTGGATCTGGGTTACAGTCTTGGGTGGCGGTCTTCAGGTGAGGAATGCTGGCATGGCAGAGCTTGTTGAGGCTGTTGAGAGACAGTCTTAACAGTTCTGATGCAGGTGCCTAGAAGAAGCTCTGACAACAGCTCTGCAAAAACCCAGAAATTTGGAACACAGCACTGTCCACTCTGGAAGCAGAGTTCTACCATGGCAAAGAACTCAAAAGTTAAGTGTTTGACTGGCAAGATGAGCAAAGAGAGGAAGAGGAATCATACTATAGGATCATTTTTTGGTGACAAAGGGAATCAAAATAAAACCAGAAGGAGACTACAAAGTCAAAAGTCCTGCATCAAAACCCTCCAAGAAAAATATGAATTGCTTGCAGGCCATGGAGGAACTCAAGAAGGATTTTGAAAATCAAGTAAGAGAAGTACAGGAATAATTGGGAAGAGAAATGACAGTGCTGTAAGAAAATAATGAAAGAGTCAGTAGTTTGCTAAAGGAGACCCCCCCCCCCAAATAGTAAAGAAAATACCATTGTAAAAATCAGACTCACTCAAAGCAGACTAACTCACTCAAGAATGTCTGAAAAAACAGAATTGGCCAGATGGAAAAGGAACTTCAAAAGTTTACTCAAGAAAAATAATTACTTCAGAATTAGATTGGAGCAAATAGAAGCTAATGACTTTATGATAAATGAAAATATTATATAACAGATCCAAAAGAATGAAAAAAATCAAAGGCAATGTGAAATGTCTCATTAAAAAAAAATCACTGATGTGGAAAATAGATCCCAGAGATAAATTGTAAATTCTGAAAGCCATGATAAAAAAAGAGCCTAGGCATTATCTTTCAAGAAATTATGAAGGACAAATGTCCTGATATTCTAGAACCAGAAGTTAAAATCGAAATTGAAAAAAAATTCCCCAATTACCTCTTGAAAAAGATCCCAAAAAGAAAATGCCTAGGAATATTATAGATAAATTCCAGAATTCCCAGGTGAAGGAGAAAATATTGCAAGCAGTCAGGAAGGAACAATTTGAGTATAGTGGAAATACAATCAGGATAATGCAAGATTTAGCAGCTTCTACATTAAGGGATCAAACGGCTTGGAATATGATATTCCAGAGGTCAAAGGAGCTGGGCTGAAAACCAAGAATCACCTACCCAGCAAAACTGAGTGTAATACTTCAGGGGAAAATATAAACATTCATTGAAATAGAGGACTTTAAAGCATTCCTGATGAAAAGATCAGAGCCAAATAGAAAATTTGACTTTCAAATACAAGAATCAAGAGAAGCATGAAAAGGTAAAAAGGACAGAAAAATCAAAAGGGACTTATTAAAATTGAGCTTTTTCCATTCCTACCTGTAAAAGTGATATTTGTAACTTTTGAGACTTTTCTCAGTATGAGGATAGTTGAAGGGAATACACACATACAGAGACACATACACACACATATATACATATATATATGAATAGGCCGGTATATGTGTGCATATACATACATATGTGTGTTTTTGTATATACATAGACAGAGGGCACAGGGTGTTGGATGTGAAGGGAGGACATCTAAAAATAAAATTAAGAGAGGAATTGAATTTTAAAAATAAAATTAAGAGAGGAATTGAGAGAGGAATATATTCAGAGAAGGAGAAAGTCAGAGATAAAATAGGGTAAATTATCTCATGTAAAAGAGGAAAGAGAAAGTTATTATAATGGAGGAGAAAAGCTGGGAGGTGAAAGGGAATGAGTTAAATTTACTGTCATTTAATTTAGCTTAAGGAGGGAATAACATACACACTCAATTGGGCATCTTGCCCTACAGGAAAGTAGGGAGGATAAGAGGGGGGTGATGATAGAAGGGTATGCAAATTGAGAGAAGGGGTAGTCAGAAGCAAACACTTTTGAAAAGTGACAGGGTCAAAGGAGAAAATAGAATACATGGGGGGTTGGTGGGATAGAATGGAGGGAAATATAGTTAGTCTTTCACAACGTGACTACTATGGAAATGTTTTGCATAACTATACATGCATAACCTATAATGAATTGCTTGTCTTTCCAGTGGTGGTGAGTGAGGAGGAAAGAAGGGAGAGAATCTAGAACTCAAAGTCTTAAAAACAAATGCTAAACATTTTTATTACATGCAACCGGGAAATAAGGTATACAGGCAATGGGTATAGAAATTCGTCTTGTCCTACAAGAAAGTAAGAGGTGAGAGGGTAAGGAAAGGATGGAGGGAATACATGAAAGGGTAGGCTGGGGGAAGAAGTAATCCATATCATTGCCAAACTGGGGTGAATGGTAGAGAAGAGATGGGAAGACAATACTAAACTCAAAATCTTGTGGAAATGAATGTTTAAAACTAAAAATAAATTTAAAAATTCTGAAAAAAAAAGATGTAGAGAAAAACAAAATCACAGAGGAAATACTAGGAAAAAAGAGCAGAGTGACTGACACATAGTCAGTGCTTAATAAATATTTGCTGACTGATTTTTTTACTAAGAATAAAATGAAGGCCCCTCTCAGGAACTTGAAAGCTATTGTCCCCCAGTAATGTTTCCTCTGAATTACAGAGTAATAATCAGCCATGGTTACACAGAATTAATTTTTTATAATGTTTTATTTTTACTCAACTACACGTAAAAAAATGTTTAACATTTGTATTTTAAAACTTTGAGTTGCAAATTCTCTCCCTCACTCACTCACCTGCTCCCTCTCTGAGACAGTAAGCAGTTGGATATAGGTTGCACATGTGCAATCATATAAAACATACTTCCATATTTGTCATGTTGTGAAAACAATAGAGTAAAAATCCTGAAAAAATGAAATGAAAGTAATATGTATTGAAAACATTGCACATAATAACAGCGATAGTGTCCAAACATCAACTATAAATGAGTTAGCATTCTCAGCAATACTTGATCCAAGACAATTACAAAGGATTCATTATGAAAAATGGTGTCCACCTCCAGAGAAAGAACTGATGGACTCTTGAATACAGGATCAAAGCCCACTATTTCCACTTCCTTTATTGTTTTTTTTTCCCCCTTTTGGTCTGTTTTTTTTCACTCCTGTGACTAATACATTTTACATGATTCCACATATGTAACCATACATAACTAAATTGTTTGCCATTTTTGGAAAAAGTGGGAGAGATGTAGAGAGAAAAATTTAGAACCACAAATTTTGTGAATACAAATGTTAAAAAATGTTTTTACCTTTAATAGGATAAAATCAAAGACTTTTAAAAAACAGTATACTTCTGTCTGCATTCAGACTCAGTTTTCTCTTGAGGTAGATAGTTTTTTTCATCATTAGTCTTTTTGAATTGTCTTGAATCACTAAAAAATATTGCTGTTACTTTGTGGAATAATCTTCTGGTTCTGATCACTTTATATCAGTTCATCTATGTCTTTTAAGATCCTTCTGAAAGCATCCTACTCATCATTTCTGATAGCACAAGAGTATTTGATTACAATCATATACCACACGACTTGCTCAGACATTTCCCAGGTGAGGAACCTCCCTCAATATCTAATTCTTTGCCACCCCTAAAAGAAATACTAGAAATATTTTGCATAAATAGATCTTTTCCCTTTTTTCCCCCAAACCTCTTTTGGATAGAGACTTAGTAGTGCTATTACCGGATCAAAGAATATGCACAGTTTTACAGCCCTTTGGGCCAAGTTCCAAATTGTTCTCCAAAATGGTTACATCAGTTAAAAGCGCCTCAATCTACCAACAAAGCAGTAGTGTCCCAGATTTCCAGCCTCACTTCCAACATTTATCATTTTCATTTTCTGTGAGAGTAGTCAATGTGACAGGTATGAGGTGGTACCTCAGAGTTGTTTTAATGTGCGTTTCTCTACTTAGGTGTTATGTAGAACCTTTTAATGACTATAGAAAGCTTTGGGTACCTTATCTGAAAACACTGTTCATATCCTTTGACCATTTATCAAATGAGAAATGAATTGTAATCTTATAAATTTGACGCAGTTCTCATTCTATTTGAGAATATATAAGGAATGTCTTTATTCTTCTTATTTGTATCACTAGAACATAGCACAGTGCTTGGCATACTTATGGCAATATTTATTGACTAATTATTGACTGAGAACAAAATAAAGACCACTTTTGGGAACTTGAAGGTTATTTTCCCTTTAATAATGACTGTCTGTGAAATTTGCTAAACTAGTCTAAGATGATTCTCTAGAATTCTCTAAAGCATTCCATCATATCATTTAAAAAGAATGAAAGATGTGTTTCTTCATTACCTATTCTAACTCCTTTAGTTTCTTTTTCTTCAGTCATTGCTTTGGCTGGTCTTTCAAGTACACTATTGAGTAATCATAGTGACAAAGGGCATCCTTGTTTTACCCCTCATGTTACTGGGAAGTCTTCCAGCTTATTCCCGTTACAAATATTGCTTGTTGATGCTTTTAGATAGATACTCCTTATCATTTTAAGAAAAGCTCGATTTTAAAGTACACAGCAGAATACAAAAGAATAGGAAGCAAAGACGGACTGCTCTCAATGCAACTCATAGTATTTATTAAATAGAACTTCTCGAAAGAAATGTTTTGCAGTGTATTTTGAAGCTGCTCTCACCTTCTGCTGTGTACATGGCAGTGCTTTCTTCTTTTCTTTTCTTGTTTGGTATTATTTTAGTTCTATATTTGTTTCTTTATTTCTTTGGTGTTTATGTTTAAAATATAAAGAAATTACAAAAAAGAAAAGCTCTATTTGTTCCTACTCTCCATTTTTTTGTTAATATGAAAGGGTGTTACCTCTTGTCAAAAGCTTTTTTTCTTCATCTATTATGATAATCATATGCTTTCTGTTGATTTTGTTGTTGAAATGGTCAGTCATGATGATAGTTTTAATCATATTTAACCTGCCCTGCACTCCTGGTATAAATCCCACCTGATAATAGTTTATGATCCTTGTGATATATTGCAATAAACTCCATGTTAGTATTTTATTTTAAATTTTTTCAATTATATTAATTAGCTTTATGTATCAGCACCATATTCATGTCACAAAAATTTTGGTGGGACTCCTTCTTGGTTGAATTTTCCGAATATATATATATATATAGTATTAGAATTATATAGTACTGGCATTAAGCCCCAAGTTTCTTGTGTAGCGGCTATAAGGCCTTACTGTGGGCCTAGGCTGGGGGCTCAGTGATGGTCTGTATCATCAGTAGGTAGGCTCATGGCCTTGCTGCTGGCCTATCTTGGGTCTTGGGACCTCATTGCTGTCTTGCTGGCTTATGAATGACTGCTGATTTGCATAGACACCAGATGCTCTGGACTTCACTTCCCTTTTACCTGAGTTAGACTTTTCCTACTGACGTTTTAAGTTGTCTTGGAGGGGCAAATTATTTAATCCCATCTTTTTATAGGTTCTCTAGTTACAGAATTTATTTTGAGGCACTATTTTAAACTTGTTTGTAGGTGAATGCAAGAGAGCTCAGGCAAGTTCTCACCTAAGTAAGGCATCTGGGCTCAAACCTCTCCCTAGTTCAAACTTACACATTCATTCTTCCTTTTGCAATAGAAGAATTTCTGTCAACTATAATCTTCCTGGGACATTATTTGAAATAAATTTCATCTCTCTCACAAAAGAATATTGAACAAAAGGGGGGCGGAGCCAAGATGGCGGCGTAGAAGCAGCAACACATCGCAGCTCTCACATAGCCACCCCAAAATACCCATAAAATAGGACTCTAAACCAATCCTGGAACTCCAAAACGCACACAAAGATACTTCTCACTAAAGTCAGCTCGGCTACGAGGAACCATATCAGCACTGCGAACCGAAACCAGCCTGGCCTGAAGCCGTGGCTGTGCCCTGGGGGCGGCTGGACGGGAGGAGCTCAGGAGCTTCAGGTGAGCAGATTAGCGGCAGCTGTGAATGGGATTTGTGAAAGGGGGAGATAAGCAGTCCGTCCAGAAGGCCTCCAGAGCGGAAAAGTGAAAGGCAGAGGTTTTGCACCCGCTTGCAGCTTCCCACCGCGGCCTGCAGACAGCAGGGGGACTGAGCAACTGGGCTAGCCAGGGCTCTCGCGTTGAGTGGCTAGATCCGGATAGCCGTCTTGGGCCTCGGTC